>CM019174.2:23033510-23633510 GCA_009739505.2 Apolygus lucorum | reverse complement strand
TGTGCTTATCAAAATTCGACTGAGTCCACCATTTCCTCACTTTCGTGCTGAGCTTGGAATCTTGGAAGCAGCACTTTCTAACACCTTTACACGCTCCACACATCTCTACGAGTTGCATGGGTTTTTGCTGAATCTGCCTTGAATTTTATAGGCTAAGCTCCCTGAAATTATAATAATGAAGACGGAATCTCTTCACAGGTTAATTAAAGGCGTTTCATATGGTCAATATGATCCACATGGATGATGGATACTTTCTGCATCTCCTCCCAAGACCATAAAAAATATCGCTCAATTTTTGACTGGAGATACAAGCAGTGAACATTTTTTCGAAAAAAAGGACAGACTTCAAAAACATCTCTTCCGATCAAACTCAAAATAAACGGAAAAACACTATTTTCCACGTAACCAAACAGTCAGTCAGTTCGGATTCGGAAAAGAATTGAGACATCGAAGACAAAACAGACATGAAACTGACATCGAGAACATGCAAACATCCACTAAAGACAAAAAATGAAGTGGAAAGACGTACAAGACGGACATTTTGGAATTGAATTGGAAATTTTGCTCTACTGCCTTCAATTGACGCCTCTTTGAATTATCTTGTAGATTTGAATCAAATTTAATATAACTAGCAATAACGTGTAGAAAACCTTGAATTTTGTTTGAGAAATCTCGAGTAGTAAGATATTTTCAAAGGACATTCAAAAATGTCGATCCAGTAATTTTTAGTGACGTCACATGACGATGGACAGACGTTCCATCCTGCTACAGCTAGGCCTTCAAAATCACGAAGGGGGTCAAAGTCCTAATAACCTAAAAGTTGTCAATCGTGTCATCTTCCACACCCACAACATAAAATCACATCCATCAACGTAAAATTCAAACCCCAAATCCATTTCGTCATCTATTCGAAAACAAAAGTGGAAATAACATTTCTACAGCACATTTTCCTTTATCCTTTTCAACACATAAACAAGAATATGAGATTACATAGAATCACACGAGGAATGTAACAAAGAAACATAATGATGGTAGAAATCATAAACTAAACATAACGTAAAACATACATACACGTGAAAATATGTACCTAACACAAACAATATGCCCAAAATAGCAATAAAAGGAACAACACAATCAGCAGTTAGGTATGGTTTTTTATCGAGAGTTCAAAAAAAAAAAATTTTTCGACATTGCCCATTGGACTAGGCCCGATTGCTGTTGAACCCAAAGGAACCCCTTCTTCCATAACCGTTTTCAAAAATTTTATAAAAGTAGATTTCTAATCGAAAAACTTTCTAAGATCAAAAATTGCGTGAAAGTTGGGTAGGTAACTCGAAATTTTAATACTTACACGATGCTGGTACTAGTTTTGTTCAATTATCAAATTTGTTATCAGTCCAAATCGATTCTCGCCGAAACACCTACAGATAGGAAGAAACCTAATCGCGTGTGAAGTCTCCGATACAAAATTGCAAGTACATGGCGATATATACAGAATAAAGTCGAAAAAGAAAAATGCACTTTCTGGGTTTGGAGATCAGGAACTAATTTCACTGATCGGGTGGATGTTTTGATCGATTTTTACACATCGAGAAGAGATGGGTAAAGTTGGGTCGATTGAACCAACCAGCCTCACCCATCTCTTCCCAATGGCTGATCAAACTTGAACGGGATAGAAATCCTTCCCAATGGCTGGTCAAAACTTGACTAAAGACTGATGGGAACGTTAGTATCTTAGTATCCGAAAAAAGATTATAATGACGAGAGAATTTTCTTGACGAATAGTAGACGATGTATGTGGTCTGTTTTGCAGTGGCTATCATTGTTTTGAATAATACTTGAAGACATTCGAATTTCGGTCACTATTTCAAAATCTAACCCCACAAAAGGTGCCCATACACAAGTAGACGCTAACTGCAATGGTGATGTGTAATGTTCGGAGTCAAATTTCAATTTTCTGAATTAATTTTTGATTTTTAAAATTTAGAAAAAAGTGAAAAGGGTGTTGAAATGAAAGAGCAAGAAACCAAGAAACATCGTGAAATCATAGGACAGGTACGTGAAAAAATTATTCTCTCTTTGGATACTTCATAGATATTTGTTACCCGTACCCGACTGAAGTGATGAGAAGCGTCGTTGAGGGATTTTCGATTTTCAGAACAAAAGTACCTACTTCCAGGTTGGCCTACTTTCCACAACTCAACGATCACTAAGGTAGTGAAATGATAATCAATAGGTATGAACTACACGAAAGGTAGGAGACCTAAATTAAAAATCACTGGTAGGAACCAACTGAACTTGTTAAATTTTCGGACATTAAAACTTATCGGCAAATAAAATTTGATTTTTAGACCCAATTATTTGATAAATCCTAGTTTTAGGTTCAATTTTGAAAGATCGATTTCAGTCGGGTTTTGGTACTACTTAATTGATTCTTCGAGTCTGTTCTGAATTGATTAAAAAAAGCTGCAAATTATTACACAACGGTTCGTTCTTTTCTTCAAGGTCAACAAAACCCTTCTTAATTTCATAACAAAATTTGGTTCTTGGCTGCTAAGGAAGCACAACTGAGTGACATGAAATGGAAGAAAGAAATATGATCGCATTTCATCAGTTGAATTTTGACCTATTTCCATCAGGGATCGTTCTTTGTGTTTCACACTCGTGTTTCTGCTTAATCATTCGTCCCAAATTCAAGTCCTTATAGGGAGTGAACGGTGGATCCTACAGAGCTCTGCGTGGTCTCATTCGATTTTCAAAATTCAATACTATTTTAAATTGATGAAAAAAACAATACCATTACAACAAGAGTTTTTGACTCCTAAGGAGTGACTGACATTAAGGGAGTCTCAGTCGGTCGCCGTTCGTTCCAAGTTAATATTTCTCTCAAAAGCCGGCGCTCAAAGTTAAAAAATTGTACCTAAATTTGAAATTTTCAAGGATTTTTGGAATTTGTTAGTGCATCTACCTAGGGAATTGAAAAACTAAAAGACTGCCGCTGGAATCATCAAAAATTCAGTTAGTGAATAAACGGGGTTTCCCTCTTTTCGCCGGCAATTTTTCGATTTTGATGAATCCAGTGGCAATCTTTTGATTTTTCCCTAGGTAGGTAGATGCACTAATAAATTTCGAAAATTCTTGTAAATTTCAAATTTAGGTACAACTTTGAGCGTCGGTTCTTGAGAGAAGTAATAATCCGGAAAAAAGGAACGAAATGAACCTTAATCAAAAGCTTTACGGGACAACTAGATCCTACCTATCCTAGAAACCGCCGAGTAAGGGGATTTTTGGATTCTAAGTTCCTTGAAATGTAAACCATCAAATTTTTAGGGGGTTAAAAAAGTCTTGCTCGATTCTTCCGATTTGAAAATTTGTTTGCTCGATTAAAAATAATAAATAAAAATCGATTTAAATAAATAATTATTCCCCATATCGACTGGTGGGGGATTCCAAAACTGTGGTGGACACAACGTTATGTTTACTTGGATTTCATCGGTCATTTGTACCCTTGTATTCCATCAGACCAAAATAGCCAACCTGAGGAACATTCTTATAGCGAAACGAACAAATGGACTTTCTGCGCTCCTCTTCCTCCCCTTAAGCAGTCTGGTCATGTAAGAGCACCTTCTAGAACCCAAATTGACCTTAAAATCCTCCTATCTACCCCTTCAAAGCCAAACTTGCAATTTTTTATCGGCGACCACACTTTTAAGGAAGAAACCATTCATTCAGCTTCAAACAGAACATCAGCACGATTTGTTCTTACCTTCAGTTCACCAAACCCTTCCATGCAGTGAACGTTGAAATGATATGTACAAAATTACTAGAGGATCCCTAAAAAAGGCCTATTCTGCAGAAAAAAATGTCTTCTGTTACAACTACGATTGGTAGTTTAATTTTGAGGTATGGAGTAGAGTTATTGTCTTTCTTTAGATTCTAAAATTCTAAACAGTTCTACCTGTTTTGGAGACTCTGAGTGGATTTGAGGAATGAAATAGCCTCGCACCTCAGTGCACACATCAACCTGCCATGAGCCCACCCAATATGAAAATAGAGTTTTGTGATGTTTACCGAGTTATCAAAAATTGAAATTTGGCACTAAACTTTCAACGTCAGAACACATGGATCTTGTGGTGGTTTTCCGTACTAACCCCTCCCCTCCATCTAGGAATATCAGTGAGATTTGTCTCTCATTACTGGGAGAGTTGATACGTTTTCGAGTGGTTTTCAGAAACCTTTAGGCAGTACAGCAGGAGTTGGCAGTTCAAAATAAGAATACAAGAGAGATAATCACTTTTTTTAAATCTATTAAGGACACAATTTGAGATTCAACAGATAAGATCCAAATTTCGAAGGCATTTAGCAGCCTCTTTACTGCCCTTTTAATTACTTCAATCTTTGAGCTAATGCTCTTTCTTGCTGTCCACAGTAGAGGTGTGTCGGTGCAGCTGTTTCATGGCTGTGGAACCGTATCAACTTGTAACAGTTCCACGCAGAGACAAAAACTCAGCCCTTACTGGTCCAGTTCTATGTACCAGTAAGTGCCCTTGCTGATTCCTCAGACCGAGAAGATATCGTATCATGGAATGGCTTTGGACTGGGAAGGGATCTTCTGGTTAGCATGGAACTTGTCTCCAGTTTGGTACCATGTAACAGGAACCACTCTTACCGATTTCAGGGACTGAGAAGATATTGTATCGTGGAATGGCTCTGGATTGGGAAGCGATCTTCCAGTTATCATGGAACTTGTCTCCAGTTCAGTTCCATGTACTGGGAAGCGCTCTTACCAATTCCAGGGGCTGAGAAGATATCGTATCATGGAATGGCTGGACTGGGACAGGATCTTTAGGACCGCTTAGCATGGAACTTTTCTCCAGTTCAGTTCCATGTACAGGGAAGCACTCTTACTGATTCCAGAGACTGAGAAGATATCGTACCAGAGAATGGCTCTGGACTGGGACAGGATCCTCAGGACTGATTCGCATGGAACTTTTCTCCAGTTTGGTATCATGTAACAGGAAGCACTCTTACCGATTCCAGGGACTGAGAAGATATTGTATCATGGAATGACTGGACTGGGAAGGGATCTTCCAGTTATCATGGAACATGTCTCCAGTTCAGTTCCATGTGCTGGGAAGCACTCTTACCAATCCCAGGGGCTGAGAAGATATCGTATCATGGAATGGCTGGACTGGGACAGGATCTTTAGGACCGCTTAGCATGGAACTTTTCTCCAGTTCAGTTCCATGTACTGGGAAGCACTCTTACTGATTCCAGAGACTGAGAAGATATCGTATCATGGAATGACTGGACTGGGAAGGGATCTTCCAGTTATCATGGAACTTGTCTCCAGTTCAGTTCCATGTGCTGGGAAGCACTCTTACTGATTCCAGAGCCTGAGAAGATATCGTACCATAGAATGGCTCTGGACTGGGACAGGATCCTCGGGACTGATTCGCATGGAACTTTTCTCCAGTTCAGTTCCATGTACTGGGAAGCACTCTTACTGATTCCAGAGACTGAGAAGATATCGTACCATAGAATGGCTCTGGACTGGGACAGGATCCTCAGGACTGATTCGCATGGAACTTTTCTCCAGTTCAGTTCCATGTACTGGGAAGCACTCTTACTGATTCCAGAAACTGAGAAGATATTGTATCATGGAATGACTGGACTGGGAAGGGATCTTCCAGTTATCATGGAACTTGTCTCCGGTTCAGTTCCATGTGCTGGGAAGCACTCTTACTGATTCCAGAGCTTGAGAAGATATCGTACCATAGAATGGCTCTGGACTGGGACAGGATCCTCAGGACTGATTCGCATGGAACTTTTCTCCAGTTCAGTTCCATGTACTGGGAAGCACTCTTACTGATTCCAGAAACTGAGAAGATATTGTATCATGGACTGACTGGACTGGGAAGGGATCTTCCAGTTATCATGGAACTTGTCTCCGGTTCAGTTCCATGTACTGGGAAGCACTCTTACTGATTCCAGAGACTGAGAAGATATCGTACCATAGAATGGCTCTGGACTGGGACAGGATCCTCAGGACCAATTAGCATGGAACTTTTCTCCAGTTAAGTTCCATGTACTGGGAAGCACTCTTACCGATTTGAGGGACTGAGAAGATATCGTATCATAGAATGACTGGACTGGGAAGGGATCTTCTGGTTAGCATGGTTCAGTTAGCAGTACCGGTAATGGATCTGTACCAGTAATTTGAAACGGTTACATCTTTGTCACTGTAACCATTGGAATTGTCCCAGAGAAATATCTGAACCGACACACCCCTAGTCTACCAGAATCATAGGATATTTCCCCAAGTAGAACGAGACGTTCGTCAGTTGCATAGGACCACAAAAACGTGGTGTTTTCATCCTAAGACTCACTGCCATCATTTCAAATTTGGATTCTAAGAGAAATTTAATGAAGTACGTGGTAATAATGTTTCTGGTTGGAAGCCATACTCAATTACGAGATTTGGGATTGAAAACATATGTTTAAATGTCACGTGTTATGTACAGTTATGACATCAATTGTATCTAGACTGCCAATTTTATCATGACATTTTGAATATAGTTTTTCATTCCTTTATTCATTAGTCATTGAAAATGGGAGGCAAGTATTGAGCATCCAAAGACACTGTAGCAACAACGGGCCAACTCCAAAATTCTTCTTCTTCTTCTTCTTCTTCCCTCTGCTTCGTTGATCTAACTCTAGGGGGTTGAATGTCCAATGTTGTGTTTTCAGCTCTCTAGCTAAATTTAGTATTATTATTTACCTATTGTTCTATTTTATGTTCCCGTTCTTCTTAACAGTTTTACCTATGCATCCATCATAATTTCCTGGATACTTTCTAAAAGTTTGTAATTAAAAAAAAAGACAATTTTGGAGTTGGATCGTTGTTGCAGTGTCTTCAATTATCATGTGATATCAGTATTAAGCTGTCATTAGTTATTCGATACCAGCTAGAAAATAGGAGTATCGAAACAATACTAAAGTATAACACTCCCTATTTCATGTTAGCTTACATAGTTTTCAACGAAGTATGGTTCAAATGTGCTTACAGTCCAAATCAGAGATGAAACCAAGTGGTTCTCTACGCAAAAGCCCGTACCTACCTATAAGTTCGTGACCTCTCGTTCATTCTTATCCAACTAAACCAGTATGTTACTCCATACAATCCATACGATTCCATACAATCCTGGAATAGTATCCAAGCAAAAGCTCACGGTTATTCGCAAATAAGCTCGTATAAAAAAAGCTTTCGAATTTCATCGCCGTTCACTTTATCGTTTATTTAAAGCACAAAATGAGAATGATTTCAAATGGCAAGGCGATGTATGAACACGAAGCTCTAGGAAAAATAGCGAGAAGCTAACATACAAATATCTACTTCAAATGTATGTATTTTTTTCTCGATATTTCATTGAAAATTAAGATGTGAGAGCTCCCAGAGGAGCTACTATAAATATGACCATATTTTCTACAAAACCTACCAAAAACCCCTAACAATGGTCGAACAACAACGAGTTATCAGTTAAAGTCCCCACTTCATTTTCAAACAGATTCGCATGCGGGAAAGAAACGTCTTGTTTTCCTAATCAGCCCAAAAACACTTTGTTTTTGTTTTCCTCATCAGCCCAAAAACACTTTGTTTTTAAATTTATACAAAGTAAAGAAATGATGATCAATGAGAAAACAATATTTCGTTAACAACTTGACCAAATAATGAGATAGGACTAAAAACAGCTCATTCTAAAAACTTGCCTTTTTCATAACTTATTTACAAAAAATTTACAACGAAATTTGTGCAGTTACCCTACTCTAAAATCATGCTTTTGTTATCTTTTAGTACCTGTTTTTTGAAAAAATAAATTAAAAAAGGTAGGTAATGAAGGTAAGAGGGTTTTATTGGGGTGAGTAAAGTTTGAATTTTTACGGTGCAACGAAAAAAGAAGCCTGGGAAGATTGGAACGGAACATTGGAAAATGTGAATGTTTTGCCACTGAGGAAGTAGGTAGTTACTGAAGGTGTGCAGTTCTGAGAGAGGATAGAGAGTTTTGGCTGCCAAAATTTGGCGAGCCCCATTAGGATGATACTAGCGCGAGCAATGATGATGCTACCCAGTTGAAGGAGGTCTGGTTAACTATGGCCATGGGGGGGGGTGTCGTGTGGGGGTGGGGGGGGGGGGGGCTCTTGGAACGGGAGACAGTAAGGGGAACCCTTTCATCATCACCCACTGTTGATGGGACGCAAATTCACTGGCCCCCGAGCTTTGTGAAGAGGTTCAGATGTGACATGGAAAAACTCTCTAATATATGGAAACTTTTTATTTTGAATGAAATATGAGATTTCTTGAGAAGTAGGCCATGTCATCAAAACTAGGTCATTATTTTTTATAAATATTAAATGAACAACGGCCAAAGAATGAAATGGTAAACCTAAAGAATGATTAATCAGGCCGTAAACATAGAAGTACGAGTATATACCTATTTTGAAAGGAATAAAATACAGAAATCCCACTTTTTAAGCTCATTTTGGAAATAGGTAGGACAACAAATCTCCAAAATGACCTTAAAAAGTAGGATTTCCAATATGTGAACTCTGTGAGGCAGGAGAAAAGGATGGGGACCAGTTGGAGCTCTCCCAGGGGTCTTCAAGATGTTAGGACATCCATTGTTGATGAACCCAACTGCAAATTCATATTAGGCTGCCAGTTGTCAGATGGATAAAATTGTCACATCAACTCGGCGTAATTCACTTCCAAGTGTCATCGGTGAACGATGGTGCTCCAATGGCGGAAGAAAATGGAGGAAAAGCACATCAACTAAAGGGGGTGCCATGGATACTACATACATGGATACTACGCATCCACATCTCCCCTCCACCCCTCCCAGTAGCTGTTTTGTGATGTGTTTAATCGTATTTTCATGCAACGATTTCGTTCAATATTGAGTCCTAAACTCAAAGTGTGGGTACTTTCTACGTGAAATAGAACAAAAGGTTTTGAAGACAGTGCATTCCTCATCTTTGACTGACTTCTTAACACCCAAAAGGAGGAGGATGAAGGAAGGATCTCATTGTAGAGTAATTTCATCACTCCTGAAGAAACATTCATATTAAATCTCTCTCAGACACCACAACCAATTTTTGAAATTTCGGGAAAAACTAAGAAATTCCAACAGTGTAAGGTTTTAGTAAATTATGTAGGAACCAATCAAACCTAGTTTCGGGCACCTGGTTAATCATGTGAACTCCAATCAATTAAACTACCGTAAAACTCAAAATCTGCAGTCACAAACCCTCCCCTCCATCCACAACAATCTAGTTTCAAATCCATGAAAAATATGTCCCGAACAACTTTTTTTCAAAATAAAAATTTCAAAGTCACATTTGTTTGTACCTGGTAGCTTACAAAAGTTGTAAAAACTATATCACCCATTTGTTTTTGTTTTTTTTTTCTCTTTTTTTAAATTTGTTCATCAATCATTAATTAACAAGATTGAGTCGAATCCGGCAATCTTCATTCAAGTAAAGAACACCTGAAAAAACGTTTAATCAGGCGGTTAACTTGCAAAGTCCTCGTGTCCATTGGAGGTTAAGAATAAATCAACAATTCAACAGTTGGGTAAAAATAATGGAATTATGGAAGAAGTGTGAAGTTTAAAAGCGTTTAGGAGTGAAGAAAATAGTTTAGTGCCATTCGGGAGGTTGCATGCAGGGAAGCGAATTTCACTTGTTTGACGAGCCAGGAAAGTTTGAATAAGGTACATTCTTCAACTCTTAACGTGAGTTGAAAGAATATTTGAAGTATCCCGTGTATTAGGCGGTATTTACCAGAATTAATCGAGATATACGCGAATGGCGGCCATTTTGGATTCCCTTCGTATTTACGCGACAAAACTTCCATCATAATCAGCATCAAGAGGAAAGCACTTTCGATGCAAGTCAAAATCATCAATAAATAATCGAAAATTACAAAAATTAATAGTAATTTTCAATGAAACACGCAGGTGGTTGAAATCAACAAGTGAAATAGACTTCAGAGCTGTCAAGGTAGAGAAATTCACAGATGCGTGCATATTATACTACGTAGATATCATTCACTTAAGGAAATAATGATCATGCCTTCAGGTTGAACCGTTCTGAAATGATTATGTACAACTTTGAAAGAAAAATTAACCTGTTAATCTTGTGAATCAATTGAAGTCACTACGACTAAATCAATTCTAGTCTGTTTAATCAATGATAAATCAAAGCACTGTATTTCGACCAATTTCTGTATTTCGAATATCATTCGAGATATTTTCCAAGTTTTGAAATGAAGAACGATTTTGATTTTTTTTGATCGGTCGTAAAATCACTTAAAATAGTGATGGGAGATACATGTTTTCGTGTGAAGTGAAATCGTTCATTATGTGCTTCGTGTTTCAAAATTATAAAGAAATATCAATTAAAATATATGCTTCTATAGACTTTGGGAATGTCGTTCATTCAGAATTTGAAGCAACCAGGGTGGCCACTTTGAGGCTGACATACTTTGACTTTCAAAAAACTTTTGTTTTGGTGGTTTTCTTTCTGGAAAGGTGGGACAAAGGGATGTTTGGGGAGGAGTCATTGCAGGATGGAAGAAGTCAGGAGTGGAGGGAGCACACTCACTCTAAGATGGATGTTTGAGGGAGTTGGGGAGGAGAGGAGCACACTTTCTAGGGTGGAAGTAGGCAGGAGTAGGCGTGGCTCACTCATGCTATAGGATGGAAGGAGGCTGGGTTGGGGAGAAGATTCATTCCAGGATTGTCTTATGCTGGGGCACTCACTCTAAGATGGATGTTTGAGGGAGTTGGGTAGCAGAAGGGCACACTTTCTAGCGTGGCAATACGCAGGAGTAGGCGTGGCTCACTCATTCTAGGATGGAAGTAGGCAGGGTTGGGGAGAAGATTCATTCTAGGATTGTCGTATGGTGGGGCACTCACTCTAAGATGGATGTTTGAGGGAGTTGGGGAGGAGAGGAGCACTCTTTCTAGGGTGGAAGTAGGCAGGAGTAGGCGTGGCTCACTCATTCTAGGATGGAAGTAGGCAGGGTTGGGGAGAAAATTCATTCTAGGATTGTCGTATGGTGGGACACTCACTCTAAGATGGATGTTTGAGGGAGTTGGGGAGGAGAGGAGCACACTTTCTAGGGTGGAAGTAGGCAGGAGTAGGAGTGGCTCACTCATTGTAGGATGGAAGTAGGCAGGGTTGGGGAGAAGATTCATTCCAGGATTGTCGTATGGTGGGGCACTCACTCTAAGATGGATGTTTGAGGGAGTTGGGGAGGAGAGGAGCACTCTTTCTAGGGTGGAAGTAGGCAGGAGTAGGCGTGGCTCACTCATTCTAGGATGGAAGTAGGCAGGGTTGGGGAGAAGATTTATTCTAGGATTGTCGTATGGTGGGGCACTCACTCTAAGATGGATGTTTGAGGGAGTTGGGTAGCAGAAGGGCACGCTTTCTAGCGTGGCAATACGCAGGAGTAGGAGTGGCTCAATCATTGTAGGATGGAAGTAGGCTGGGTTGGAGAGACGATTCATTCTAGGATTGTCGTATGGTGGGGCACTCACTCTAAGATTGATGTTTGAGGGAGTTGTGGAGGAGAGGAGCTCACATTCTAGGGTGGCAGTAGGTGGAGTGGAGGGGGCACACTCACTCTAAGATGGATGTTTGAGGGAGTTGGGGAGGAGAGGAGCACACTTTCTAGGGTGGAAGTAGGCAGGAGTAGGCGTGGCTCACTCATGCTAGGATGGAAGGAGGCTGGGTTGGGGAGAAGATTCATTCCAGGATTGTCTTATGCTGGGGCACTCACTCTAAGATGGATGTTTGAGGGAGTTGGGTAGCAGAAGGGCACACTTTCTAGCGTGGCAATACGCAGGAGTAGGAGTGGCTCAATCATTCTAGGATGGAAGTAGGCTGGGTTGGAGAGACGATTCATTCTAGGATTGTCGTATGGTGGGGCACTCACTCTAAGATTGATGTTTGAGGGAGTTGTGGAGGAGCACATATTCTAGGGTGGCAGTACGCAGGAGTGGAGGTGGCGCACTCAATCTAAGATGGATGTTTGGTGGGTTGGGAAGGAAAGGAGCACATATTCTAGGGTGGCAGGAGCGAGAGTGTTCTCACTCATTCTAGGATGGAAGTAGGCAGGGTTGGGGAGACGATTCATTCTAGGATTGTTGTATGGGGGTGGAAGAAAAACACTTATTCTAGGATGACATCAAATAGGAGAGGGGTGACACACAGAGTCTAAGATGGAAGTACCTGGGGGTAGGTGAGGGGCGCCCTCATTCTAGGATGGAAATATACACTGGATGATGTAGAGATGCTTACTCATCATAGGATGGTAGTACGCAGGAGCAGGTGGTGACAATTAAGGGAGCCTCAGTCGGTCGCCGTTGGGTTAGTATTTTCCCTAGATTACCACCGCTCAAAAGTTGAAGTTGTCCCTAAATTTGATATTTTCAAGAATTTTCGAAATTCATTAGTGCAGCAGCCTAGGGAATTGAAAAACTAAAAGATTGCCGCTGAAATCATCAAAACCGAACTATAATTGACAGAGAAAAATGGGGAAAACCTAATCGAATACAATTATAATAAACCATTTTTCTCTGGCAAGAAACTGGACCGACTGAGACCCCTTTAATCTAAGATTCCCAGAGATTAAAGACCCACTTATTGTAGGACGACAGCACTCACTCTACGACTATGGTAGATATGGTTGGTGAGGAGGAGCGCACTCATTCTAGGATGGCAGTATTCATAGGTGATTTGTGGTGGGGAGGGCTCACACACCTGAATGGCGCACTCATCAGTGGTATACTCGGCCAAGAAACGTTTAAAGAGCATTTTCGATAACAGCAGGAGTAAATGTTTGAAAAACTTCACTCAGATTACAACAAAATGGTCTATACAAATAAATTTACCGCTTTTTCCACCCAGAGTAACCACCCTGGTCCTGCTCTATGATTTTCCTGATGTACTCTATGAAAAGTATGGAAGTTTACATACTTTTCCCTACCTATCTCGAAGCAACCATAAAGCACCGGTAAAATTTTTGTGTACAGCAATCCTAATGATCTAAAGCTTCAGATGCCTCCACTATATCTGTATAATTTGCGGAAGCAGCGGTGTAACAGTAAGTTTATAAATGATATCGCAACTGAACAGCCAAGCAAAGCAAATTTTTCATCCGACATTACCTGCGCCACTCATGTAGTGTGCTCACCAATGAGGTACTTCTAAGGTCCTAAGTAACCTTATCCACCCAATGCTGAAGTAAACAACGTAAACGACTACCTAATGCAGAGCACATTCAGACATGCAAAAGCACATTCATGTCCGACATTTTCAAGAGAAACGTCAACGCGAAAGGACATTACCACGAAAAGAGGTACAAAACATGTGACGAACATACAATAGCTGAACAGAAGAACATAATGAACATGATACGACACAGAGTCAACCTAAACATGAAATAGGCGCGGAAGAACGTCACGAAACAGGCACATCTAATAAACTGAAATATGGCGGAATTCGATAACTTCAAGATGAACTTTGTAGCTCTCTGAGGTGATAATACCAGCTTCCTTCGTGAGAAATGTAGAATTTATTACTGTTTGAGCAGTTGAAATGCCATTCATGATTGAAGAACATAATGATTGTAACCACATGTTTTTCTGATTGTGAGACATGCTGCTAGTGTTGATTAGTACTTAACTGCTCCAAGGTAAACGCAATTCCTACTTCTAGGTTCAAATTAACAGTTGTTGAAGTTGATGGAGATAAGATCAGTCTTTCATCGAGATAAGAATGAGTGGAGGGAGAATGGTGGCTGAGAGCGTAGGAAAGTTTGACACAGATCGATTCCATTAAAATATCGAATTTTATTCCCTTCGAAACCAAGGATTTTTGGCATCCATACTTGAAATTTCGATACCTACTTATTCCATATCTAAATAATTACAGTTATACTACGGAAGGACGGGATTTGGTATTTGACATTGGCAGCAGGCTCTGCTGTCTCTGAATACAACAACTTTCGCAGAAAAAAGGAAGTTTTAGGGTAAAAACCCTAGAACGACTGAGATTTTTCGTCCTAATATGTTGGCAACCCTGCTAGCAGGTCCCCATCGCCCGCTCGACGGCCATTTTCCTCATTATGTTTTGTTGTTCTGAATCGACTCTTTCGCTCTCGAAAAAATCATTCCGCGTTCTACGATGTTCAATGAAGTGTTTTTTCTCTCTCTCAAAAAAAGAGAACTACAGTACTTTCCAACCAAGAAAAACCACAAGATTCTGTTGACCTCCTTTTCACTCTCCATTCCCTGTCCACATTCCTCTACTCATCATGATCTCGATGATTGAACCAACAGATATCGAGGTGAGAAACTGCTGGAAAACCCCCACTAGCCCAATTCTAGAGGAAGGACAGTTGGATAACAACTCAAAATTGATGTAGGCTATAAATGCGTAATCTTTGGTGGATGAAGATGTTTATGAAAAGACATCAATCGTATAAATGTTTATTCATATTATTGGTAGTCATCATATTACAGCCATTGCCAAACATAAAGAACGCTTTTGGGGAAAAAAATCAGTGAATCTTGAGATAACACTGCTGGTTTACTGATAACAACTGATAAGCAGTTCTGAAATTCCCACCAGACTGCGTCCCACGCTGGCATTATCACAACCAGAGAGCCATACACGAATAAAACCATAAAACACCAAATAATTAGATAAGATCATCCAATTTCAAAATTAAATTGCATCAACAAAAAATACGACATTACTATGATTTTGGTCACAGTTAGTTAGTAAGACAGTCATGAACTTTGTGGAGTTGATGGACAGAGGACAGATTCCCCTACCTTACTTCCAACGTCTACTTTCAAATTCGAGAGCATCAATCGATATTCAAAGGATCTTCCAGGTGAAATCTGGACGATTCTGTCGTGTTGGTACGTTACAAGTGACCATGCGGAGAAAATAGGAGAATGAAACGTTCAAGTCAAGAGACAAAAGACAAAAAGAATGCGATTATTGTTTCAACCCTCGTTTATTCACTAATACTGTTATAATTCAGAATTTTTCTCATTAAATAAATAAAGCGCAGTTCAGAAAGCACAATTCAGAAAATTATGCATAGGAATATCGAACAGAATTTTCAACAATAAATAGGAGAGATTTATCAAAATATAATACCTTGTATTCTTTTTATTTTTGTAACCTACAACCAATAAATTATGCGATTTTATCGTTTCTTAGCACAGTTTTAATAGGATTTGGAGGCAACTTTGACGGGAGAAGCTGACCTTATTCGTGAAAAAGTAATTGATTTTGAATTGAACAAAACATAACTAACATAACGAGCCCAATATGGGGAATGAGCTAAAAAGTAGAAATATTGAAATTTATAAAAAGCTATGATTTTAGTAACGATTTTGGTGGTTTGAGGAAATTGCTTGCAACAGCGCACCTAGTGGTCGATAAGTGATATTAGGCACGCATAAGAAGTCTTCAATTCCACAGGTCGAACTGAGATTTTAGTAGCTGGATTCCTACCACAGATAAGACCTCCTACTTCTGTTACCTCATCCAGCCTGTCTCTGAATAGGCTTGATAATTCACCATGAAATGGTTTTGTGGGTGGAATCTTTCTTTGTGCAACCATTGACCCCACAGTATTCCAAACCTAAAGGGACTTAATTTACCAGTTCCTTTAGAAGAAAATGGAGGAAGGCTCAATCCAAACACACGCTGGAAACTGGTGAATATTATCAAAAAAGTAAAGTAAACAACCATTTCAGGTTGGATTTTCGTCCGACTGCCATTCCTGGCGTCGCGGACGTCATCAGCTGTCTTCCTAAGGGAAGATCAGAATTTGTTCTGATGATTTCGCTCATGGCTTCCCATTGGCCTCACCACCCTGTGTTGAGACGAGGGGGAACTGCGACCGGCTTACCCCGAAAATATGCCGCGGAGGCGGCCTTCGAACTCACGGCCCCTGCAACCGGTTCGAGTACCGTCCCCAGGGACATACGCCGTAGCTCGCTCGGTCACAGCTGACCCCCAATATTATCAATTCAATATCGAGTAAGGCGCCAGCAGCGAACAGACCAGTACAGAACTATGATGTGGGTAGCACTATTTGATTGGGAACACATTTGATTATTCTGATAAATTACATGTTTCTAGATGTTGCCACAGTCTTGACCTGGATACTGCAAGCGCCTTATTTGATATTAAAATTGATAATATTATAAACAAATACAGTCTTGTCCACCAATGAAGGGGAGATTTCGAACAAAAGTATAACATCTTGGCTTGTTCTGTCTCATTTAGGGGTATGTAAAGGAGTTTCCCTCATAACATAGTAAGGAAACTCTTTATGAAGAGGGAACGATGGCTAGCCGGTGAAAGGGGCAAGTAGCAGGCTGGTACTCATGGACCAAATAATTTCTCTTGCACGTTCGAAACAAGCAAAAACTGAGTAGTTGGAACTGGATCATCCATTGAGTTCAGAGTACCAAACCATAATAATCTCAAGCAAGATTGCATTGAGAATAGACCAGGGCACTTCAGGTTACTAGAACTGCATCAGAACACTCCAGAGTATTGGAGGTCTATTAGGACACTGGAGCTGTACTATGAGACTCTTGGTCCAACATGACACTCTAGTACTGGAGCTCCACCAGGACACTCCAAGATACTGAAACGGCACCTGGACACTTCAGGATACAGGAGGACCACCAGAACATGGAGATCCACCATGGCACTCTGCGATAATGGAACAAGGCCAGATCTTGAGGATACAGGAGGAGCACCAGAACACTGGAGATCCACCATGACACTCAAGGATAATGGAAAAGGCCAGATCTTCAGGATACAAGAGGTGCACCAGAACACTGGAGATCCACCATGAAACTCTAGGATAATGGAACAAGGCCAGAGCACTCCAGAATACAAGAGGTCCACCAGAAAAATTATTACGAACTCTTTCCTTCTACACCAAACAAGAACTATAAGGCAGCAGGAACAAACCGTCTAAAAGGCTAAATTAAATTACAAAATGACACAGGTTTTAAATTCTGGACTAACGGTCACAAATCTTCCTCTTTGGTTAGAATTATTGTGGCAGCCCCAGAAAGGTGACGTTCACGAGATAGAGAAACTCCTACAAGGAAAATCTGCAGCAAGACATCTGGATTGGGTTGAGCCTAACTCCACAGGGTACAACGTTGAGTTTTGAAGTCAGCTTGAGCACAGTTCAACTCTACCCTAGACTGCACTAGGACACTAGTTTTTGTCCTGCAGGGAAACCATAAACGGATGGAGTAGCTAATTGAGTCAGGTAAACCAAAGACATCCGATAGGCTTTGGGATTCTCAGACAAAACATGACTTATTTTCATTGTATCTTTTCACATCACTCAAAACAAGAATCAAAACGTCATTGTGCATCTTGAAAGGAAAGCTTTAGATAATCTATTTAGTTCCATCCAGTCAAAGTTCAAACCAGTTATGAGCAGTTTGGAACTTCAAAATGCAAAACTAATATTGATAATTCAACTCAACTTATCGTGGGATTTCTCCATCATGGATTACGAAGTTCTAGGATAAAATACTCACGAGGAAAGGAACAATTGATATTGCAGAGAATTTGGCTTCCGTCCCAACGGAATCTGAGCCCACGAGAGAGAACTTATCTAGAAAAGAGGACGTTCCACTGGAGTGGAAATTCGGACGCACGAATTTAAAATCATTAACAACCTCCGAACTATAAAACTTGCGTGAATATCAAAACCAAAATCAGCCCCTTTAAATCTTAAAGAGAAAATACGTAAAGACGGGGTTTGCGTTTTCAACTAGTCGTTCTTATTTTGGTTGTGGTTTGATAAAGTACAATAAACCTTACACTGGTTTGGTCATCCTTTTCGCTCCTCGGGCGGGTCCTTTGGGTTTGTCGAATTTCTTGGTTTGACCGGCAGCTACGTCAATTGGAGGCGGGTGAAGAGCGTCTATCAAACACTCTTCCGTCACTTCCTTCCCCGTATCGACTTCCATCTGAGAACATGAGAAAAACAGGTGGATGAGAGGAGGAAGCTCAACTGGAGATGAGTACATGAAACGAATGTTTTGGAATCACCTCCAACCACCATACGTATTGGTACAATATCGGTACATTACGACGAGATGATTTGACATAAATATGTCTCTCTATCAATGAAATTCCCTTATTTCTCTAGCGAATCGCCTAGTTTTGAAGATGAAACCTTCAAAAGACCAAAAAAGTCTGGGAAGGAGATTCAAATCATCGAAACTTGTTGGTTCAAAACCTAGTATTCACCTTCGAAAGACCGAAAAAGTCAAAAAGAAGAATGAAATCATCGAAATTTGTTGGTTTACTCGAGAAATATGAGAGATTCAAAGACTAGTTTTCACCTTCGAAAGACCGAAAAAGTCGAAAAAGAAGAATGAAATCATAGAAATTTGTTGGTTTACTCGAGAAATATGAGAGATTCAAAGACAAGTTTTCACCTACGGAAGACCGAAAAATTCAAAAAAGAAGGTTGAGATAATCGAAATCTGTTGGTTTACTCGAGAAATATGAGAGATTCAAAGACTAGTTTTCACCTTCGAAAGACCGAAAAAGAAGAATGAAATCATCGAAATTTGTTTGTTTACTCGAGAAATATGAGAGATTCAAAGGCTAGTTTTCACCTTCGAAAGACCGAAAAAGTCGAAAAAGAAGAATGAAATCATCGAAATTTGTTTGTTTAGGTACTCGAGAAACAAGAGATTCAAATGTGATGTTGGTAAACCGTCTTTCGAAGGTGAAAACTAGCCTTTGAATCTCTCTTGTTTCTCGAGTAAACCAACAGATTTCGATGATTTCAACCTTCTTTTTCGACTTTTTCGGTCTTTGGAAGGTGAAAACTAGCCTTTGAATCTCTCTTGTTTCTCGAGTAAACCAACAGATTTCGATGATTTCAACCTTCTTTTTCGACTTTTTCGGTCTTTGGAAGGTGAAAACTAGCCTTTGAATCTCTCTTGTTTCTCGAGTAAACCAACAGATTTCGATTATTTCAACCTTCTTTTTCGACTTTTTCGGTCTTTGGAAGGTGAAAACTAGCCTTTGAATCTCTCTTGTTTCTCGAGTAAACCAACAGATTTCGATTATTTCAACCTTCTTTTCCGACTTTTTTGGTCTTTCGAAGGTGAAAACTAGCCTTTGAATCTCTCTTGTTTCTCGAGTAAACCAACAGATTTCGATTATTTCAACCTTCTTTTCCGACTTTTTTGGTCTTTGGAAGGTGAAAACTAGCCTTTGAATCTCTCTCGTTTCTCGAGTAAACCAACAGATTTCGATTATTTCAACCTTCTTTTCCGACTTTTTTGGTCTTTGGAAGGTGAAAACTAGCCTTTGAATCTCTCTTGTTTCTCGAGTAAACCAACAGATTTCGATGATTTCAACCTTCTTTTTCGACTTTTTCGGTCTTTGGAAGGTGAAAACTAGCCTTTGAATCTCTCTTGTTTCTCGAGTAAACCAACAGATTTCGATGATTTCAACCTTCTTTTTCGACTTTTTCGGTCTTTGGAAGGTGAAAACTAGCCTTTGAATCTCTCTTGTTTCTCGAGTAAACCAACAGATTTCGATTATTTCAACCTTCTTTTTCGACTTTTTTGATCTTTGGAAGGTGAAAACTAGCCTTTGAATCTCTCTTGTTTCTCGAGTAAACCAACAGATTTCGATTATTTCAACCTTCTTTTCCGACTTTTTTGGTCTTTCGAAGGTGAAAACTAGCCTTTGAATCTCTCTTGTTTCTCGAGTAAACCAACAGATTTCGATGATTTCAACCTTCTTTTTCGACTTTTTCGGTCTTTCGAAGGTGAAAACTAGCCTTTGAATCTCTCTTGTTTCTCGAGTAAACCAACAGATTTCGATTATTTCATTCTTCTTTTTCGACTTTTTCGGTCTTTCGAAGGTGAAAACTAGCCTTTGAATCTCTCTTGTTTCTCGAGTAAACCAACAGATTTCGATTATTTCATTCTTCTTTTTCGACTTTTTCGGTTTTCGAAGGTGAAAACTAGCCTTTGAATCTCTCTCGTTTCTCGAGTAAACCAACAGATTTCGATTATTTCAACCTTCTTTTTCGACTTTTTCGGTCTTTCGAAGTTGAAAACTAGCCTTTGAATCTCTCTTGTTTCTCGGGTAAACCAACAGATTTCGCTGATTTCAACCTTCTTTTTCGACTTTTTCAGTCTTTCGAAGGTGAAAACTAGCCTTTGAATCTCTCTTGTTTCTCGAGTAAACCAACAGATTTCGATTATTTCATTCTTCTTTTTCGACTTTTTCGGTCTTTCGAAGGTGAAAACTAGCCTTTGAATCTCTCTTGTTTCTCGAGTAAACCAACAGATTTCGATTATTTCATTCTTCTTTTTCGACTTTTTCGGTTTTCGAAGGTGAAAACTAGCCTTTGAATCTCTCTCGTTTCTCGAGTAAACCAACAGATTTCGATTATTTCAACCTTCTTTTTCGACTTTTTCGGTCTTTCGAAGTTGAAAACTAGCCTTTGAATCTCTCTCGTTTCTCGAGAAAAATTTGTTTACTCTATCATCCTTCGAGCCCTGAAGAAAGTAATGAATTTACCGAAAGCTCGGCAAAGAAGGAGTATTCATCTATATAATTGCTGTTACTAAAAACCCCATCAATTCCAACCTTAATATTTTCCAATCATTATACGACTAGGAACTCACTTTTTTATCAACTTTGGCACCAAGAATGGACTCGATTGTTTCTATCAAGGGAGCTTTGGAACTGGAGTAGAGCATCCTTTCTTTGATGGGGCACGAATAACCGGGCATGGAGTATATAAAAACTGAAAAAAACGGGTAAATCGTTATTTCAAGTGATAGATGTTTAAGTTTTCAATTATGAAATGCGAGTAAGTTCTAAATTAATATAAGTAGTTAAGTTCTGATACATAAACGTACTCAGAGCGGATTTTGGGGTGTTTTCGTGTTCGTATTCAAATCTGAACACGTGGTATCGTGCGGTGTCCTCAGGAACGTAACTTCCAACTTCTTTATTTGAAACTTTGGCTGTCATGTCAACGTCTATTCTCTCATTAGGAATATCTGTGAAGATGATAGAGAAAATGGTAGAGGATACAATATTTTCGGTCATTATTTTGGTAACTATATAAACGTTTAGATGTGATTGAATGAAAAGTGAAACATGTGAGTTTACAATGACTGTCCAATGGGGTGTGCGCATGGGTCGGAAAAACTGTTTATTGTTATTTTTAATCTAAACTAGACCTCATTCTGAGAATTTTTATACCAACCGCGACCTCCTAGCGTGAGGAGACCTTTTTCTTTGATTTTTCAAAGTTTCGAATGTTTATGACGTCACAGTGGGCTGGGGGGTCCCGCCCAGGCAGGAGGGGTGTGTGACGTCATAAACATTCGAAACTTTGAAAAATCATAGAAAAAGATCTACTCATCCACAAAGAGAACGGCTGGTGTCAAAATTCTCAGGATGAGGTCTACTTTCGATTAAAAATTTCTAAAAAAATCGGGCACACCCCCCATTATATGGATATTTAATATTAGCGCCTTTATATATGGCGCTACGGAGGCAATGTTATCAAGAGATGACAACATGATGATGTTTTCTCAGGATAGAAGATGATACTGTTGTGGTCAGCTACCTCTTCGAATTTCTGTCCATTCACTTCCTTAGCTCAGTGGAAAACGAGCTCCGACTCATAAGTGTAAATATAGTTTAGTCGGAACGATAGGAGATCGATTCCCGGTCGAGGGAAGTTAATTTTTGATGATACAACAAAGTGGCGCAGTCAGTAGGACCCAATAAGGCTCCCCAACATTCTCTGAGGACAATAATAAATTAGTGTTATGTCATCAAAACACTTCCCCCAAGGCACGAGTCGAACCACTGCCAATTCCGATATTCGTTGAGCTCAGCAGATCCCCCGTTCAAGAAGGAATAATAATAAAACTCTGAAAAGCCAGTCAAAAATAGATGTCCGAAGTCAAACTTCGATTTACACAGGATGGAAGATACACTAATTTTGAAGGGGGAAATCCAAGGTGCAAATGCGAGTGAAATAAAGAAAACAAATGTTCAAAAAGTCGTCCTATGATACACGGAATTGAGACTTCCTTTATTTTTGAATGCAGCAAAAGAGGAACTTAGATGATCCCATCAGTAGATACGAGGAACTAATAACAATACGTGTTTCGAATTAGAGCAGTTAATAGAGAGTGCCTAGTGGTTTTTGATACGGCGTGACGTATTACACAACACTCTCAATCCGGCGCCGAACTGTGATAAGAACGAGCCGTATCCGATACGGCGCTGTATTGTTACAGTTGAATACGTCACTAGGAGGCAATCCGGCGCGCCGTATTGAAAACATGGCGGACGATCTGGTTCTGGCGCGCCGGATCGACCCTACTAGGAACTCTCTATTAGAGAGTTGGTTTGGTTCGGCTTAGGTAAGGCCTGACGTAATCTCAATCTGGCGCCATATTGTCGACCCGATCCGGCGCTGGATTCTACTGTAACATTACGGCGCCGGATTGAGATTACACACAAAATACATCACGTATCCGTATCTAAGCCGAACCAAACCTACTAGGAACTCTCTAATGAATCAGTAAGTTTTCTAATAGCCAAGATGGCTGACCTATCAAAAAAAAAAAGATTGTCGTAAGACGAGGTATGAAGTGACGTAAATTGAACAATTCTAATTCAACAACAGCATTACAGAGACTATTTTGTGGATTTTTAAAAAAGAAGATTCGATATTACCAATTAGTAGACGAACGTAATTGACGTCGGAAGAAGCTGAGAGGCTGACGAGAGATTCCTTTGCTGCTTCGACTAGAGGCATCGCTAAACTATTCAAAGTGTTTGCTGGAAATCAGAGAAAAAATAGATTTTTGTTAAATGAACCTATTTAATTCGTTTGTTAATATCTTATTTATTCTATCTACTTTTGAATGATTGTAAATTATTGATTAAATGTAGTCGCTTGTGTCTGTTGAGGTGTTTTGGTCCCACTTGGGGGTGGCCTCCTGGTGTCCTCAGTTTCCGATTGAGTGCTCGTGGCTCGTGGTTGTTCCTTTTTGAATTTGGGATGCCACCATGGTGGGCGGGGCTGGTGTTCTCCTCGGCCCTCCACCAAGGGATGCGGTGTCACTTCGTATATTTACCACTATAACCACACCAATTTTCCTTATAGCTTCAGTTGGACACTTGTGATGTATCTGAGTGTGGCCGTGATAAAAATCTATCTATTCATCTACCGTATGGAGCAGGCTGATTGTAGTTTAATTTATATTGGATTCACTTACAACGGACCTGCCTTCACCTGTTCTTTCAAACATTGCATTGAAGGAAAGGCAGATGCCCAAAGATAAGAGTACAGTAGTACACGTATGCTAACATAACTGAGTAAAAATTCTGTTGAAATACGCAGAGCAAGCATTCCAGGTAGTATCCAGTAAAGTGCCAACTCCTGTCATAACAAAATTTAACGGTACAAGGAAATTTTCCCCGACAATACAATTTCCCGTAAAAACGTATGTACCGTTTTCTCGGGTTGTAATCAACCGATCACCTAGATTTTTTTCAAATATTGTCGAGCATCTTATGCTCTATAACTGGTGCAAAGGATAATTTCGTACAACGCTTGAGGAGAGAAAGGCGGATTTTTGAAAAAACCATCAAAATCAGGGCTCTAACCCAACAAAACTGACCACATTTTTATCTTGTTGTGTATACGGTTTCCTAACGCTTCCAACTTGCTCCAAGGTGACTCGCTTTGATGAAAACAAAGAAGAAGAAGAAGCTAAATCTCTTGTTTCGTTGTTTACTCTCGTTTATGTCTCGTTTTGTGCCGTGAAATCCGTTCGTTTTGTGCTGTGCTGAATCGTCTTGAAAATGCCGCGATCGCGGACGGTCCAGCGTGTAGCGCCAGACTCTACTAGCGCAAACCCTGACACAGGTCGGTTTGCGTATTTATTTGACCCACTTCCCGTTCAAATTTTTTCATGATTTTTTTAAAAATTGGTCCGTGATTATATGCACATTAATAAAAAATTATTTTTAATAAATCGAATTATTACTCGAAAAAATCTCCTTGTACCGTTAATGGAAGGTTTTAGCGAGCCATGAGCAAGTGCCATTGATCGAGGATAAGGAACTCCAGCTTCAGCGAGCTATTGAAGAAGCAAGCCTGTGGGGAAGTTTGCTCAAGTCCACAAGCGCTACAATCCCTGGAGATATTGGCCATGGGACCTCACACTACAGCAACCATGGAAACTACAACCGCAACTGTCTTGATTTTAAATAAACTAATAAGCAGCAATCCTCAACCCTTTCGGGTCCCTCGATATACACGGCACCTCTTTCACACATGCCCTGGGCTTGTGCCATAAACTGAGTGTCCCGAAACCAATTAGCAATACTTGAGGAATCAATTTTACAACAACTTTCACTCTTAGCACTTTATTTTATTCCATTTAACTTTTTTCACTTTGAAATCCTAAATAATAAATAAATTTTGTGGAAACAGGATCCCTTCAAAGGTGAGTTATAAGTGCTGCTGTAGGCAGAAAAACCAGGCGCAATTCTTTGCTCAGGCGCCTACGAAATCAGCCCCGCAATGAATAATAGTCTCACATTTTCGCTACCTACTGAATAGGAAATGTCTACCTTTCGTCTCGACTCCTACAAGGCGCATGGCGTCAGACAGCTGATTCAATTTGGCTTCCTCTTCTGCTGGACTGAGTGGAGCAGGTGCGTCTTTCTGTTTCTGGATTCCAACAACAGAGAGATCCTCCTGAGGAGCAGAAAATCCACAAGTCAAACTCGATAGAACAATTTTTCAGTGAAAATCCGATGGTGACTTGAATATTATCCCAATGAGTACAGTAGGAAAATGTTGACTGGACAATGTACTGAAAATACTGAAAGAATAGCGCTGTAGGATGGAGGTATCCTTCTTCATGAAGTGGCGTCATCAGACAGTTGTAGGTAAATTTGAAAATCAAGTAAAAATCAGCTAGTTTTGCAAGTTAATAAAGCTGATTGTTCAGACACGAAATGACAGTAAACATTCTCACCGGACACGTGGCATGCAGCTCTTGCACGATGTACGCCGACCCAAACTCCTGTTTGAGCGTTGCCTTCGTACTGGCGTACAACATTTTCTGTCGAACGGGGGAGTCATCTGGCGACCAGCTGATCAGCAACCAATCGAAACCTCCGTTGGGGTTTTTCGAGTCGAACCTACGAAGAAAATTGTTAATTGACTTCCATCAAGAGCCATTCCACAAGTCTCTGCTATAAGAGACCATACTTGGATCATTGACAAGAGTTCTTTACCAACTACAAACTAAGATTGATGGAGGATTGATAGGTGTGTGTGTGTGTGACAAAATCTTATGTCGTCTGCCCAGCTTTTAGTTCTTAACCGATTTTCGTTGTTCTTTTCTAGTTCGTCGCGGAAACTATCTAGTTGTGCACTACGTTGCCGGAATTTCGAATTTTTCTTTTAAAGAGGGGGTTAATGCTCAAAAAATGTGCGTTTTTGGGCCTATTTCTTGCGTACTCTGCCCAGGCCTCAATTTCCAACCGATTTTCGTGGTTCTTTTTTATTCGACGCGGAAACCTAGGGTAGGGTGGGGCAAAGATCCGCAATTTTAGGTTTTAACTTTTTTTCTCACCCAATAAGTAAAAGGTCCCACATGTTTTGGCTTCACTGGAAAGCTTAATTTATGTGCTACAATGTACCATTTTATTAGTAGCGAAATAAGCACCATTTAGAAAAAAAAGGAAAGGTAGACAACCTTGCCTTTGCGGACCTTTGCCCCACTGTTTGGGGCAAACGTCCGCAGATGCGGGGCAAATGTCCATTGAGACGAAATAAATAGAAAAATTAACTTTAAGCGGTTTATTTACTGACAGTTATGAGTAAAACCATTCCAGTTCACTGACTGAATAATAATTTCGGGTTGTGCTGGTTTTTTTGGCTCCTTTATACTAGAAACGACTGATCCCCATTCATAATCGAGAATGTCAGGCCAGTCGGGCCATTTCCATGATTTTCCACCTTTCACCATTGACAATACAGTGGCATGGGTTTTTGAAACTTGAAAATTTGAAAAAAAAAATGTGAAAAATTTGAAAAAATTAGAACAGTGAATATAAACACACTATCCGCGCGCAGACATTTGCCCCAGGCAAAGTGCGGACCTTTGCCCCATTTTGTTATTGTCAACACAAAACTAACCTAAAAACAAGAGATTAGCATTTGGCCAAAATATAGTCCTTAGATCCCCTTACAAAACCTGAATTAAGGAATTGAACCAGTATAGAAGAAAGCAAGGCGTACAGAATATACATTTTCAACTGAGGATGACCTAGGGATTATTACATCAAAACAAGTAAAAAGCATTCTCACCTCATTGTTATTATTGTTGTGCCAGTCGCACGCCAACTAACTTTTGTGAGTCGTCTGCTATCAATGTTGCCAACATAAAAATGTGTCTAAAACCATGACAATATTTGGCGGTCATTTTAAATTGGGGGTGCGGATCATTTCCCATTGCGGATCTTTGCCCCACCCTACCCTGTTTAGTTGTGCACTACGTCGCCGGAATTTCGAATTTTGGATTTCAGGGGATGAAAGGGGGGGTTAATGCTCAAAAACGTGCGCGGGCATAATTGTTTCAGAGTCTTCCATCAAGAGCCATTCCACAAGTCTCTGCTATAGGAGACCATACTTGGATCATTGACAAGAGTTCTTTACCAACTACAAACTAAGATTGATGGTCTAGCAGTGTATGGGAGCCTTACTCTAAAGAGGGTCACCCTGAAGTAATACTGTACAAGTGGTTCCGGGGTGAGTCTTAAGCAGAGGGAGTGGGGTTTTAGTTGGTATGTCCAAGAAATGATCGGTGAGTCCAACAATGTTGGGGTGAAACCTCCCTTTCGCTCTTAACCTTTTCTCAACTAAAACGCCTGCGTGCTACTTCTGTACTCCTGCTGTAGTCATTTTCTTGGTTGTTGTGGAGAAGGAAGCAGAGGACGTCAATATACTTTATTCACATTTATTCAGCAAGCGCTTTCAGGGCAAACTATGGCCCCTTAATAGTTTTCAAGATTGGCAGAGATGAGATTTTGGTTATTGAGGAGGGATGGAAGATAGTGGGAAGTAAAGTAAGTAAAAGTAAAGTAAGCAACCATTTCAGGTTGAATTTTCGTCCGACTGCCATTCTTGGCGTCGCGGACGTCATCAGCTGTCTCCCTAAGGGGAGATCAGAATTTGTTCTGATGATTTCGCTCATGGCTTCCCAAACATCACCGCCCTGGGTTGGAACGAGAGATCGCCGATCGTCTAATAGACAGAAAACTTTCTGCAACGACCAGACTTGAACGCGCGTCCCCGCTAGACGGTTCTCATCTTATCACCGCAGTCGGGTACACTGTCCACTAGACCACCGACGCCCTGTCATGTGCCTAGGGCTGCTTAATCATTTCGTAAACTCCTACATTGTCCATTAGTCGTGCTGACATAGTGGAACACATGGACGAACCAGACCCCCCAGATAGTGGGAATATAATGAGGAATTTCAACGAATTCTGTTTGCATTTTTCCTGAATAGCTAATGGTGTGGGATAGATGAAAATCGGGCTGATTTCGGAAAATAGGTCTCCTGTTATTTTTGGGAGACAATCAAAATTTTTGATTTCAAAACTAACCGGGAAAACGGACGTGAAGCGGGAACACTCGCTGATTGGGCAGTTCAGATTGCCGTCTCCTCCCAGTGTTGCCCATTGGGACGACGGAATCGTGTCTTCTAAGAGAAAAGTTATCAAACAAAAACAGGGGAAATCTTGCTTTTTCTATTTTTTTCTTCAGTTTTTCGATTTCGAACTTTACTGTTTCGTGAAATTTTGCATCTGGAGACTAGATTTCTCAATCTCAGCGCTTCAAGCAGCGATAAATGAACTATTCCAGGATGACGTCATTTTCCCGGTTTTTTTTTTAAACATTCGTATTTTCTACACTGATTTGTTCATTCGTAAATTAGGAAGTTCAGGCTGAAAGTTTGCCTTAGGTGGTTTTTCGAGGTGCTTAATCCGATTTTGGGGTCAAAAATAGGAAATTCCGACATGGTGAAATTCCTCATTGCAGAGTGAACATAGGCTTGAGAAAGGGGCCATAGTTTGTCCCGAAAGCGCTTGCCGAATAAATGTGAATAAAGTATATTGACGTCCTCTGCTTCCTTCTCCACAACAACCAAGGAAATTTTTTGTGGCGTCAACAGCCAATTAACCCCAATGGGGCGATTTCAAAGAGAAAGGAGTCATTCACCTGCACATAACGTAGGAAGGAACGTCAGCTTGAGTGAGTTTTTTAATGTTTTTCTCGAAGTCGTCTTCCCACGTCCCTTTCGAATCGTGGTGGGCGCTCAGGGACAGCTCCTCTGAAAAGAGATCATTTATTAGTTCACCACATCCTGAATGAACGACTATCAATCATTTTAGCTACAATTCATAAATAAATATACTTATTTCATTGTTTGTTTATTTTTGTAATAGTATGATTTTTTTACGGTAGGGGCTTTTTTGGGGTGCTGAATTCAATTTGAAGTCGAATATAGGAAAAATATTAATTTTAATCAATAAAACGCCGATTTTTAGGACGTCAGTAAGACTTGGGCGTCCTTATGCAAACAACAGAAAAAAATAACCACATTAATCCGTTTTAGACCATTCTGAATCCAGATCCGTGAAAAAAACCATAGGTGTATGTCTGTGTGTGTGACAAAATCTGCCCAGCTTTTAGTTCTCAACCGATTTTCGTGGTTCTTTTTTTGTTCGACGCGGAAAACTATCTAGTTCTGCACTACGTCGCCGGAATATCGAATTTTGCTTTTGAAGGGGGGGTTAATGCTCAAAAAACGTGCGTTTTTGGGCCTATTTCTTGCGTACTCTGCCCAGGCCTCAATTTCCAACCGATTTTCGTGGTTCTTTTTTTATTCGAAGTGGAAACCTATCTAGTTGTGCACCATTTCGCCGGAATTTCGAATTTTGGATTTTAAGGGTGGAAAGGGGGGGGGTTAATGCTCAAAAAACGTGCATTGGCTGGCATAACTTTGTAAAATCTGCCCAGGGCTCAAATTCCAACAGATTTGAGTGTTTCTTTTTTTTGTTCGACTCAAAATCTTTCAAATCGCACACTATTTCACCAGAGTATTAACATTAGCAAGGGGAGTGGGCGAGTGGGGGGATAATATTAACAAAATATCCGATTTTTAAATATTTCGATTTATTTTTTTATTTGTGTTTTACCTTGAATACGGAAATGAACTTCGACGGACCGCCTACCAAAACAAATAGATGGAAGTTCAACGTTACGAAGTATTTTCGCTGTGGTGCCAGACTGGCACCATTGAGGGGGTGGGGGTGAACTCGAATTCGCATGTAGGGTATCGTAGATCATGGATTTTAAAATGCTCTTCAAATTCGAGGCTCCCATGGCTCCGATCGAGGATCACTATTTGTTGCCTGAAATACTTAATAAATTACATCGATTGAACAGCTACTAAACAATATGTTTAAACAGAATTGACAACCGGTTCCCAATCTTTCAAATCACGAATAACAATATTGTAAAATAAACATGTATAAGGTTGAAAAAAATGTCATACCATTATCAATAACGACTTTGAAGATTCTGACCTTTCCAGCGTGGCATTTGGCGAAAAACTTTTTCAGCTTTTCATTGGCTGCAAAAAATACAAAATTGTAAACCAAAATAAGTTTGAATTTCGTGAATAATTACGTTCAAGGAAAACTAGAAAAAATCGGAGATCAAATTGATATAATCCAGTTGAAAATAAAACAATTAATGATAATGAATAACAGTTTATTATAGTATGAAAATCTGTTTTGTCAGTTTTGGTTTATTATTTTCATTAATGAACCTTTGGAATCGACCAAGAAAAAAAAAATTTCAACACCCCCTCAAAATTTGATGGTTTACGTTTCAAGGTACGTAGAATCCAAAAATCGAATAAAAATTTGGCCGTCCGTCCGCCGTCCGCGGCACTTTTGCCACTTAGCATTGACCGATTTTGATGAAATTTGGTATGTAGGCTCCATTTGGGGTCTAGTTGTGCCCCGAAGATTTTGGTTGATGTAGGTCACTTCTAAGGGTTCCAAAATCAATTTTGAAATTTTGGAAACGCCCTAACTCAAAAAATTTTGATATCAAGGTATTGTTTTTCCTTCAATTTAAGATTCTATAGAATTTTTAGAATTTTTTGAGACCACCCGGAGCTCTGTAGGACAAACCGTTCGCTCACTACGAGAATTTAAAGTTTGGATGTACTATAAATCAGAAACACGAGTGTGAATCGCAAAAGAGGCCTAATCTCCGTTCAAATTATAGCTGACCGAAATGCGATCGATGTTTTTCTTCAAGTTGGATGGTTGGTGGCTTTGCAGACGAGTGATCTATATAGAAAAATAAAAAATAATAAACCATTGTGTAATAATTTGCAGCGTTTTCAATAATAGATGCGTCCCGTACCGCTTACCTATTTGCATGGAAATACTACTTGTAACATTCTAAATTGATCGTAGGAACATAATTATTATTACCAGTAAAAAAAAGGGGGGGGGGGGGGTGGGTTTTTTAAAATTTAAAATTGTGTTGTAAATTAAACAACCATCTCAGGTTGAATTTTCGTCCAAGAGACAATCCTGGCGTTGAGGACGTCATCAAGTGCCTTGTATTGGTTCCGGTTGTTTACTCCTACGTTAGACATGCGTAGTGGCTTCTAGGATAGTTACATAATACATCGTGCACATCAGAGTTAACCTACGTAATTAAATAAGTTCCAACTTTTTTTTTCTCGAAAATTACTGATATAAATTACTTATTCGAGTTTTTTTACGTGAAAAATCATGTAAACATTGATTAAAATACCAACGTATATAAACGATATATTATTTAAGTTCAGAGAAAGTCCAAGAAATTATTTCCGCCCATTGATTCAAAGAAAGTCCAAGAAATAATGGGAAATTTGCCTCCCAATTTTTTATTTTTTTTTCGAAAGAGGGTTTACTGATATGGAAGAAAACCATAGTGTGCTACTCGAAAACGCATCCAAAAAATTTACAGAATTTAAGGAAGATGGAAATTTTAAATGTACCGGGAGTCCGTGACGTGACGAGTTTCCTCTTATGACAGCAGCGCTACCTCTGAAACCGCACATGAAACAACTAGCTTACGTGATCCAACACACGAGTGCGCCCAGAACTGGCAGAAAGAACACAGCAAGTGATGAAAAGAAGTAATATTACCCACTGTTTTTTACAATACCGTAAAACCGTCAAACTTTACCCCAAGATTTACTCCAAAACATTTCCAAATACAATTTCTCCCCACTCAAAATGGGTTAAATTGATTTTTTTAATAAGTGAATTGATCTTCAGGGCTTCCTGAACATTTTGAGTGGTCGAGCTCATTGATCAGATAATTGTAACCCCCCTATTTAATTGTTTAAATGTTGGAGTGCAGTTACCTACGAGTGCGTCTATCTTTACTCCACTCTGAAAAACTCACAGTTATCGCTACAGAAACGGGCAGTGGTGCAATGATACTAGTCGGGATTGAATTCATTACCCCAGAAATACTTGATAATATCAAGTATTTATAATATTGTTATAAATATATTCTGAAAAATTGAACTTTTTAGCTTGAAAAATACAAGTTGTACCTAAGAAAAATATAAATTCCAATGATCATGAATTAAAATTAATTAAAATGAATAAATTTTATTCATCATTTATTTCATCGAATTTGCTTGAAATGCAATATTTCTGGTTAAGAGATCACTATTTCAGTCTTCCAGTATAGACAGACTTATGTAGGTAATCGAGCAAAACTTTCTACAAGTAAAGAAATATTGAAGGACAATAAACGATAAACGAATGACTTACCAAAATCACAGAAAAAGTCTGTTTCACATTCGATAACTTTCGAATGAATTGCAATGGTAAATTTCAAAGTTAACCCACGAGTAAATAATATTGTGAATCACAACTTATGAGACCAAAGCACGTTTATGTTCATATCATAATGCAGGTGTTCAGTTGTAAAGTTTCGGTAGGGGCGCGTACCAAGCTTTTTCTCATTTCTTCTCCCCATCTCTAACTTCTGACATGAGATACACTAGAAACCTTACATTCAACACTTCGAAAATTATAAAACTCAAATATTTTTCGAGATTAAATAAGAAAAAGATGAGTGAGGCTACCTTTACCCCAACCTTTATAGTGGAGTAAAGATACCCGGTTTTTGGAGTAAAGTTACCATCAAATTTTTGGTAAATAGAGGCATAACTAAGAAAACACTTTTTTGAGAATTTGATTAGTGTATTTTGTTCAGAATAAGATATTGAAAGTGATATGATGAGGGCTTGCCTGGTAAATCCACTCCAAACACCTGATATGGAAGAAATTTTGGAGCACGAGAAACAGGACAAAAACAGCTGAACAGGAAACTATGACTGATAACAGCTGATAACAGGGATAAAGGCGCCATCGCAAGCCGCATCGATGCTCTGGGATGTGGAGAATAACGAAAACACAATAGCTAACTTTTATCTAAGTCCTACCACGTTTACGTCACAATTGAAGATTCTCACTTTTTGGGGTAAAGTTACCCCTGGTGAGGTAAAGTTTGACGGTTTTACGGTACGATTCTACCTATTAGTCTCCATCTTCACTTATTTAGTTTCTACTTATATTAGTTAGTTTTGTTATTTGTATCACATTATTTGAGTGGATCATTTCGTGTGGCCTCAAGGGCGCCTACAACTCTACCTGTTGACGTTATCTGACTCTATTGTGACGCTTCGCCATAGCAGTTTTGCGTCAGGAACCCAGCCTGGGGAGTGACGTAATCAGTTTTCCTCGATCTTTGCGGTATTTTTTGACAGAGGCTTCACTTATTTAGGCATTTACTTCTACTGCAATTCTTTCCCCTTGGGTATTCCTGGTGATGAACTTTATTCTAGGGCTCTATAATAGGATTTGACTTGAAATTCCAGAACCTAAAATTGAGGCAAATCCCCCATTTCCGTCCATCGGTCAAATGCGATTAGAAAATTAGAATGGTAGATCCTTGATTCGAGACGAAGAATAATAGAGCCTAGATTCGTGAATTAGAATGGCAGATCCTAGATTCGAGAGTTAGAACGGTAGATCCTACATTTGGGGTATTCATGGTCCGGGAGATTCGACGGGAGTCAATGCGCATGCGCACCGGCAAATACGACGATTCGATTTACGACGGGCTGAAGGCGTCGAATTACGAGATTCGACGTCGAATTACAAACCCTAGCGCTAGCGGCCGTTGTGCGAAGCAACTATCATAACAACAACAAACAGATCTTCTCGTCCTTTCATTTTGAGTTTTTCTTTTAACAACACCTTTTTTAATTTTTATTCCGTTTTTCCGTTCGTTCATTTCTTTTTTATTCTGTTCGAAGTGGGTTTTTTCTCGATTAAATGAGTGGAGCTGAGCCACCCAAGCGGCTAAGGAAAAACGCGACCATCTGATGGTCTGCTGGAGAAGTGGAAAAATGTTGCTTGCTGGCATTAAAGCGAGCTTAGCACATTCTCCTTTCTAGCATTGAACATGTTTCAGCCATGAGATATGTACCAAAATGCATTCAAAATTGTGTGACGGAAGTAGCAAGGGTTTTTCTTTGAGACAAGACTCCTCATCGGTAGGTACCTACCTATTCAGAAGTCTGAAGCATGATCCTTTTTTTAATTCTATCCGTAGATTTTTTCGTTCGTGTACTAGGAACTTTGTTAAAGGATTTTAATTGGGAACCTCTGGGGTATTCTCATATTCTAACTAAAAGGAAATTAATGAACATGCGGTTCTTTTGACACTGACTTGGTTATCGTCTGAAGCTGCAAGGAGCGCTTGTCTCCGTTACTCTGTGAGCGCCACGGGGTGTAGTTCGTTATCCGCCCCCATTTTGTTCTCTCTTTTGCAAGCACACCCGACCTCCTTTTTCAATTTTTGAGGAGTGTTCCGTAAACTAGATTTCATGTACTGTATGAATAATATACCGCACTTATGTTTTCAAATACTCCAAGCAATGAAACTAGACATTGAAAAAAGTGGGGGCGTATTCCGAACTATTTCCCTAGAGAAAAAGTTCGATAACCGCCCCCACGACCGAATTGCATTGATTTGGCCTGGGACGTTTTCTTGGGAGAGATAACTGGTGAGGCAGAGAATAACTTTGATCGAAAGTTAAGAGGTTGAGATGCGATGCTCATAAATAAAATAAAAACGATGTTGACTGTAGCGGTGAAATCACTTCCGACCGTAGGTCAACGTTCGAGAAGCGATAGGGTGAGCTGTCATAAGGTCTTGAAGCGAAAGACGTTCTGTTCTAACATGTCGTGGCAATTGGGAATGGGGAGGGACTTCCTTATTTCAATTGTAATAATAAGTAATAATCATATTAATAAATGAATTATTTAAACCAAAAATGTTGTGTTTTCCATTATTAACTATGTGGGGGCGCATACCGAACTTTTTCACTAGAGAAATAGTTCGGTATTCGCCCCCACTTTTTTCAACACCTAATTTCCCAATCTTAACCAATCAAAAATTATAATTCGTCACGATTGTGCTCAAGAAGATGAAATCTAGTTTACGGAACACTCCTCAAAAAATGAAAAAGGTGGTCGGGTGTGCTTGCAAAAGAGAGAACAAAATGGGGGTGGATAACGAACTACACCCGCGCCACGCACAATTCGATTTTCGACGATTCGACGGGAGAAAAATTTTGATGTGGGAGCCTCATGAGACCCTCGAGTTTACGACGATTCGATATACGAAGATTCGACGATCGAATCAGACCATGAATACCCCTATTCTACTGTGACCGGAGAATCCCGCCACTCCGGATCACGGTTCGCTCCACCTCCTCTTCCTCCATAAAGCGCGCGCGTTCTCGATCCACGGGCTCACCACCGATGGCCGCGCCAGCAGTTACAGAGTTGCCTCCGCCACCGCCAGGCGCGCCACCAGCAGCGTCCCCACTCCGCGCGCATGCGCCCTCTCGCCGCCCTGCCCCCTCCAAAACCGAAGGACCCCCGTGAAGCTTCTCCCCTACCTCATTCCTTGAGTGACTCTCAAGTGTATGAGAGCGTAAGCCTGCCGAGACTGGGGCCCCCCGATACTTGTCTGCTCACCCTTGGGATCACCGACCTGACCACCTCCGACTTCTTCAAGACTTCAAGACTGCAACTGGACGACGACAGCACCTACCCATCACGAACTGAATATAACTGGTAGGAGTGAACTTTCCTTGTATATAATAAGAGTAGTGAATTTCTTTCCTTAGAGACTGCGAAGCAGGCGCTTATAATACCTGAAAATAGATAGAGACTGAGAATGGCCCTTCCCTAAATTCTCCCGTAATTTTAAGCATTATTTTTCATTGTCCATAACTTGACATTTTTCCTTGTAATTGTGATTGACTAAATTTCCTCGTGGTGTCCACCTTCAGTGACCACCTTTGGTGACCACCTTCAGTGACCACCACGATAGCATACCTATTCGAGAGATAGTTCCTAATTTCCAGTCGACTAAATAGGTAGGAATAATACCTATCCAAATATCTTTTATTTTGTTGATTGACGAGTATTCTTGTAATACATTTCACGTACGGAAGTACTTATATATTTCTTTGACTACTCCCACTGACCAGGTACACAACACAAGTAAAGTAAACTCATGCGATTAACTTCATTTTATTTTGCAAACATAAACAGTAACGTAACTTCACTTGCTAGTAAATTCCTTTATTTCAATCATAACTTTCTAACTTAGTCTCCTGACTAAGTCCTACTACTTCAGTAGGTGGTGGCAGTACTACTCCAGAGAAGACACTCAGACAGCTACGGTAAGTAAGATCCGCATTCAGCTAAGTTAAATAATATCACAAGACTTGGTTAGGAATTATCTTTAACTTCCTAACGTGCTCCCTTCCGAGGGTTCCCTATTAGAAAAAGGGGTTACAAATTGGTGCCAGCGGTACGGATCAGAATTATAACACGCTTCGACTGCTCTAAAATCAGTAGCTACCAGATTTTATCAAATTTTGCAAATTTCAAATAATAAATTCATTTGTCTTGTGCGGATCTTAGCTGTCTCTCTCTTTAAATTCATTTTTGTAACAAAAAGTGTTGTTGTGTCAGTGAGTTGTCTAAAGAAGTTCCCTTGGAACGAAAGTACTTAGAATAAATTATATGTGAATGTGCATGTTATTGACATAAGGGTGCCAAACACACACATTTTACACGATTTTGACTCATTGCATATATTTTCTTTGTGCTGTACGGAATAGTGCAGGTACCCTTCGCAAAGATTTGACTCGTAAATTTCAGTTGCGAACTGTGACCACCCCGGTGAAAAGTTGCTCACCGTGGTCTTTCTTTTGCTTACGGTGGTCTCATTTTGTGCCCACCGTGGTCTGAATTTTGGACCACCATCCGTCTGCTGTGGTCATATTTTTGCCCACCCTTGCAAGATTTTTCAGGTTCTTGAATTCCTAGAAATTTAGAGTGGCAGGAATCCGCCTGTGCGCGTAGCGAAATTTCTTTGCACACGGTAGATAGTTTGGAAAGCCACACCCAGTTCGTAACTTGAAGCAAATATTTTCCCAAAAAGAAGGTAGAATCACGTCCATTTTGTTGAGGATTTTTGTGCGAATAATTCCTCAGGTAACGACTCTCGACCTCAGGTCGCGAACCTTTTTGACCGTATTTGACCTCATCAAGACAAGGGTAGTTGAACCCTTGGGAAATCCCGATTCCGATCCCGACCCTTTTCAGCCCTCAGCTGTTGACCCTTTTTATACCTCTTTTTAACCGTGAAGGAATAGAGGAGGTCATTTCCCTTTTTGTCCCATCCCTTTTTGCAAATCCCCTTAGTAACAAACAAGGAGTGGCACTAGTGTTGTGGACGGATAGCACTGTCACTCTTTCAGGGCGGGAGTCTCGGAAAGGGACGTCACCTAGCTGCTGACGAGGAAGGAATGGAAAGTGGCACACGGACTGAGGGGGGGGGCGGCCCTGTGACGGGAACTGTAGGCCCGTGGTGGATTCATTCGTTGTGTGAGTGACCTGATTAAAGGTACCATTTTTCCCACAAGTTTTCCGTGTGTCTTAGTTTTCCCTAAGTCCATAAAGAGCCTAGGAAAAGGGGTACAACAACTTGGCGCAGTCTACTACTCGAATTTACAGCTACAATCAGGAAACAACTATCTTCAAGTCGTTTCTTTTGAAGTGGGTAAGTACCTTCCAAGTTCTCTTACCTTTTCTGACTTGTTGATTTCCATTTTATTTTCTGATTGTGTCGCTCCCATATATTTTTTTTTCTTTTCTTTCTCAAACTTCTTTGTTACTTAAATTAATAATTAACAAGCAACTAGTTATTTCATTTCACTTGACCACGACCGGCGTCTTCGAACCGCGCTCGATGGTGACCTACTTTTAACGCCGACGCCGTTTTTTTTTTTTTTCTTTCTCTCTCGCGATCTTTAGTTGCTCGAGTAATTTATTCATCTTTAATTCATTTATTTTTCTTTTCTCCTATCCGTACGGCCTTTTTCGAATTTTAACGAACACGGACAACAACTGAAAACGGACTGGACCACGTAACAACGGAAACCTGTCACACGTGACTTGAACGTTATCTCTGCTATCTCGTATCACTGATTCCTTATCTTCTTCCTCTTCACCTTTGCATTTATTCGTCCCCGTCCACTCAACGGCGGTCATTGTGTTGGTGGTGTTGTGTTGCTGCGTTTCTTTCCTTGAACTTTTGAACGAGTTTTACCTTGTGGTTTTTTTCTCGTCCCTCACTCCTTTATATCAACTCTACTACATTACTATTTCATGTAATTTCATTTATATTATCATTATTATTTTTATCTGTTATAATTCATTGTTTGTTTTTTTATTCTTTTTCACTCTCCTATTTTTCTTTTGTTTAGTTCACCTTATAGTTCATTTGCACTAATTGTCATGGAGGGTGCAGCACGTTCCCGTCCTTCAGGGTTAGGCCGCATGGTTGATCACTTTGGGGCATTCATGGGGGTTACCAATCGGTCCAAGTCAAGAGGTACCTCTCCCCAATCCCATGGTCTGAATGGACCATCGACTCCACCCCCTCCTGGCTACCCACCTATGCCCGATCAGGGAGACAATGACCTTCCACTGCATCCACCTTCACCACTTTCTCCCCGCTCCAACTTCCACCAGGGCATAGATTTGGATGGAGCTTGTTCAACTCCACGCCCTCACCGGGTGGATCCATTAGTTTTTGCAGGGCTGTCTGGTACCCCTTTAGAGGGGGGATCAGTTGACTACAGAGCCTCTGGGCAGCCCAACCAACCTATGGCGGCAGAGGGGAATGCAGGTGTTGTTGAGGGTGTGCTGACAGTGGTCAGGGACATGCAGTCAAGATTAGGGGCAGTGCTTCAGCTAGTAGCTACGGTCCAATCAGGCCAGGGGGCCCTGCATCAGGAAGTGCAGGCGCTTCGGGAAGAGTTCAGGATAGGTCAAGGCTCCCTTTTGAGGGAGATTGCCACACTGCGTAATGAGGTGCAGTCAAACCACCGGGCTACAACTGACACCCTGAATTTCTTAGGTGATGCTTTGGCTGGTGTCTCCAGCCGGGTTCAGGACTTGCAAGTAGAGGTTAGAGAGATGAGAGATCTGATTGGGGATGACCAACAAGCTCACGCTGAGAGCAATGTGGTTGGTATAGAATCCACTAACCCATTTTTAGATGCCCCAAGGCCAGTGGTGACACCACCCAACCACAGGGGCCCTCCACCCTTGGTGACGGGTGTACAAGAGGGGGGGAGAGGCCACAGCACTCCAGCTGTCAGGGACAGGAGGGTGACATTTGAAGATGGCATTAACCGGCCTGGGTACATAAGTAATAACACAACAGCACCTGTAACCCACCAAAGTCAGGTTCATGCCCTGGGGCCAGCTAACATTGCAGCCCCATATGAGGCAGCCACCCAGAACATGACCCACCAAACAGACTATCACAGGCAAACCATGTTCGGCACCCCTGGCGACTCCCTTATTAGAGACTCGACAGGAGCGCCAAAGGGTGTAGACTACCTGTTGAAGCTGGCTAGCCAACTCGTCCCTACCTACACTGGCGATAAAGGGAGCGATATCGATGATTTTCTGACGAGACTCCAGCACCTTAGAGGTTGCTGTGAGGCACCAGATCATCTCTGGGTCTTCGTAGCAAAAGCCAGACTGGCAGGCCCAGCACGGGCCCTGATCTACAAGGAGCTTCTGCCTGCTCAAACTGCCACCCTCGAAGCTCTGGAGATTGAACTTCGCCGGAGGTTTGAGGGCATCCATACAAGTGCCTACTACCTGGAGCTAGCAACCCAGGCAAGGCTTAACCAAGGGGAAGCAGTGGAAGCGTTTGGGAGCAGAATCAGGGAGCTTTTAACTAAGGCCTGGGGCGCTAACCATCCATTTATTGAGGTTCATGGGAAAGACTACTTTGCCAAGGGGCTCCCCAAGGAGCAGGCTCGATTCATCTTCCAGGCTAGACCACTGACTCTGGCAGAGGCCATAGCCAAGGCAGTAGACTACCGGGAGGTTGAATTCCTTTTGGGAACTGGAGAGAAAATAACCTCCTGTCCTCCTAAAGCACCCATTGTCCATACACTTACAATTACAGCTGATGGTAGAGATCCCCAACAAGGGCAGACATCTACTCAGCCACAGAACCTGCCCAGAACACCAACTCCACCCCCTGTCGAGACGGGAAAGCAAAAAACAGGGCAGAATGGGAACTGGAGGAGACCCTCCAGAATGTACTGCCCATTCTGCAACGTGAACCAGCATTGGCCAAGCCAGTGCGATTATCGCCATGATGGTCCCAAGGCAGGCCAAGCTCCCATAAGACAAGATGGGCAAGGCCGCCCAGCCAGCAAGTCCACAAGGAGCCCAACTAATTCTGGGGCCCCAAACGGGAAAGGCGGGCAGAACCCGCCACAAGCATAAATATACAAAGCAACCCAACAACTCTGCGGCGTGTGGTCCAAGTATCACTGGGAGGGGAGCCGCTGTTTGCCGTCAAGGGGAAGGTTGGAACCCACCATGGAACCATCATTGTTGACACAGGGTCAGAAATCACCCTGGTGGATCCCACAATTTGTACTGGCCCATTGGAACCTCTTCATGTGACTATACTGGGAATTGGTGACGCGCCCGTCCAGCCCCTAGGGGTTACCACTGTTCAGGTGGAACTTAATGGGGAGCAACCATTCCCAGTTAGAGCAGCTGTTTGTAGCCTGAACCGCCCTGCTCTCCTTTTACTAGGATGTGACGTCCTGAAGGAGAGAGGAGCTATACTCAACGTTCGGACTCAAACTGTCACATGGGGAGACAAGAGAACACAACAGTCTCATGTACCCCAGGAAGAAGCACGTGCAACTTCCGTCCTTCCGGGGGAGACAAAGACTAAAGCTACATTGTCAACAACGGTTAGAATACCGCCAAATTCAATTGCTCTTCTCTGTCTGCGGCCATGTACTCAAGAAGGTGACCAACACTTCCCCCCAGATGAAACCTCTCAGTTAGCAACGGTTTTCACCCCACAATTTGAAAACTGTGATGGCCTGTTGCTGGCAAGAACGGTAAGCAGCCGACTAAACCCCCTTGCCCTCGCTTTCAACCCTTCCAATGCAGAAGTAGTGCTGCATGAAAATGCATCGTTGGGGGAGGTTGAAGATCTTGACCACACACCCACTGAAGCATCAGAGCGAGGCTTCCAATGCTCCCTAGCCACTATGAACAATGCATCAGACTCCAAAGGGAGCACCACAGTGAGTAACACCAGGATATTGGCATTCCAGGAAGCTGTTGCAGCAAAGCTCCAACACCTTTCCACCAGTGACCAAGGCCCCCTTCTCACTACTTTAACTGAGTACCAGGACATATTCAGCTTTGAGGGGCATGAAATCCTGGGATGCACTGACTTGGTAACTCACTCCATAGACACGGGGACTAGCCCCCCAGTGAGAACACGGCCCTACAGAGTGGCTCATGCCCAGAAACCCATCCTTCGCCAGTTAGTGAAGGAGCAACTGGACGAGAGTGTTATAAAGGAGTCAAGCAGTGCTTGGTCATCTCCTGTAGTCCTGGTCCCTAAGAAATCTGGATCTGGCCTCCAGTGGAGAATGTGCATTGATTACCGTAGGCTCAATGCAGTAACAAAACCCTCATTCTACCCCCTACCCAGAATTGATGAATACTTGGACAAGCTGGGGGGGTCAAAATACTTCACCACTCTAGATCTGAAGAGTGGCTATTATCAAGTTTCCATGTCTTCAGAGGATGCACCCAAAACCGCTTTTGTAACTGATGAAGGCTGCTATGAGTATACCAGACTCCCATTCGGATTACAGGGAGCCCCAGCAACCTTCCAGCGGCTAGCCATGATGCTTATCAAGCAACTTGGGTCACTGCACGCGCTCGCCTTCCTAGATGACTTGATCCTTTTCCATCCAGACTTCAAGTCACATTCCCAGGACCTTTGCCAAGTATTTCAGGTCTTGAGAAATGCTGGCCTCACCCTTCAGCTATCAAAGTGCCATTTTGCACAACCTGAAGTCCGTTATCTTGGACATATTGTCTCAAGCAAGGGCATCAGGCCAGATAACCAAAAGCTCATGGCAGTATCTGAATTCGCTACACCCTATAACCTCAAACAACTTCGATCATTCTTGGGCTTATGCTCTTATTACCGCCGCTTTGTTGAGAACTTCTCAAAAATAGCAAAGCCCCTGAATGACCTATCGAAGAAGGATGTACAATTCATTTGGACACCAAGGTGCGAGGAAGCCTTCCAAACCCTAAAAGCCAGGCTAGTCTCACCCCCTGTCCTTGCTTATCCAGACCTATCCAAGCCCTTCATCCTGGCAACGGATGGTAGCAAAGAGGGACTGGGATGTGTGCTATCGCAAATGGTTAATGATGAAGAGCACCCAGTGGCCTATGCATCACGCCGCACAAGCCATGCAGAGGAAAGCTCATATTGTGCAACAGATCTAGAGCTAGCTGCCCTTATTTATGGAATTGATCAATTCCGTCACTATCTGTGGGGTGTTGAGTTCACGGTCATAACCGACCATTCAGCCCTTCGATATCTCAACACCCACAGGGATTTGAATTCAAGGCTTACTCGGTGGGCACTAAAGCTTAGTGAGTTCCGATTTACTATAAAACACAAAGCTGGAACTGCCCATATGAATGCAGACGCCCTGTCTAGATGCTACATTTGTTTCACAGCTGGTGCACAGCACTGGCCCACCATCCAAGTGGATGAAATTCGGCAGAAGCAGGAAGAGGATGAGCCTACCAAATCCCTAATAGGCAGTTCTGACCTCTACAAAATGTCTTCCAATGGGCTCTTATGCCGGGTTACACCCTCAGGCTGGAAAATAGTTCTACCAACCACTCTGAGGCAACGTATCCTCGAATTGCACCATGACCTACCACAATCAGGCCATGGGGGTACCCAGAAGACATTGAGTAGAGTCAAACAAACATACTGGTGGCCTGGATTAAGAAGGGACGTTACCAACTATGTCAACTCATGCCACGCATGCTCTCAAAGGAAGCACTATGGGCGGAAAGTTGCCCCATTGGGAGAGATGTCAGAACCTTCCACTTGCTTTGACCAGCTGAGTGCTGACATAGTTGGTCCACTACCGCTCACCCCCAGGGGCCATAAGTACATTCTTAGTGTGCTGGACCAGTTCTCAAGACACATCGAGTTCTACCCCTTGGTGAATCAATCTTCCGAGATGGTAGCTCACGCTCTTCTACAACACTTTGGACGCTATGGTGCACCCAAACAGTTGCTCACAGATCAAGGAGCTGATTTTACATCTGAACTCATGCACCACTTTTGCCAATTCTTCAAAGTAAGGCGCATTTGCACAACTGCATACCATCCCATGTCCAATGGTCGAGTGGAACGAATCCACAGGACAATGGCAGACATCTTGTCCCACTATGTCAACAAGGCACAGAATAACTGGGACGAGTGCCTGCCATTAGTACAGATGGTTATTAATTCGAGCGTACACACAGCCACCAAATTCTCGCCCTACGAAGTGGTCTACGGAAGAGTCATGAACCTACCAGCACCCTCTGACATGGACCTGGGGGAAGATGTAGAACCTTACGTCAGCCATGTGGAACAGTTGCGAGCCACTCTGGAAGTACTATGGGAGAGGGTAAGGTTAGCTCAAGAGACATCAGCTAGGAAACAAGGCAATTACTACAACGGGAAAGCCACCAAGACAACTTTCAAGGTAGGGGATAGGGTATACCTGTATAACCCGGCAGTAAAGAAGGGCAGGGTGAGAAAATTCAATAAACCATGGCAGGGGCCCTACAGAGTGGTGCAAGTACCTTCAGAACTAAACATAATTTTACATATTAGGGGGAAACAAAAAAGAGTCCATATAAACAGGGTGAAGATGGTAGTACCTCGCCGCACAGACCTGCTCCCTGATCAAACTGACTCTCCTTACCACTCTCCCTCAAACCAACGTACCGCAAGCCCCTTAGCAGCTACACAGGTGCAGACGACAAATGCAGTCCTCCCTGCCTCCCAGCCACCTGATTCGATAACAGCTCTGGATCACCAGACGGAACAAACCCCACCCTGTCACAACACAGACGCTGATTACTCATTGACCAACATACCAGCTCTTCAACGGCAACCCACAATACCTCCTATGACGTATGTAGGGGAAAACAGTTTCTGGTGGGAGAATGAACAAGAATCAAGCACACCACTAGTTCCCAACCAACTCCCCCAGGAATTCACCCACGACAACCCAACTAACTTACCATATCCTGAATCCACCCCTACAAGCAACCCCACTAAGCGATACGTTACTAGGGGTAAGAAATACAACTACAGGAAGCTAGCTGGCCTGGAAGACAGTTTTGAATGGGAGAATGAACAACAATCAAGCACACCACTAGTTCCCAACCAACTCCCCCAGGAAGTCACCCACGACAAGCCAACTAACTTACCACATCCTGAACCCACCCCTACAAGCAACCCCACTAAGCGATACGCTACCAGGGGTAAGAAATACAACTACAGGAAGCTAGCTGGCCTGGAAGACAGTTTTGAATGGGAGAATGAACAACAATCAAGCACACCACTAGTTCCCAACCAACTCCCCCAGGAAGTCACCCACGACAAGCCAACTAACTTACCACATCCTGAACCCACCCCTACAAGCAACCCCACTAAGCGATACGCTACTAGGGGTAAGAAATACAACTACAGGAAGCTAGCTGGCCTGGAAGACAGTTTTGAAACTCCTTGACAATCTTCTTTTTAATTAAAACTAAATTAAATCTTACCACAATTAAAAATCTTTTACAAAATTTAAATTACCTAGCCTGAAATGGATTCCGCATTTGGCCATGTACTAATGACTTTTATTTCCAGGTTACACTAGCAGCTCCTCACAATCAACATGATGCCACTGATGCCACTGATGAGTATGTTCTTCATACCCCTGGTCCTCGTGACTGGTAGCCGGCCGCACCAGGGGGTGATTTGCTGACCACTTATGTTTTTTTTTGTCCAATTGTGAATTTCATTCCAATTTTGTTGTGAATTTCATTCGCCATAGATTTTATTATTTTTTTTTTCTCAACTTTAGCCCTAAGATCTTGAACATTTTGCTGGCCACTTATGTTTTTTTGTTGTTGTCCAATGTTTTTTTTGCACCCTATTGCAGCTCCCACATTGCAGGGCTACACCATCCACTAGTCACCAGGCGGTGACTTGATCAACTGCGTGGGGGGGGGGAGGGGTAGGCTGTTGGTATACATATATGTCTGTTGCCTGAATTTACCTTGCTTTGCATGCATCCCAGCGGATCCCTTCCTCACCCTATTGTAGATAAAATTCCTCGTGAGTAAGTGTCTTGTATATTTGTTGTCACCGGTGACCGCAGCTGCGTTAAATTATCTCTATTATTTGTAGGACATATATATTATGATATCATATATACATTGTGTTGTACTATTACAGAAAAACTTACAGCAGTATTCATTGGTATGTAACAGAAATTTGAATTATTTTTGTGCGTCAGCGCTTGGCATCTATAATTTCATGAAGTAATAAGTATAGAACAAATTCACAAGGCTTCAATAAAATAGGTAGCAGGTTTTTAGGTGTTTTTAACAATAATTGTTAAAAATAATGGAATTATTGAAAATTGTTGAAAATAATTGAATTGTTGAAAATTATTGAAAATTGTTGAATAATCGATTTCATCAATGAATTATTCATTGACTAAATTTCTCAATCTTGTCGAACCACCACGTGAGCCATAGGGAACCATTTCGGCCAGCTGTTTCAAAATTTTCTTAGCTTTTCCGTTTCAGGGACCCAGGTAACCGCCCACCTCGTACGATTTCCCTCCTGTAGAAGATGTACATCTACCCCAAACCTACAGTTGGGTGACAGAACTGGAAGAGACAGAACGCCCCCGAGAGTGACAGACATAAGCCCGGAAAAAGCAACAGGACCCACCAGAGCCAACGCCTCCATCACCTATTGCCTCCGCTCAGGACCAATGTGCTGCCACGTCTGACGAGACCCAGTGCCTTGCAGACCCCGGGAATGTGTCCTGGCAGGCAACCACCATGGCAGGCATGAGGCCATACCTGCAAGTCAAGCCGAGGGAGATGTTGTGGACGGATAGCACTGTCACTCTTTCAGGGCGGGAGTCTCGGAAAGGGACGTCACCTAGCTGCTGACGAGGAAGGAATGGAAAGTGGCACACGGACTGAGGGGGGGGGCGGCCCTGTGACGGGAACTGTAGGCCCGTGGTGGATTCATTCGTTGTGTGAGTGACCTGATTAAAGGTACCATTTTTCCCACAAGTTTTCCGTGTGTCTTAGTTTTCCCTAAGTCCATAAAGAGCCTAGGAAAAGGGGTACAACACTAGGACCCTTGGATAGCGGTTTTATCGTGTGGTACTTACATTTTATTGCATATTTATTGATTTCTTGTGTGTATAGCTGTAAGTTTGCTATTTGAATCATATTTTGCGATATATTTTGGTGGACCACCATTGACCACCTCGTTTCTTTGTGGTACCACCCAAGACCACCCGTGACCACCGTTGTCAGAAAATTGAGGAGATTTTGCCCACCTTGGTTGCCCACCATAGTTCATTTTGCCCACCTTGTTGCCCACCTTGTTTGCCCACACACGTTGTAGTGTTTACGAAACCCCTAGTATAAACATTAACTTTTTGATATTGAAGTCCGTAGTCTTTGACCCCCAATCTTAACTTTTGAATTGTTTGGTGGTCATAGACCACATTGCCCACCTCTTGCCCACCTTCGTAACTTTTGCTCACCATATTTGCTCACCTTGTATGACCACCCTCAAGGGACCGTGTCCTTAAGACCTGTCCAGGCCAATTTTATTTTTGCCTGACCACCGTAGACCACCCTTGACCACCTTCCCTAATTAAATACATAATTTTGAATACAATTTAATTAAAGCAGTACAAATTGGTGAAGGCAAAGAGCTTACCTATCGGTGGTAGTTTTTAAGTTCTTTTAACCATCTTCCCAATACAAATTCAAATTGCCCACCCCCACTCTTGTCGGCCTACTATCGATTTCGCGGCGCGACGGAAACGTTCGAGTGTTCGTGCGTGTGAAGTGCAATCTTGAATACGTATTTGGAATCGAAACCTTCAGTTTCATTCCCTTTTTGAATTTTATTCTTCCCCTGTATGGAAAAACGGAAATCCTTTGGTTTCAAAATGATGTCGGATGCTGATCGTGCACTTGATGCTGTCGCGAAGGCCATGAATCGCCTCGAGCTGGCGCTCAGCGATAAACCAACTGAGCCCTTAGCCGAGCAGATTCCGCGGTCTGTGCTTATGGAAATCGACCCCTGGGATCCTGATGAAATTGAAGCCGTGTCCATCGGAACGTATTTCGATATTTTCGACGGAATCACAAAGGACCTGGCCGATAACCTACGAGTGCAGCTACTACGGATCAAGCTCAGAGGAACTGCCAAGACCTTCCTACTCGACAATGGACATCTGCTTGAAGGAGAAAAGCCCTACCAAGGACTACGACGTGCCTTACTCCGTTGGTACGGACGTGACGACCCCGAGAAAGCTGCCGAGCGGCTTTGGACGATCCAAAAATCAGCGGGCGAAACTTTTCGACAATTCGCCGAACGTGTTCGACATACAGCCACGCAAGCTGCGCGTGCGGACGACATGCTCATGGATGCCACCCAGAAGCGGACATGGATAGCAGCACGGTCTGTTAAGGCCTTTTTGAAGGGTCTTCCTGGAATGTACGCCGGATATTTTGTCAACAATCCTCCAGCTTCTCTGGAAGAAGCCATGAAGAAAGCGGAACAATTAGAGGATGCTCTAGAACCTCGCAGTTCTGACCCTTGGAATGTTGCCCGTATCCAAGTACAAGACAAACGCTGTTTCCGATGTCAAGAACTCGGACACATTGCATCCGGATGTCCCAACATCCCGAGACCTCCTAGTCCTCCGCCGATACGCCGAAAAGCTATGGGAATGCCACACAAACCCTGTCTGTTCTGTGGAAGCATGACGCATTTTCCCGCGAGCTGTTTGAAAAATCCGAAGAACTATCCCTGCGAATTTTGCGGACTCTACGGACACAAGGATTCGGAGTGTCGCGTGAAAACCCGCCAATATTCAGACGAGCCAATGTGTGATTACTGCGGATACTATGGTCATCTGGAGGCAGAGTGCCCTCAGAAAACCGAATCCTACATGCAACACGAAGCCAGTAAACGACCAGAACCCCGAAAGGTGTTAGCCCTCACGAGTACCTCGCATGAGCCGAACCCTCATCAGGCGGTCGCCCTTAGGACGGAACCGAAGAACGCCGAGATACCTTTGACCTCTACTCCACTAGTAGAAGAGCCCGATGTCTGCTTACCAGCTGTTGACTCGCCGTTCAAGCAAACGATGCGGATCAAGGTCAACTTAAGTGGACACGACAGAGTGCTGATCGTCGACACTGGTGCCCAGATCTCCGTTCTGACGCATCCTGTTCCTGGTGTACCCATCGTGCCTACTCGGATTCAAGCTTGGGGAGCTGACGGCCAGCCGATGCCTTTCCTAGGACAACAACGCCTAGAGGTTACAATTGGTCCTATCAAGTTGACGCATGCCTTTCGGATTTTTGCACGAGACCACTCAGGATTGGACTTACTTGGGTTAGACCTGCTTCGGAGAATTCCCGCGTCTATCCACTTGGATAGCTGCGAAGTTAGGATGATACACCCCAAGACCGGCCAATCCATAGTGATCAGCGATGTTATCACTGGATATCTCTCGCCTGCCAGACCTGTACCCATGCCGGATATCGCACAACCAATGCGCCCTCGCATTGCGCTCGTCAGTGGACCGCACGCCTTCGACTCTTCTCACCTGCTGAGACCTGTGAACGAAGAGGAACCCGTAACCGATGATTGTCCCATACTCGACTCGTCAGAAGAGTTCCCGATTGAGGACCTGGATGATCCAGTTCCCGATCTGCTTTCAGTGTTGAACCAACAGCTCCAGCACCTACCAACAGAGGATGCCAATTACATCACCCGTATTCTCAGTGAATACAAGAACTTGTTTCAGCGGCCTGACGCTCAGGGATGCTCAATGCAAGTGGTGCATTGCATCGAAACAGGTTCTCATCCACCCATCTACAAGAAGCCGTACACCGTGCCGCACGCTCTACGATCGATCGTTGAAGAGCAGCTCAACCAGATGCTGGAAGCAGAAGTGATTGAACATTCCACCAGCCCCTGGGGAGCGCCGGTAGTACTGGTGAAGAAAAAGACGCCACCCGGACAGAGTCAAAAGTATAGGTTCTGTACAGACTTCCGGGCACTCAACCACGCAACGAAGAGTGATGCCTACCCTTTGCCGAACCTGACAGAGACGCTCGAGTCTCTCGGAGGTAGCCGCTTCTTCACGACACTTGATCTCACGGCAGGTTATCACCAGATAGCAATTGCACCAGAGGACCGCGAGAAGACGTCTTTCACGACGCTGGGCCGGACGTTCCAATACCGCAAGATGGCCTTTGGACTCAAGAATGCGCCAGCAACTTTCCAACGACTGATGAACTGTGTCCTGGAGGGACTTGTGGGATCATCTTGTCTCGTATACCTCGATGATATCGTTGTTTTCGGGCCAGATGTGGAAACCCACATGGTGCGGTTAAGACAGGTCATGGAAAGATTGAACCACGCCGCGCTGAAGCTTAACCTTGCAAAGTGCACATTCTTGAGCACGCAGGTTAACTATTTGGGACACATTGTGTCTGAAGAAGGTCTGCGGATGGAACCGTCAAAGATCAACTGTGTTCAGAAGTATCCAGTACCCACGGACGCCACGCAGGTACGAGCCTTTCTAGGACTCGCTGGTTTTTATAGGCGGTTTGTAAGCGGGTTCTCAGAGATCACTGCTCCGCTAACCCAGCTCCTGCGTAAGGACGAGCCCTTTGTATGGACAGAAGAACATCAGAAGGCCTTCGACCAGCTGAAGACGATCCTCCATACCAGCCCTGTCCTCGCCTATCCAGATTTTGAACTGCCGTTCATACTCTCAACCAACGCCTCAGGCATAGCCTTAGGAGCTGTGCTCAGCCAAGAACATAATGGCGAGATCCACCCCATTGCCTACGTGAGTCGCAAGTTAAATTCCGCAGAGTCGCGATACTCGACGACTGAACGGGAGCTCCTGGCAGTAGTGTGGGCGGTCTCCCATTTCCAGCCATATTTACTAGGTCGACGTTTCCGGTTGGAAACTGACCATCACGCCTTGACAGCAGCAATGAACCTGCGAGATCCAACACATCGGATCAGCCGATGGATCCTCCGCCTGTCGGAATATGATTTTGATCCTGTTTACCGACCCGGAAGCCAGCTGAAGAACGTTGACGCCCTGAGCAGAGTCATCATTGCTAGCATAAATACCTTTCAGCTGACGAGAGAAATGCTTATCTCCTCGCAGCAAGTTGACCCCTGGATTCTGGAAGTCCAGAAGAATCCAGCCAGATGGTCTGCCCGTTTGGAGAATGGAGTTTGGATGGCCTCCAAGGTTGTAGATACCGGAGAATTATTGGTCCCCTTGATTCCCGGCTCCCTTCGTCACCAGATTCTGCAGGTCTGCCACGACAGTCCATGGGCAGGACATCCCGGCATAGACACAACAGACGCGACTGTCAGGAAATACGGAGTCTGGCCAAAGTTGACGTCGTACGTCAGAGACTACGTTAGATCCTGCGCCGTCTGCCAGCGACGAAAGACACCGAATCGGCTGGACCCGCCGATCCAACAGCCAGAACTTCCATCGCATCCTGGAGAGATAGTGGGGATAGACCACGTTGGACCTCTCGCGACGACCAACGGTGTGAAATACTTGCTTACGGTCGTCGACCACTTTAGTAAATATGCCGAGGCATACGTTGTTCCAAATACAACAGCCCAAGTGGTGGTCAACGTCCTAACGAAGCAGTATTTCCCCACGCATGGAGTTCCGGAGAAACTGATTTCGGATCGTGGGACTGCTTTCACAGCCGCAGTGACACAAGAACTATGCGCCGCTTGGGGGATTAAGAAGGTACAGACAACCGCGTACCACCCCCAAAGCAACGGAATTTGTGAGCGCTTTCACAGAACCTTGGCCGACATCGTTGCCAAGTTGTCACCCAAGACAAACCTGTGGCAAGAAGTACTGCCGATGGCCTTGGCCGTCTACCGCAGTGCCCCACATGGAAGCACAGGGTATTCTCCCAACATGTTGCACTTGGGAAGGGAAATCCGCCTGCCTGTTGCCGCCGCCTTGGATCTGGACTCTCCGTCTAGTCACGACAGAACGTTTGTACACGTTAAGAGAGCCCAGAAAGCAGCAGCAAAAGCAATATGGAAAGCCTGGATGAAGCGATCCCGAATCGCGAACGCACGTCGGACCCCTCGCTATTTCAGCGTGAATGACAGGGTATACCTGCGCCAGATGGTACCGCCTCCCGGAGTATCGTCCAAATTCTGGAGCCCTTGGGTTGGACCCATGAGGATTGTGAGACGTCTCTCAGAAGTGACATACGAGGTAGCAGATCCCACGGACCGCTGCCAAGTAGTACACCTGGGACGTCTTAAACCCGCATTCGAAAGAGGTGTTCCCGACGATGCCTGCGTCACCCCACCTGTTGCACCCATGGCCGACCAGCGACCGGAACCTGTACCCTGCAACATGGAGATCGACTACCTTATTCCTGAAGATGAGGATACGTACCCTGTAGCCCGGTTTGTTGAGGCTCAACCAACCAAAGAGCCTGAAGAGCCTGAACCACTGATGGAGAGTCCTCCTGCTGAAGTGCCGCCTGTAGAAACATCCTCGAAGACTGCTGCGGTTGCACATCGCCAGCTGCGCCGGCTTCCCAAGAAGGATTATCAGCAGCTGCACTCCGGACGACCTTCAAAGAAACCGAAAACCTGAAACAAAAGGAAAGGTTAATTAAATATGTAAATAATTGAAAATGTAACAAGTTAAAAAAAAAAAAAAAAAAACTGATAATTTTGTAATGTAATGTCATACTTACCAGTTGTTTTGTCTCGTCCCATGCCGACCCTTGACGTTTCGCGAATGCGCACGCGACCGATCGTGGGCCGACATTATCCCCTGCTCCCTCGTTAAGTCTTGTCTGTCAAAGAGTCGATCCAGTCGTTTGAGGTTCGCTAAGCGTAGGCCCTTTACCATCGTTAGGCCCAGTCGAACAAGAGTCAATAGGAACCACACCATACATCACACTTGGCACCCAGTAAGAGTAACAAGCACATCTGTAGAATACATCTCTAACATTGTCGTAGAAGTAACAGTAGACGTAGAGGTAGAACATAGAGGCCATACAAGTGCTATAATAGGAGGTGCGTGTGTGTTTTCCAGACGGTGATCGGTCATGTCGAAAGGCAAAGACTTGAGAGCAATGATAGCGGATGTGGAGAGGAGGTTGGACGAGGAGACTGATAGAGACAGGAGTCCCCATGGTGAATCCCCGGCAGAACCAGCATTACCACGCCCCCGAGTGCTCCCGCCTAGAAATAGTGGTGGTAGGGCAGGACCAAGAGACTTGGAGAGAGAGTTCACGGTGTTGGAAACGGGCGCGGAGATGCTCTATAGTGCGAACAGTGCCGCGGAAAGAGAGGAAGGATGGAACCGACACTCTAGTGCGTTGAGAGTGCTGCGCGAAATTACCCAACGTAGGCAACCCACGGCGCCCAGACTGAGTGTAACGGAGATAGCAATAGCCGTGGCACAACAACTGCCACAACCACGCGTCGTCGTCATACCCACATCAGCGGAGATTGCTCGAGACGTGGTGGCCCTCATGACGGAGCAGTTGCCGCCCACCCTGGATCCCCGCGATTGGGCCGACCACATTGTGGAACTGGTCACCCAACGCCAGTCCCCTGCGTATTCCCCGATCCACGACGCTGGAGCCATTGCCAGAGCCATCCTGAACCATATGAGGGATGAGGTCAACTGGGAGTTGCGTCAGCCTGAGCAACCAGCCATCGCCCCTGCTGCGGTGCCGGACGAGCAAGCTGCCAGCGTGCCGTCAACATCCCGCAACGTGCCAATAGCCAGCGTACCATCGACCTCCATGGAAGAGTTGCCCTATTCCGAGGAACTGGCCGGAGAGGACTCGCACACTGAGGATGAGGAACAGCCTGCATCCCGGAGAACTTGCCTCGCTTGTGGAAGACTCAGAGCCCACAACTCACGACTCTGGTGTGAGGCCTGCAGAACATTCCTCCGCAGATCACGCAAAGCAACCACCGATGGACATCCAATCGTGTGCAAGGACTCCCGACATCGCCAGAAACCTGAGATCTCCACCTGTTGCAGATGCAGAGCAAAGCACCTGCAAACCCTGGAAGCCGCAGCCACTCGACCCTTGGAGGGAAGTGACGCCGCTGAGGACAACGGCTTTCAAAGAGGGGGGGAGTGTGACCGGAGAATCCCGCCACTCCGGATCACGGTTCGCTCCACCTCCTCTTCCTCCATAAAGCGCGCGCGTTCTCGATCCACGGGCTCACCACCGATGGCCGCGCCAGCAGTTACAGAGTTGCCTCCGCCACCGCCAGGCGCGCCACCAGCAGCGTCCCCACTCCGCGCGCATGCGCCCTCTCGCCGCCCTGCCCCCTCCAAAACCGAAGGACCCCCGTGAAGCTTCTCCCCTACCTCATTCCTTGAGTGACTCTCAAGTGTATGAGAGCGTAAGCCTGCCGAGACTGGGGCCCCCCGATACTTGTCTGCTCACCCTTGGGATCACCGACCTGACCACCTCCGACTTCTTCAAGACTTCAAGACTGCAACTGGACGACGACAGCACCTACCCATCACGAACTGAATATAACTGGTAGGAGTGAACTTTCCTTGTATATAATAAGAGTAGTGAATTTCTTTCCTTAGAGACTGCGAAGCAGGCGCTTATAATACCTGAAAATAGATAGAGACTGAGAATGGCCCTTCCCTAAATTCCCCCGTAATTTTAAGCATTATTTTTCATTGTCCATAACTTGACATTTTTCCTTGTAATTGTGATTGACTAAATTTCCTCGTGGTGTCCACCTTCAGTGACCACCTTCAGTGACCACCACGATAGCATACCTATTCGAGAGATAGTTCCTAATTTCCAGTCGACTAAATAGGTAGGAATAATACCTATCCAAATATCTTTTATTTTGTTGATTGACGAGTATTCTTGTAATACATTTCACGTACGGAAGCACTTATATATTTCTTTGACTACTCCCACTGACCAGGTACACAACACAAGTAAAGTAAACTCATGCGATTAACTTCATTTTATTTTGCAAACATTAACAGTAACGTAACTTCACTTGCTAGTAAATTCCTTTATTTCAATCATAACTTTCTAACTTAGTCTCCTGACTAAGTCCTACTACTTCAGTAGGTGGTGGCAGTACTACTCCAGAGAAGACACTCAGACAGCTACGGTAAGTAAGATCCGCATTCAGCTAAGTTAAATAATATCACAAGACTTGGTTAGGAATTATCTTTAACTTCCTAACGTGCTCCCTTCCGAGGGTTCCCTATTAGAAAAAGGGGTTACACTACAATGATAGATCCTTGATTCGACAATTACAATGGTAGATCCTAGATTCGAGACATTCACACTAGGTAACAACACCAACGCAAATTGAGTGAACATGTTGAATTAGGAGGACCTAATTTTTGACATTTTCATGTCTTTGCTTTGGCACATGAACTGAAAAATCGTCACGAAAACTAAGCAAATCTTGCTCACGCGACCAATAAATAAATAAAATAGACTCACTGTGTTGCGTAGAGAACAATCAACAACTTTACATTTTGCTTTGGTACATGAACTGAAAGAGACCAATTTCAAGTCTCTAGGACAAATAGTTACTATGTTATGAGGAAAAAAAGAATATCTTTATGAAAAAATATGAAATCGACCAAGAAAAACGCTTGCATACGAGTCTGCAACGCATTGGGACATTTTCATGTCTTTACCTATTGCTTTTTACCTCACTATAGGATTTTATAACCCACCCTCCGTTGTTGGCAGAATGTGAAACGAATCATTAACATAATAACATAGATATATTATGTTACAAATTGACACAATTATTAATATTAAGAGGTAGGTACCTAATTTCAATAAAATAGACGATTCCGGATTAATTATCTTCTACACTCACGATTATTAATTTTTTAAACAAAATATGAGAACAGTTATGCCCATAGCTCCGCTATTCGTATAGTCAATATGTTATGGAGAACATGAAAATGTTCGTTAAATCGAGAGCTTTCCAACGAGTGGTGAACGATTTTTGTGGGTTAAAAAGTGTAGAAAAGGAACAAACCTAACAACGGGGTCGTTGTAAGCGGAAATCATTATAAAGGCACTGTAACACAATTTCATGACAGTTTTTTGTGCTATGTGCCAGGGCAAAGACATGAAAATGTCAAAATCGTCACGAAAACTTTGATGCTTGGGTTGAACTAACAACCTTACTTCACTACCTTGTTGTGTAGTGGTTGACATGAAAATGTCTCAATGTGTTGCAGACTCGTATGCAAGCATTTAAAATTGAGTTTATGATTTCGAATCGAGTGTAAAGCGTTTAGTGAAGGTGTGAAGGTTTTTGTATAGGCCAGAGAAGATTTGCTCTTGTTTTTCAGTTTTTGTTCCATTCGATCTTTTAGCACAATTTATCTGATCGAATCTTCTTGAATACCTCTTGAATCCTTTGCCCTCGTATCATTCTAAGGATCACAACATATTGAGTCCCTGAAAGGTGTTGCTATGAGTTTTTTGTTATCAGCTAGAGTACCTACAAGACCGATTGACAAGTGACGTACGACATACCCCAGTAATTGTGACTTTTAAATAAATTATTTATTATTATTGCTAGATTGGTCATTCGTTCCACTAATCATCTTTGTGGTAGCGAATGATTCATTTTATTTATATCAGACATCAGTCAAATCTGACTAATAAATAAATATTAGGTGGTACCGATGTATGTCTGTAGTAGTAGTAGGTATGTATAGTTTATGTATCTTCTCCGTTACCTATCTGAGGTGAATAAATATATAAAAACCACCCATATCGTATTCCAGTAGCCATATTAGACTAGTATCGTTCTGTTTACGTGATAGGCCGATTGATCACGAATAACTAGAAATACTCACGTCTAATCCCAGTTTGATGAGACATCCTGATTCCGGTGCGATGTGCCTACAGCTTCCACGAAGTAACTTTCACCTTGAGTCTCACCGAAAGGGAATAAAACCAAAAAAAGTGCAAGAAATCCGAATACCTCCGACGGAACGGACGAAGAAAAATTGATTCTCGTTAAACTGAAACTCAGAGGCGGTTGAGGGGTGTGTGAAAACAGTGACCTTAGACAATTAATGTGAATGAGATAATTGATAGGTGCCTAAAAATAATAATAGATTGAAAAATGAACGACAACTAGTGCACTAAACGTCGGAGAACGGATTTGAACGCCATGGTATGGATGATATAAAAATAAAAATGAAAATTTAACAGGTTTTCACATTTGCACCGGTTCTTGAGAGCACTTCTTTTCGTCACTGCTTCATCCCAAGTCAGAACATGAAGCAATTCACATGAGAATTCCACAACATATTTCTGTGCGTATCCCGATTCGTCTCAACGTGAAAATATGCAGTTATAATTAAAATTGAGAAATAGATTGATCAAATTTAGGATCTGTTTAATTTCTGTGACGTGGGCTTCAAACCAAAAAAAACTTGGTCCAAAGTAACATAACATGGTTGAACAACTCAATTACGGTTCAAATAAGACTCGACAGCACATGGAAGTATAATACTTCTTCCATGAGCAACAAACAGTTGACTGATGCAGTGTTTAAATATATGGTATTCAAACTCTTTTTTGATTAATCATCACAATCATAGTAATAATACTAGCAAATTACGTTAATAATTCAAGCTAGGTATCAATTTGCTTGCTGAGAATTTTCCACCCAAGATATCTTTCTTGCCAGCGCTGTCTCGCGCCATTTTAGGAAACTTTTGATAACAGTATCTCGGGGTTTGAGCGGGCGCGCTGTTTTCCAAATCTTTGAAGAGAATGGCAGCTACCTATATTTTCGGCGCTCTCTCAGGTGACAGAATTAAGAGTTTTCACACGATTTTTTCCAAAAGTTAATGTTGTTCACTTCCCACGTTATTAAACCGACAAGTAAGTGTGGTGTGGCTGGCATTCCCTAATGTATCGGGTAATTCTGTGTGGTACATGCTGATGGGGAATCTCATCCAACGTTGGGTTCATTGAAAACAAGGCTCCCTGATTTAATGATAAGGGGGAAGAAATGGACGAATGGAGCCATAACTAGGTACTAACTTTGGGCATGGAAGAAGGTAGTGCTACCTTATTCTATGCTCAAAGTTAGTACCTTCTTTCATGCTTTCTTAATAGGTACTGACAGGGAAACGGGTTATTTACATACTAGTAAATAAATTGACTCATTACATACCTTAGGTATCTTCGTAAAACGGTGTGTATATTCGCGGACTTTACGTCGCACATGCTTTCATGAGAGTTCAACAACCGGGGGAACATCGATTAGAACACATCGAGACAATACAACCCAATCGATACACTGAATCGATTTATCGAAAAACCTATCGACTCCTAATTGCCTCCAAAATACAAAAAAACAATGTTGATTCAAGACATTCAACAGGGAAGAGTTCCCGCGTAAATACAAAATAATAGCGGACCATCTATGCTCAAACTTCACACTCCCTCCCATAGATGGGGAGCTTATTAGTATTTACAACATGAAATAACATCAACTCTAATTTGGTATTATCAAATTATTTGAAAAGGCAAGGCTGAGCATTGTACAATAAGACCTATAAATGAGATGATCTCTCTGAATTTCAGAAACCGACTGTAAGGGACTCTGCAAGACTATAGTGTTCGTTTTAATTTACAAACGCTATTTTTTTTTTTTTTTTTTTGAAAGTGTCGTTCTCGTTCAGAAATTCAGGAAGGCCATCAGGAATCTCCACACAAACAGTGGTAGTAAATTTTCATTTAAAATTTTATATCCAATTGGGAAGCAATGAAATCGAACTTTACACATAACATAAATCTAACATCAGCTAATAGTGCTACAGATGCGTAGATCTCCAATGTTTCACGGTCATACTTTTAATAATGACAACTACCATTTAAATACTTAACAATTGGCTTAACCCTTTTTTGTTTTTCTACTGAACGAATCTGTTACCTTTTCCAGTTAATCAAAATTTGGAATGAAGGTTTAAACTAAGAAATTTAATGTTTCGAACTGACTGACAGAATTAAACTATTTACTGATTAATATAAATCAAGAAGGTAAGTTGGTTGAGGGTTAAGTGAGTATGGAATTTGGTTTCTGGTCTATTGAAAAACCAGGTTACCAAATGGAGAGAATCTGATTTTTTTGTCTGCAACAGAACCAGGTTACCGAACAGGCAAAGGTGACCAGGTGTGGAGGTAGAGGTGACTTTTGGCATAATTTTTCGAATTTGATTTTTAATATAATTTTTCAGGGTCTCTAATATTTTAATAATTATAATTATTACTTTTGTTTAGTATTTAGCCGAAATGTAATTTAAAAATAACTTAATTTTTTTTATAATTATTAGTCACAAATGTGTCTATGATCCCTACAGTGTCAGTTTCAACATGGTGGTGTAGGTATCCTTCCTTTAAACTGAATTCACCTTTCAATGGTTTAGAATTTGTGTACTTGACTCCAGATTTATTTTTCTTTTGGACATCTAATATTTTAAGCTCAGAGACATTATCTAGATCTATGACTATCAACATACATTTTTAAAGTTTAAAACTCTTTTTTTTTCATAGAACGTCTATTTTTTTTTTTACTGTCTAGTAAAATGTAATGTGTGTCTTTGTATTCAATTGCTAAGCCACGTATGCTCTGGAGTAAACCTAAACGTCTCAATTTCTACTTTTAGGGTTATTGTTTCAGAAAAAGTGAAACTGACCTCAATCCTAAATCTATTTCAATTTACTGACTACTTCCTCCTAAACTTACATCGATTTACTGAGTGCTCAATCCTAAATCTATTTCAATTTACTGACTACTCCCTCCTAAACTTACATCGATTTACTGAGTGCTCACCTCTAAAACTATTTCAATTAGCTGAGTACTCCCTCCCAAAATTATATAAATTAGCTGAGTACTCCCTCCTAACATTAGGTATATCAATTAGCTGAGTACTCCCTCCTAAAATTATATCAATTTTCTGAGTACTCCCTCCTAACATTAGGTATATCAATTAGCTGAGTGCTCCCTCCTAAACCTATATCAACTTCATCAATGCATATATTACTTGTTTTTTTTTTTTTTTTAATTTAAGTTTCTCTTATGATCAGTTAGCAAGTTTTTCGTTGTTTTTTTTTTTTTTTTTTTAACATTTAGGTTTTTCTTATGATCAGTTAGCAAGTTTTAAGTATAAAATGCAACAAAAAATGGATGTCATAATTGCCTGTTTTGACTTCCTAGATTATCTTTCAAAACGTCAATAGATTTTACTTTATTTTATAACTTAAGTTCAAGGATATTGAGCCTAATATTTGTTTTATGATTGTGAAAGGATTTTCTATCAGTAATGAAGCCTAATGCACTCGTCTTAGGTAGCTTTAAGTATTATTGTCCTAAAGACAATCAAATCTTTCATGAATTCTACTTTCAAATCGGCTGTTTTGACTACCTTGATCATCTTTCAAAACTTCAATAGATTTTACTTTATTTTATAACTATAGTTCAAGTATATAGAGCCTAATATTTGTTTTATTATTGTATAAGGATATTCTATCAGTACTGAAGCCTAATGCACTCGTCTTTGGCAGCTGTAAGAAATATTAACATAAAAACAATCAAATCTTTTATGAATTCTACTTTCAAGTGCTTCTCTTGTTTATCTTGTTTATAGTTTTCTAACTCTTGATAATACTGAAATACCATAAGCATTGTTAGAGGTCGCACCTGTAGCTTTTACACAATATAGAAGATTTAGATAGGTTTTAACCACCATACGGAAAGATGACTGCTGCAGCACAGCGACCAGGGTTTTGATTCCAATTATCATCATCATGTTGTCATCTGAGGTTACTGACAGCTGCAGTTTCCAAGGGACAGGATACTAGGACCAGAGTATCTACATCTGCAATTTCTTCCTGTGACTCAGTAATGAATTAGTGTTAACAGAGTAATGGTAACATATTAATCATGAAGGAGTAATGATTAATGTTAATGATTAAGTGTTATAGTAATAGTAACGGAGTAATGGATTAGTGTAATGGTAACGGATTCGTGATATTTTAGGAATGGTAACGGATTCTGTCAGCAATGGACTATAATGAAGTAAAGGTGAGAGATTTCTGTCTTCTTGGTCCAGTAATAAATCAGACATGGGCACAGGTACTCTTTTTCCTCTGCTTTTCTTTCATTTTGTTTGTTTCAAGTGGAGTACTGCTTGGAGTTGCATTATTTAGACTTTTCGCATCGTAGGATAAGGTGGGGTTGTATAATGTGTTCGTCGGCCCCCTTTCCTTTTTTTTCCTTTATTTCTCATTTTCTTTGTTTGTTCAGATGCTAGTTTGGGGCATTGCCAGGGCATATGCCAATCTTGGCCCTCACAGTTCCACAGCTATAACACACAATAGCCTATAGTTTGCAGTTACTTGAGGCATATCCTTGAAGGCCACATACCTTACTGACATTTGAATCAAGTCTTGATTTTCTAGCAGGATTCATGTGTCTTGTTTTAGGTTTGATTATCATTGCTTGTTTTATATCTTCATCATCATGCAGGTTGAATAGGTACTACCTTGTTGGAGGAAATGGTCTTTGTGTTCTTTTTGTTGTTTACCTTCCCCTTCGTTGTTAACAGAATCTATCAACATGATATGAGGATAGACCTTTTTAACTTCTTTAATAAAGTCATATTTCAGCACCATCATCATGAGTAACTCATGGGCATCTTCGGAGTTGGTTTACCTGATCATTCATTGATCCTTGCCAGAAAGGTGCATCTTCGATGAGGTCGTATTTCATGGTTTTTAGTTCATCTCGATGCATGTTGCATCATCTCTGCATGTTGATGCATCATTGTAGCTTGTTTGCATAATATGCTATTGAAGTGTCTCCATTATTTCCTTGGGTTCTCGAAGTTCCTGGACCATTCGTGAGAAATCATCATCCAAGTTCGAACCAAGATATGCCAGTAAGTAGTACAGTGTTTTTGATTTGGATCTTCTCTGATTCATTGTACTGTTCTGCAGGCTTATGTGAGTCGTCTATCACAAAAATACTATCATTTGCGAGCAATTGAATACGAATTCCATTTTTTTCACTAGGTGAAGTTAGTTTGTTATCCTAGTGGTTCGGCTTCGTCTTCAGTAGATGTCTTGGGAAAACATCAATTTTGCTTCAAATTCCTTGATTCTGTAATCTCTTGTTCTGTTTTAACATCCATTGTAGTGACATCTTCTCCCGAGTTACCTACTTCTTTGGACTTGAGTGCAGATTCATGTGAAGTAACAATGAGGAGATTCTCGAAGGTTGTCATATCCATTTTTCTCTTGAGTGTCGAAAATAATGCTTCTGAACCGAGTTGGTGTAATGATTCTGTAATCTCTTGTTCTGTATTCAGTAAGGGCAGAAGGGAGTTAGATGGTCTCATCAGAAACTTGAAGAATGGGGTGTTTCGGTGCGATCAGTACCCGGTCACTGACAAGACTCCATCATTTGAAAAACGAACACCAAATTGTATGAGAGCATCAAGACCAGTGAATCCGGGTGGATAGTTGTTATGGAAGGCATACAGCCCTTGTCTAAACCATCTGCTATTCGAAAACAGTTCTCTTCATCATTAGTTTCCATAATCTACCTACAGTCTAGAGATACGGTGGACTCAACGGATTAATAATTAATACAATTATTGTATCGCACTCTTTCAGAAGTGGATTTAAACGGAGTAAACGTAATAAAACGGAGTAACGGAGTAAAAGGTAACGAATTTCTTTCAGCTTAGTCTCGGATTAAATTCTTTAACGAATGAGTATCGTGGAGTTAGACGGACAAACATTACATGTCATCTTAACAAGTGGAGGTTTCCCATTAAACGCTCCCTGCGAAGACTTTTCGTATGATGTGGTAGGTACATACTTGGGACCTACATTGTGCCCTCCCAGCTGGTATTATGATTCAATTCAACACATTCATGCATCAAGGTCTGGTCTCGGGTCTTACAATTCCTGTGGTTGATAGAACTAACATCATAACATCGTAACATCTTACTGTGATTCCCCTTCTACGGTGTCATTCAAATCTCAACGGTTTAACATTACGGAGTATGGGTAAAATAGTCATTCATTTATTTCAAAATCAATGATTCATGTTCGATTTCAAACTCGATTATCAATAATCGATGTTCACTTTGATGATCGATTTCGTATTCGATTATCAGCACTTTGTTCATAGTATGAACAACGTAATATTATTACGTCTTCATCCTCAGAAATTTCATCTCTAGAAAGGGGAAATCGCAGTCGTATTTCATCTAACTGGACTTAAACATCTATGTTCTAACCAACCTCCTTTGTGATGCCATCCAACATCACCTGACATCTACTTTTTCTCGATTTTACGGAGTAATTTTTCGAATAAAAACCTGTCAGACGGATTAATGGAGTAGGATGGAACGGTTTAACGGAGTATTTAAGGGATTTTATTTCGTGAGGGGGCCCCCATCATCATCAATCTTTCGCCATTTCGTACGTACCCTTGTGCCAGTTCAAACGTACGAGGCTTTCTCACTGACAGGAAAAATCCATCATTCTTCATCATCATTCATCAGACGAGAAAAAGATTTACGTACGGAGTATCACAAGTGAGACCTTTCAGTGTAACGGATTAACAGTGTAACAGTAATCAACTGTACTCGGAATACATCGTACAACTTACTGAAAGGAGTTGGTACAGACATCATGCTTTCGGGGTAGAAACAATAAATACAACAGTGTACAATCATCATTCATAATACCAGCTTGGGGACATCGGATTTATCATTCCTGTGAGACATAATCACATTTATGAAAGGAGAGAAATTGAGGGCTTTGTTTCCTCTCTTATCCCATGCCAGATAATCATACGGATTCCGAGATAAATACTTTGATTCATTCGAAATCTGCTTCGACGTCGTGACAGGGAAACGGGTTATTTACATACTAGTAAATAAATTGACTCATTACATACCTTAGGTATCTTCGTAAAACGGTGTGTATATTCGCGGACTTTACGTCGCACATGCTTTCATGAGAGTTCAACAACCGGGGGAACATCGATTAGAACACATCGAGACAATACAACCCAATCGATACACTGAATCGATTTATCGAAAAACCTATCGACTCCTAATTGCCTCCAAAATACAAAAAAACAATGTTGATTCAAGACATTCAACAGGGAAGAGTTCCCGCGTAAATACAAAATAATAGCGGACCATCTATGCTCAAACTTCACAGGTACCAATTCATACTTGTAGATTGTAGATGAATCCGCGGATCAGGGTGATGGGAGCCCAAAGCGCTGAAGCCTGGTGGCTTATTGTGCTATTCCGCGGATTCTGTTCCTAGTCAAATAGTCCTAGCCCCTTGGTAAGGGCCAGTAGCGGTTTGTGCTGGGAAAAGCCTCCATGGGTGTAGGTGACCCGAGGAGGTGAAACCTGCGATTTGAAAGCATTTCGCAGTCAAATATTATGTGGGAGGCTTTTTCTTCGGCCTCTCCACACAGCCTGCAGAGGGTTGTATTTTGATTTACCCCAATGCGGTTGAGATGGAATCGGAGTGGAGTGAAGCCTGTTACCAGGCCGACCACTAACCTGACTTCCTTGCGGCTTAGCCGCATCAGCTCTTCTGTGGCGCTGGTGTTGGGTTTGGCCACCATACGCTTACTTAGAGCATGTCCTCTAAGGTTTGACCATCTACCAGTGGTTTCACTAGTGACCCACTGGTTTATGGTCCCGATTTGGGAATGCCGATGGCTGGCTCTGGACCAATGAACAGGGTTAGTGAGCCCCTTCTGGCCAGCGCATCTGCTTTCTCATTTCCCGTTACTCCGCTATGTCCTGCCACCCACTCCAGAGAAACCCTGTTGTGTTGCGATAGGAGGCAGAGGGTCTGGAAGCAGTCCCACACTAACTTTGAGTTAATGGAGGAAGCGGCTAAAGCCTTGATCGCAGCCTGGCTGTCCGAAAGAATGCGGATGTGAACACTGCGATGTCCTCTCCGCAGACTTTCCCCAGCGCAGACCCTAACTGCAAGTACTTCAGCCTGAAATACTGAGGCATATTTTCACAGAGTAGCTGAGTGGCTCCATCTGGGATTAGTCCCGTAAATTCCAATCCCTGTACCATTCCCCATTTTGGATCCATCTGTATACCAGAATAGGTTGTTGGGACAGCATTGGGAGATTTGCCGCCCCTCTGATCTTATGATTGACCTGGGGTGTTTCTCGGCGAAAGTTCTGGGCATAATGTCCGCCACCATGTCAAGCATGGGGTTGCACAAAAGGCCCAGGATTTTGGAGTAGCCCTGGAGGTGTGACTCCCTCCACGTTCCATTCCATTTCTGCCTCAGGGCTGCCATGGCGACTTCCCCTTTTATGAAGATATCAAGGGGGGGAAGCCCCAGGAGAATCTCCATAGTGGCAGTCATACTTCCAAAAGGCTTTTACTATCGCGTGATCGACCAGATCCATCCATCCAACCTAGTAAAATAGGCGATAATATCGCCTATATATATTATCGCGTGTATATATTATATACACTTAGAAATCGCAAAACTGGAAAAAATTTAAGACTTGTGAGTTTTAAAACGTAAAAAAATATAAAATGATAAATCCCAATACATTCAAAATAAAGAAAGATTAACTCTTAGAAAAATGATCCAATAAGTAACGAGATTTTTTTTTTTTTTTAATTCAAAAATTTTGAAAAGATTTGTGAACAGAGTGAACGATTTACCAACTGCTATCTCAGAGGGGCCATTTTCCACAACCTTCATGGCCGACATTCTCCTAAACCCCCTTCATCTCCTCAAATTCGATTGCTTCTTTGATCCATTTGGACTGGTTAAGGTTTCGAAAATTAGTTTTTGAAAATTAGTGCATGCCTAGTGAGCCAATCATCTCAAATTTCTTCATAAAGGTTTTTTTTTCGATTCTTCAACTCGCTTTGACCCAACATGATCCTCAATATACGGTAGATTGAAGGTCAAGTCCCTCTCTTTCGAGGGAAACCGAAAAGTTTGGAAAATGGGTTCTCCAAGGTTCTCCTCATGTCGGCTGCTACCAAGGGGCATCTTAGTGGTGAGCAGTACTGAATATGAAATAACAAGAATGAAACTCCTTCCCCAACTCACTAATCAATATAATAGTATTCTGAGCAGGCAAATAAACCACACATCTCATCCTGTCGGTCGCTTTTTATTCATTTATATTCAACAAATCCTACAGGAAACATGATTAAACCTGCCTACCTACAGAACAAAAGTAAGTAAATTCATTCACAACGTGAGTCAAGAAAATTTGCGAGTTTGAAGCGATATGAATTTGGAGGAATTATTAACACAGACAATACTCAACATTCAAATGAGGAATTTCACCATGTCGGAATTTCCTATTTTTGACCCCAAAATTCAGCACCTCGAAAAACCCCCTCAGGCAAACTTTCAGCCCGAACTTCCTAATTTACGAATAAACAAAACAGTGTAGAAAATACGAATGTTTAAAAAAAACGGGAAAATGACGTCATCCTGAAATAGTTCATTTATGGCCGCTTGAAGCGCTGAGATCGAGAAATCTATAGTCCCCAGATGCAAAATTTCACGAAACAGTAAAGTTCAAAATCGAAAAACTGAAGAAAAAAATAGAAAAAGCAAGATGGGGAAAATTAGGTTTCCCCTGTTTTTGTTTGATAACTTTTCTCTTAGAAAACACGATTTCGTCGTCCCAATGGGCAACACTGGGAGGAGGCGGCGATCTGAACTGCCCAATCAGCGAGCGTTCCCGCTTCACGTCCATTTTCCCGGTTAGTTTTGAAATCAAAAATTTTTATTGTCTCCCAAAAATAACAGGAGACTTATTTTCCGAAATCAGCCCGATTTTCATCTATTCCACACCATTAACTATACAGGAAAAATGCAAACAGAATTCGGTGAAATTCCTCATTGTAAATGCTGTGGGTTCTCAACGTAAACAGGTGTTCTTTTGCACTTAAGTAGTACATGAAATAACTAAATTTGTCGTATAAGTAGATAAGGTAACCATTATTTACACACTGGGTTAGTGGAAAAAGTGCTATCTCTACATCTGTTAGTTTCATTAAGTTTATACGTAGATAAGTACTAAAAAAAATATTAATTTTTGGGAAATCTGAATAACATGGGTAATTGAACAAAATTCGTTTTCAGAGGGCTCTATGTCCTGAATTCCTCGCCGAACATGTTTCAAAGTTTCACACAACTCGCTAATCCAGTAGGAATGTGTATGGAATGATGACAACATTACCCGTGTCCTCTCGTACAGAACCTATCTACTAGGAATGGAATATCGATGAAAAATAATCGATTTTACAATGTTACAATCGATTGGAAGAAAAAATCAATTTACGATTTGTAATTGTGAAGTTTACAGTAATTTTGAATTTTTGAAGGCTTTAACACCTTGAGGGGAGGTTTCACCAATGAGAATGAACTTCGGCGCTATAGGTCTGCCACAGAAAGTTTGCATCCCTTTGGCGCATTCTTCTGGAGAACATGGAACTACTTATCTCTTATCATCAAGCAGATTCCCGCGCTTACGATAATGTTTCGGGAATTTCTCCCCTAAAAAGGGACTTGATTTCCCTCCTACTGCAGCTTGAAATTCGTGCATTTCCAAAATTGAAATTTGAACATCAAATTTCTCACGGCTCCAATTTCCGTGTCAAGGTTTCACCATGGAAGGTTGACTCGATCGTTATAGTTCGCGGATCCGCCACCTAGGGGGCGCTACACGGATGCAAAGTTTCTGTGGTAGACCTATAGATTGAAATGAAATTAGTGGATCAGGTTTTTGAATATTTTACGAAATATTTTCATCTGTGGATTTAACAGATAACGAATTTTCAATACAGCAGCAGCTTTCAATTCAACGAACGAAATTGAATCACTTGGAAGGGAGGTTTACATGGAGGAGGTTTAAATCATGATAAGATCTAGTGAAACACGAAATCGTAGTCCTTAACTCTAATTAACCCGCATTGGTGAAACCAGCTCTTAGCAAAGTCGACGTCAAGTAGATCTTTACGGACTAGAGTTTTAATTGGAAATTGAAATAGGAAGCTTCCAGGGCACGATTGAGTTTAAAAATTGAATCAATTCTACTATTTTAAACATATTCATTCTGGAGAGTACTGTTACAAATTAATCAACTTTACTCATACTCAAGCTACATTAGGTATGTTAGTAGCATAACCGCAAGATACATGTTAAGAAACTGCAAAGAAAGAACACCTAAACACGTTGTTTGCGTGAGAATATTACAACAGGAACAAACAGGAGGGTGGGAGGTATAGTCGGTACAGCAGTCTGCAGACTACACTTCTAGCATTAGATTTGATGACGAATGCGGAGGAAAAAGATAATACGAGCTCTAACCTAATTTTCCCTCGACACAATTTAATGCGTTTAATGAGGAATTCTCAAGAGTCTGAAAAACCAATATCCATACCATTGATTTCTTTGAAACACGAATATAATAAAATTACGAGTAACATCTACATCACCGAATTTTGTGTCGAAGATCATGAAACAACTTGCAAAATTTGCTGTTTTGAATTTCTACATGGAATAAGGAGAGGAAGAGTCACTTCATAAGAGAATACGTGGCGTTTAGAACCGTGGTGTCATCTCTGGTAGCTTAATGGAACTAATAGCCTACAAGGAATGTTCTTGACATTTTACGAATATTAGTTTTTAAAACATTAATTTACAATGAAGATGTGAGGGGTGTGACGACTCTACATTTTATACGGGACAAACCAATTGGTTTGTTCCCAATTTGTTGAAGCTACACCTGTCGAGATATCCGATTCATAGAGATATGAATTGATATCCTCTTCGGGCCAGCTGGTTAATCTAATCACTGGTTTGAAGGGGGTAGGGTCGTCACACCCTCCTCTGTCTCATATATGGACAATTAGGTGTCCCAGCCAGTCCCGGACCCACCCACCACAGCGGCTACCAGGCACCCGCCATTCACCCTCCACGGGGCTCCGTTGTTGGACCTTCTCTGATACTATTTGCTGAACTACTTCTCCTATGCTTCAGCAGAGCATAGCAGTAGTAATATGAAGAGGTTTTTCCAGCACGTTTTTCAACGTTGAGTGGACCTTCGTTTCCTTATTGCAAGCAAATATCATTCATGTCTCATATCGATACAAACATTGCAAGAACTGGCGTTGGTCTAAATTATTAAAAATCGTCACAACTCTTCTCCCAACAAAAAGATGGAGCAATCACGCAGAGGTTTGCTCTTTATGTTGTTATCACTAAACTCAGCACATGATGCTCACCAATCTTTACAGTATTTTAATACTTCCCGTATTTGCGAGGGGAGACTTTCACGGAAACGTGAAAAAGTGCAGCTAGAGTGACCACAGAAGCTACTTCATTCTCGGGCCTTTTTGAAAACACCAAGAACTCTTGTAGTAACATAAACTTAACCCTGGTATTGCTTGGTTGACTAGGTTAATTTGGTCATTGGACATTACTCAACTTACCAAACGAAAATCAATTATAGGTCCTCAACCACATCTTGACTAGCGTCTACAACGTTTCAGTAGCCAACAGTTACCTACCAGAGAAGTAAAGTAGTAAGTTTCGTAATAATAAAGTTGGGTAATAATGTGGCTTCCGCCATTTTGAACTACCTATCGTTTATTCGGCCAATTTCCACGTTCTGTGGAACAAAGATGGCCTCAAGGGAATCTCAAACGTCTGGTTTTGAAAGGTCTAGAAATTTTAATATGCCCTTTTGTACTTGGAAGTAGGGACGGCACGATACCACCGATATATCGGAGTATCAATACCGATATTTGTATCGATACTTTTGATAGAAAACCCATACCGATATATTGGTATCGATACTTAAGCCTATAATATCGGAGGTATCGATACTTTCTTGACGATATTATCGATATTTTCACCAAAGTAAAATGGTAAAAAAAATACCAAATATTAAGTACTCGGAAAAAACACCATACTATATCAGCCACAGAATAATACTCCGTATCAATCGAAACGATATACCGCTTCTGTAATCCTTCATCGATTTTCTAAAACTTTCTACAGGTTATCTCCCTGTAACCGCCCATTTTTTGCAGTTTTCATTTCTCTGGGTTTCTTGAACAGTTCGAGTTCCTTGTGACCATTGTTTTACTTTCCGGTTCACAACAATTTTTTTGATTTACTTACTTTTTTCAAATGTAAGTAAAAATGTACTTCACGCCAAATTTTTGTTTTTATGACTCGATAATAAATATTATTAAGTTGTAATGTAAATGATTTAATACTTGATCCTTTCCATTTAGAGCAGATAAAAAAATCATTTCATTGAAATGAGAATTCTTGGGAATAAGAATAGGAATAGATATAATGATAAAACGAATGAAATGATCATTCATTTTTATTAAATTTTAAATTATTAACTTTCATAACATTTTGAAATACCACTGACATTAACTACATTTTAAATTATTTGCTTTTATTAATATATTAATAATGTTAATATTTATAATTTATAAGTTTCATTTTTTTATAATTTTTTATTTGGTTTGCGAAATCATTCGTGGGTTAATTTGAAGTATCGATACTTTGAGCCAACATTATCGAAGTATCGATATCTAATAATATCGGTATCGAAAAGATATCGGATATCGATACTTCCTGAGAAATATCGTATCGAAAGAAGTATCGATACTTTGGAGTATCGTGCCGTCCCTACTTGGAAGAGGCAACTTGAAGACAAGCTGTTTTTTGACACCAGTCATTTGACCAATGTGACTCCATTTTGTTGATAATTAAAATAGACCTCTCAAAAACTGGACCAAAAAAAAAATTGGGAGAATTCCTCATTTTTTACCTTCATTTAGCCTGTCTTGGCAAGCTAGAAAGGATTATACAATGTATAATCATGCTGAGTACAAGACTATGAAAGTTCGTAGCAGGTAGCGTCAACCGTTTCTTCAGTAAGAAACAACGAGTTATTCCTTTAAAATCGACATTATTTCACGTGTTATCGTAAGGCAGTTGTCCTCGTATTATGAAAGTTTGCCGGAGCAATTTTGTCAAATACCGTCGACGGTTCGTCGAAGAAAAAGTCCAATACGGAGAACTATTTAGACGACGAAATCCCTGTATCAGAGGATCCCACCGAGTTTTTGTCGAACGTCCTGCGCTTTCTCGATGACGGTGTAGATGTAGGGGCGTTCCATCGGCGAAACTTTGAGCATGGAGGAGATCAACTGGTGGGTATCCTATTTGAAACATGAAAAAAAGAACAGCGATATGAGGTGGGCAGATAGAAAAAGTCTGTAAAATTGTAAGTGAAGGAAGTATAATTAGAGAATTGTGACAATACATTAGGTATAGGGCCCAGGGTAGGGATGGTTATCGGTACTCGATATTTCAAAATATCGATACTTTCGTACAGATACTCGATATTTTAGTATTGATACTGCACTATCCGATATTTTTGGATGATACTTTGGATCCAATATTTCTAAATATCGAATATCGATACAGTTCTCGCGGAAAATTCAACATAATAGGGTGTGCGCCTGGGTAGGAAAAACTGTTCATTTTTATTATTAATCTAAGGTAGACCTCATTCTGAGAATTTCGGTACCAACCGCGACCTTCTAGCGTGTGTGAATCTTTTCCTATGAATTTTTAAATATTCGACCGTTTATGACGTCACAGTGGGCTGGGGGTCCCGCCCAGGCGAGAGGGGCGCGTGACGTCATAAACCGCCGAAACTTTGAAAAATCATAGAAACAGATCAACTCACGCTAGAAGGTCGCGGTTGGTGCCAAAATTCTCAGGATGTAGTCTACTTTCGATTGAAAATCTAAAAAAATTCAAGGCGCATCCCCCATGGCTAAAAAAAATTAAGAAGGTAGAGAGGCTTTTGGGACATTACTCGTTGGTTGCATAAAAAAACGTTTCTATCATGGAAATAATAGAGAGTTACAGCGGGCCAAGATACGTACAAAAATGTGAGACTCACGTTGAAAACGCGAGCCTCGCGCATGACATGAGGCTCACAGAAGACGGTTGACTCGGCTCTCTCGCGTTTTCGACGTGAGATAACCTACTAGGTCGACTCCTTGTTTTTGTGGCTGAGCTAATGGCCGCTGTCAATCAGCTGATCATTCTGTTTCTTTCGTTTTGAAGAGTTTCCGTGAATCTTTTGCGAGTTCTTTATCTTCTGGGTCGAGGTAAAGTGAATTGAAATTGAAGAATTGATGCTTTATACATTTCGCTTGAACTGAATATTGCTCCCTGATACATTTTGGTCTGTTGCGGCGTCTGAAGTGTGGATGGCGGATGTTTGATCTCAATGACATCAGTTGGACGATCGATCTCAATTTCTTCCCCATTGAAGGCAAGTTTCCTCTACCTTTTTAACCGACTTCGTATTTATTTTACTTCGAAAAGGTAATATTGGAATATAAAACGACAAGAATGATTAGTTCGAGGTCAATCATAAACTACCAATCTCTTTGAATTCGGTTGTCTGTCATCTACTCCTCAGACAAGGGGATGGATTGAGTTGACGTTACCTATGGAGTGTTGAAAAATCTAAAGCAACGTCAATTACGTGAGCCTCACGGGATGGACGTGAGACTCACATCGGAAAGTTAGCATCCACTCGATGCTCGCCCTAGCAGCTTCTCACGTCTAAACGGTTCCAAATGTTGCTGTAACTCTCTAATTCAAAGCACCTGATTCAAGGTAAAACTGCTTTACTATTGCTTGTGGAGGATGGATGAACTAATGCTGCTGGTTTGGTTTAGAAATTCGTAATAACTAATAGTAACTGGACAGTTACTTGTACTGGAAGTAGACTATTCTACCTGGTCTTATGTAGTTCAACGTGCCAACGAAACGCTATACTATTTACAAAATGGAAAAAGAGCTTTGATTTTCAAATTGTAATTACCTGCGAAAAAGGGGTAACCGTTGGATAGTCAACAGTAGCGGATATCACAGCCAGAGCTACGGAGTCGCCTCTTTCATAAACTGCGTCAAAAGGTGACTTGAAGTAACACATTGCGTAGAGAAGACAACCTAAAGACTGAAATTGAACGATTCAAATAAGAGAAATGTAGATTATGCTTTTTGAAATGGGAAGATGTGGTTTTTTAATGGTGGAAGGGAGAAGTTACCCAAATGTCAGTACGCTGATCGATAACGCAATAGCTTTCTACGTTGAAGAGCTCAGGGGCTCTGTAGGGCATGGAACACCTCTCAGCTGCGAGATCTTGCAACCGCTGCGCTTCCGCCGCACCGCGCACCTACAGCAAAAGGCACACATGAGCAACGTCGACCAAAACCCGAGGATTTCAAGGGTTTTCACTGAGACTAACCTGAGTGACAGCAGGCGCTACTGAGCCGAGGTCCATGATTATGGGGGTGTTGTCCACGTCGAGGAGTATGTTGGCGGGTTTGATGTCTCTGTGAGCCAAGGGCGTGGGTTTGGAGTCGTGGAACTCCTTGACGCCGTCGCATATCTGCAGGAACACTCTGAGGACTTCGGACTCATCCAAGTAATGTCGCGTTCGGGCACGCATCTCTAGAAGATACGCGAGAGTGCCACGCTGAAACGAATTTTTCACCATTAATACTGCACTGTATTAAAATACAGTACTAAAGTAACATAAAATAGAACCCGATGCACAGAAGAAACAATACAATTTGGTGAACAAAAATGAATAATAATAATAATGGAATAAAACGTGAGGAAAGATACGTTAGGAATTTCCTCCTCAAGAATCTCAATGATGAAAGCATAATGTACCATATATTGCATTTTTTCGTCAAATTGAAGGATTTACACACCAAATTAGAGGTTTTCCATTTCAAGTTGGAGGGTGATAGAAATACAAGATTTAAGTCTGGGAAAGCAGTAACAACAAATTAAGGCGTTAATATGCTTCTTGAAAAGAATGGCAGTAGGAAGGAACGGATATATGAAACGGAATATCTTCGTCATGTTGCACAGAGAAGGTATTTCCAGACGCACCGGGTTTTTCCGCCTTCTTAAGCGGGTGGCGGCGGCACAGAGTAGGTATTTCCAGACGCAACGGGGTTTTCCGCCTTCCAAGCGGGCCTGCGAAGCGGCGTTTAAAAGTGAATCGAACCATTTCCACCATCCTCCAAATTGAAACGGAAAACTTCTAAATTGATACGGAAAACTTCCAAACTGGTGTGAAAAACCTCCAATTTGGCTCTTATCCCAATCCTTCTGGGCGAACGGGCAGAATCAGCAGAAGGCAAAACTGGGTCGCCACCGTCCACGACGAAGAAGGATAATTCGGTTACAGGACGGCGGATCAAGAGGTCGGTTCGGAAGGTTCTCCTCGGACATAAATTCTGGTCCAAGTGGTTACCGTTGGGTTTGAGGACTTTGGTGATCTCCACGTCTTGAATGGTTCGGCATCAGGCGTACGAAAGATTAATCGGATCCTGGCAGGACGATTAAGGAGGGACTACCACTGTGAGTACTTGATAGGAACAACTTCTTGGACTGTCTTCCTACCTAGGGCTTCCAGTGTCTATCAGGAGAAGTATTAGTTTCGTTGGGGTCTTTAAATAACAGTAGTACAGCAATTTTAACGTAAAGCTTCTAGGATTAAGCGAGCAGCTCGTAAGTCTCGACTTTGGTGTATCCTCCGTTAGTTCGGGGCATGCTTAACATGTCCCCTTAGGTTCCCCATTTTAGTAATTATAATTATTTATTTTAGTAACTCAGCTTTGTTCTTTCCCCACTCTCCCCCAGCAATTCCTAGGCTGTTACAGGGACCACACGAAAGGGCAACACTCGATGATATAATGTGATACTGGTGAGATATTTTCCAGGCACCCCTCCCCAAAAACTCCCTCTTCATGACTAGAGAAGGGTAGAACACCTCTTCACTTACCGAATAATAGGGTAGAAGCAGAAGCACTTGTGACGTGGTGTTCAGAACAGGGTCCGCACATCCTGACACGCACGACTCCAGACAAGGGATGATGTTCGGGTGATCTAACCTCTTGTGGTACTCGACCTCTTGAAGAGCGTCTTTCTGGTCGTCCCGGCTGTGGCACACTATTTTCTTGACAGCGAACCGCTTGCGAGTACGTGCGTTTTCGACCAGCAACACCGTGCTGAAGCCTCTGAAAATGCAGATAAATGTATTACATACCAATATTATTCTAATTTTTTCTTCCGAGCCTACAAAGATAGTTAGCGGAAGCATACTTTTCACGGTTGAGAAAAAATGTTCTGCAAGATCAAAATTTCCACTCGCGTTTTAGGGCTTCCTGAACAATTTGGGTTTCATGTCTGTGAGTGTGTCTCATGAAAAGCAAAACCATTCGATTTGCCCGATTTCGATGAAATTTTCAGAGATTATGTGTAGATGGTCCCCTATGAGGGTGGTGCTAAGAACAAAAGGAAGGAAGGTAAAATTTACAGTGCGCAGGGACTGGTACGAACCTGCTTAACCTATTCCTACCGCTATTCCGGCAATAGTTCATCACCGCTGGAATTATTTACTTATACGTCACGACGGAAATTAGTTGTCATAACTGAAGAGTCGTCCGTGCGCGTGGCAGCATTCAACTCCAGTGTTTGATTTCAATGTCATCAAAGCAACTAGTTAGTTTAGTTGCTTTGAAAAACTCGCCAGTACGCTAGGGACGGCACGATACTTAAAAGTATCGATACTTCTTTCAATACGATATTTCTCAGGAAGTATCGATACCGATATTATAAGATATCGATAGTTCGATATTATCGGCTCAAAGTATCGATACCACCGATATTTTCAAATTAATCGACCTAGATTTTGCAAACCAAATAAAAACCCCAATAAATGAGAAATATCAATATTATAAATATATTAATAAAGCCATTAATTTAAAATGTAATAAAATCCAATAATTTAAACTGTAATAAAAGTCGAACTTTGAAATGTAATAAAACTGAATAATCAATTTCATATTTATTCCCAATTTTTATTTGCAACAAACCTCTGTTCAATGAAATGATTTTTTTTCTTCCACTACAAATAGAAAGGATCACTTAATAAATCAGTTACAAGTTGATACTATTCTAGGGTCATTGAGTATTATTCTGTGGCAGAAAAAATGTGGCATTCTTTTCCAGATACTAATTTGGTGTTTTTTATCAGTCTACTTAGGCAAAAATATCGATAGTATCGCCCAGAAAGTATCGATATCTCCGATATTTTAGGCAAAAGTATCGATACCAATATATATCGGTATGAGTTTTACATCAAAAGTATCGATAAAAATATCGATATCGATACCATGAAAGTATCAATACTCCGATATATTCGTTTTATCCTCGAGACTCAATAATCGATTATTTTCGATATCAAACATAACCTTCTCTGACCCGATCAGCTGGTCGTGAAGGGGCGCCATTTGCGCTCCTATCCAGCAAGGTTATTCTGTTTACATGTAAACAGAACGATGGTGATAATCTTCTTTAAAAGCAATTATGTAATCGTTATTATTATGTCTCCCTTGTGGGTTAGATGTCTGACAAGAAATTCCATACTCAGTATGGGTGTTCACTCTCAGGTGATGACCTGAGGTTAGGTATTCTATTATTACTACCTAACTACTTATGACTGAAGTAACGTAAGCACATTAAAATGTGATGTATTTTTATTCTTACTGGTGATGAAATGCCGAGAACTAACTAGTATTTGTTTGGAGTTTAGTTGTCGCCTTTTAATGACTTTTGGCAAACCAAATAACGAAATACTGCTCCCGTGACAGGAAGAGCAGCCAAACACCGCACAAATCGGCATGCCTAATGAAAAAATCTTTGTTTACAACGATGGGAATTCAGTCAGTTCATCGAACATGGTTGTCAGGAACTCTGGGTATCAGCGACGCCAAAAATTCTTATTTTTTCGGAAAGTTCTCTTGTCTTTCCACACTGTTTCTAATAACTTTTGGCGAACCAAAAAATTAAATACCGCTTCTGGGACGAGAAGAGCAACTAAATAACCGCATAAATTGGCATAATGAAAAACCGTCCATACAATCTTTGTTTACAATGGAGTCAACATGGCCGCCTTTCAGCGAGATTTGAATAACCGTTCAATTAGTTGAAGAATCGATACATCCATTCTGTGTGATGTCACACAGATAAAAGCAATTGGTGGTATCGTGCCGTCCCTACAGTACGCTGACACCCTACCTTGAGCAATAATACGGTTGGTTGGTACTTGGAAAAGACATGTTCTTTGCAAACGGGTGATCTACACAGAAAATATACCGTTGTATAATAATTTGCAGCATTTTTGGTGTTATCTGCGACACACGAACGCAACAGTAATGTCAAAGGTATTAATGCAACGTCGAGCCCCATTCTATCCACTCACATACCACCTCAAACGATAGAATTAGGTAAACAATTACAGGCTCACAAGAGCTCTATTCAAAACGACAACTAGGTAAATGCAAATTGAGGTGAACCATATGGAGTCGAAATCCTTCAAAAGGCACTAAAACGTTCCAATTTACGACATAATCTCATCTACCTGAAAAACGTTGCCTTACCCCTGTCCCAACTCCTCCAACACGTAATATTTACAGTTGTTGATGTTTATGTCATCCTTAGAGCACAAGCAGCCCATCTTGAACAGCATGCTGAGGCCGAGGGTGTTCATTTCGACCGGTTCTTCAGCTTATTCCTTGACTCGAAACGACAATACGAACATTTAACTTCCGAGGACTCGACCGTTCAGAACACAAAATTATTAGTTCAACAATAAAGATGATCCCATCACGAAACGCGTCAAAACCAACATGATAGAGAAAAATTAACATCCGCCTACGTCCTTATCAACAATGTAACCAACCGTCTTGTTCGAAGTATAAAAACCCTAGATCTAGATGGATGCAAATTCACTCTTGACTTCAAATTAATGAATTTCAGTTTGTTTAAATTCAAAATCACTTTACAGTAAAAAATTATAAATTCAATTTAGAGCAACATAAAATTCATCAGGTTCGAATCAAGAACTTCTAGATGTTGTTTACAACAACAAATTCAAGATATTCCCCATAAGGGTGGAGTTCATCAATAAATTACAAAACAACCAAATCGACACTTATTTTTACTCTGTCAGAAAATCACAAATTGGGTGTGGCATAGATTTTATATCCCCCACCCAACCACCATAAAATTTAAAGGGTTTACGTTTCAAAGTACATAGAATCCAAAAATCGAATTAAACACATTTCCGACTACAAAACGGGCAATAGTTGGAATGAAAAAAATACAAAATTTATATAAACAAGTACTTAATTAACTTTGAAAATAATCTTCATGTCACGGGAATCGAAATGCGGACGAATTAGGGAACATTACTACATCCATGTTGGTAGCACCTGGGATAAACTATGCATAACATCCATTCTGTTATTCCTTGGGTGTGCATAATATCCATGGTAAGAGATTGAGAGAGAGAAGAATGTATTCCTGGTGATGTATTCCCCTCCAATGTTCCTTTCACTGATCTGGTCCACTTGCGTCTCGGTGCACCGCCCCGAGGGATTCCGAATGCACTCTGACGGGAGTTTTGTGAATCGGGACTTTGATAACAGTGATAACTGTTTGATTATTAATTTTTGTTGTGTCGTCCGTTTTTGATTTGTGTTGTCCCGTTTCAAATAATTCTGCCTTCCCATTGCTTTATTTCATCCGGCTCGTTCTTTGATTTCTTTCTGGCTCGCTGTTCTGTGCAAGTGAAATAAGGGTCACTTATTGCTCGGCATGTCAGAGACACTTTTAGCTCGGCATGAGTCGTAGAATCTCAACTTCAGTCGTAGAATCTCAGTGTCAAGTTACGTGAGTTTAACACCCCGTATAGAAGGGAAAATAGTCAATCGTGCGATAATGTTCACCCTTCTTACATCATGAGTCTACAGTCGAAATTTACTGAATTGATCGAATTTTTAATCAACTAATTTAAATTTTGTGATATTATACTTTGGAGACTACCTAGTAAAATCACTAAAAATAAAGACACTTTTTTTATATTGCTTGTGTATTTTTATTATTCGTTTTCGTATTCCTACATTCTTCTAACTGTCGCTTTGCAATAATGTTATTGATGCGCGGGAGCAAATAAGGTTTGGTGTCGATATTTATATTATCTTGTATCCTATAATACAAGACAGTGGTGGATTGGATATTTTTGTCTTAAATAATTAGGTCTCTTCTAGCAGTAGCTCAGTTAGGAAGAGCTCTCTGAATACATTCTATTGATCTGAATCGGTAATGTGAAGTGATAATTAGGCTATTACATCTATTTTAGAACGAGGGAAACAAAGAGACGTTGGGGTTACAGAGAAGAAACTTAGACAAACTTGCAGAAATTTCAAAACATTTTGAAAAGAAGGAAATTAATATTTATGTCGTTTTTGCCGTTACTTTCCACCTACTCTCTTTTTGACATCTATTTGAGCCAGAATGACTCTTCGTGATCTAATATTAGGACCGGTATTTGAGACCTTGAGTTGGGCTTTTTTTTCTCTACCATTGATAAAATAATGATTGGACTAGGAAATAATCCATTCTTTCGGTGCCTCATGGGAAAAATTTATTCACCTTATTGTAATCACTGCCACAATATTCAAGGGGTAGATGATGTGAACGAAACATTCCCCACAACGGAGAGTATTGCTTGTAGATGATAGAAACCATCCTGAGCCATCTCAAAATCAATTTCGATTGTACCGTAATGGAAAAGCTATATCAGTTTGCTAAGGATTACCAATTGTCATTCCGACCCCTATCACTCTCAAACCCCTTAAACATTTACACACATCTCATTCCTTTACTCACACCTAGTAATTCCCGCAAATCACAAAACATTATGATTGATTTTTCTATCACATCGTAAATAATACAGAAGTTATAACTTCTTTATTATTTACGATGTGATAGAAAAATCAATCATAATCAATCATAGTTGATAAATCAACTTTGACTTTCGCAACATCATCCACTACTTCACCAAAGTAATCATTGAATGTCTGGAATGGCTCCTCCAAAGATATTAAAATTAGAAGAGTTTGAGTTGAGGAAAACTTCCTCGCAGTCCCGCAAGAGTGCATTCGGAATCCCTCAGGGCGGTGCACCGAGACGCAAGTGATCTGGTCCATACGCTGAAACGGAGAATGGCTTTGCAGTGGACTAGGGAACACGATGAATTGTGTTTGACTCGAGGTAGCTGGACTAAGGCCATTATACCCTTTCCTACAGTGGCACCTTGGTACCGAGGCGTTGAGGGAGAAGGAAGGTTTTTCACAGCAGTCAATCGCATCATTCTGGGCCATGGAAATACCCCATTCTTCCGTCGTCTCATGGAAAAAATTGATTCGCCGTATTGAACCCATTGTAACAACGAGCAAGAAGTGGCGGACCTTGGCCATATTCTGGACAGATGTGGCAGAACAAGTTCTAAACGTATGGATTTGCTGAATTTTGATGGAATCCATTATGATTCCATAATTGATCTTCTTCAGGCCAAATTCAACATCAATACTCTCCAAAGAATTTATAAATTTGTACAGGAATGTGACCCTCAATTTTAGTTGTCCTGTCACTCCACTATTCCATGATTCCCTCACCAACCAGATTCCTTTCTCAACCCATTTTTGCTTTTCCCTTTCTCAATCCATTTTTCATAACCATTTCTCAATGTCCCTCACAACCTACATTATCCTTCTCAACCCATATTATCGCTTTTCCCTTTCTCAATTCATTTTCCATAAACATTTCTATATCAATCAATATAATTATCAAAAGTGCCAGCCTGCCATAGCAACGTCATTACCTCAAGATCTGTTTCATCATTCTCGTCATCATCATTACCTTCATGAATCACCATCATCATCCATGCAAGAAATACTTATGTCCGGCATGGCTGCGGCCAGGACAGTTAACTTGGAAGTAGAAGAAGAAGAAGAGAGAGAGAAGAAGAAGTTTCAATTTTGTTTTTATTGGGTGTCATGTTGATTTTTCGATTAATCAAATAGTTCAATCATCTACCAATCTTAGTATTTGTTTGTTTTGGAACGTTATCTTCGACAAAAGGTAAAAAAAATGGAATCCGAAGTTTCATTCGATCATGGAAACAAACCTCTTCCGAGCATGCCATTGCTGTTTACGTCGTCTCAATCTCAACCTGCTTCTCCACAAGAAATTCGGGTAGGTGGGACGAATTTACGTGACGTATGAATTTGAATGAGTCGCATTGTCAACTGTCTCTTTCGAGTTCGGAATAAAAACTCGAATCTGCAACTACCGCCCTGTATTCTTAATTATTAAATGATCTCAAATTTTGAGACCGTCGATGTCATCTTCTTGAGAAATCAAACTAACTTACCTCAAGTGTAGTTCGATTTCGATTATAAGAAGCGCTCGGTCCGAACGCTAACATCTTCGGTCCGAACGCTAACATCTTCGGTCCGAGCGCTTCTTATAATCGAAATCGAACTACACTTGAGGTAAGTTAGTTTGATTTCTCAATTATAATTCAGCGCTCGGTCCTCGATGTTACACAATGTAGATGTTTAAAGTTCTGCCTGAATATAAATTATTCTTTCCTTCAGTTAGAAATTAGCATGATAGAGAAGATATCCAGCACTTGAGAAATGAAAAGTGTAATGGGTTTTCATGCAGAAAAGAACATAAATCATGCAAAATGCAATTAGTAGGTATTCATGCAGAATCAAGTTATGAAAATCATGCACATTATCTGGATAATTTTAAATACAAAACTAGCTTAAATCAAAAGCTGAGATCAATGAGTTTTCAGTTTGCATCAAAGGTCTGTTATAAAACCTGAGGAACGTTTCAGCAGTGCTCCATCCTGCTGTTCTTTTGATGACGTCAATTGACACCCCTTTCCGGAGCGCATTGGATGTAGCAGCATGTCGAGTTGAATGAGGTTTGAATATCGTGCAGTCAATACCGGCCGCCTCCATAGTGGATCTTATCCATCTAGACAGGGTTTGTTTGGTAGCACACCGGTATGGTCTGTTAGATGTAATGAAGAGGAAATCCTCTCCACCTCTCAGGTTCGACGTCATGTGCAGGTACTCCTTCACTCTGGTTGTTGGGCAAAGTTTGGGGGTCTGCAACATAGTTTCGAATGTGAAGCTAGGTTGCTGGACATTGGGTCCTGACGTTTTTATGAGATCAGGAATAAAAATTCTCATCCCCGTATCAAGGAATTGAATATTGCTTATTTTGATCAGTGAAAGGGTTTGTAGTCTATGGCCTGTGGCTAGAGCTAGCAAGGTAACAAGGTGAGCTCCTTTGGATTTGAGGCTTGTATCGAGGGAGTCGTTGATGTATGATAAAACTTCCCGAGGGTCCCAGGTCACATCATACTTAGGTTTTGGAGGGCGTTGCCTTGCAACCCCCTTCAAAAATCTTGTAACCAGAGGGTGTTTGCCTACGGAGTTTTGGCCCAAAACAGACAATGCTGATCGATGAGAGTTCATTGACCCATAGTTATTTGAAGTATTGTCTAGTAAGGTTTGAAGAAAGCTTATAGTCGTAATTGGTTGAACGTTGAAAGGGTTGATTTGTCTTTGATCACAGAAGTTCCACCAAAGTTTTAAGGTAGTATTATACTGTCTTACTGTGGATGATGAGAGCGATGCTAGCATTGTCTCCAGAGCTTCTTGAGGTACACCCTTCTTCGCTAGTGCTTGCCTGATAGCCTGGCTGCAACCAGGGTAAGGGTTCCAGCAAGGGGGTGAGCTCCTTCGTGGCTGGAAGATGAGTAAAGAAGATCAAAATGAGGGCCAAGGTTGATTGGGGGTCCGATGGAAAGGCTTATGAACTGAGGATACCATGGTTGGGTAGGCCAATGTGGTACCACCACAATCCCTGTAGCTTGATCGTTTATGATTTTTTGCAGTAGTCTAGGAATCATAGAGAAGGGAGGAAAAGCATAGAAAAGTAATGGTCCCCAGTCGATTGTGAAAGCATCGACCCTCCAGGCTGAAGGATCAGAGTGCCAGGTGACGAACCTAGGGCACTTAGCATTTTTAGGGGATGCAAACAAATCAACTTCTGGTTCCCCAAAAGTTGTTAAGATTTTCTGGAAAAATCTGCTGCTGAGGGACCATTCCGTTTCAGGAGGAAGGACCCGTGATGCAGCATCAGCTTCGTGGTTGTCCTTTGAAGTGATATAGGTAGCGAATATCCATATGTTTCTTTCTTCGCACCATTGCCAGATTTTTCTGGATACAGAATCTAAATATTCGAGCTGGACGCTACCCATCCTGTTAATGGAAGCAATAGCGGTAGTGTTGTCAGCTCTTATTAAAATTTGAATATTTGATCTGTGAGAGGCAAACGATTTAAGTCCTAAGAAGATAGCATGGAGCTCCAGAAGATTAATGTGCTCTCCTATGAGGTCTCCAGACCACCATCCGTAACTGCTTTTTCCCTGGTATACTGCTCCCCAACCTGTCAGACTAGCGTCTGTATGAATTTCCATGTTGTACACATCATTCCTTATGTTATTTACAACTAGGGGAATGTTACGCTTCCACCAAGTTAGGTCGTCTCCAGCGAGTGGTGGAATCGTCATTTTTGCATTGTAATTTTGTTTATTACTAAGCAAGGCTGTAAACTTTGCTCTTTCTAAGCGTTTGGTATATAACCAGCCATACTTAACTGCGGGGCAGGCTGCTGTTAACGTTCCAATGAATTTAGCAAGATCACGAATTTTGCATTGTGGTGATTCAAGGAAGTGGTTTGCGCCTTTTATGATTTTCTGACGTTTGTCATTAGGTAATTGAATGGTCATGGTATTGGTATTGAACATAAAACCAAGAAATTTGCAAGTCTTGCTAGGGATCAACGAGCTTTTCTCCTCATTTATTACAAAGCCTAACGAATTTAACTTATTCGAAATTATTCTTATATTGGTAGTGCAGGATTCGAAGGTAGGGCTCATAGTCAGAAAATCGTCAAGATAGTTTATGACTGTGATGCCCTCCGATCTCAATGAACGTAATAAGGGTTTTAAAATTTTGCTGAAACAGAGTGGGGCTGATGCTAATCCGAAGGGAAGACAGGTAAATTCGAAGAGTTCCTTTTTGTGTAAGAATCTTAGGTATTTCCTGTCATTTTTGTGTACTGGTATTAAATAGTAGGCGTCTTTCAAGTCGATAGTTGCTAAAAAGTAGTCTTTTTGTAACAGTCTAGAAACTGTTCTATGATCATCCATTTTAAAGTGTGGAACATCGAGAAATGTATTTAAATTTTTTAAATTTAGGATGAAGCGTTTTTTGCCATTTGGTTTGTCAGCAAGAAAAATGGGAGATATGAACTGGTCTTCCACCTGGGTGCATTTCTCAATTACACCCAAGCACAACAGTTTATTTATTTCTGTATCAATGAGCTTAGATTCTGTTAGGGACCAGATACGCTCATTAGGACTTGAGTGCTGGATTGGTTTGTGAATGAAGGGGATTTTATAGCCCTTCACCCAGCTCAATATAACTTTATTATTCGTTATTTCTAACCACGAAAGGAAGAAATTAGATAACCGACCAGCAAAATGGGAGCTTACGGTATTCAGTGGTAGTATTTCTTCTGATGGGTGCTCCAGTTCTTGCGTGAGTTCTAGGATCTTCGCCCCTTGTGAGTAGCCGACTGCCTCGGTTGACGGCTGGGGCGGGAGGAGTTTCCCTGGTTCTGTGTTGTTGATCGCCCTCCATCGATCTTATCCCCCCCTTTCTTTTTGTCAGAAATTCTGTATGAACTGACTTTAGGTTTGGGAAAATTGCTGGTTTGTGGTGGTCTTAGATCTTTTCCGGCAGCTTCCAGCATTTTGGCGGATTTTATTTTTTCAGAGAGGTCAGAGCCAAAAAGGAAGTTATTTGGGGGCGTTTTGTCGCATTGTTCCCTAACGTTTTTGTGAAGGAGGGGGAAAATCGCGTTTCTTCTATTAATACTTATTTTGTGGAATAGATGAGTAGACAATTTTGCAGAGTCTACACTATTCGTCAAAAGGAACTTTCTAGTTTCGTTAGGGATGTCAGTAAGGGGATCAAGGAGAATGTTGAAATTTGCCCCTAAGGCACTCAGGCTAGTGGCTATGAGGGCTTGCAAATCAGTTTGGGCATTGTCCTTGATCAGAATCTGTTTGGGAAGGTTTACCTTCACCTCGGGGTTTATTGGAGGGGGAATCAGCTCGAGTAGGTTGCTGGGTGGAGAATGTTTGGACGAAAGTCCTTGTACCTCCTCCCTGGGTGAGCCATTGAGAATGGTGTGTCGCCAACGAGGCACAACCTGGTCATGTAGGACGAAGTCCTTATTGGGGTTCCCAGCCTCAGGATCTTTACCCAGAAGATCGAGGATATGACCAAACCCGAGGTTAATGACGTCATCGCCGGTGACTTCGGCCTGGATGACGTCACTCAGGGTCCCCTCAATGATAGGATCCCTCGATTGAGAGATAGAAGGACCACCAGACACTTGTACATCAAGTTTTCTGTTATCTAGACGGTCAGGAATTGGTGAACAATTTAGGCTCAAGAGGCTATTTTCACGGGTTTCGGGTCTTTTCCTATTGATAGGACTCCTAGCTTCCAACCGACTCCTCGAAATGAGAGAAGGTCCTCTAGATTCCTCTTTTCCCCTACGAGGAGAAAGGGTTGGGGAACGAGAGTACCAAAGATCATACGATGATCGATGGCAGGAAGAGCTTGAGCTGCTCCGATGTCGCCGAGCCCTACGGGGGCTACGACGACGACGGGACCTCCGCGACGAGCGTGAAAGAGGTCTGCGATGTCGGCTTCGAGATCTCGATCGAGATCCAAAAGTCCCCAATTTACTTTCGAGTCTTCTAAATCCCGACGCAATTGCTTCCACGATGTCGTGATTATCTTTATTCATCCTGAAAGATGACGAGAGTCGAAACGGAAATGTGAGGAATGAATTTACTTACGTGAAAAGTGATATGAGGCAACAGAAAACTGAGGCCTCAAGGCGTCAGTAACTGACGCCTCGTCCTAACCTAGGTAAGCGGCTCAATTTTTCGGGAGCCACTCGTCGAATTTCGGGAGAAAATACGAAAAACTAGAATAGTCTTACCTTGTAGGGTGCGGGGTAGTCCTAATTCGAGATAATCCGCTATAACTTTCACTTTATAAGGGAAGGATTTAGGATTACAAAGTACAAAAAACTTCGAGCGGAGATGCGGCCATCGACACAAGAAGAACAATGACGATCGGGGTGGTGCGGGGGTCCTAGGTTGGCGGGGGAGGGGGGGAAGTGTGTGTGTCTTCCTCTTCTCTTTAAAGGTGTGGCCAGAAACCCTGAGAGAGCGTACTACATTGTGTAACATCGAGGACCGAGCGCTGAATTATAATTCATCAACAGTTCGATAGTGGCGTCGAATGGGGATTTGACATTTTTATCCCGAACTCATGCGAGAACAAATTTGTTAAATTAAAAATTTTAACTTCTGTGTCACAATTAACTTTTATCTGGTCAGCATCTTACAAAACTTTGATCAGCCATTAGTCCTGGAATCAGTGTAGTTGCTACCACTACCCCTGTAAAAATGCTAATTGAAAAGGACTGAATTTGATTATTCCTTTCAGGTTGAAGACGTTAGAGAAACAGAGCCTAGTACTACTATACAATCGACTCCTGAGGAATCAGAGAATGAATCAGAAAAGTAAGATTCAGACATCTCCGCTATGACTAGAAGTTCTCCTATTCGAACTAGGACGGCACGATACCACCGATATATCGGAGTATCGATACTTTTTTGGTAACGATACCGATATTTGTATCGAAACTTTTGATGCAAAACTCAAACCAATATATTGCTATCGATACTTTTGCCTAAAATATCGGAGGTATCGATACTTGCTTGACGATATTATCGAAAATTTTGCCAAAGTAAATTGGTGAAAAATACCAAATAAGTAACTAGAAAATAATACCATAATATTGTCTGCCACAGAATAACACTCAAAATAGGCTCAGAATGTCAATTGAAACGATATATCGCCACGATAGCCTCAAAATAGAATAAATATCCTATGTGAGTTTGGAAGCAATTTAACCCTTAATTTCCCACTTTTTCAAAAAAATTGTTTTTTCGGATTCTTTAAATTATTTTTTTTATATATTTTGAGCGAAAGGTAATTCAAAGGCCCAATCAGAGTCTGTCAGCTCTAGAATGATCTTTCCAAGGGCCACACTAGCGCTATCTGCGTCAGCAGAGTCTGCCTATATACCAATTTTCTCGGAGTAGAAGAAGGAAACCCTTGGATAAATCCTTGGTGGGATGTTGAGGTCAGCTATTTTCATAAAGTATAAAACCAAGGAATTAGGAAGAGAAGGTTCACTTCATAGAGGGATCTGGGCTGTCTCAGACAGTGGCGCCATCTCTGACAAGGAGAAACCTACAAGGTGAGAAATGAGGGTAGAAGGTACCTCGAAGGCCCTACTACTGTCTGTCAACTGGAAAATTATTTTGTTTTTTCTTTGAGTTTTATGTATTTATTATTTCATTTTCTTACTCAATCGATAGTTTGAGTATCAAGAAAGCCAACGGCTATCAGTTTTGATTTAAAAGTGGATTAACAATGGCAGGTAAAAATCGAACTTCCAAAAAGATACCTCAGGATATCAAGGGTTAAACCCGTTTTCCCGAACTTACAAGACGAGGGAGGAATGCAAAACATTAATCGTGATGGCGACATCAGTCACGTGCGAACGGCTTACGCTGGGTTCACAAGCGTCCGACTCTGCGTTCTGCCCGCTGATAGGCTCTTTCCGTCTGTTCTTGGCCAATCAGTGGGCAGAATGGAGAGAGTCGGAAACGTAGAGTCGGACGCTTGTGAACCCACCCGTATTTCGAATAATAAATAGTATTATTTGTATGTAACTGATTTATTACTTGATACTTTCGATTTCCAGTGGAAGAAAAACATTATTTCATTGAACAGAGATTTCTCGCAAATAAGAATTGGAATTAAAATAAAATGGAATAATTATTCATTTTTATTAAATTTTAAATTATCGGCTTTTATTACATTAAATTATTGTTTTTTGAAAACTCTATTGCCTAGGTGGAAGTGATATTGCCATTATGTTGATGCATGGATATAATCTAACTAAGCTACAATATTGTTAACATTCTACCTTCAAACTTGTTAATAATAAAACCGATTATTGTTTTTTTCTTTCAAAAAAATTTGGATAGAAAAGTTTTTCCGTAACTCAATATGCAAAGAGATTAAACTTTTTTCTGATTTCTTGAAATTCACTTTTTAAATGTTTACCCTTTTGAAAAACCGTTTCTCAATTCTGATCCCCCCTTTGGAAGACAGCTGATGACGTCTACGACACCAGGAATGGCAGTTGGACGAAAATCCAACCTGATTGTTGTTTACTTCACTTTATTTTACATTCAGAAGACATCAAAGTATTAAGGACAACCGACAAAACCCTTAAATATTCTCCTTAGCTTTTTGCGTTTTTTTGAGGAGGGTGTCCACTATTGTTACCATGTCGACTATAAGTACATCTACCTTTCAGACTCGAAAATCTCAAGGTAGATGTAAATCTACTTACTTTAATCGTTGTCCTCTACTATGAAACTTTCCTTGTACCTACTCATTCGACTTTGACTTTTTATTCGACAGGAAAAGTCCGGAGAAGGGACCTGGCTTACCAAATCTAGATGGCTGTCAAATGTCGTACATCTCTGCTCCTGCTGAAGTAATTTATCCACTAATTATGAATTATTACAAACTTATCTAATGTAGAGATTAAACACCCAGTTGACGCAATGTTTGGATTTAATTCAGCGTTATGTATAGTATTATCGCGTCAATAAGAAATCCGATTTGATTATGAAGGATGAGTGCGACGAATTGGTCGTACGCGCCAACAACTCGATGCAGGGCGAGAAAAGGAAATCGGCTCAATTCAACAACCACCCATCAACGAAGAAAAAACGAAAACTCGAGGCTTTTGAGCTGCCAGAAGGTCTGACCGAAGAACCTGGTTCACGTAAGTGGCTGTTCACGGTAATTTAGTTGCATCACTTTATTTTGAATGACAGAACTTTGTTAAAATTATGAAAAAATGGGGTATTTCAGTCAATTTTTTAAAATTTGTTTCGAAAGAGTATTGCTCAGGAATAACAGTAATCGGGTCTGTTCGTCGAGAAAATATTTTTAAAAATCAGAGAAGCTAAGGAAAGTTGAAGATTTGAATGGTGTGACGTAGCTAGCCAAAACTGTCTTTGAAAAAAGTATCCATGCACAGAGAAGAGATTGGAATGTTCTCACTGGTAGCAGGTTCAAATTGAGGCTCCAGAACGTTGAGCTTCCTCTTCTTTTCGTCATATTTAAAACGAAAGAAAGAGTAATTTATTTATTTCGTCCAAAGAATTCAACATCTTCAAGATGATTCAATGCAGCAATTCTCAAAAAACTTCACAATCAAGTCTATTAGGAAGATCTAAACGCTTCACACTCGATTCGAAATCATAAACTCAATTTTAAATGCTTGCATACGAGTCTGCAACACATTCGGACATTTTCATGTCAACCACTACACAACAAGGTAGTGAAGTAAGGTTGTTAGTTACCCAAACATCAAAGTTTTCGTGACAATTTTTCAGTTCATGTGCCAAAGCAAAATGTTGATTGTTCTCTACGCAACACGTCTATTTTATTATTGGTCGCGTGAGCAAGATTTGCTTAGTTTTCGTGACGATTTTTCAGTTCATGTGCCAAAGCAAAGACATGAAAATGTCAAAAAGAAATTGTGGGTGATACACTAGCTGAAATTTTGATAAGTCGAAACCACAAACAAAGCGAACAGAAAACAACCGATTACAGACGGCAGACGTAGGTAACGCTATCGATTGAACAGTAAAGTAACGCTATTCGAAATGAGAATCTCTTGGATACTACAAAATACGACTCACACACGCGCGTGGCGTAGTGTGTGTGCATTTATGGCGGCCCGCCTTTATTTCAAACGTGTGATCTCTTTAATTAATTTGTCTACCACATGTTATAGTATCATTGGGCTAAAAGTTGGATTATATAGGTTTTGAATCCAAATTTGAGGTCAAAAACCTGAATTTCCGACCCACCGAAATACCCCATTATACTGTCTCTTGAAAGCATAAAACTAAAATCAAAATCTGAGGAGTTCATAGAAATAAGAGCTGATACTTCGGTCGTCATACTTCGGTAGTAATTGACATAGAGAAGGAATATAAACTTGGTATTGACTTCGAAATTGGACTGTGTGCGAAAAGTGAATCTAGTTGAATAGATTTAGATCTTTTACTCTGTTGGAATACAAATTTGTGGGCTATTTTCTATGGTAAGAAAATAAGTAAATACAATTTTTCAATCGAATTGTACTTTCATATAGTATTTTAATCTGGGATTGTTCCGTACTGTGCTATTGCGCTTGCTTGCAAACTCGCATAAAGTTTGTTGTTTCAAATAGAAACCTCCATTTTTCATTGCAGGTTTGGATTCTACGTCAAATTTTATGAGCCATTTACTTCGTCGCTTTGTTTTCTTGGGGCTTTCGATACGACGGAAAAGCCTCACTGTGGTGGGCTATTGGTTTATTATTTTCAATAACCCTTTGGAATCGAGCAAGAAAAAAAAAATTAATCCCCCCTCAAAATTTGATGTTTTACGTTGTATAGATCACCCTTCTGTATAGATCCCTCTCTACCAACCATTGGTTCCTACTACCTACAAGGGAATTTTTGAAAATTTCAACCCTTCATTTCCATTTGGTTGGTGGTTGGGGTTGAAATTTACAAAAATGCAAGAACTTTTAGAATTTTTTGAGACCACGCGGTGCCTTGTAGGACAAACCGTTCGTTCCCTACGAGAATTTAAAGGTTGAACTTACGATAAATCAGAAACACGAGTGTGAATCGCAAAGAGGCCTAATCTCCGTTCAAATGTTAGCTGACCAAGATTTTCTTCAAGTTGGCTGGTGGTAACAATGGCAAAGCCGTGTTCTTTGCAGATAAGTGATCTATATAGAATTAAACCTTTGTGTAATAATTTGCAGCGTTTTTCTTCTGGATCTCGTGGGGATGTCACTTTTTCGCATTTTCATGGTATTCATGAGAATAATTGCTTTTTAAAAAAAGCGTAGAAGTAAAATTTGGCGTACAATCCGAATCTGCAATGAAAAATGGGGGGGTTTTCATATGAACAACATGCCATTTTTGCAATACGATTACATATTGATCAGCCTTGTAATTCGTAAATCTTGTTTTCAGATTACGCTGACGCTTATTTCACCAAACTGAAGTCCACCCTCGATGAATCGCTATTCCAGAGTTTCATCGCTATTTTGAGTGAAGCCCAGGTATCCTCCATTTTAATCAGTCATTTGTCCTTAAGAGAGAACTGTTTTGGTTTACTATTTTCATAGTGAACCTTTGGAATCGACCTATAGAGAAAAATATAACCCCGCCCTTCTCAAGTTTTGGTGTTTTTTGGTGCCATTTAGGGTCGGGTAAAAAATCCAAATTCCGACACCTTAAGGGAACTTTTTTCATTTATTCCAAACTGTATTCGTTATTTTCCTAGAAAAAATATAATAATTAGGTACCTCAAATTGTCAATCAACGTCTCCTCTGCAAAATGCATTAGTTGAATGTTCAAAATCGGCAGGGTTTCCTGTGTTAATACTTGAATTTCGAACGTTTTTGCTCCTAATTTCGACACTCCCAGAGGGAGAAAAAATTCTGGGAAAAATGATTTTGGGGAAAACTTATTCCAAAATCATCGGAAATGCATCTTAAACTCGTGAAACCATCTTTTTCGTAAAACTATAGGTCACCTCAAGGTAGAAAGGTCGAAGTAAGTAAACGGTAGAGTGATAATTACATAAATATTGCCGTCGTTCTCAAGAACCCAAAATAGGTAACTAATTACTTCCCTGTGACGAGTTTAACCCATTTCAAGCCAAGGGTAGAAATAACGGATTAGTGAGAGGAGGAGGATGAACTGTTTTACCGGATGGCGGCCGAAATAAGGCATAATGGGCTAGTTGCATGGGTCGGAATTTCGTGTTTTTTTACTTCAGATTCGAATTTAGCGCACTTAAAAACGTGCCTGCACCAGTTTTCAGTTCGAAATTCCATTTAGTTTAGCCGTATTTCAATAAAGAAGTACCGTCCTTTTTGGTGTTGGCGGGCCACTCCTCTTACGTCATCCCTAAATGAGAATCTCACAATAGAGTGCGTTGAGATCACTGCCATCGAGGACAATTCAAGTCAGAAACATTGAAATATAGTTAGAAAATAATGGTGATGATTAAAAAAACTTTGAAATATATTTTTCAGGCTTTACATGTATGAATTAGGGCCGGGGGTACAAGTCATCGTTTAAACGGGGACATAGCTAAGCTTAGCTTAATTTTGAAACACCGTTTAAACTACAGATCCCGTTTGGCGGGTGTACAAGCCCTTATCAGCTCGGTTTAAGAAACTGGAGTTTAGGAATCCAGAGACGACGAAGACGAAGAGGAAGAGAACAAAACGGCATGGAACTATAAAGGTTCCATGCTGTTCCATGTTCATAACTGCAAATTTTTGATGAATTTCAAGGCAAAAGTTGGAATAAACATCAACTTCACGTTAATCAGGATAACCTAAAACCTCAATGTAAGTTTGCTAGAGTAAAAGTGCGGACGACTTTTACTTCAATCGGCTCAAAAACCTTCATTTTAGCGTTTCTATTTATTGTAATACGCTAGTGGTGAAAGAAAGGAGTGTCGAAAAATAAATAAAAACAAACCAACGATGAAAACGACGTATTAACTTTCATGATCGACCCAAAAATCGGTTATTCAAGAAAGAGTCTTCCCGTCCAAGAACCGGTTTTTCGAAGATTTGGTGAGTACTTTCGACATATTAATTTTATCCTATTTCTTATCATTAAAAGCATGCCGAATACTTCCGACGATAATGTGAAAGTGAGTAGTGATAACTACTATTTCTTTCACTAGCAAGCAACTTTCTTCCGAATATTGGTTGATGTACGTAAATAATCATAACGATCGATAGAATACCTGATAGAATGTATTACCAAAAAGCACTCCTACAAAACCAGCAAGTAGGTACCTACAGCAACTCATGTAGCTCAAATTGCTCGTAATACTATAGATGCATTCTTTTAGGTACTTTCTCACGTCTTCTTCATAGTTACCTACTTCACAACTCTTTTCATCACACCCCATTCCTTTTTTTCAGGTGATTACCAAGTTCAACTGAAGATACGTCTCCTACGAAGGGTGCTGCCCCGTTCCTAATGGTCGTTTCCTCCTACCTTCCCATTTTATTTTATCAATACAATATTATTCTGTAGGTATCAATTATTGTGTAACTGAGTAAAGGACCTGACTGATATCTATTTATTAAATGACTGTACCTATCACAAATCAATAATGTTTTGAGATATTCTGTATATTTTTTTCCGAAAAATACACTAATGTACTTTTTTTTATAATTTTTGTGACTTTACCTCTCTTGATTCCGTTCTTGAAATAACTATCTTTAGTTCATTGAAACTTGAATAAAACGCTGGAATATTTTCCTATTTTAATGTTCAAATGAACGTTCAGTGAATAATGTAACATAGTTGAGCAGCTACTACAATATATTTAATAAAATTCAACCTCAACCAAAATACTTCACCACATTGGTAACAATATTTCTCGTTATTACCCACTAAGCCCAGCTTAAACGGCCAACAGCGACCGTTTAACTTTAGTCTTAGTTTAGCTCTTATCAGGAACTAAAAGCGTAGTTTAGGAACTTGTACCCCAGCCCTAAACTGCATTCTCCGTTTAAACAGTAGTTTAATCGATGAGTGACGTTTAAACGGGTATTGTACCCCCGGCCCTAAATCGTTTAAATTGAAAGTTTTGAAGCATATTTTGGTTGTTTTATGAAAACACAACCTTGCGTCAGGGTAACAGTGGTGTAGTGGTCTCTTGGCCCCCTTCACACCCGTGACGTAGCCCCCACCCCGCAGCGTCCTAGCCGTGTGTTTGTTTTCCCGCCTGATTCCCCGACAGATTCTCGGATCCCGTTCTTTTAAAAAATCTCTAAATTTTAAGGAAGCGTTTCTGGGAGTTTTATTTGCAGATTCGTACTTCAATAGAGATTCACTACACAGAAAAAATACAAAAAAATATCATGCAACTACCCCATTTTCTCACCAATTGAGAGCAAAAAAACGCTGCAAATTATTACACAACGGTTTATTATTTTTCTATAATGATCACTCGTCTGCAAAGCCACCAATCATTCAACATGAAGAAAAACATCGATCGCATTTCGGTCAGCTAAAATTTGAACGGAGATTAGGGCTCTTTTGCGATTCACAGAGCTCCGGGTGGTTTCAAAAAATTCTATAGAATCTTAAATTGAAGGAAAAACAATACCTTTATATCAAAATTTTTTGAGTCAGGGCGTTTTCAAAATTTCAAAATTCAATTTTGAACCCTTAGAAGTGACCTACATGAACCAAAATCTTCGGGGCACAACTAGACTTCAAATGGAGCCTACATACAAAATTTCATCAAAATCGGTCAATGCTAAGTGGCATATGTGCCGCGGACGGCGAACGGACGGCCAAATTTTTATTACATTTTTGGATTCTACATACCTTGAAACGTAAACCATAAAATTTTGAGGGGGTGTTAAAATTTTTTTTTCTTGGTCGATTCCAAAGGTTCATTATTGAAAATAATAAACCAATACTCCAAATTTTATGAAGTTTACATTTTAATGGGACTTAAGAGGCCTCAGTCTTCCAAATCGATGTGATTTATACAATTCATTGTATTGTACTGGAATCCGTTTCGACTAGTGGCCCAAAACGCTCAGTCGCACAGGATCGAATTTGAACCGCCATAATCATGCTTTAGGCCAAAAGACCTTTTAAAAAAAAATCCAAAATCGCATCTAGCTCCCGAACGTCGAAGAATTTTTTTTTAGACGAGTTTAGGAACAGCATGAACGAGAAAAAATTCGTCTAAGAAGATTTTCCACTATTTTCAATATTCAAAAAAGTCGATGCGAAAACGCATCAGTGGCCGGAAATGGGTTAATAATCAGATAATGTTCAGTCCTGTAGTACGTTAACTTTATTAGTTAAGCATGTTTGTTGATATTTTTTATTGCCTAATCTATATCACTCAATTTTATTCTTTATCATTGATGTTCTGTATTCCTGCTGAAGTCATATTGTTGGTCGATGTGGAGAAGGAAGCAGAAAGGACGCAGTTATCTTAATCATTCACTTTACTCAGGCAAGCGCTTTCTGGGCGAGCTAAGGCCCCTTTCTCAAGCCTAAGACAGCAGATTGTTAAACATTGGCTTGAAAAGGGGCCTTAGCTCGCCCAGAAAGCGCTTGTCTGAGTAAAGTGAATGATAAAAGATAACTGCGTCCTTTCTGCTTCCTTCTCCTACAATATATTATTGTTCATATCAAAATATCTCTTACTACTTTCATGCTCTATTATCTGACAGGATGTGCCAGGAGGAGCAGTGAAGCTCTACAAGAAAGTAGAAGAACTGCTGCACGACTACCCGGAACTTGTTGAAGATTTCGTTGGCACCCTGAAACCTCATCAAGCTTTGGAGATAGGCAAATTCATCGATCTTAAATTCATCTACCAGTCTTTGTCGTTCTTCAGAAAGTTAGAGGTAGGTACTAGAAGTAGACGGGTGAAAATATTGTTTTCCTTGTGAACTTTTCATTACGTGACCAAGTGTTGTCCCTACGTTACCAGACATCAAAACTATTATCTTTGCTCTCAGAATCTGAGTCAATTAGAGATGGGCGAAATTGTTACATTTGAAGGGTCACGGGGAAAAAGGATCAAACTCCTCTTTTCCTAATTCCGAGAAAATCGAAAAACAACGTTTGAAGTCGTCCCAGACAGACGCTATGAATTAAAAAGTGAACTGTATGACCGGGAATTTAATTATGTTCAAGTTACAAGAAAGAAGATTAACCCTAGAGTGATAGACTACTTAAAAATTACGTAATGAGTGGTGAAATGAGACCCCTACAATCCCCCCTCAGGGCCTTCTTAACTGGGCCTCCTCCAGTGCTGTCGGAACCTAGCAGTGAAATGACCTCATCTCGACTTTTTCCCGTCAGGATCTTGGTTTTCCATAACGCCTACACGTCAAAGATACGTAGTCTACTATTTGTTGCAAATTATTTGGAGTCCCTCCCTGCCAACCATAGGTACCTACTACCTACTAAGGCATTTTTGAAAACGTCAACCCTTCCTTTCCTCTAGGTTGGTAGTTGGGGTTGAAATTTTCAAAAATGCCCTAGTATGTAGTAGGTACCTATGGTCGGCAGGGAGATCCCTCCCAACAGAAGGGTGATCTATACAGGAAAATAATAAACCTTTGTGAAATAATTTGCAGCGTTATTCCATAACATTTATATTATGAAAAATTAGAGAATGAAGCACACATTTTCTCCACATCTCAAAGTAGCAAGATATTTCTTTTTTTCTCAAATTTTCATTCATTTTCTCTTTCAGGATATTTCAAGCATAATACATTCATTTCAAAACATGTATTTTATCGAGTATAATGTATTATCCAGAGTAAAAATCGAGTTTTGGATGTGATACAAGAACATTTATGTGATATAATTCTGGTATTCATTAGCTTCTCTTTAGAAAACATTATTCATCATTCATATAGGTACTCAACATATATGTAAATACTGAGAAGAATGAGTTTATGTTCGTTTTTTGTTGAATTAATGAAAAATATATGACCATTTTGTTTTGAAAATATATTTCAGATTCACACGTCATTTTTACGTAGTATACTAATAACTGTGCGTCCGGGAAGTCTACTACTCTAGGGTTAAATCGGACACTGATCTTTCTTCCCTGCGAGCGCACGGAATCTGATCCTTTTTCCCCGGAACCCCGTATTTGTTTTAGCTTTAGAAGGAATGAATGCGATTTTTCTTCCACAAAGTGAAACAACCCTTCGTTTCTACTCCTCCCAAGCTACACGATGGCGTGCCTATCTCAATTCGGTCAAAAAATGGAGTTTGATCCTTTTTCCCCATGACCCTTCATTTGTGTATTAGGTTCCACCGTTACCGCTCTGGGTGGGTAATAGGTTCCAATAACCTGTTATTTACTAATAGGTTATCTCAGGGACCTTCTCACAAGCTCATTCCAACATACCATTCCAAGGTATCGTTTCTTTTCGTTCCCGACCTACGTTCGTTTGTTTGTCATGTTATGTTGTTATTCCATTCCAAAGTATCGTTCCATAGATCTCTAGTTTTCGTGTCCTAAGTTAGTTCTATCAAGTTATTTTAGACATATTTACGTGTTAGTATATTTTCACCCTTTTTCGATTAAAAAACCCAAGCTATTGTTCGGGCTCCACACATTTTGGAGCCTTCTGTGAAACGTTATTTAATAACAGGATTATTTTGGTAATAGGTTCCAAGCGAGATTAACGAAACGCGGTAATAGGTTATTGCTTCCGAGTCTACCAAGGTAGCGGAAGCTTTGTTTTCACTTTTCAAGGACGAAAAAAAAAGTTCTCCAAAATCAAAATTTTCACTCGCGTTTTGCATTTTAGACCTTTCTGAACAATTTTGGTTCCGTGTCTGTCTGTCTGTCTTGAATTCCTTGTAACGCGCATAACTATACGAAGTTATTGTCCGATTTCTATGAAATTTTCAGGGATTGTGCGGGTTGGCGCGTTGACGGTCCCCTATGAAAATCATCATCCCTGGACTGATAGCAGCCACTGCCCATGCGCAAACGTGAATTTCCTTGTAACAGCCATAAAACTTACATTTTTCACCCGAATTTGATGCAATTTTCTAGAGTTGTTCAGATTAACGTGTAGATGGTCCCCTATGAGGGTAGTGGAAGGTACTTAGAGATTGGTGTTTTGGGATTAACTACTATGCATCGGATCATCTATATAATCGGGTTGTAGATACGAGGAAGCTATGTGCCACACCCACTTGGCAGACGTTTTTTAACTTTTACGTTAAATACCGCCCATCTCTATCTGTATCGACCAACGAATAATCGATTGATGAAATCAACAATTTCATCTGGATTAATCGATTCTCCGATCAATCGATCCCGTAAACACCGATTAATCGATTTTATCAAAAAGATTGGGATAAAATTGGGTAGGTACAATTAAAACAAAAAACTCAATGTAAAAATTATCAACATTCAAAATTAAATTCTAAGTAGGTTAATTAATCCTAAGAGTAAAAAAGAGCAAAGATCATTTAATTATTTGCTCCAATATTTTTCGACTATGTCCTTCAGAAAAAGGAGTTTGTTGCGGCTAAACACCAACATGTTCCCTTAAAATTTGGCCAGCTTCTTAAAAAAGCCTTTCTGAAGGAGCCGAGAAGCCACTGCAAGCACGTATTTCAAGGCAATTTTAGAAACCGCAGGAAAAGGCTCCGCCATTTTTGTTTGCAATATAATACCGAGTTTTGTTGGATTTTTCAAAGTTATTACAAAATGCATTTTACAATAATGTAAGTAATGTAATAACGGGTAAATAATAAGGTAAGTTGGTACTAACAACAATGAGTTTTTGCAAGCCACTAACGTGCCCGTGGAACCTTTTCACAGAGCGCAGTATCCATGGAACCCGTGATCTTGACGAAATGTTGACAATTATTGGTGGCAATCCAGCTGCCAATTTTTGCGGAGTCTGTTTAGAACCCCTAAAGGTGGTTGGCCCTTAACTAACCTTCCTATTTATAACAATACTTTTTTTAATTGTCAACCGTCATCTTTGTCTTCCGTTACCAAGGCAATATGACAGAAACAAAGCGTGCCTCTATCACTTTGCGTCACTTGGGACGCCAATGACAATGGATGAACATATTTTCCTGCTGGCTTGCTCATTGCAGGCAGTTAGCAAGGTGATTGCACGCTCTAGGTTGACGTTCCAAGGCTCATTGAGCTGCCGTCGCCCATTGGCAGCAAAAGCTCTCTAATAACAAACTAACTAATCAGTGATAATTGATAACGTTAGAAGAGAACAATCGTTACAAATTAATCGAAGAATCCAATGGACATCGATTAAAAACCATTGATTATTTGACAAATTAATCGATTATTCGATACCCATTCCCACTGAGTATATAAAAAAATTGCGATTGTAACTTTGGCAGGAGAAGAGTATGCAATCCTTTTACCAAAGGCACTGGGCTGAAAGCTGAATGTGGGAGCCCGAGAAGCATTCTGATTGGTGGAGCTCCAGGACGTAGTTATAGCGGAAAGCAACAGATAGCGTTCATGATCACTTGTTCCCAACCTCATCACAACAAGTCACCTTGTTTATCACATATTTTCTCCTTGGTGCGTTACCGGCTGCATCTAAGTAATTAATTTGATAACATTCAGTTATATTCGCGATATGTACGAAAAAATCGAGCGATTTTCAATAATACACTGGGTTTCAAACGTTTCTTTGGTTGGCAGTTGTCAATAGAATATTTGAACTACTGGCGATAGGGACAACAACAATTGCATGAGGAACTCTGAAAATACCTTTCGCCTCGATTGGTTTTTCCAAGTAATTTTTGCAAATCTAAATGATGATGAAACGAAAAGTTATCAATTTCTGGTCATTTGAAAGGATTTGAAAAGAAGCGGTTTGAAGTGTGGCCTCCCCCCCACCACTTCCATAGTAGTTCCTCAATCCTAGCTGAAAGTAGATGGCGCAACTGAGGCAGCCTCAAAAATGCTTGCACACCATTTTAACGTTGGCTTTCTTCTCTGTTAACTTGTATCCGTTACTCTGTGACCAAAGGGATCCTCTGGCTTTAGTCCCTCAACAACAGGAAGAATCTTCTCTTGTGGTGGAATCTGTAACTTAATTTTCGGCTCCTCACAGGTTTTGTCATGCTTTTATGTGATTTCATAACTTTTTTTGGATGTCTTACATAATGTAATGACATTACTTTTTTTGTCAAAGGGCTTTCAATTGACGAAACTGATTCACACGCTGGAACAGATGTCTTCGAATGACGACCTCACCTACGACGAGGTCAAGGCAAATGTGCTGCTCCTCTTCAAAGGTCATGGGCCCCTTGCTGACTCATTTCTCCACCTGTTTCCAAATGAGAAACCCCCGGTTCCAAGGTACTTAGCAGACCTATAACTTTCTATTCGCCTACTAACTTTTGAAATGCGGATGCTCTTTAATCCAAATTATGTTCATCTCTAAAGTTTGAGTCGCTCTTGTATTGTTTTGTTGAAAAAGCGTCAACTTTGCCCACTTTTTTTACCAAATATTTATCAACTGTACCAACCTAACAGCACTCAATATTTACCTGTGCCTTACATGGAAACATTCCGAAGGCAATCAACGCAGGGAAACACACACACACGCACTCAATATACCTTCCAATGTCATTACAAGCTCAATGAGGAATTTCACCGATTTCTGTTTGCATTTTTCCTGAATAGTTAATGGTGTGGGATAGATGAAAATCGGGCTGATTTCGGAAAATACGTCTTCTGTTATTTTTGGGAGACAATCAAAATTTTTAATTTCAAAACTAACCGGGAAAACAGACGTGCAGCGGGAACGCTCGCTGATTGGGCTGTTCGGATCGCCGTCTCCTCCCAGTGTTGCCCATTGGGACGACGAAATCGTGTTTTCTAAGAGAAAAGTTATCAAACAAAAACAGAGGAATCCTAATTTTCCCCATCTCGCTTTTTCTATTTTTTTCTTCAGTTTTTCGATTTCGAACTTTACTGTTTCATGAGATCTGGGGACTATGGATTTCTCGATCTCAGCGCTTCAAGTGGCCATAAATAAACTATTCCAGCATGACGTCATTTTCCCGTTTTTTTTAAACATTCGTATTTTCTACACTGTTTTGTTTATTCGTAAACTAGGAAGTTCGGGCTGAAAGTTTGCCTTAAGGGGTTTTTAGAGGTGCTGAATCCGATTTTGAGGTCAAAAATAGGAAATTCCGACATGGTGAAATTCCTCATTTCATTCTTCCCTCCAACTTTAAAACTTTACAAGGCTCGTGAAATCGTAAAAATTCTGACGATCAGTTTATTTTCATCATAGACGGTGCTACTCGAGTCAGTTGTTGTTATCAAACTTATACTAATCATGATATATATTTCGGTATCCTATTTCATTAATTAAATTGTGAAATAGGAAAATGAGAAAAACACATAGTTTGTTGTTTGGAGAAAGAATAAAACGATTATATTGCTCCACAAGGGACACCTTCATACTGCCCTGAGTTCAGTACTTACACCCGCCTCTAAAAGCCAACTTGGAATTAGAGTGGGGCTCCCCCCCCCCCCATCTCTTCCTGGGACTTCGATGTACTTGGAGCGCTGCAGGCGAGTTGGGAATGAACTAGCTTTCATAAGAAATAGGGCACTCAATGTCAGATAGATAGATAGGAACCTTTGATAGATAAGTCCATAAAGGAAGTAGGAGAGATTATTAATTGAAGGAGGCTCATTAGAAGCCCTAGATACCGAAATATATATCATGATTAGTATGATTGTATATCCCTCAGTGATTAGTGCAGATAATGAAGGTTTGTAACTCATGGTTATGGGTTGATGAAAATCATAAAACAATACTGATAAGAGCCTCAACTTCAAATGCCAAAGTGGAAAGCTCATCTATGAAATTCATATAATTTCGGTGTTATTTGCATTATTTCGGTATTATTTGTACACTTATGACATAAGGTAGTTAGTAGCGGGTAATATTGTGAGGTTCTCCAAGGACACTAGTGCTCCTAGCATAGAATTCCAGTATGTTAATCCCTTCGGGTCCACATTATTTAGGCTAATTCTGAAGAGCCAAATAACTCCTGAGAGGAGTGATCAATGATGGCGGACAATCAAGGGAAACTGGTAGGTTAGATTATTCGAAGCATATCGATACTCTGTGACGTCATTAAAAAAACTAAGACTTCCTGATTAAATTGGTATGTATTTTTGAGTTTGCAAATTGATGTTCATCTTGTCGAATGTTACAGTTCAATAGCCGAATACGAGGATGTTACTGAAGCCATGCAGGAAGAAGGGGATGATGGAGGTTGGGAGAACGTGCGTGTTCCTGAACACCAGGAGCGCGGCTGCTTGGCGGATTGTGCCTGTCGATGCCACGCAACGCCCTCCCAGCCGTTCTGTCTAGCTTGCAACATCAGGGTAGGTTCTTCCCATAACTATTCCTAAAGTCGAATTGTGCACTTTTATACTATTATTCTGGTTTCCAACTATAGCAAATATTTTGGTTGTTTGAAGACCTAAATTTCCATAACCTCTACTCTCGGTGGAGGGTTCATTATTTGTTCGGGGAACTGGAAATGATGATCTTCCCTACTTGGGTATCACTGGAGTCCTTTCATGGAGCTAAACAGGTTTTGATTATATTAATGATACTCGAATTATAGATGTCGATTGGTTGATTACTAGCTTCTGATGATTTAATTCTCTTTCAGTTCATCAAAGGTCAGGCATACGTTCAGTACGGCAAAGTCATCAGATACTGCAAAGTTCATTTTGGTGACATGTCACACGACGAGGTCTTGCAAAGGTTCAACCCTGCTTTGTACTCCAAACGACGAAGGAAGAAGAAATCCATAGCTAAACCGCCACCTGCTCAGAATGATCTCTTCAAAAGTGGTGAGCAGATAAAAGATTGTCCAGTGTTTCCAGTACGATTGGAATTTACCCAAAAAAGCAATGAGGAATTTCATCATGTCGGAATTTCCTATTTTTGACCCCAAAATCGGATTCAGCACCTCGAAAAACCACCTAAGGCAAACTTTCAGCCCGAACTCCCTAATTTACGAATAAACAAAACAGTGTAGAAAATACGAATGTTTAAAAAAAACTGGGAAAATGACGTCATCCTGGAATAGTTCATTTATGGCCGCTTGAAGCGCTGAGATCGAGAAATCCATAGTCCCCAGATGCGAAATTTCACGAAACAGTAAAGTTCGAAATCGAAAAACTGAAGAAAAAAATAGAAAAAGCAAGATGGGGAAAATTAGGTTTCCCCTGTTTTTGTTTGATAACTTTTCTCTTAGAAAACACGATTTCGTCGTCCCAATGGGCAACACGTGGAGGAGACGGTGATCCCAACAGCCCAATCAGCGAGCATTCCCGCTACACGTCCGTTTTCCCGGTTAGTTTTGAAATCAAAAATTTTGATTGTCTCCCAAAAATAACAGGAGACTTATTTTCCGAAATCAGCCCGATTTTCATCTATCCCACACCATTAACTATTCAGGAAAAATGCAAACAGAATTCGGTGAAATTCCTCATTGCTTGGAATGTTAAGATCCTCGATTCAGAATAGGGCATTAGCGATCCTTTGATGCCACTGTCCTCATGGATGCTAAAGTTCTGGTACCCGAAATTGTGGATTTCCATTTGGTGGAATTGGATTTCAAGTTGATTGAATTCCGGCCTTACTTGGCGATTCACTCTCATGTTACTTTAATTACTTAGGATTTAATACGAATGTCTAGCCGGTGTTAGGGTGCTTTACCTTGCAGAGTTCTGCTTATTCTGTGGTATACTGATACTCCTATTTCATTCATTATTTCGAATAACACAATCTTATTCATGGAACACAATCGAATGAGTAATATTGATTAGAGCATCTAGGGAAAGGAAGTGGTGGAACAGCCCGAGCGATATCTAGCAACAATTAGATAAACCTTCTCCTCTTTTTTGGCAAGATGGATGCACCTCTATTATCGACCAGTGGTAATATCTGTATATCTCAGCCAAATCTATAGGAAACCAGAAATTTACTCTCAATAAAATCAGGCAATCGAATCAATAAGAAAGGCATTCAGTCTGAAATTAAAATCTATGTACTCGTTGGTAAACAACATTAATTTTTAAAGCATTCTATTATTTACGAAAGAATCAGCAACACAACACACAACACCTATGTTACATAAGCCAACTGATAAGCGAGATAACCTAGGTTTTTGAGCTCCAGAAGGTTCATCTTATATTCGCTAGGTAGCGCTCACGCCGTTCCACCACTTTCTTCCCCTAGATGCTCCTAATATAGATCTCAAACATGAACACATGAATATCAACACCTGTTGAAACTGGAGGTACAAACTAACTACTTGACATTGTAATACTTCTCTAAATCTACCATTGAAACACTGCATATAAGTCTTATTACAATGTCCTCCTTTTATCAGTAAACAAGCTTACTACAAATTGTCTTTCTATTTTACTGATGATTGCTTGGTTCTCCTGAACTTTTGACTCCGTAAATAGTTGGTTCTCTTCTTTTCAGAATTGGTTTTCCAAGACGAAAATGCTGTGATATCCAAGGAAGATATTCAGCCTGTGGCTTCACCTTGTCGAGTCAGCGAAGAGAAGACTGAAGAAGAAGACGATTACATGGAAGAAGATGACGTTTCTAGCGGTAAAAATAAGTTCTCGTGGAAATAGGAATTATATTATTACATCCACAAAGGTTTTTAATTACTTCATAGGATGCACGAATTGGGTTATGTAAAACTTTTGATTGTTGTTGGCGATCAATTCAATAGCTCAAGTAGGCATCAGAAGATTTTAATAGGTACTGTTATTAATTTCGAAAAAGTACTGATAATTCCTACTGATAATCATCGTCCCTTGAAAAATTAGAATTACTCTTACTGAAACGTTTGTTTGAAGGACTTCGGATGTATTCGGTATGTGAGGATTTGGTGGAGGAATATTAGTTGTCGCCATTTCTCTCTCGCCTTAGTAGAAGTTGATGGCTAATAAGAATCACTATCACCTAACTAATCAAGGAAACAAGTTTAACAAAGTTTAATTCGTTTCAATGATAATGATAATTTTTATTTATTACCCTTTTCAGGTAAGGTAATGCGTCAGAAGTCGACACATTAAAGGAAGTTTGAACTTTCAGCTTACGTTTCATGTAGGGAAATTAGTTTATTCTCATTGCAAACCTGTTCATTTTGTACCCAAGATCCTTTCCTAAAAGACCTGGCAGCGGGAAATATTATTCAACATGGTTTGGAATGGGAAAATGAGTTTTGTAAAAAATCCCAATGCTCTAGTAGTCGACACCAGTGAACAACATTTTCTTCAGTAGCCGACATGGTTTTGCACTAGTAGTCGACCTACATGTGTCAGAAGTCGACAGTAGGTACCTCTTGAGTCAGTAGTCGACAGGATTCGTCATTCCATTGTTTTCACTTTTTTCGAAGTAAGAAAAGTATATACAAAGATTATAAGATTCCATTCTCTAAACTTTCAGACTATTCTATGAACTTAGTTGGTATATTTTCGAAGAAAATACAGCTAGTGTCGACTACTGATGCACAGCAAATTCTGAAATTTTTCAGAAGTCGACACCCCCATGTCGACTAATAAATATGAGCCGAAATTTGTGTCAGTAGTCGACACCCTCCCCGAACCAATCAAAACATCATACGATACGCAAATAAACTGAATAAATGTTGCCTAGAAGCAATAAACGACACAGAAATTTAAAAGACATTACTAAATGTCGGTGATAAGAATGAAATACTCTTACATTTCCAGTCCGTCCTTAGCCAAAACGCCAACAATCAGCATAGAAACGCAGTCAAACAAACGATGGCAACTTTAAGCGATCAAGCGTCCTTTAAACCTGCATGTTTCTAAGGCAACCTTATCTTTCTACTTGGAAAAGACATAGTATAATTGGAAGCAGCAATTAAAAACCTCAAACCATGTTCTCATCCTTAGCTTTTGCCCACTTTTGAAGAGGGTGTCGACTATTAGTGCAGTGTCGACTTCTGACGCATTACCTTAATAATTATAATTACCTGTACTATAATAAAAAAAATTGGTTGCCTGTAAAGTCGGTATACGGGCGAAAGTTTTATTACGTGACAAGGACTTTGAGTGGTAAAATAATTTTAATGTTAATATTCATTCGTATAGTAGGAAGAAGGATAATATTATTATTATAATAAATTTTTTTATTATAATAATAATAACAGGAGAGAAAATGGCCTCGGAGGTCACTCAGCTGATCAGTGACCACTCAGGCGCCTTCAGCATTCTCCATTGACCCTGCTTCTCAAATTTCAGCTTCCTGCGTTCAACAGGAGAGAAAATGGCCTTGGAGGTCACTCAGCTGATCAGTGACCACTCAGGCGCCTTCAGCATTCTCCATTGACCCTGCTTCTCAAATTTCAGCTTCCTGCGTTCAACAGGAGAGAAAATGGCCTTGGAGCTCACTCAGCTGATCAGTCACCCTTCAGGCGCCTTCAGCATTCTCCATTGACCCTGCTTCTCAAATTTTAGCTTCCTGCGTTCAACAGGAGAGAAAATGGCCTTGGAGGTCACTCAGCTGATCAGTGACCACTCAGGCGCCTTCAGCATTCTCCATTGACCCTGCTTCTCAAATTTCAGCTTCCTGCGTTCAACAGGAGAGAAAATGGCCTTGGAGGTCACTCAGCTGATCAGTGACCACTCAGGCGCCTTCAGCATTCTCCATTGACCCTGCTTCTCAAATTTCAGCTTCCTGCGTTCAACAGGAGAGAAAATGGCCTTGGAGCTCACTCAGCTGATCAGTCACCCTTCAGGCGCCTTCAGCATTCTCCATTGACCCTGCTTCTCAAATTTTAGCTTCCTGCGTTCAACAGGAGAGAAAATGGCCTTGGAGGTCACTCAGCTGATCAGTGACCACTCAGGCGCCTTCAGCATTCTCCATTGACCCTGCTTCTCAAATTTCAGCTTCCTGCGTTCAACAGGAGAGAAAATGGCCTTGGAGCTCACTCAGCTGATCAGTGACCACTCAGGCGCCTTCAGCATTCTCCATTGACCCTGCCTCTCAAATTTCAGCTTCCTGCGATGAATAGGAGAGAAAATGGCTTTGGAACTCATTCACCCTCTCACTCGCTCTCATTGTGAGCGCATAACGTGAGCGGAGCGTAACGCAGTTTCTTGAAGTGTCACCCGGCAAACCAATTTATAAGACGTTGTCACGTCAATAATAATTTAAAAAAACCAGACTTGCTCCATCCTGATCAAAAATGCCCCGTAGCATCAGCATGCCAGCCAGAGGGTCCAGAGAGCCCCGGGCCCACCCACCATGGTGGCGTCCCAAACCAAAATCGCCCCCGTCGCCATTTTTTTGGAGACTCCTCCGAGAAACGTGGCAGTTCTGCTTGAATATAATATTGTCTCTGGACTGATGGGGTTCTGTCCCGAAACTGGTCTCCAATAAAGATAATTTTTATTTAGCAGAGGAGTCTCAAAAAAAAAAAATCTCCATGATATACGTCGCCTCTGCACATACATTTATGAAAAATAAGAAAGGTGTGGCGTAACTTCCAACAAAATTAATACAAAAATAGGGATTAGGTCACAACGTTTTCAGGGGAAAGGCCTCACTCACCGTTCTCGACGCAGTTTTCCCCGGCCGGGGGTAGCTTTCCACAGGTAGGTAGATGGTGTAGCGAGGCAGCGGGAAAAATACTAAGGTTTTTTGAAACAAACTGATTGAGAAATATTTGAAACAACTTCGATTTTTTTTTTCAATATTCTTTATTGCACCAAGTATTACTTATTAACAATATTATTTTGAAAATATGGACTTATATTCAAAACTAAGATACATCACTGAGTTTTGTTGATTATGGTGGATGTTTCACTTCACTGCTTCACAAGTAAGCTAGGTCAAGTGGTTTGGTACGCTTCAATCTTCTGATGATATCACTTGTATCAAGGAGTTGGACAGCTTCCTCGTTGATGTGACATCTTAGCCGCTGTAGGTGTCTCACAGCTTGTCGCTTTATAGCATCGTTTATTGTTTCGATCCGAAGCTCATGATGGAGACGTTCGTTTTGAAAGTACCATGGTGCATTGACCACCGTTCTTAGCACATTGTTCTGGAATTTTTGGATGATGTCTCGATTTGACTGAGCTGTACAGCCCCAAAGCTGAGCTCCATATGTCCAGACTGGTTTAAGGACTTGGTTATACAATGTATGCTTGTTCTGGATTGACAACTTCGACCGTCTCCCCATTATCCAATGCATTTTTCTGAATTTTAGAAGGAGTTCTTCCTTCTTTTTTTGACATGGGCTTTCCATCTAAGTTTGGCGTCTAGTGTCATGCCTAGGTATTTGGCTTCATTAGCATTCGGAATAACTTTTCCCATGAAATGCACCGGAATATACTCGATTCTCTTGTTAGTGAAATCGACATGTACCGACTTAGTTTCATTTATTTTGATTCTCCATTTTGCTGTCCACTTAACTTCGATATTGAGAAGAAAAAACGTCAGGAGCTGTCCAGAGAAAGTCTATCATGGGAATGATTTAAAGGGGGCTATAGGGGGTAGACAAGACAGCCCTCTACGGTCTGAGACGGCAACTAACAGGCCGATTATCATAGAAATCAAAGTTTTTATTTAGAGCAGGCAGAAACAAAAGGAAACATCAATTTGTCACAAGAGGAGCATCCAAGAATTCTATTCCTACTTCAAAATCTTAGCGAGCGCGAGTACTTTTATTAATTTTCCTCAACTGCTTGTAAAAATAAGTATCTAATACTACTCTCGTAAAAATGCATTCTTATTTCTTCATATTACATAAATCGTCAAGAGTAGAGAAAATTAGGTGAAATATAATATTATACGAAAAAAATTCACGAAATACGGACGACGTTTATTCGCACGGGGCTAAGAACAATGGGCTGAGAAAACATCGCGGATACTAACCCGCAATACAATATTCACTTAGATAGGCTTAGCAATTCGACTGAACCTGAATGTTCACTTTCGTAACTCTACAAATCGCTTGTAAAATACTCTTCCAGGTTATAATATGGCGTCCTTGTCAAGAAGGACCTAACTGGCAATCATCTTGGTGTCATTTCGTCTTTTTCAGGCGACAAATCGTCGATAGGAGACATGTTTGAAGAGTTGGACAGACATTCTGAAGACACTGAGGACCGGTTTATCGGGCAGCTGAAAAACCCCATTTCTCCATTAGGAGCAACTGTTGACAGAGTAACTATGATTAAATACGTACATTTCGATTATTAACGATTTAATTGTTATTTTTCGGACTATTTCGCTTAATTTGGTAGTTTTAATGTTTAGTTTTTGTATGAATAAGTTAAGATCAAGTTAAGATCACACCAAACTGATCTGAAGACGGAAATGTGATCTTCTCCTTTCCTATAATGTAATGGGAAAGTTGCTATTTAGTCGTCAGTTGGATTAACCTCTCTAACTCGTATTCTTTTCAATCCGCAGTTCTTCTTCCCAAGCACTCTCAGCCGGGAGCCACTCTTCAAGAGTCGGGAAGGAGTGAGTGAAGGCGTCGTCATCGACGTGAGCGACATTCGGCCCAACGGCGTCACCCCTCACGTCATCAAGTTCGAGACCTGGGCGTCAGACGACCCCTGCATCAAAGCGCCACCGTCGCCAACTGACTCCGCATCAGCTGACAGCCCACGTGACGTCATCAGAGATGCCACTGTAGTGTTTGACGATTGTGAAATCCACCCAAAGCATGAATTCGTAAGTTTCCTCACGCTGAGCACTTGTTTTTCGAATTTTTCTTTAATACCACCTAAAATGTAGTATAACAAATAAAATAAGAAATATTATGGTCTACGAGTGTGGATCAAATATAAATGGGACTTTTTGTTTTAAAAAATTTGTATTAGTAGGGAAAAAACAATCATACTTTTTTTACTCACTTAGACCATAAGTTTGATCTATTGTGACAAAATTCCCTTTTCACTCAACTACCCGTTCGAAAACCTCTTCTCTCACAAAGTGAAGAAGTTTTTCGGGCGTTTCCTCAGCAATTTCGGCTGGGACAAGAGTACCCTTACCGAAATGCTGGAATCTGGTAGATGCTACAGCAGGGCACTCACTGAGGATGTGTTCTACTGTCTCGACTCCTTCGCAGCGGAGCCGGTATTCAACTGTCCTGGCCTTGCCCAACTTGTTGAGATGGTATCTCAAAAGGCAGTGGCCAGAGGCCTGCAGCAGGAAGACTACGTGGAAAAATCAATACTCCAAAGCAGAGGCAAGGCAAGCAACTGATCACCAAATCCAAAAATAGAGCAAAAGCTCTGCTGTCACTAAGGAGGAAACCCCTTCGCACCTTAGCAGCTAAGAGCTGCTTTTGCTCTATTTTTGGATTTGGTGATCAGCTGCTTACCTTGCCTCTGCTTTGGAGTGTTGATTTTTCCACGTAGTCTTCCTGCTTTCGAAATGCATTTTCCCCAGCGAATAGGGAGTTTCATAATTCCAGAGTCTTAGAAGGAAGAAGGTTGCATCGGAAGCCAATTGCGCTTGAATCCCTCCACCCCTTCATCATCATCAAATCGTTGGCCTTCTATAGGTCTACCACAGAAACTTTGCATCCGTGTTGCAAACCTTCCATGGTGAAACCTTGACACGGAAATTGGAGCTGTGAGAAATTTAATGTTCGTGTAGTGCCACGGAATTTCAATTTTGGAAATGCTCGAACTTCAATGTGCATTAGGAGGGGGATAATGTCACTTTTAAGGGGAGAAATTCTCGAAATATTATTGCGCGGGAATTTGCTTGATGATGAGAGATAAGTAGTTCTATCTTCTCCAGAAGAATGCGCCAAAGGGATGCAAAGTTTCTGTGGCAGACCTATAGCGCGTCTGAACTAGTGAAAATCGCAGGGCAATAGGTCAGGGCTGTAGGGAGGGTGTTCAAATGGAGTCCAATGCATTTCTTCAAATTATTGAACAGCTAGTGCTGCAGTTTGGGGCCACGCGATGTCGTGGAGGAGGTCACGAATTGGTTGGTTCCGCCTCTTGTCGTGATGTCAGCCTTCGCCTGAGTCAGCAGATCACAATACTAGGCAGCATTGACTGTTCTTCGCTCATGCAATCAATCCTTCGCCTTTTTCCTCAAATCTTTCAAAAAGCCTCTGGCAGACCTCCAAACGCCTCAGCTTCTGATCTGCAGTCAAAAGACGAGGGACCCATCTGGCACACTTTACGGAATCTTAGGTCCTTTGTGATGATCGTTTGGCAGCTTCCAAAACTAATCCCTACCTGTGCTGCCATTTCCGAGACAGTCACGATTATCTTCAAGGATGTCACAAACAGCGATCTTGTTCGACGATCTTGTTCTTCATTCTCTACCCTCCTGAAATTCTTGTGTTATTCAGACACTCGGATCCTTGAGAGGGTTTCGTCTCCGAACTGGATTGCCAACCTTTGCAAAATTTCCGAAGGTTTAACTCCTTCACAGGCAAGGAATTTGATGGTAACGCGTTGCTCAATAGAAGTAGACCTGTTTCCCAGACATTGCGAAAGCTACTAGTGAATAGTCTTAGACCACGATGTGAACCTCTCTTGGACTTTGTCATGAACCGACACAAACAGCCTAGAAGCAACAGCCGCTCCCGTCAATCTTGGCGCTCAGAGATCAAAGTCCCGTTTATAACTGATCCACCCTCGTGTTTGATATAATTAAGCACAAACTTTTAAAATTGCATTTCTTGAAATTTTCGTGGAGTTAAAATTATGTTTGGCAAATTTCTCAGTGAATTCGATCAGTAACTCTTCTCATATCTCATATGAATATTAATTTTTCCAAATAGGCAATAGTGTTGTGTGATTAATTAACTTCCCTCGACTGGGGATCGATTTCTGGACCAGAATCGAGCTCTCTACCACTCAGCTAAGGTAGCGAATGGCAGAAATGCGAAGAGGTAGCTGATCACAACAATACCTTAATATTCAAAGAGTACTTCGTAGCTTCAATAATGTTTTTTATTTCCTTAGGATTGCTCACAAGTCGAGGGTACTCCAGTTATAATCGACGTCAGCAAGATACCTCATTGTGGTACATTTGAGGAGCTTGAAGTGAGTTTAGACGATTATTATTATTATCATTATATTATTATTCAATGGTGGACATTCGAAATTAATGTAACGAGAAAAGTCAAGTTTGGCGTAAAAGTAACAGCCTAATGATTACAAGAGGTATCTATTGAGTTCTAGAGATTTTTGTTGTTCCGTTGTTATCTGGGCTTTAGGATTGCCTTCAACTAGTATTTCCAATAAATGTTGTGTTTATCGACCCTGGTGTAAAGAATAGGGCTTGCGCACGTATTTTTAAAAGATTTTATTTCTTAAAGACAATGCCTTGAAAAGGCACACCAAAATAGAGCCCCGAAAAATTACAGGTAGTAAGGAAAATTATCAGTTTATCAATCCTGCCAAATGCCACGTTAAAAAAAAATATTAAAAAAAAAACTTTAAAATAACTGGAGAAGGAGATTTGCTGGCTGTCGTGCGGTAGCCAACATCATGAAAATCCATCTCAACTAAAACTCCCGTCATTGCCGTACGACAACAAAAAATTCCCTCCCCATTATAACCCTCAACTCAACCTATTCACTTCACTTGAATACTTCATCTCGTATTTTCTTCACCTCGCATTCTCATTTATTATCTTATTTATTATTAGTTATTACCTAGCTTTCGGAAAATATATTTCCATCATCATTCCTAGCTATTGGGCTCTGATGATTGTAACAATATAGGTTGAATTTCAGATTGAAATTCACCTAATTGTTCATAAGTTAGTCAGAGGAGGGTGACGACCCTACCTCTTCAAACCAGTGATTAGATTAATCAGCCGGCCCGAAGAGGATATCGATTCATATCTCTATGAATCAAATATCCCCCTAGGCGTAGCTCCAACAAATCGGGAACAAACCAAATCGGTTTGCCCCTTCTGTGAAAGTAGGATCGTCACACTCCCCTCCCTAAAACATACTTCTGGGTTTCAAACAGAAGTATGTTTGAAAACAAGTCAAAGGGACTGAAAATAGCATGAAGCCCAGGAAAGGACGTCTGGAAGCTTCAAGGGAATTCCTCCATCGTAATGGTACTATTCAAAAAGAAGAAGAAGAAGAAGAATGCCACGAATGGGTCATTTATGCCACGAATGGACCATTTATACATAAAAGAATAAATCAATGGAACTGAGGAGAAAGCAAACTAAATAAAGAATACGAACGACGAAACATTCAAGTGTAATGATTGAAAAGGCAAATGCAGAAAAGGCTTATATAAAATAAAAACGTAATTGAAATTAATAAAATGCCAGATTGGCAAAGCCTAACAAGGGAATGAGTTTAATTGCCGGATTGGCGAAATGAATGAATTTAATTGCCGGATTGGCGAAGTATAATAAGGGAATGAATTTATTATAGAGATTCCTTCTGGATATCTCTTTGGGTAATTCCTTCTGGAATACCCAAGAAAAAGTGGAGGGGAAATGATGATATAAATTCAGTGCATTTCCACCGAACCACGCTCTGCTACCATGTAACAATATAGGTTGAATTTCAGATTGAAATTCACCTAATTGTTCATAAGTTAGTCAGAGGAAGGTGACGACCCTACCCCTTTAAACCAGTGATTAGATTAATCAGTCGGCCCGAAGAGGATATTGATCACTGGGCTGAAAGCTGAATGTGGGAGCCCGAGAAGCGTTCTGATTGGTGGAGCTCCAGGACGTAGTTATAGCGGAAAGAGGCAGATCGCGTTCACGACCGGTTCTCGATCGTTTGTTCCCAACCTCATCACAACAATTCACCTTGTTTATCACATATTTTTCTCCTTGGTGCGTAACCGGCAGCATCCAAGTAATTAATTTGATAACATTTAGTTATATTCGCGATATGTACGAAAAAATCGAGCGATTTTCAATAATACACTGGGTTTCAAACGTTTCTATGGGTGGCAGTTGTCGATTCAACATTTGAACAACTTGCGATAGGGACAACAACAATTCTAAGGGCAACTTGGGAAATATCCATCGCCTCCAATGGAATTTCCTAGTAATTTTTGCAAATTTAAATGATGATGAAACGAAAAGTTATCAATTTCTGGTCATTGGAAAGGATTTAAAAAGAAGCGGTATGAAGAGTGTGCCCTATCCCCCCCGCCACTTCCGTAGTAGTTCCTCATTCCTAGCTGAAAGTAGATGGCGCAACTGAGGCAGCCTCAAAAATGCTTGCACACCATTTTAACGTTGGCTTTCTTCTCTGTTAACTTGTCTCCATTACTCTGTGATATTGATTCATATCTCTATGAATCAAATATCCCCCTAGGCGTAGCTCCAACAAATCGGGAACAAACCAAATCGGTTTGCCCCTTCTGTAAAAGTAGGATCGTCACATGATGGAAATATATTTTCCGAAAGCTCTATAGCTTTAGACAAATTCAGGCAAATTAGAGTTTCACTGCCAATGAAATAGCGTAAAGCTGGAAATGATCTTAATCCACTTTTGACATACCAAATAAGACATATAAGTTTGAGACGGTTTCTGAGGACGGCTTACCTCGTGAGAGCCGAAAAACCGAGAAATGTTTGCTCTCTGTTGTGTCTGCGTGTATTTGAGTGAGGGCGATGGTCAAATTCAAATTCAAAAGTAAGTATTCGGAAGACTCACATTGGCATTCAACTGAGAATTCGCAGTCAGATAGGTCTCGTCTAAGGGCAGCTACAAAATCTGATATTGTTTGATTGTCTTTTTGATAAATGCTGAGAAAATAATGCTGTGAAACAACAACACTCTTTTTTGGAATCAACATTTTTTTGAACTCATCAACTAAATTTCGATATTCTAGTGATTTTAATGGTTTCTCGGGACCTAGGAATGCTGCTAGGCTATTGTAGTGGTCATTTCCAACTGATACACATAGGAGTTGAGCAATTTTCTTTGTATCTGTCAGTCCTTTCATATTGTAGTAGTTTTCGAAACGTTCTAGATAGCTAATGAACTTGTCTCGTTTGGCATCAAAATATTCGAATGGAGCTACGTTATACATACTATTTTGGTTAGGCAGATGGTCTCTAGATCCTGTTATTCGTGAGGTTGAAGCTATTGCCTGTGCTTGCACTTGGAATTGAACTGAAACTTGGTTTAAAAGTTCTCTCTGTTGTTCTTTGAACATTGCAATGAGAGCAGTGAATTGATTTTCATCCATTGTGTCTACTGGTTGAAAAGTAATGTAGACCTTACTTGATTGATGTTTAGATCGATTTTTCCAATCGTCGCCAACTGAAATGGCCTTAGATTATTGAACTGAATAATCGCACGCTGTTTTTCGTAATTTCAGAATAGAAAAGATATATTTTTATGTGTTGTAACCAGTGGCGGTTCCTGCCCCGAAACTCAAGGGGTGCACAGAGATCAGGAGAGGCTATCGAGAAGGGACAGAATAGGTGATTTTCTCTGCCAAATAGAAATTTCAACGATATGCAAATGGGATAAATCTTGGTAACTTTTTCATCTTAAAATTGCAAACGGTACTAAATAAGTAGGTGCAATAGACACGAAACATGTTCTTTAGTGGTTAACAGAAATTCTGAAATACTTATTCATCAAAGGTCGAAACCCAAGAAATTCATCCATCTAATTGCAATAACTGAAATGTATATTTGCCCGTGACAATTCAGAACATCGTCCAATTCGGAAGAAAAATTTTTTCTAACCGTTTCGTTTTTTTTTTTTTTTTTTTTTTTTTTGTATCAGATTATGACGATGTGCACTGTCGAGTTGTTGCATTATATTTTGACGACCCAGTATACGCAAATCTACCAGAGCGTTCTTATGGGAGACAGCCAATGCGTTTTTCAATTTTTTGGCTAAATGGGAGATCACTTATGCCGTCTTTAACTCAAGCCTCATTTCAGTTGGTAGAACAAGGTAGGCAAAATTGTCAGTTAGTCACTTCACACCCACAAAGCCAATCTACCTTCTTATAATAGTCGACATTAAAACTTACGGTACGAATCTGCACGGTTTCTGAAATCTGCACGGCTCTCACTCACTCACTCACTGCTTGGGGTTGCCATTGGAAAAGAGTTTCAGGCTCTGATGGCTTATACTCTCCCTCTTTCGAGGCCCCTTTATGTTAAAAGAGGATTCCGCCGGCTACCCCACTTCAGAGTTTGTAAATCTTTTGCTGAGATCAGCAAATTTCTTTATGCGTTTCCACGAAATTAGACGCAAAGATGCGCGCTCCACTATGTGGTGACCAAATGCTTCTGTTCTGGATCTCCAGAATCGGTCACATCTGCACAAGAAGTGTTCAGCTGTGTCTTCTTCTTTTTCGCATGGACACATTGATGAAATACGACTGTCCATGATATTCAGCATTCTTCGGAAGTCGTAATGTCCCGTTAGAATGCCTATCATTAGCCTGATGGTGTTTCGACTTTTTGAGGTCAACCATAGGGCCTGTTTTGCGTCATACGAGGTGATGAGCATTCTGGTCTGTCTGTATCTATCAGTTTCTTTAGACCATAGTATATTAAGGTCTTGGGATTCCCATTTTTTAACCTTTTCTTTACAAGCATTCTTCGAAATGCCGATCACTGGTGAGGGTCCAATGAAATTATTTCTTGAACCCTTTTTGGCAAGGTTGTCGGCATATTCATTTCCGGGCTGATTGGAATGTCCGGGTATCCATTTTATAGAAATTTTATTATTTCCTAAAAACAGATTATTTGTTTGCCTTTTCGTTTCCCATACCAGTTTTGAGGTAGTAATGGGATTTTGAAGGGCTTTTATACTTGCCTGGCTGTCGGTAAAGATGTTAATTTTCTTGTTGTTGACACCAAGTTGTATTAGTGTTGTGATGCATTCTTTAATAGCGAGTATTTCTGTCTGAAATACTGTTGCATACTTGTCAAGGCTATACCAGTTCGCCACTTCAAGGCTGGGTATGTAGACACCCGCCCCAGAATTGGTTTCCTGAGGTCCGTCAATTTTGGATCCATCTGTATAGCAATTAACAGATGGATCCAAAAATCTGCACGGCAAATTTCAACGTCTGCTGGAGTCCAGATAGAGACAGCAAAGGGCTGCCAGTTTCTCGAATGTCGCACTTTTCCACAATCGACAAACGCAAATAGTTTACTTTACTTTAATGTAAACTACTCATCGTACCTACAACACTCTAAGTACTCACAATACTTTGAACAAAACGGTGTGTACCTACTGAAACGGTAGTAAACCGAAAACCTAAAACGGAATTCCCTTATCAGGTTTGTTTGTTTATGGATGGATGGATGCTCTATTTAGGTTGCCAAGGAATTCCGTGATAGGCAATAACGAGAGGGGGGAGTCCCATTAGTTTGTTTGTTTACTTATTTCTCTACAATGAAATCCGGATTGCAGAGCTCTCTGACGGGGGAGCAACGAACCAATTCTGCTCAAGACGACAAAATGTCCTGCTCTCTGGTTGGTCAATCTCACGTGCCTGCCTCCCTCGAATGACGTCACCCTCCCCAGAAATGGTGCAAAGGAAAGGTGATGCTCCAAACGGGTGTGATTGGTCAGAAAAGAGGGAGCTCCCGCCAGTTTTCGCGCGTAGATTCAACTAGCACAGTGCCTACGATCGAGTCTTCTGACACTAGCCAACTTACTCTTGAAACGAAGAGAAACGAACTTTGATTTTTTTTTCTTTTTTAATTGGCTGGGGGTGCACATGCGCCTATGCTCCTATCAGTAGCTGCCCCTGGTTGTAACTATGAACATGAATCATCAGGAATATTGTTATTGTTATAATAGTGGAGAGTCATTACAGTTTGCAAATCCTAAAAATAGGCAGTACAAAGGTCAAATACAGTACAATTACGTATTACAAATTCAATAAGGGCAGTGCCGATCACAAGTGGGTGAAGGGAGCGCAGGCTAGAGCCCCCCTCCCCCCACCCACGGCCGACCCCAGGCCCCACCCACCATAACGGCGCCCCGCACTGGACACCCACGAGGGAAACGACTGCCACGCCAGTGACCAGCCGCCCCCAACACAGGACATCAGGCCGAATTTGAGGTTTCTGTAGTCAGTAGACGGTAAATTTAGTGCTCTTCAATTTAGTATAGGATGAAGTTTTCCGTAGAAAGAACTCGTTTTGAGTTATAAGCCAAAACCTGAAAATAGAGCAAGCATTTCTCGGTTTTTCGGCTCTCACGAGGTAAGCCGTCCTCAGAAACCGTCGCAAACTCATATTAGTCTTATTTGGGATGCCCAAAGTGGATTAAGATCGTTTCCAGCTTTACGGTATTTTATTGGCAGCGTAAGTCTAATTTGCCTAGGCAACATCGGCGAATATATTTTTGGATGATCCCAGTCCCGATGGTTGACAAGTATTTCCAATGGAGACGTGTTGTAATTTTAATCAGAAAAGGTGACCCAACTCTGCCTGGTGTGCACCACATGGTTTTGGCATAATTGATCTTTCTCTTAATGGATCTTTTCGACTTTCAGAACTCCATTCCCCACGAAGAATCACCAGTCATGATGGACGTGATGACTTCCGAAGTCATAGAAACTGACCCGCAGATCGATGTAACGCAAGCTAAAAGTGACGAGCTGAAGGAGTGGACGCGGCAGGAGGACAAAATGATTTTGGAAGCGTTTCAACGCGAAATCGGAACGGAAGAGACGTTTGCTAAAATCAGAAATTTGATGCCTATTAGAAGCGTCGATCAGGTGAGAGAAACCTATTATTGGTTGACAATGAGTCAGTAGGTTTGTCTGGAAGATTTGATAAAGCTACGTTGACTGTATACAGGGTGTCTACATCTAAGAAGGGCATAACTTCAGGGTTCGATTCTACACAATATTTCCAACAAAAAATGTCTCTTAGCAATTATTTCTTAACCCACTCAAAATGCCTTTTTTTTTCATTTCAAAGTTTTTTTTTCGCGTTTTCGACCTTACGTCATAAAAATTTTTATAACTCCTGTTATTTACCAAGTAAATTCAAATGTAAGGATATTTTTCTGAAGCTCGCCAAATTTTAAGGGACCACAGGAATTGGGCATTGATGAAAAATATTGAAGCGATTAAATCGTTGTACTCGTATTATTTATTTTCATTTTTAAATCTCTTCTCTTTTCCCTCTATCTTTGGATGTAATTTTAAATGTTAATAATTTTTACGTTGAGTTTGTTGTTTTAATTGTACCATTCAATTGTATCGCAATTTTTTATCTAATCGATGTTGAAGGGTTCGCCTTAATCGGTGAATCGATTAATCCATATGAAATAATAGTTGATTTAATTAATCGATTATTCGTTGGTCGATGCCCATACCTAGTTTGAAGTAGAGGTGTGTCGGTACAGCTGTACCAGGACTGTGGAACCAAGTATCAACTTGGAACGGTTCCACACAGTGACAAAAACTCGACTCTTACCTCCAGTTCCACGGACCGATAAGATCTCTTGAAATGGTTCTGGACTGGGAAGGGATCATTTGGACTGGTAAGGATGGAACCAGACCGATAAGTTATCGAGGAGAATGGCTCTGGACCGGTAAGCATGGATCTTGTTCTCAGTTCTGTTCCATGTTGTACCTGGAAGCGCCCTTACTACTTCCATGGACTGAGAATATAATAGTATGGAATGGCTCTTGAGCGGGAAGTGATTTTCTGGACTGGTTAGCATGGAAGTTGTCTCCAGTATTATTAATTTATTGTCATGATAAGTTCTTAAACTGCAACGTCACTATTCTTTCCTTGAACTGTTTGGTCACTATCATCTATATACGTATCATCTATATATATCTATATATATATCATACGTATACCTCTGTGCATACGTACGGTTGGCGTTTTATGTATATACATAAAACGCCAACCGTACGTATGCACAGAGGGGTTGGAGTAGGGATGGGATATCGAAGGTATGATATCGACATCAGTACTGATATCGGTATCGGGCATCCCGGTATCGATACCAGTAAAATATCGGACCTGTGATATCGATATTCCCGATATCGATATTCCCGATATCGATATCGGGAATATCGGTACCAGTTGAAGGAACTGCCAAAAAATACGACAATTTTCGAATAAGAATATTTTTTATTAGTTCAAGTCAGGATAATGATAATGAATCAAACATACATTGGAAGGTAGAACATAGAAAATCAATAGGGTATATACTCGTATTATACAATGAATCAAAAAAAGTAATCCTCGTCCAAGCTCTCCAAAAATAAAAGTTTGGAGAGAGTCTCACCTTTTAATTTGTTGCGGTCAGGTGTCATTATATTCCCTGCTTTGGAAAAGAGTCTTTCTGACGGGACAGACGTTGAAACCGATGATAAATATCTCACAGCGACGGTGCTAAGCTCTGGAAAAACGTTCCTGTTCTCAATCCAATATTTCAGTGGGTTCTTCTTTACATACTACCGATACCTATATCCATATTGATTAAAGGATATCGATAATATCGGCTTTGAGAACTACGCCTTGTTTGATGGTATCGATACCGAGATATCGAGTATTGACAGCCCAATATCGATATTTTGGTAATATCGGATATCGATATCCCATCCCTAGGTTGGAGGAGTCGTGGGAGTGGGGAGAGTCGGCGGAATCAGAGACGGGAGGAGTTGTCAGAGGATTTGGGGGTGGGAGGAGTTGGAGGGAGTGGGTGGAGGAGAGATTCGGAGGAATATTTTTGCCTACTTGTAGTAGGCTTTTAAGCTAGTTTATAATAAATATTCTCTTTTCTAACACTCGTTCAAATTCCTTCCTTTAGCGAATTTTCAAGGAAAATGATGTTATTGTATTGCAAGTTGAGATCATAAGCATGGAAGAAGGACGATAGGGATTTGACTTCCTGCTTCATCCATGTCATGTGAGTGGGATTTGACCACCCAGTACCGGTAATGGAACTGTACCGGTAATTTGGAACAGTTACATCTTTGTCACCATAACCGTTGGGAACCGTTCCAGGGAAATACCTGGACCGACACACCCCTAGTTTGAAATCAGTCAATACAGGTATGGAGGAAGCCTTGCTTCCTTCCTGCTGGATAGAAAGTGACTGATTTATAACTTGCCAGCCTCCGAGCGTCACTCCTCGTTGAATTATTAGAGAGTTCCTTGTAGGTTTGATTCAGCTAAGGTACAGTGCACAGTAGCCGGATCATCCCCCATGTTTTCAATATGGCGCACCGGATTGCCTCCTAGGGACGTATTCTACCATAATATTACGGCGCCAGATCGGATACTGTTCTTACCACAGTACAGCGCTGTAGAGTGTGTGTGTGATACGTCACGCTGTATCTAAGCCGAACCGAACCCACTAGGAACTCTCTAATGACTCAAAATTAATAATGTGATAACATTCATTTGAGAATCCGTTCTTTGTTTTTCAGATTCAAGAAAGGTTTCAAGTCCTCATGAACTTGCTTGAAAAAGTCGCCAGTGGTTCCCACGACGCCCTTCCAAACTAGTCCGTCAATGTGAAATTATTTTAGGTACCTACTCCCTTACCTAAGAAAATCATGTTTTATTTATTTTATTTTGATCTATTTACAGTAAATGCATATTTATTCGAAATAAATATATGAAGTGTTCTTATTTATTGCCAAGAGATTAATTTTTTTTTTAAAGTACTCCTGATAATTTACAAGTAGATACTTGTTAAAACTCGGCACTGACAGTAACTCTTGAAATAAAAAATACAGTAAAACAAAGTACCTAGTTGAATGTAGGGGCGCTCATGCGCAGTGACTACTATCAATCCGAAGGTGGTGATTTTCATAGGGGACCATCTAAATACTAATCTGTAACATCCCTGAAAATTTCATTGAAATCGGATGGAAAATGTAGAAGTTATGGCCGTTACAAGGAAATTCACGTTTGCGCGTGCGCAGTGGCTTCTATCAGTCCGAAAGTGGTGATTTTCATAGGGGACCGTCTACAGACCGTCTACCCGCTCAATTCCTGAAAATTTCATAGAAATCGGACAATAACTTCGTATAGTTATGCGCATTACAAGGATTTCATGACTGACAGACAGATACAGAACCAAAATTGTTCAGAAAGGTTTAAAACAAGAGTGAAAATTTTGATTTTGGAGAACTTTTTTTTCATCCTTGAAAAGTGAGAACAAAGCTTCTGCTACCTTGGTAGACTCGAAAGCAAAAACCTTCAAATAAGTAATGAAAAAAGTGAAATTATTTTTTTAAAAACATCAAGTAGGTAATCGAGTATGGAATAATGGGGTATTTTGGTGGGTCGGAAATTCAGGTTTTTGACCTCAAATTTGGATTTAGCCCCCTTGAAAACCTATAATATAGGTTAAAATATAAAACCTATAATATAGGTTTAAAAAAGTATCCATGCACAGAGAAGAGATGAAACCCTTGGAGGACCTCTTGGATACTACAAAATACTACTTTAATATAACTTTAAGCTACGCCGCGCGCGTGTGAGTAGTATTTTGTAGTATCCAAGAGGTCCTCCAAGGGTTTCATCTCTTCTCTGTGCATGGATACTTTTTTCAAAGACAGTTGACTAGCTATGTCACACCATTCAAATCTTCAACTTTCTTTAGCTTTAAACTTGGAAGGAGAAGAAGAAGAAGAACTTTCTTTAGCTTCTCTGATTTGTTTAAAACATTTTCTCAACGAACGGATCCGATTTTGTACCGTTATTCCTAATCTATACTCTTTTGAAAAAAAATTGACTGAAATAGGTACCCCATTTGTGGGAGTCGAGGAATTTAATTTTGGCAAAAATATGATCATTTTGAAAAGGAATTACTTGAAATGAGCAACCGATCAACTGCAACTACACTTTTTTAATAAGAAAAGAAATACAATTATTTGGAATGTAACTCAACATTCAAGTGCAGCAGGGGGTCAGCTGTGGCCGTGGTCGCTGCGACACGCGTCCATTTGCGACGATTCTCGGGTTGCTACTGCGGGGAAGTCGTGTGTTCGAGTCTCGCCGTGGGGGCGTATTTTCGTGCGTCCCAGGTTCAGCCTCCCCTCGTCGCTGCACAGGGCGGTGAGGCAGAGCGAAATCGTCAGAATAAATTCTGATCTTCCCTTTGGAAGACAGCTGATGACCTCTGTGACGCCAGGAATGGCAGGGAAATCCAACCTGAAATGGTTGATTTACCCTTTTTCAAGAGCAGGCCTCCTCCTCAGTGTGAGTTCTCATGTGACTCTTGAGATTTCCTGGCTGCGAGGCTCTGTAATCACAGCTGCTACATCCGTAGGGCTTCTCCCCAGAGTGAGTTCGCATGTGTTTCTTTAGAGCTGCTCGATTTGCTGACTGGTAATCACAGCTATCACAAGCGTAGGTCTTCTCCGCAGTGTGAGTACGCATGTGGGCCTTCAAATATTCAACCCGAAAAGCTCTGTAATCACACTGATCACAGGCATAAGGCTTCTCTCTAGAGTGCGTCAATATGTGCTTCTTCAGATTTCCGTGCTGCGGAGTTCTGTAATCACATTGATCACAGGCATACGGCTTCTCCCGAGTGTGCGTTAATTTGTGCTTTTTCAGATTTCCAAACTGGGGAGTTCTGTAATCACATTGATCGCAGGCAAAGGGCTTCTCTCCAGTGTGAGTCATGATGTGGTCTTTCAAATGACCTAGCTGCGTTGCTCTGTAGTCACAGCTATGACAGGCGTAGGGCTTGTCCCCGTTGTGCCTCCTCAAGTGGCTCTTGAGATGTCCTAGCTGTGACGCTCTGTAATCACAACTATCACAGGCGTAGGGCTTCTCCCTGGTGTGAGTTCGTATGTCTCCATTCACAGATCCTTGAAACTGTTGATTAGAGCTATCACAGACTCCAGCGTGAGTCTTCATGTGGGTCTTGAGATGCCCTAGCTGCGAGGCTTTATAATCACATTTATCACAGGCATAGGGCTTCTCCCCAGTGTGGGTCTTTACGTGGTCTTTCAAAGCGCTCAGCTGCCAAGCTCTGTAATCACACCAGTCACAGGCGTAGGGCTTTTCCCCAGTGTGCGTCCTAAATATGTGCTTCTTTAGAGCGCCTTGATGTGCAGTCCGGTAATCACATCTATTACAGGCGTAGGGCTTCTCTCTAGTGTGAATACGCTTGTGTTCCTTCAAGTGTTCTAGCCGAAAAGCTCTGTAATCACATTGATCGCAGGCAAAGGGCTTCTCTCCCGTGTGAGCCCTCATGTGCCTCTTCAAGTCTCCTTGATGTGCGGACTGGTACTCACAAGTATCACAGGCATAGGGCTTCTCCCCAGTGTGTGTCATTTTGTGTCTCTTCAAATTCCCACTCTGCGAGGTGCTGTAATCACATAAATCACATGCAAAGGTTTTACGATTGTTTAACTCACTCGATGTTCCGGCCTCAGACGCCCTGTGGACTCCAACGGATCCCTGCAGATCGACACTTACATCGCCGAGTGAGTCAGGAGTTGATTGGTGCTCCTGTTCGATCATCGGATACCCCACAACTTCATCTTCAACTCTCCCGCAGTTTCCAACTTCCTCTTGGATGTGTTCATCCCCGATTAGCATCTTCTGCTCGATCATCGGACACCCCAGAACTTCAACTCTGCTGCAGTTTCCATCATCCTCTGTGACGTGCTCATCTCCGATCAGCCCCTCCTGTTTGAACATCGGATACCCCATAGCTTCATCTTTAACTCTCCTGCAGTTTCCATCATCCTCCTTGACGGGCTCATCCTCGCTCAGCACCTCCTGTTTGATCACCACTACTTCACCAATAACCTGATCTCCACCACTCATAGGCTCTTCTTTCAAAACAATTCCGTCTTCCATCACTTCACTAAACACCTTTCAATTTATTGCTAATATTCACACAAATCAACAAATACAGAACTGCAACAACCTCATAGAATCAAAGAACTTTCTTCTTCTTCTTCTTCTTCATTTGACAGAAGTTTGTTTGATGCGTCACAAGTGTCGGTAACGTAGAATTTGGTTCCTAATTTTGGTGTGAGGAATAAATTTTTAAATGTGGAGTATGCTGCTGTCAGGGATGGAAAAACAGAATAAAATTTTAGTCTTATGTGTAAATTGATCAGTGAAACAGAAAGCTCAAGCCATGGATACTATACCCTCCATATGTACATGGAGTATCGTAGGTCCATGCATGTTTGGGCATGGATGATTCTTCCAGTCCAATGTTTGTGTGAGGCTTTTCCAAATTTCTGATCATCTCATCCCCAATTTGCTGACTGACTAATCGATCATCTTTTTCATGTGTTTCATTCTATTTTTGTCTCATTTTTGAAACGATTATTCCTACCTGGATGGTTTATCTATACCATCCATGGCATAACTTCCCTCAATGAGGAAGAAGAAGAAGAAGAAAACCCCAAACACCATGGAAGAATACTTCTTCCATGCCAAACACTGTGCCGAATCGTTTCCTACCTGTTGCTGTTGTATCGTTTAGCTTTTCAACCAATAATAATTATCACTTATAAAAAATTGAAAACACTTGTAAATAAAAATGTAAATCTCTTGGAAGTATTGATAAATGTGTATCGATGCAGGGCGAAGAGATTCACTACTCGGAGAGGTACGAGGATGCTCAGTTTGAGTACCGGTAAGTTTTCGAAAGAGGTAACTGTTTTCTTTGTTGCTTCCCAGATTACATTACCAATTAAATCATGTAAAATATCTCAGGGTCTCAATCAGCGTGGATATGAAAATTAGCTTTGATATAAAGAAGCGTCAGGAGAGGATTTTTTAAGAGGGAGGCGAGGGTTTGATGACAACTAAACTGGGTCTTCTAGTTAGGTATTCTCACTTAAATTACTATCTTTACTTCACAAAAAATCAAACATTTCATAAAAGCCGCTGTCAAGATGGGCAGTATAGCCTCCTATTATGATAACCTAAGAAGAATCAAGCAATTGCACTAGATTACAAAATTTAGGGGTGGTCTGGCTGCCTCGTTCTTTCACCACTTTTCTTATGGTATTTGGTGCGCTGAATCCGAATCTGACGTCAGTTTTTTTTTTTGTTTACGTCGGATTTTCAAGATATAGCTAGTTTTAAGATTTTTCTAGTTCTCACTTTTCTCCATTTTTTTATTGAAAACTCATCTTGCTCAAATCTCCTCAAAAAGTACTCAGACTTATAGGAAATTTCATGTAAAATCCGAATATGTACTTAGTTTTTAAGTAAAACTGTGTTAAACCCACTATTTTCCACAAAATGTATCAAAAAACACCGGTTCTTAACGTTTTTTCTTCGGGTTTTCCCTTACATTTTGCCACTTGAAAAAAAAAATAAAGGCTAAAAAAAATTTTCTCGGGCCTTTACTTTGTAGTGGGGACACCCCAGAGGAGAATGAGACCAATCGCAGCCTTCTAAACCCATTAATATCGAAGGAATGAGCTTTTTCATGGCACTGAGATGAAAATTCACAAAAACCGTTAGTTAATTTTTCGAGATACCTCTGATAACCTCTGAGGTGGAGGAATAACCAAACATTTTACCAACTTTTGATTCATCCGAGCCTTCATGAAACAGATTTACACCGTCAACTTTTCTGCAGTTTATTGTGTTTCGTTTGTAAAACTGAATTAAAATCACTTAACAAAACAAGTTTCCCGATTATGATTTACTCCCCCTTTGAGTACCTATTTTCGATCTTACTCTTAATAGGTGACAAGCATAAAAAATGTAGAAGAAAGGAAAATCTCGAAAAATTAATTAACGGTTTTGTGAATTTTCATCTCAGTGCCATGAAAAAGCTCATTCCTTCGATATTAATGGGTTTAGAAGGCTGCGATTGGTCTCATTCTCCTCTGAGGTGTCCCCCCTACAAAGTAAAGGCCCGAGAAATTTTTTTTTAGCCTTTATGTTTTTTTCAAGTGGCAAAATGTAAGGGAAAACCCGAAGAAAAAACGTTAAGAACCGGTGTTTTTTGATACGTTTTGTGGAAAATAGTGGGTTTAACACAGTTTTACTTTTTTTTTTTTTTTTTTATTTTTTTTTTATTTGGTTGCGTCACAATGTACATCTCGTAACATATAACCAGTTATTTTTGTAAGATTATAAAATAACAATTAAAGTCAAGTAAAATCAAATTAAATCAAATCAAATTCTATAATCATGAAAATGAATTATTATAGCACTATTCCCGAATTTTTCATGAAATTCACTAGTTTTTTGTAGTCACTGTTGTTGGCATTTCGCAAAAACTCCTGTAGGTTGCTCGTTCCAAACGGGTTCATTACACTTCTTTCCTCTTCGAACAGCGGACAGTGTTCCAGCTTGTGGACCACATCCTCCACTTGGTCTTGACAAAATTCACAGTATGGTGTATCGCAGAGCTTAATGAGGTACCGGCTGCGGTTTATCTGTCCATGTCCGCACCGAACTCTCACGAGCTGGACTATATCCTTGCGTGGTAATTCCAGGAGTAATAATTTAGGTTTTTTCCGCACCCAGGGCATAATTTCATAATGATAAGTACCTTTCTCCAAGGAATAAGTGTCGTACCAGAGTTGCCATTCCAGTTGCGCAATTTGTTCTATGGTCTGTAGTGAGTCTGGAAGTGGGATATGTGCGGCAATCCGTCTACTATCTTCTGACACACCTTGTTTGGCTGCATGGTCTGCTCGATCATTTCCATGGAGTGATATGTGCGAGGGAATCCATTGTATGGTAACATTTTCTGACGCGTTCTGTATAAGGTTGGCAACATCGTACGCAATATAGTTGGATAATTTTCCATGATGGAAAACTGAAAGTTGCTGACATGCTACCTTTGAGTCTGTGAGGATCACAACTCGTTGTCCCATTCGTCCTATAGTTATCCTTTCCAGTGCTACTTTTATGGCCAGCATCTCAGCACTACTGATTTGAAACGACGATGGCAAGTTGTAGGATTGAGATTTGTTGGCATCAGCGTCATAGATACCAATCCCCCCTCCAGTGTCTCCCTTCGACGCGTCGGTGTATATTTTATGGTGAGTAGCGTATGTTCCCACCAGCAAGTCCTTAGTAAGTATGGCTAGCTCTCTCGATGGGATATTATGTTTACTGTCAGATATTCCTGGGACAGAACACTTAACATCTAATTTTACCAGTGAGACTGGAACATTTAAAGAGTACGCTAGCGGAAGAGTTGAAACGTGTAGCGTCCCTTCGAAATGTCTCGTTTGAAGGGTCATATTTGATTGGAATGGAGTGGGCTTCTGTAGTAACAGGCTTAGATCGTGGCAGTCCACCAGGTATCTATTCCATGGCTGAGATTGGTCTGCAAGTGCTTTAATAGATTCTCTCCTGTACAGTTTGTTACGTCGAACACAAAGTGTTGGTTCTCCTGCTTCACCAAGGAGTGCGTTTATAGGTGTCGTCCTAAATGCTCCTAGTGACAAACGCATTGCTGAGTTGAGAACTACATTGTATTTTTGTAAAGTTTTAGGCGCTGCTAAGTACAGGAGAGTTGAGCCGTAGTCAAGCAGCGGGCGTACCAGAGCTCGGCTTACTGCCAATAAGTTGGAAGGATGTCCACCAAACGAAATTCCTGATAGGGCTCGTACGACATTAGTAGCGTTTAAAGCTTTCCCACTAGTTTCAAGAATATGTCTCGAAAAGGTCAATTTGCTGTCCAACCACACCCCTAGGAATTTATGGACATTAGTCGTTGGCAATGTGTTACCGTTTATAGTAATCTTTAGGGTATTCATGTCGTATTTTCGACGTGTCATCGGCATCACAACAGTCTTCACAGGGCTCATTGAGAAATTCAGCTCGTTCATCACTTTACTTAGTGTTGAAAGTCCATGTTGCAAATTCGACACTGCTGTATTCCAGCTAGTGTGAGTTGAGTATAGTAAAAAGTCGTCAGCGAATTGTTGTAATCTGCAGCCATGTAGGTCTGCTTTGTGAAGTGGAACACAATAAACGTTGAAGCATGTTGGTGATAGGACGCAACCCTGAGGTAATCCCCAATTCGACTCTACCGAAATCATTCCATCTAGAGTTTTAAGCACGTATGTTTTCTTGGACAAATACGATTTTATCCATTGAACGATACGTTTTGGCGCTTTGAGTTCTGTTAAGAGATGGCATAACAAGTTAGGGTTGACATGTGTATAAGCATTTTCGATATCAATGAAGGCTGTTATCACATATTGCTTATTGGCGAACGCTTCGTGCACACAATTCACAAAGGTATCTACCGCCATTGTAGCCGATCGGTTTCTCCTGAAACCAAATACATTTATATCCATTAAACGATTATGTTCCAGATACCACTGAAGTCTCAGCTTTACCATTGAATTGACTAATTTTGACGGGCAGCACATCAAAGCTATTGGCCTGCTAGATGTGAGTAGGCTGGAGTTCTTATTGGGCTTGGGTATGGGAATGATTTCCACTAATCTCCAGTCATCAGGGTATTCAGATCGCATCCATAATTCGTTTATGGCTTCCAAGAAAATGCTTTTTACCTCAGAAGGCATAGCTTGTAGCATACCATAACTCAATTCGTCAAGACCTGGCGCTGTGCTGGCCTTCCCCTTCCCATGCAGAACTGCTTCATACTCAGAAAGTGTGAACGGGTCTTCGCATTTATTGCTGACTGTATTTCTTGTGGTAAAGTGTTGTAAAGTTAGCATTCCATCAACTCTTTTTGTAGGTTCACATACTTGTTTTAAGAATTGTTGACCCATTACTGCAGATTGTCGGACTATCGAAGGTGTCTTATGAATTAAATGACCCTTGAGAGCACGTACCATGGCCCACGTGCTTGCCATATTACTTGGATGGAGATTTCCGATGAATTTTCTCCAAGACTCTCTCTCGGCATCTCTTTTGCTCTTTTTGAAGTTGCGTATCTCAGTTTGGAGAAGATTATGGTTTGCAGGAGAGGGATTTGTTCTATTTCTACGCTCTGCTTCTTTCTTTTTCGCGTAAGCTCGCTTAACTTCTTCATTCCACCACCGTTTTGGAGTGAATCGGAGTGGTGCAGAAGGTTTTATACGCTTTGTTGCCTTCTCGGCAGCATCGTCAATTTCGTTTAAAATTTCATTCAGTTTACCTCTCAACGAACCACTTCTACGATTCATCATCTCATTTAGCTCTTTTTGAAATTTGGTTTTATCAAATGATTTCATCTTCCGTTTAGATTCGATTTCTCGAATTTGAGCTCCACCCATTTCAAAGTGTATCAGGTAATGATCACTGCCAAGTGTTTCATCTGTTACCTCCCAGCGTAAGACTTGAGCAATGTTAGGAGTAACAATAGTTAAGTCTAGAGTAGAGCTCTGACGTAGATTCGACCCTACATAGGTAGGTTCTCCATTATTCATTATCATAAGATCAGAATCCTCTAGTTCTTCCCTTAACAGTTTTCCTCTTCGACATTCATAGGATCGGTCGCTCCAAATTGGCGAATGTGCGTTGAAGTCTCCCGCTAATATTGCTACTGGGTGATCTGTTACCATTGATATCAGATCCCTGTATACTCGGGCTGTCGTGGAAGCCAGCCGCGTTTCGGGGGGTATATAAATGGAAATTAGGGCCATTTGAGGAACCGTGTTGAGTGTTTTAACGGCTACAATCTCAACTGGATGCGCTATGTTAACGGTCAATCTTTCAAATTTAATTGCCGAATGCAGGAGTAGTGCAACGCCACCACCTATCTTCGTTTGGCGTAGTTGCGATATTACATTATAATTTGTTGCTTTACGATAATGAGATTCGTCCAATTTATTTGTTTCACATAGGAAACCAATGATAGTTTTATTGCAGTTCATGTAATTGATTATTTCGGTCCATTTATTTTGTGCACTTCGACAGTTATGTTGTATAAATCGTATGTTATAGGTTCGTGAAGAGTATAGATTACTCGTGCTGTTCATTCAGGTTTCTGGAGGGGTAAAATTGTATTTTTGATTGATTTGTGTCATAGGAGTTGGATTATTACTAATGAGAGTTGTCAATGTTGACCCAATTTCGTCAAGAGTCTGTACTTCATTGAATTGTGACGATTTCAGTTTGTTCAATAATTCTTCGACTTGTTTTACGATTTTTTCCACTGCCGATGGTTTGTGGGGGTTATTCATTATTGGTGAGGTGTTAAGTGTGAATGAAAAATCCGATTTAGGAAACGCAGGTCTTTTATTCTCCCTTGGTACCATTGAGGACCACGTTTTCCTTTTGAATGCTGAGTTTGGTTGTTGGCTTCCAGCCTTGGCTCTTTCCTGGTTTGATCCGCGGCTTGAAGGAAAGAACGATGGAATATCCTTTAATTTCGGTAATTCTGGGAAATTGAGCAGAGGATCAAATTTGTTGGTAGTATGAATAGGGGTTACCCGCTGAGAAGCCTCCTTGTAAGTTAAAGAGTTTTCAGCCATTTGCCTTTTTATCGATGTTTGCCTTATAAACTCACGGCAGTTTTTGTCATTTGCTGCATGTGATTCAAAACAGTGAACGCATTTAACTGTTTCAGAGCACGTGGAGTCAGAATGGTCAATAGAACCACATTTGCAACATCTAGGTTTACTTCGACATATTTTGGCTATGTGACCATATCTGTAACATTTTAGGCACTGGGTCACCCTGAACACAAAAGGCTCCACCTTTCTATTCGCTAAAAATAAAAGTACAGATGACGGGAGAATTTGTGAATGGAACGTTACTTTAAGTGATTCAGTAGGTAAATATTGTACCGTTTCATTGTTGACAACCTTCCTCATCATTCTTTCAATGTTTAGGATACGGTAGATACTAGATATATCGGCTTTGATTTCCTCGATCTCAATTCCAATAGGAACGTGTCGGACAATCCCGATCTTTTGAACCATGTTCTGCGGTATGAAAGCGATTAGTTTGTTGACACGAAGTAAGGAATGTGAAACGAATGAGTTCGCGGCGTCCGGAGTTCGGAAGCTAATCCTAATTCGATTGCCTCCTGGTCGATCGACTGCTAAGACGTCATGCACATTATTGTTCCTGAGTAATCTTCCTACTTTAATGTCGTACAATGGTTGCTGATTATCAGGTTCAGAATGTTGTACATATACGTAGTATGGGCCTTTAAATGAACGTAGATATCGACATGCAATTATATGAGGTGCAGGTAGAGGATTAGAAGGCGGCTGTTTAGTTTTGTTGTTTGGTAGCACCGGCGATGATGAATCACCAATATCTGATGATTTCAAATGATTATTATCAGGTTCGGAATTGGTGTCTAAATCCATTAGGTCATTGGAAGTTTTGTCAGGGGGTTCCCTATCAGGTGGTTTTTTCACATCACCCATGGTGACAAGGTAGAACCTGCGCCCTAGTGGATACCTGAAGCTGTAATCAGGCTACGAGTTGAGATTAAATAAGTGTTTACTTTTTCGGATGAGCTGGAGACTGCCGACGGGTTGAGTTGTGCACCGTTCGAAGGCTCGAGCGAGACTGAACACAGTTTTACTTAAAAACTAAGTACACATTCGGATTTTACATGAAATTTCCTATAAGTCTGAGTACTTTTTGAGGAGATTTGAGCAAGATGAGTTTTCAATAAAAAAATGGAGAAAAGTGAGAACTAGAAAAATCTTAAAACTAGCTATATCTTGAAAATCCGACGTAAACAAAAAAAAAAACTGACGTCAGATTCGGATTCAGCGCACCAAATACCATAAGAAAAGTGGTGAAAGAACGAGGCAGCCAGACCACCCCTAAATTTTGTAATCTTGTGTTATCCTTTGGAAGTCTGCTATCTCCACCTCCTTCCTTCCACCTATAGTACTGGAAGGGATTATTTTGCCTTTTGCCACCACAGTTAAAAACCTTGGACTTTTCTTTTCCTCTGACCTCTCATGGCATAGGCAGGTGTCTCACATTTGTCAGCGCATCTATGGTTCATTGCACACCCTCAGAAAGCTGTCCCATTTAACAACAGTAGAGCTTAGAGTGAAATTAGTCAAGTCTCTCTTAATTCCTCACTTTCTAGGACGTCCCAAAGTAAGACTTGGGCGTCCTTATGCTATCGATCTGGGGTGAAGTTGGACAACACTCAACAGACAAAAAAATAACCACACAGTAATCCGTTTTAGACCATTCTGAATCCAAATCCGCGAAAAAAAACCATAGGTGTATGTCTGTGTGTGTGTGTGTATGTGTAACAAAATATTGTGTACTCAGCACAGGCCTTAGTTCTCAACCGATTTTCCTGGTCCTTTTTTTGTTCGTCGCGGAAAACTATCTAGTTGTGCACTACGTCGCCGGAATTTCGAATTTTGCCTTTTAAGGGGGGAAAGGGGGGTTAATGCTCGAAAAACGTGCGTTTTTGGGCATAATCTTGTGTACTCTGCCCAGGCCTTAGTTCTCAAACGATTTTCGTGGTTCTTTTTTCGTTTGACGCGAAATACTATCTAGTTGTGCACTACGGCGCCGGAATTTTGGATTTTGCTTTTTAAGAGGGGGAAAGGGGGGGTTAATGCTTAAAAAACGTGCGTTTGCGTGCATAATCTTGTAAACTCTGCCCAGGCCTCAATTTCCAACCGATTTGCGTGTTTCTTTCTTTGTTTGACTCAAATAACTTCCGAGTTGTACATAATTTCACCCGAGTACCAAAATTCGCAAGGGGAGGGGGCAAGTGGGGGATAATATTCACAAAATATCCGATTTTTCAATATTTCGGTTCCTTTACTGACAAGGTTATTGGTGAGGGGAGGATAAATTGCGGCGGATCCTCAGTATGTGCTTACGTTGTTTATTTTTCTTGACGAGCTAGCTTTCGCCCCATGGGGCATCTTCAGGACACTTTCTTTATGATTTGCCATAGTTCTGTAGTTGTGTTGGGTTGCTGGGGTAGGGTAATAGAGGGTGTTTTTATCTCTTCGGAGCCCTTCTTATCCCTACCCAAGTCATGGTCATGCGTCCCCGTCGCGCAACCCGGGCCCCCTGGGATGAACAGAGGTGGCCCCATTAGGTTTCCCTGGTGGACCCCTCTTGAAGTTCCAGGGGTGGCTGAATGACCCTCTGGCGATTAGGGAGGGGACCCCTGTCAATGGGTTCCCTGACCCTTAAATCCCGCGCTTCCCCAGTTATGAATAATAATACACACCAGCCTCATAACCCCCGCCAGCCCATTGGCTCGCGGGGTTCTAGGGGAGGCGCTCAGAGGCGCCCCAGGCAGGGGCGTCGGCCATCCTCTCCCTCCTCTTCTTCCTCATCATCCTTACCCTCTTCCTCTTCCACTGCCTCTTTAGACCACCAGTGTGCCCATTGTGAGCGGGCATTCACCTCCAGGTCTGGCCTTGGTGTCCACGTCAGACGGAAGCATCCTGTTGCTGCTAATGAAGAGATTAATGTTGAACGAGTGCAGCCTAGGTATGCTTCCGAGGATTTGCGCAGGATGGCGGCAGATGAGGTGGTGGCTGTGCGCAATGGGGTACGTAATATAAATGTTTACTTAAGCGAACGTTTTCCCATGCGCACAGTCATTGCCATCAAGAACCTCCGCCTGAAGCCCCACTATAAGCAGCTTGTCCAGGAAGCTATCCTGGCAAATAGCAGTGGGGCTTCTCCCGCATCTCCTATTGCTGGCGTGGACCAGCAGTCTGCCATTCAGTATCCCTCCCCTGGGACCTCCGGTCTTCTTGCCGATTTGAAGACCGAAGTCTTGAGGCTCGGGGGGCAGGTAGGTCGTATTGAAGGCTATGAAAGCACCTACCTGCAGGATCTGGCGAGGCGGGCTGCTGAAGGGCTGGACAACCTGGAGGACGAGGTTGCAGCCTATTTAGGGAGAATCTTCCCACGGGTTGGGGATGCGACCGTGACGCAGCACCAGGGGGGACCTCCTCCCAGAGTGGTGTTGCGTGGAGGTCGCAGAGCAGCTAAGCAAGCAAGACAGCGGGAATACCACCGGGTTCAGAGTTTGTGGAGGAAGCATCCGGCACGTGTAGCTGCGGAGGTACTGGAGGAGCCTGGGGAAGATCAAGTTCAGCCCCCTCTTCAGGAGTTTGTGGATTTCTGGGAGCCACTTTTGAGTGCTCCCAGCCACAACCCTGGGGAGCGAGTGGTTCCCCCAGTCTCCACCAGGGATTCCTTACGCAGCATCTTGTGCTCGCCGGTGCTACTTGACGAGGCACACAAGTGCCGTGTCAAGAACTCCACATCCGCTGGACCGGATGGTGTTTCTGCCCGTCGCTGGAATAAAGCACCAAATACGATTAAGCTGCTCATCCTCAACCTGCTCATGCTTGCGGGAAGACCCCCGAAAGCGTTAACCCGTACCCGAACCGTGTTTATTCCCAAGAAAGGGGGAAGTGGGCCTGGAGGCTATCGACCGATTTCAGTGTCCTCGGTAGTCTTCCGCCACTTCCAAAAAGTACTGGCATCTCGCCTCCAGGTGGCTGGTGTCATTGGTGACGTCCAGAGAGCGTTTCGGCCAGCGGATGGCACAGCGGAGAACCTTACAGTTCTCCAAACTGTCATCTCGCTGGCCCGTATTAAACGCCGGCAACTCCATCTCGCCGCTCTGGACGTCGCTAAGGCCTTTGACACAGTCAGTCACCTTGCCCTGACCGATTGAGTTCGTGGTGTCGGGGCCCCATCTCGATTAATTGAGTATGTGGCCTGTCTGTACCATGAAGGCGTGACGGTCCTCGAGGCAGGGGGCGAGGTATCAAGGGATATACGGATCGGGCGTGGGGTACGCCAGGGGGATCCCCTATCGCCACTCCTCTTCAACCTGGTCGTGGATACGGCCTTGGGTAAGCTGCCTTCTGAAGTAGGGTTTGATCTCGCCCCTGGGGTGCGAGTAGGAGCATTGGCTTTTGCCGATGATGTTATCCTACTCGCAGAAACCCGTGAGGGCTTGCAGATCGCCCTCAATGCATTTGCTAAGCAGCTAGCCAGGTGTGGACTCGTGGTTAACCCCGATAAGTGTGGGTCGGTCTCCTTGGTCCCGTCAGGTCGCCAGCATAAGGTGAAAGTTGTGGATGGGGGTTTTGTCGTAGGACAATCCCCCATTCCATCTCGATCCGTGCTGGAGGTTTGGCGGTACCTTGGAGTCGACTTCATGGGGGTGGCCACCATTACTACCAGCCGTGTGGACCTTGGTAGAGCGCTAGCTCGCGTTACCAAGGCTCCATTGAAGCCACAGCAGAAGCTGCGCCTCCTCCGCGCGTACTTACTGCCAAAGCTGACCTATGGGTTAGTCTTTGGCAGGCTTACGGCGGGGAGGCTGCAAGAATTAGATCGAGAAATCCGCTCTGCTGTGCGCTCTTGGCTGAGGTTCCCACCTGGTGTCCCAAGTGCCTATTTTCACGCACCGGTCAAATCCGGTGGGCTTGGTATTGTGTCTCTCTCAGCAAGCATCCCTTCTCTGCGCCGCCAGCGCCTGCTAGCCCTTCAAGGGTCGAGCTGGGAGGTCGCCCGTGCGGCTGCTGATCTTGATTTTGTCAGGCAGCAGTTAGCATGGTGCGACCGAGCAACACCATCTGCTCCAAAACCCAGTTCGTCTGCTGAGTTTGCTGCTGCCCTGCATGAGTCAGTAGATGGTAAAGAACTCCGACAGTGCTTCGAAAGCCTTGTCTCATCCCAATGGGTAGATTGGGCTTCGGAGGGCATTGGGGCCCGTGACTACCGACACTTTCACGCCGTCCGCATGGCAACTCTGTCAACTGCGGTACGGTGTTCGAGAGGTAGTCGCGGGACAACCCTACCCCTTTGCCGTGCCTGTCGGAGTGGAAATGAACATCTTTATCATGTAGTGCAGCAGTGTCCTCGGACTCATGGGGGCCGCATTCTACGTCATGATGCGGTCGCCAAGCAGATAGCAGGTGCTTTGTCATCTAGCGGCTGGGATGTTGAGAGGGAGAGATTGTATCACATGCCAAGTGACCAGGGTAAGAAGCCCGACATCGTTGCCGTCAAGCCCGACCAGTCTTGCATTATCCTGGATGTCCAAGTTGTCAATGGCAGCTGGGACATGGAGCAGACTTGGCGGGCTAAGATAAGAAAGTATGATAGAGATGATTTACGGCAAGCGGTGTCGGAGCTAAAAGGAGTGGCACCCAACAACATCAGGGTGATGGCTGCGACCTTGTCATGGCGCGGGGTGTGGTGTGGGAAAAGTGCCACGGAGTTGCGCGAGTTGGGCATCTCGGTAGGCGTACTCCGTGGTATCACCACCCGTGTCCTGCTTGGCTCGTATTTGAACTGGTGGTCGTTTTACAGAGGCACTTCCCTTCATCCCTCCTTCCCACCCCCACCTTCCTCATCTTCCCTCATCCCTAGGGCTGGCGTCGGGTGAGTCCTGGGCGTCCTCCCCATTATATTTGATTTATTTATTTATTTTCATTTATGGCGTGCCCCCTCCGTCAAAAAAGACATTTTGTCTTTGAGGGGAGTTTGAAAAAAAAAAATAAAAATAAAAAATAAATGAAAGGTTGACTTTCATTTCAGTTGTTTCTACATATGTATTAGCCCAATAGCATATATTCCCATGGCTTTTCTCCATGTAGCATTCGTGCTTATAAATAGTTATAAGATTGATGGGATGATTTTTAGGTTCTGACTTCCAGATCCTGTCCTGTTGATTTTTGTTTTCCAAAAATGGTCCAGTTTTTTAAACAAAGAAGGGGAAATCCCAAGTCCTTTAGCTTTAAAGCCTTGGAAGTGCTGGGGCTTATGTGCTTGTGAATATATTAGTATGGTAGCTTGTATAAATATGAGGGTAAAGACTTTGAAAAAAAATAGAGATATTAATGTAGACTTGAAATAAGACGAAACAAGGACTTTTTTAAGGGGCCACATGTTCTAGGAATAAAATACTAGGTTAGGTGAGCTGGGAAGGTTCCTTTACTGCTTACTAATTGTACCCAAGCTTTGAAATTGAGGAAAAATTCTCATTATACCTCCGGATTTTCATAAATTATTCTCTGTACCACCATGGAACTAATAGTGGTGCCACCATGGTGCCATAAACCGCTTATTTCGTGTTTTTTTTTTTTTTGTGTTTCACCTTGAATACGGATGTGAACTTCGACGGACTGCCTACCAAAACTAACAAATGAAAGTTCAATGTTACGACGTATTTCCGCTTTGGTGCCAGACTGGCACCATTTTTGGCGTTGGGGAGGTGGTGGGGGGGTGAACTCAAATTCGCATGTTGGGTATCGTAGATCATGGATTTTAAAATGCTCTTCAGATTCGAGGCTCCCATGCCGCTAGAAATGTTAAGGTGGATAATGGTGAGGGGGGGGGGGGGTCAGTATTTCTTGCCTAAAGTGATAAATAAATTTCAGTTTTATCACTTAACAACTGGTTAAACTGATCTGATGCTTATCCAATGGGACGTCCCCTGGAATGCATGCATTACTAAACAATATGTTTATATTGCGATCTGATTTTTTCAAGCTCTCTCGATAGTGTTTCTAGTAGGAGCCTCCAAGTACTTATGAATGCATGTACTAGGTTTTGCTACAATTTGAAGCCCCGAGGACACATTTCTGCATTTTTCAACAACATCTTAGGTTGTAGTCTGATCAATGTTTACAAATTAAGAATGGCCGTTTTTATTTTTAAGTTGATTAATTTCCGAGATTTTGTTTCACCTTCTTACCTTACGAATTTCTATAATATGGGTAAGTGCTCTAGATTGAATACCATCATCCAGGTGCACGGCTCATCAAAACATTTTATTGAGTCGCTAAAAGTGTCAAGTGGCTCTGGAATTCGCTTCCTCTGGGGATTCGTTCCCTTCCGACGTTGACACGATTGCGGCGTGCTTTGGTGGCGCATTATGAAAGCTGACTTTTCTTTCTCTTCCTTTCTTTGATTTCCTTCCCCCTCTTTCTCTATTTCTTTCCCCCTCTTTCTCTATTTCCTGCCCCCTCCACCTATCTCTATTTCATTCCTCTCACTCTCTCTCTTTCTATTCCTTTACTCAATTACATCCCCCTTCGCTTATTTTAATAATTTTCTCACATATGTACCATAAAAGTATTCTTATTTTTTATACTTTTTAATTTTTATAATTCTAATCTCGGCAGTGGCTTTATTTAATTAATTTTAGCATGTTGCATTCAATGGGACCAATGTCCTTTGCTTCACGTATTTTGTTATAAATAAATAAATAACGTAGATGTAAACATTTTGGAGGACCCCCATTCTTTCGACTAATTTTCCACATTTTCATTAGCGAGGATGCAGAAATGAAGTTTTTGTACAGTAATTTGTGCATGTTTGGAACATTTTCTGGGACACCCTGTATCTACTTTAGCTCTGAACTGCGTTCACTAGGTTATACTCCAGTAATTCTATTCTTAAACCCCTTAAATTTTTCCTCCTATAGGGGTATTCATGGTCTGATTCGATCGTCGTATACTCGAGGTCTCATGAGGCTCCCACATTTTGCTTCCGAGTCTACCAAGGTAGCGGAAGCTTTGTTTTCACTTTTCAAGGACGAAAAAAAAAGTTCTCCAAAATCAAAATTTCCACTCGCGTTTTGCGTTTTAGACCTTTCTGAACAATTTTGGTTCCGTGTCTGTCTGTCTGTGTGTCTGTCATGATTTCCTTGTAACGCGCATAACGATACGAAGTTATTGTCCGATTTCGATGAAATTTTCAGGGATTGTGCGGGTTGGTGTGTAGACGGTCCCCTATGAAAATCATCATCCTCGGACTGATAGAAGCGACTGCGCATGCGCAAACGTGAATTCCTTGTAACAGCCATAACTTCCATATTTTCCATCCGATTTCAATGAAATTTTCAGGGATGTTACAGATTAGTGATTAGATGGTCCCCTATGAAAATCATCACCTTCGGACTGATAGTAGTCACTGCGCATGCGCAAACGTTAATTTTCTTGTAACGGCCGTAACTTCCACATTTTTCATCCGATTTCAATGAAATTTTCAGGGATGTTACAGATTAGTGTTTAGATGGTCCCCTATGAAAATCATCACCCCCGGACTGATAGTAGCCGATGCGCATGCGCGAACGTGAATTGCTTGTAACAGCCATAACTTCCACAATTTCTACCCGATATCGATGACATTTTCAGGGATTACGCGGATTAGGTTGTAGATGGTCCCCAATGAAAATCAAGGCCTTAAAATTTACAGTAGCCTCTGCGCATGCGCAATCGTAAAATACTTGTAACAGCCGTAACAGTTGCGTCTGAGGTGAGGATCTCAAAGCCAATCTACAAACCCCTCTGTAGATCAGTAAGCAAAGTACTGGACTCACACCTAGGAATTCCAGGTTCGATTCCCAGTCTGGCTATGAAATTTTTTGATTCCCATCACTACCGCACTTACATTCTTCGTCCGAATTTGATGAAATTTTCTAGGATTGTCCAGATTAGCGTGTAGATGAGGGTAGTGAAAGGTACTTAGAGATTGGTGTTTTCAGATTAACTACTATGCATCGGATCATCTATATAATCGGGTTATGGATACGAGGAAGCTATGTGCCACACCCACTTGGCAGACGTTTTCGACGTCGAATCTCCCAGACCACGAAGTTCTCTTCTTTACTCTTGCCGTATTCATGTCTCCTAACCAAAAATTTATGTACTTACCTATTTTTTTTTTTTTTTTTTTTTTTTTTTTGGCAGACACGTGATGTTACCAAGCGCAATCAGCAAGTTAGTTCCCAAAAACCACATGATGACTGAAACCGAATGGAGGAACTTGAGCATCCAACAGTCCAATGGGTGGGTGCATTATATGACCCACAACAGAGGTAAATGTCATTAATAGGGATGTCCGATACTTCAAAAGTATCGATATAATATCGTATCGATACATCTAGAAAGTATCAAAAAGTATCGATATTTTGAAGTATCGATACTTTTTGATACTTTCACAAAAATGGGTGAAATTGTCGTTTATGTTTCTATCCATCACGAGGATAATAATTAGTATAGAATAAACAAAACAGTAAAACCGTTGTTATTTACAGTAGGTAACTCTATTGTTACGGTTGAAAAAAATTATACTGAATGATATATCCAAAAAAAAAAAAAAAAATTAAAAATAAGTATACTGTTGAAAAAAAAAACAATGAATCACTCATTTTGTTATTTAAAACTTGTTTTTGTTTAGGCACTTGTTTGGGTTAACATTTTGGTGGTCCTTCCTCGATTATGGAGGACAGCAGGTTAGCATAGAGAGCTGGAGGTGGTGGTACATCATCTTTGTTAAGTTTGTTGGTCTCCCAACAATCTACGTAGAGATAGAGGGACTGTAAAGTAGGTACTACAGGTACAAGTAGTACCTCCATATCGTAGGTGTTGAAACAGATAAAATGTGAGATATAAAAAAGTATCGCCTCCGATACTGGAAAAAAGTATCAATACTACGATATGTATCAGGAAAAAAAGTATCGATATGTATCGATACTTATTTCAAGAAGTATCGATACTTTTAAGTATCGATACTTTTGGGACATCCTTAGTCATTAACCAACTTACGGGAGGACTCTTTGCTTCGGAGTCCTCCCGTCAAAACGTCGATTTCATTTTTAAAAAATGCACGATTTTCCGCGTTCAAACAGAAATTTATCCTTTAAATTCGATTGTAAAATATTTTTTGATCACACCGTTGGAAAGCTGAGATTTTGGCGCACTTTTTAGGGAAGTTTCAACGATTGTGCGTCAAAAATTGATATGGTTACCAGGCGGCTAAATACAAACAAGAGATTTCAAGAGTTTGACGAAGTTTGCTTAGGGATGTCCGATACTTCAAAAGTATCGATATAATATCGTATCGATACATCTAGAAAGTATCAAAACTCATCGAAATCTTGAAATCTCTTGTTTGTATTTAGCCGCCTGGTAACCATATCAATTTTTGACGCACAATTGTTGAAACTTCCCTAAAAAGTGCGCCAAAATCTCAGCTTTCCAACGGTGTGATCAAAAAATATTTTACAATCAAATTTAAAGGATAAACTTCTGTTTGAACGCGGAAAATCGTGCATTTTTTTCAATGAAATCGTCGTTTTGACTGCAGGCTAACACGATTCCTCCAACTCCTCCAGCCTCCAACTCCTCCCGCCTCCGATTCCTCCCCCCTCCAAATCCTCCCGCCTCCGGTTCCTCTGACTATCCGCGGCTCCCACTCCCCACGCCACTGACTCCTGCCGCCTCCGGTCCTCTGACTATCCTCGTCTCCCACTCCTCTCGCCACCGACTCATCCTGCCTACGGTTCCTCTGACTATCCTTGTCTCCCACTCCTCTCGCCACCGACTCATCCTGCCTACTGTTCCTCTGACTATCCTCGCCTCCCACTCCTCTCGCCACCGACTCATCCTGCCTACGGTTCCTCTGACTATCCTCGTCTCCCACTCCTCTCGCCACCGACTCATCCTGCCTACAGTTCCTCTGACTATCCTCGCCTCCCACTCCTCTCGCCACCGACTCATCCTGCCTACGGTTCCTCTGACTATCCTCGTCTCCCACTCCTCTCGCCACCGACTCATCCTGCCTACGGTTCCTCTGACTATCCTCGCCTCCCACTCCTCTCGCCACCGACTCATCCTGCCTACGGTTCCTCTGACTATCCTCGTCTCCCACTCCTCTCGCCACCGACTCATCCTGCCTACGGTTCCTCTGACTATCCTCGTCTCCCACTCCTCTCACCACCGACTCATCCTGCCTACGGTTCCTCTGACTATCCTCGTCTCCCACTCCTCTCGCCACCGACTCATCCTGCCTACAGTTCCTCTGACTATCCTCGTCTCCCACTCCTCTCGCCACCGACTCATCCTGCCTACGGTTCCTCTGACTATCCTCGTCTCCCACTCCTCTCGCCACCGACTCATCCTGCCTACGGTTCCTCTGACTATCCTCGTCTCCCACTCCTCTCGCCACCGACTCATCCTGCCTATAGTTCCTCTGACTATCCTCGCCTCCCACTCCTCTCGCCACCGACTCATCCTGCTTACGGTTCCTCTGACTATCCTCGCCTCCCACTCCTCTCGCCACCGACTCCTCCCGCCTCCGGTCCTCTGACTATCCTCGTCTCCCACTCCCCACGCCACCGGCTCCTGCCGCCTCCGGTCCTCTGACTATCCTCGTCTCCCACTCCTCTCGCCACCGACTCATCCTGCTTACGGTTCCTCTGACTATCCTCGCCTCCCACTCCTCTCGCCACCGACTCCTCCCGCCTCCGGTCCTCTGACTATCCTCGTCTCCCACTCCCCACGCCACCGACTCCTGCCGCCTCCGGTCCTCTGACTATCCTCGTCTCCCACTCCTCTCGCCACCGACTCATCCTGCTTACGGTTCCTCTGACTATCCTCGCCTCCCACTCCTCTCGCCACCGACTCCTCCCGCCTCCGGTCCTCTGACTATCCTCGTCTCCCACTCCTCTCCCAACCGACTCCTCCCGCCTCTGGTTCCTCTGACTATCCGCGGCTCCCACTCCTCTCGCCACCGACTCCTCCCGCCTCCGGTTCCTCTGACTATCCTCGCCTCCCACTCCTCTCGCCACCGACTCATCCTGCCTCCGGTTCCTCTGACTATCCTCGTCTCCCACTCCTCTCGCCACCGACTCATCCTGCCTACGGTTCCTCTGACTATCCTCGCCTCCCACTCCTCTCGCCACCGACTCATCCTGCCTCCGGTTCCTCTGACTATCCTCGTCTCCCACTCCTCTCGCCACCGACTCATCCTGCCTACGGTTCCTCTGACTATCCTCGCCTCCCACTCCTCTCGCCACCGACTCCTCCCATCTCCGGTTCCTCTGCTATCCTCGCCACCAACTCCTCCCGCCTCTGATTCCTCCCACCCCCCAACTCCTCTCGTCTCCGATTCCGCCGACTCTCCCCACTCCCACGACCCCTCAGTGCATATGTACGGATGGCGTTTTATATTATTAGATTATGAGGACAGCAGGTTATCATAATATGATTATGGTCTGTTCGGAGAGGCAGTCCTGAACGTTTTGGAGGAGCCCGAAGGAGTTTGAAGGAGCCCAGTCACCTCTATCCCCTCCCCTTTTCAGTTCCGGTTTGGTTCTGAACTGTTCCGGACTGCCTCTCCGAACAGACCCATATGGAGGTGGTGGTACTTCATCTTAGTTTAGTTTGTTGAAGTGGTTGGTCTCCCAACAATCTACGTAGAGAAAGAGGTACCTACTCAAATTCGATACTTTCACCTAATGTGAGAGATAAAAAATAGATAGCATTTTGATCTAATGTGAGAGGAAAAAAAGTATCGATACTACGATATATATCAGGAAAATAGTATCGATATATGTCGATGTATACATCTAAGTAGGTATCGATACTTTTGGGACATCCCTAGGTTTGCTTTTCATACGTCGTTTGCACCTCTCAACTCCACTTTAAAAAATGTTATTGCGCATCAAAAAAATAGCAAATTTAACGCTCTTTCCAACGGATGTTTTTAGATTTGAGCTACCTCATGAATTGAGGGAGTTATAGTAGATTTATTGAGCAAAGATCAAAAGCACGAGACAAAAATTTCAAAGTGAAAAAAAGACATTTTGAGTGGGGATACCAAAAAATTTCAAGAGGCACTTTTTGTCGGAAATTAGTTGTAGAATTCGCGGGAGAAAGGTCGTGTTTCACCCTGTAAACGATTTTTTGATATTTTCTAATATTCAACGCACCAATAACATGATTTTTTGAGTTTCCAAATTTCAGGTAGGAGAGCGAAATTTGTCATTTGTCCGCTCTTCTACTCATATTTATCTCACCAGATCTAGACTAACATTATGAAAAATACTTGTATAAAAAACTGCTTGTTTTTTCATTTGGATTTCCCTCTCCACAGAACAACACGTGCTTTGTTTCCGCCGACCTAAACAGAAGGATGCTCTCAGGGAAATCGATTCGAACTTACTGTCCAACAATTGAATCAAACATGAAATAAGAACCCAACCAATGAATTAAATTAAATATATATTTGTAATAATGGTTCGATTTTTTTTTTTTTTTTTTTTTTTCACCTACCTTCTTCCAACCTGTACATTAACAAAAATAACTTCATTTCTAACAATGACAAAAATAACTTCAATAATAAAAATTCGTTATAAATGCAGGAATTATTTACAAATATATCATTTTGGAACTTTGTATGAACAATATGAACATTAAATGGTAACGTGGAATGTTTTCGCCGTAAATTAAGGTCAATGACACGTGAATTTCGGCATAAAGCTGAAACTTTTACAAGGCACTGATGGCGCAGAGCCGATTTAGCGTAATTGGAGGTTCGTTCCAACCAAACGAATATATTTTGTTGTATCATCAAAGATGAGGATTTAGAATTTTATCAAATGAATTAAGTAATGGAGAGTTCTTAGGAGGTACCGACTCTAAATATACCAACTGAATAGGCGGCTGGAGCAACTTTAAATGTTAAAAAACTATACTTTTCAGGAACCCTGTGATTAATGAAAATTTCCTTTTAATTTCAAATTCTCTCATCGCGCATAGATTGAACGTTGTTCCGTTGGTTATGCAGCAGTTCCCTTCACGCGAAGCGTCGTAACAACATGCAACGTTGCTCCACAACACGCAACGTTGCTCCACAACATGCAACGTTGCTCCACAACATGAAACGTTGCTCCACAACACGCAACGTTGCTCCACAACATGGGAACCGGATCGCCATGAAACCAGCAGTCTGCGTAGTACATCGGACATTGTCAGAACTAATATTCTTACATATCGACAGTGAACTTGCAAAACCATGTAAGTCGTTTTCTAGAAATTTTACAGGAAACGAGAAAAACTTGCTTCAAAGTGGACTTAACACCTCATTGTTGGTTCATATTTGTTGCTTTTGACGCATAGAGAAGAGATAGTCGAGTTTTTGCCAGTTTGGCTCCATTTGATGGATCAAGGGGGTCTCATTCTATCCAAATAGCTAATAACCTTATTTTCGAAAAAAATTCGGACTTACATGGTTTTGCAAGTTCACTGTTCACAGAATATTATTCTGATCCTCATTTTCACAATGAACGTTGTTCAACCAATAACCGAGTTTGCCTGAAAGTAACATAGAACGTTGCTCCAGCAACCTATTCAATGGGGTATTTCAGTCAATTTTTAATTTTTTTTTTTCAAAAGAGTATGGCTCAGGAATAACGGTAATCGGGTCTGTTCATCGAGAAAATGTTTTTAAAAAATCAGAGAAGCTGAGGAACGTTGAAAATTTGAATGGCGTGACGTAGCTAGCCAAAACTGTCTTTGAAAAAAGTATCCATGCACAGAGAAGAGATAAAACCCTTGGATGACCTCTTGGATACTACAAAATACTACTCACACACGCGCGCGGCATAAATGTGTGTGCGTTAAGGGAGGCCCGCCTTTTTCAAACGTGTGATCTCTTTAATTAATTTTTCTACCACATGTTATAGTATCATTGGGCTTAACACCTTCAGACCGGGGCTCAAAACCCAGATTGTCCCCAGGACCTAGGAAAATGTTGGAACTTCACAGCAAAACAGTCGCACTGATTCACAGCAAAAGCCGGCATTTTTGCGTGATAACATGCACTGATATCTGAAACTGAAAGGTTGGGACAGTAAGGTGGGTTCATTCCGAAGTGATTGAGACCAAAAAGAGCCCTGTAGGGGGTAAAATGAACTATCCAGAGCGTTTCGAAAAATGTTCATGGATCCACCGAATCATGAGTTCATGGATCCACCGTGGAAGCAGCCGTACCAGGCGAAGGTTTCGCGTGGATCCAGGGTGGAAGCAGCCGGTCTGAACGTGTTAAAGTTGTAATATAGGTTTTCAAGGGTGCTGAATCCAAATTTGAGGTCAAAAACCTGAATTTCCGACCCACCGAAATACCCCATTGTAGTATTTGGGTCATTCCAAAAGAGACGTCAAATTTCAGATTGATCTCAGAGTCAAATTTTGTCGGTGTTTTTTCTTTTATATCTTTCAGGCGGCTTTCCTGATGCCACCTACAAAGTCGGGGCACATGAATGTGAATATTTATTGTGATATTTTTTTGGACAGATTCCAGGGTGTTGAATCCTTTCAATACCTTGGGTCTGTTGTCACAGCAGCTAATGATATGTCCTGAGAAATCGCAGCTAGACTTGTGGCTGCCAACAGAAGCTACTTTGGAATGGTGGGGCACTTCAAGTCCCGGAACGTGTCAAGGAATACCAAGCTCCTCCTGTACAAGACCCTTGTCCGCCCGATCCTCACCTACGGCTCAGAAACATGGACCCTGACTGCAGCAAATCTAAACGCACTTGAGGTCTTTGAGAGAAAGATCCTGAGAAGGATATTTGGACCAGTCAGGGAAGGCACACAGTGGCGAACCTGGTATAATAATGAAGTTTACTCTCTGTATAATGACCAGCGCATTACCGGGTTCATTAAATGTGGGAGGCTGCGATGGGCCAGCCACGTAGCTCGCATGGCTGACACAGAGACACCTAGCAGCATCCTACGAGGGAGTCCTGGAGGAAGGCGGCCTAGAGGTAGACCTGGTCTCCACTGGCTGGATGGAGTGGAAGAGGATTGTCGGGCGATGGGCGTGAGAAATTGAAGGGTTGTTGCCGGGGATCGGACGGAATGGCGACGGCTACTGGAGCAGGTCAAGGCCCGACACGGGCTGTAGCACCATGGGGTTGGTTGGTTTTTTTGGACTGTTTATGACTAGGCAGTATCCGTCAAGGAGGCGGCAACTCCCGCTAGGGGCGCTGGTAAAAGTAGTTTCTCGTACGTCCAATAGAGTGCTCTGATTGAAATTACCTTGGGGAGATCACGTCAACTATTTTCAAGAGCCAACTTGAAACGAAGTGAACTCCAGTTCTGGACTGAACTATGAACACACCCTCAGAGACTGTCCCTGCCAGAGCAGTTCCAGTTCCGTGGATGGTGGCAGGTAGGGAAGTCAACCCTTCCCTGTCCGTTTAACTTTTGGAACTGGACCAACATCGATTTCATGCTCAAAGGAAAAGATTTGGTATTGTTTCCAGTGTAAAGGTTGCTGTGACGAGGATGTTGAACAGCATTGCCAAAGCCAGCTTCCAGCACTGCTACGACGAATGGAAAACCCGTTGGAACAGATCCATTCTTAAGGATGTTACTTCGCAGGGGATGAATTTGATTTGTAAATTTTTCAAAAAAAGTATCTCTTAAACAATCATTCTCATTACTTTTGGGACAGACCTCGTAATCACCTAATGCAAACTCCGATTAACAATGGTGTTCATTTCTGTCAATTTTACATTGTATAGGTCTACCACAGAAACTTTGCATCCGTGTGGCGCCCCCTAGGTGGCGGTGGATTTTCCATGGTGAAACCTTGACACGGAAATTGGAGCCGTGAGAAATTTGATGTTCGTGTAGTGCCAAGGAATTCAATTTCGGAAATGCTTGAACTTCAATCTGAAGTAGGAGGGGAATCAAGTCCCTTTTTAGGGGAGAAATTCCCAAAACATTATCGTAGGCGCGGGAATCTGCTTGATGATAAGAGATAAGTAGTTAAATGTTCTCCAGAAGAGTGCGCCAAAGGGATGCAAAGTTTCTGTGGCAGACCTTTAGTCAGACTGGATGAGGAATAAACCCTCTCAAGCCAAAGAGAGTGATGAAGCTGCAGGTGACCCATAATTGCCATACATGAAGGCTACGAGGTCTCTCTCGCGAACGCGTCATTCTGCACTGAAGTTCGTCCTTCAGTGTCTCGATGCAAGGCTTCGACGTCAGCTTCCAGCACTGGAGCTGCTTTCGAGGGTCAGCTTGACCCATCGGGGCAGTAAGCGGGGAAGTGGTAAGACACGGCGGAGGCGTGGCCACTCCTGGGAGAAGTCATTGGTACGCCCATCACCCACGCATCAGTCTTGGGGTCGTATACTTCCACAGTTGCAACGAACTCCTGTCCGTCATATCCACCTGTTGACGCAAGAAATCAAACTTATAACAGATATACTACTTCAAGAGAATTGGAGCAACTCGTCTAAAATATACTAAAAAAGAAAAAATTGACCTGTTAGGGCGATTCCACTAAAAGTGGCGAAATTGTGTCTTTTTAATTTTCCCTGGAGATTATTACTAGTATTGCAACGGGAAAAACACATTGAGTAGAGAACCCAGAATTGAGAATGTTTCCCAGACTATTGATGTTTTCATTTTCGAAATAAACGATTAACAAGACTAGGAAAAATAGCGGATTAGTCCAAATGTCGTTCCCCTGGCATGTCCGCTTCCCTAGGTGCACTACTTCTCCAAGAAACCACAGTCGTTCCGTTTGAGATTCCAGGAAACTACAAAGGACCACGTACCCATCAAGTGGCCTGGTATGGACATCTTTGACGTTAAATTTTAGGTCCATAGTTTGTGAACGTATGCATCAGGAATAGAGTGTCTCACAGGTTCTGAGTCATTCCCCTGTAAAATCTTGCAATTCCAGTAGAGCAGAGAGTACTACCGTTAGAGGCATTAAAAAAAGAGATTTGTAGCTCTGCTACTCATGAATGGGGTATTTCGGTCAATTTTTTTATTTTTTTTTTCAAAAGAGTATGGCTCAGGAATAACGGTACTCGGGTCTGTTCGTCGAGAAAATGTTTTTAAAAAATCAGAGAAGCTAAGGAAAGTTGAAGATTTGAATGGTGTGACATAGCTAGCCAATCGTGACGTAGCTAGCCAACTGTCTTTGAAAAAAGTATCCATGCACGGAAACCCTTGAAAGACCTCTTGGATACTACAAAATAGTAATCACACACGCGCGCGGCGTAGTCCTTGCCTAGTGTGTGTGCATTTATAGCGGCCCGCCTTTTTCAAACGTGTGGACTCTTTAATTAATTTTTCTACTACATTTTATAGTATCATTGGGCTTAAAGTTGTAGTATATAGGTTTTCAAGGGTGCTGAATCCAAATTTGAGGTCAAAAACCTGAATTTCCGACCCACCGAAATACCCCATTACTCAACTTCGGTCCAAGGCCAGTTCGTGATGTGAGACCTGCGGGAGTAGATTAACCATCAGATTCTTGGTGAGAATTTTTATTGTATGTCATTCCCCTGTAGTCCATAACTTATAATTTCTTAAGGAATATAATTTCTTCTTCTCGCGCCATTGTTTAAATCAGTGGCTGAGCCTTCAGTCATAATTTTACTGTATTTTAAATAGTAACCTAGATTTTGGCTAAGGTTGGCCTTTGGCTGTGTCACACGTCACATCGGGTCCGTGTTCGATTGATATTTTTGACGGTTTAGATAAAGTAACCTGCCAATATTTTTTTGTATGGTTTCGATTGGGTGATTCTCTAAGTGGAACGAATAGGTGTTCATACCAGTGTGCTTAATTATTGTTATTTCGGACTACATAAATACTGAGTTGGTTGAGTGCGAATCGTCGACGTGATAACTGCGCAGCCCGTTCGATCGTGTTACGGCAACGGGCGATAAGGAAGGCAAAGTCTCTCAGTGAATCGGGAGTTAACTTTCCGTGCGCCTTCTCACTTTGATATATACTATTTGGCTCTACAAGAACGTACTGCGGGTAGCCCTTTGCTCTGACCCCGGGGACTCATACGCTCAACATTTTTTTCTTTCTTTACTGGAACCATGGGCTCAAACGACCGTGCGGAAGCGAACCAGCTGAACTCCGACAAACTGGATCAAATCCTAGCCAAGCTAGACAAATTGGATACGCTGGAAGCAAAAATAGATCACGTTTCAAGCACTTTGAGGGAGGATCTCGGGAAGATGGAACATAGATTGGATGCTCAGAGTGCCCGAATTGTGTCACTGGAGCGCCAGGTGAGAAAGAGAAATTTGATTTTGATGGGGATGAATGAGGGGCCTCAGAATCGTGGGGATGACCTGAGCAGAGTTGTTGAGCTCATCAATAGTAAAATGGGAGTCAGCTGCTGTCCAGAGGACATAGAAGACCTTTATAGACTTGGACGACCAGCTGACGGGAAAAATAGACCTATCTGCTTTGAACTAAAACATGTAGCCCTTAAAAGACAAATAATGGCAGCTAAGACCATGCTCTTAGACTCAAATATGGCCATCAAGGAGGAATTGCCCCCTGAAGAGAGGGAGAGAAGGAGACTGTTTTGGGAGGCTAAGCGCTTACCTAAGCTTGGGTCCCCTGCGGGCCAGAGGAAGCGTCCCCCATCCTCCCCACTTGACAAGCATTCAGGAAAAAAGAATCCCCCACCGTCAAAAAACTAATACACTCGCCCCTAAAACTGATTTTTTGGAATTGCTCTGGATATGAAAACTTTATAATGGAACAAGTTGTAGCGGTTTCTTCAGTTTATTTGTTGATTTAATTGAACACATTGAAATCTTATGGCACGTGTTGATTGTTTACCTGAAAAGTTACGTTGTCAATAAAAAGTTAGTTCCGAGTTAACATTCGCACGGAGTCAACTTTATTTCATAAATAAGTCTAAAATAGGTACGTACTCACACATCGTCTAAAAACTGGTGACCACGTTTGAACAATGGAGGGTGCCAGTGATGAAGTTCCTGAGCATCGAGTAGAGGAACACAGAGAGGTAGATTTTCGAAGGATTCATTTTGTCGCTCCACCATTCTGGAAAGCCAATGTATCGATTTGGTTTGGCCAATGTGAAGCCCAATTCCGAATGAAACACATCACGGCAGATCAAGATCAGTACGACTGCATCGTAAGTGCGATTGACTCAACTGTACTCGCACAAGTCAGCGATCTTATAACGACACCTCCGGCATCCAACAAGTACGGTACCTTGAAAGCAAGACTTATAGATACCTTTTCCGACTCAGAGGACAAACAGCTGCAACGACTATTGAAAGGTTCAACTCTTGGAGATCGACGCCCAAGTCAGCTCATACGTGAAATGAAGGAACTTGCAAGAAATCGCGTGAGTGAAACAGTTCTCAAGTCTCTTTGGCTCCAACAGCTGCCAGCGAATACCAGGGCTATTCTGTCAGTGAGCTCAGATCAGAATTTAAGCGCTTTAGTACCACTAGCTGACAAAATTATTGAAGTGTCCGAAAATAAAGGCGAATGCTGTACTTTAACTGTAAATAGTAGTATACAACCTAGCACAACTACTCAATATGACGACCTAGTCTGTAAGATTGATGCCCTTACACATAAATTCGACTCTTTAAATGCTCGAAAACAAAGTTACAACAGGCAGAAGCGTTCCAGATCTCGTTCTAAAGGTAGGGATCAGTCAGCAAAACTGGACAAAATAAAATCAGGCACTTGGTTATGTAGATACCATTTTCGTTGGGGTGAGAAAGCATTCAATTGCGAACCTCCTTGTGGGTTTTCAAACAGTACAGCCGCGGAAAACAAGCAGGCCAATCGCTAGATGCGGCAGGTGATTCTGGCCAGACGACTAGCCGCCTTTTTGTGTATGACAGGTCCACGAAGTTCAGCTTCCTTGTCGACTCTGGAGCAGATGTTAGCGTCATTCCACCATCTTGTTCAGCCAGGAAGAAGACATCTTCGTATCAGTTGTTTGCAGCAAATGGAACAACTATCAAAACTCACGGCGTTCTTCTTCTTTCTGTAGACCTAGGCCTTCGTCGAACATTTCATTGGCCTTTCATCATAGCAGACGTCTCGAAACCGATCATTGGTGCTGATTTCTTGGCTCACTATGGTCTGCTAGTCGATCTGAGAAGTAAATGTTTGCGTGATTCACTCACCTCACTGTCAACAATTTGTCTTCTCCAGCAATGCGATGCTCCAGCTGTAACCACGATCGATCCTTCATCTGCCTATCATTCACTTCTCTCAGAATTCAAAGATATTACGAGACCTTCTTTCACTGCCGTTAAACCAAAACACGATGTTGTCCATCATATTTTGACATCAGGTCCTCCAATATCAGCTAGGTATCGCCGATTAGATCCAGCTAAATATGCCATTGCCAAAAAAGAGTTCGATTATATGGTAGCTCAGGGAATCTGTCGACCGTCCAAAAGCCCTTGGGCAAGCCCATTGCATATGGTGCCCAAAAAGACGGGTGACTGGCGCCCATGTGGAGATTTTCGTGCCCTTAATCGAGTCACGGTCCCTGATAGATACCCACTGCCGAATATCCATGATATGACACATGACCTACATGGAAAGACAATTTTCTCAAAAATAGACCTACTAAAAGCATACCACCAAATTCCCATGGCTCCCGAGGACATACAAAAAACCGCAATTATCACTCCTTTCGGTCTTTTCGAGTTTCCCCAGATGACATTTGGTTTATGCAACGCGGCTCAAACCTTCCAAAGATTTGTCAATGAGTTGACTCGAGGGTTGAAAAACGTCAAGGCATACATTGATGACTGTCTTATAGCAAGTTCCTCTGAGGAAGAGCACTTGAGCGACCTCCGTGGGCTCTTCAAACGGTTCAGAGAGTTTGGTGTGGTTATCAACCCGGCTAAATGCGAATTTGCTAAGCAGGAAATAGAATTTTTGGGTCACATCGTTAGTGCTGAGGGTATAAAACCCTTACCCAAACGAGTTGATGCCATCCTGCAGTTCAAGCCTCCGAATGACACTCAAAGTTTGCGAAGATTTCTGGGCATGTATAATTTTTACAGACGTTTCGTCGAGAATGCAGCAGATCACCTGGGATTGCTGAATGAGTTTCTCAAAGGTCATTCTGGCAAAGAGAACTCTGAAATTGTATGGTCCGATGCAACACTTGAAGCTTTTTCCAAGTGCAAGCAGGAGTTAGCCAATGCCATGATGCTTGTACATCCCCGTTCGGACGTTCCTTGGTCGTTGATGGTCGATGCTTCAGACGTGGCTATAGGGGGTAGCGTGCAACAGAGGGTTGGAAACAATTGGCAACCACTCAGTTTTTTTCTCGTAAATTGACCCCCACACAGAAGACATACAGTGCATATGACAGGGAACTCCTCTCCGCATACGAGTGCATCAAATTTTTCAGACACCTACTAGAGGGTAGGGTTTTTACATTATACACGGATCATAAGCCACTTACATACGCATTCCAACAGAAACCAGACAAGGCTACACCAAGACAGACACGACATCTCGACTACATCAGCCAATTTACCACCGACATCCAGCACATAGCTGGAAAGGATAATGTTGTTGCCGATTTTCTGTCTCGTGTTGAAGTTGTATGCTCCAAGCCTATTGATTACTCTAAACTTGCCAGGGCACAGCGATCAGAAGACCTTCCAGCGTGCCCATCACTTGTGTGGAAGCAAATCCATTTTTCTGATGCCAGCTCTCCTGTGTACTGTGATGTTTCCACGGGATTCATTCGACCCTATGTACCTCCAGAATTCCGACGTCAAGCCTTTCATACTGTCCATGACTTATCCCATCCAGGCAACCGATCAACATATAAGGCACTTAGCCAGCGATTTATTTGGCCCTCAATGGCCAAAGATTGTAAGAACTGGGTTCAGGAGTGCATTTCTTGCCAACGAAATAAGGTACACAAGCACACCCACAGTCCTCTAGGCGCATTCCAACCTCCAGGTGACTGCTTCTCGCATATTCACATTGACCTGGTTGGGCCTCTGGTTCCCTCCCAGGGATATACGTACGTCCTGACTTGTGTGGACCGGTTCACGAGATGGCCTGAGGTTGTACCGCTAGCAGACTGTAAAGCTGAAACTGTCGCACGTGCATTTTGTGCACAGTGGATAAGCAGATTCGGTGTTCCAAGCAAAATCGTGTCTGACAGAGGTCGACAGTTTGACAGCTCAATTTTTCAGCAATTGACAGCAATGTTAGGGATTTCCCACAATTTCACCTCGTCCTATAATCCAAAAGCAAATGGATTAGTCGAACGTGTGCATCGCCAGCTCAAAGCAGCGATTCGTTGTCATGAAACTGAGAGATGGATGGAAGTTTTGCCACTCGTCCTGTTAGGCCTTCGTTCTTCCTTCAAAGAAGACCTGAAGTGCACCGCTGCAGAACTAGTATACGGAACAACTTTGAGGCTCCCCAATGAATTTTTCAACGAAAAAATCGACTCATCTCCTTCACATGAATTTTTATCTAACATCCGGAAAACTATGGATACCTTGAGAGCCCAGCCTGTCCGATGGCACTCGAAAGCAGCAGTCTTCATCCACGAAGATCTCAGGACATGCTCCCACGTATTTCTTCGACATGACGCCATCAGGAGTGCTCTCCAGCCACCATACAATGGACCGTATGAAGTGAGGGAACGGGGGGAGAAAACCTTCACAATCCTTGTCAAGGGAAAAGAGATGTCAGTCTCTATAGACCGGCTCAAGCCAGTCTTCATTGCAAATGAAGAACCATCGAAAGATGTACACCCAGAACCCTCAGAAGGCCTTTTCACCCATAAAACGTCAGGACCACAACCCACAATCCCCGGACCACACCCCACAGCAACTCCTACACCGTCAAGTTCACACCCTACGGATTCTCAAGCACCTCAGATGCAGCACAGTATACCCTTTCAGCAAAATTCCCCACAGCCAGCAAGACAACAGCCATATACAACAAGATCGGGAAGAACAGTAAAATTTCCAGAAAAATTCAAAATTTATCATTGTTATTAGGGAAGGGGGTGGTTTGTAGCGGTTTCTTCAGTTTATTTGTTGATTTAATTGAACACATTGAAATCTTATGGCACGTGTTGATTGTTTACCTGAAAAGTTACGTTGTCAATAAAAAGTTAGTTCCGAGTTAACATTCGCACGGAGTCAACTTTATTTCATAAATAAGTCTAAAATAGGTACGTACTCACACATCGTCTAAAAACTGGTGACCACGTTTGAACAATGGAGGGTGCCAGTGATGAAGTTCCTGAGCATCGAGTAGAGGAACACAGAGAGGTAGATTTTCGAAGGATTCATTTTGTCGCTCCACCATTCTGGAAAGCCAATGTATCGATTTGGTTTGGCCAATGTGAAGCCCAATTCCGAATGAAACACATCACGGCAGATCAAGATCAGTACGACTGCATCGTAAGTGCGATTGACTCAACTGTACTCGCACAAGTCAGCGATCTTATAACGACACCTCCGGCATCCAACAAGTACGGTACCTTGAAAGCAAGACTTATAGATACCTTTTCCGACTCAGAGGACAAACAGCTGCAACGACTATTGAAAGGTTCAACTCTTGGAGATCGACGCCCAAGTCAGCTCATACGTGAAATGAAGGAACTTGCAAGAAATCGCGTGAGTGAAACAGTTCTCAAGTCTCTTTGGCTCCAACAGCTGCCAGCGAATACCAGGGCTATTCTGTCAGTGAGCTCAGATCAGAATTTAAGCGCTTTAGTACCACTAGCTGACAAAATTATTGAAGTGTCCGAAAATAAAGGCGAATGCTGTACTTTAACTGTAAATAGTAGTATACAACCTAGCACAACTACTCAATATGACGACCTAGTCTGTAAGATTGATGCCCTTACACATAAATTCGACTCTTTAAATGCTCGAAAACAAAGTTACAACAGGCAGAAGCGTTCCAGATCTCGTTCTAAAGGTAGGGATCAGTCAGCAAAACTGGACAAAATAAAATCAGGCACTTGGTTATGTAGATACCATTTTCGTTGGGGTGAGAAAGCATTCAATTGCGAACCTCCTTGTGGGTTTTCAAACAGTACAGCCGCGGAAAACAAGCAGGCCAATCGCTAGATGCGGCAGGTGATTCTGGCCAGACGACTAGCCGCCTTTTTGTGTATGACAGGTCCACGAAGTTCAGCTTCCTTGTCGACTCTGGAGCAGATGTTAGCGTCATTCCACCATCTTGTTCAGCCAGGAAGAAGACATCTTCGTATCAGTTGTTTGCAGCAAATGGAACAACTATCAAAACTCACGGCGTTCTTCTTCTTTCTGTAGACCTAGGCCTTCGTCGAACATTTCATTGGCCTTTCATCATAGCAGACGTCTCGAAACCGATCATTGGTGCTGATTTCTTGGCTCACTATGGTCTGCTAGTCGATCTGAGAAGTAAATGTTTGCGTGATTCACTCACCTCACTGTCAACAATTTGTCTTCTCCAGCAATGCGATGCTCCAGCTGTAACCACGATCGATCCTTCATCTGCCTATCATTCACTTCTCTCAGAATTCAAAGATATTACGAGACCTTCTTTCACTGCCGTTAAACCAAAACACGATGTTGTCCATCATATTTTGACATCAGGTCCTCCAATATCAGCTAGGTATCGCCGATTAGATCCAGCTAAATATGCCATTGCCAAAAAAGAGTTCGATTATATGGTAGCTCAGGGAATCTGTCGACCGTCCAAAAGCCCTTGGGCAAGCCCATTGCATATGGTGCCCAAAAAGACGGGTGACTGGCGCCCATGTGGAGATTTTCGTGCCCTTAATCGAGTCACGGTCCCTGATAGATACCCACTGCCGAATATCCATGATATGACACATGACCTACATGGAAAGACAATTTTCTCAAAAATAGACCTACTAAAAGCATACCACCAAATTCCCATGGCTCCCGAGGACATACAAAAAACCGCAATTATCACTCCTTTCGGTCTTTTCGAGTTTCCCCAGATGACATTTGGTTTATGCAACGCGGCTCAAACCTTCCAAAGATTTGTCAATGAGTTGACTCGAGGGTTGAAAAACGTCAAGGCATACATTGATGACTGTCTTATAGCAAGTTCCTCTGAGGAAGAGCACTTGAGCGACCTCCGTGGGCTCTTCAAACGGTTCAGAGAGTTTGGTGTGGTTATCAACCCGGCTAAATGCGAATTTGCTAAGCAGGAAATAGAATTTTTGGGTCACATCGTTAGTGCTGAGGGTATAAAACCCTTACCCAAACGAGTTGATGCCATCCTGCAGTTCAAGCCTCCGAATGACACTCAAAGTTTGCGAAGATTTCTGGGCATGTATAATTTTTACAGACGTTTCGTCGAGAATGCAGCAGATCACCTGGGATTGCTGAATGAGTTTCTCAAAGGTCATTCTGGCAAAGAGAACTCTGAAATTGTATGGTCCGATGCAACACTTGAAGCTTTTTCCAAGTGCAAGCAGGAGTTAGCCAATGCCATGATGCTTGTACATCCCCGTTCGGACGTTCCTTGGTCGTTGATGGTCGATGCTTCAGACGTGGCTATAGGGGGTAGCGTGCAACAGAGGGTTGGAAACAATTGGCAACCACTCAGTTTTTTTCTCGTAAATTGACCCCCACACAGAAGACATACAGTGCATATGACAGGGAACTCCTCTCCGCATACGAGTGCATCAAATTTTTCAGACACCTACTAGAGGGTAGGGTTTTTACATTATACACGGATCATAAGCCACTTACATACGCATTCCAACAGAAACCAGACAAGGCTACACCAAGACAGATACGACATCTCGACTACATCAGCCAATTTACCACCGACATCCAGCACATAGCTGGAAAGGATAATGTTGTTGCCGATTTTCTGTCTCGTGTTGAAGTTGTATGCTCCAAGCCTATTGATTACTCTAAACTTGCCAGGGCACAGCGATCAGAAGACCTTCCAGCGTGCCCATCACTTGTGTGGAAGCAAATCCATTTTTCTGATGCCAGCTCTCCTGTGTACTGTGATGTTTCCACGGGATTCATTCGACCCTATGTACCTCCAGAATTCCGACGTCAAGCCTTTCATACTGTCCATGACTTATCCCATCCAGGCAACCGATCAACATATAAGGCACTTAGCCAGCGATTTATTTGGCCCTCAATGGCCAAAGATTGTAAGAACTGGGTTCAGGAGTGCATTTCTTGCCAACGAAATAAGGTACACAAGCACACCCACAGTCCTCTAGGCGCATTCCAACCTCCAGGTGACTGCTTCTCGCATATTCACATTGACCTGGTTGGGCCTCTGGTTCCCTCCCAGGGATATACGTACGTCCTGACTTGTGTGGACCGGTTCACGAGATGGCCTGAGGTTGTACCGCTAGCAGACTGTAAAGCTGAAACTGTCGCACGTGCATTTTGTGCACAGTGGATAAGCAGATTCGGTGTTCCAAGCAAAATCGTGTCTGACAGAGGTCGACAGTTTGACAGCTCAATTTTTCAGCAATTGACAGCAATGTTAGGGATTTCCCACAATTTCACCTCGTCCTATAATCCAAAAGCAAATGGATTAGTCGAACGTGTGCATCGCCAGCTCAAAGCAGCGATTCGTTGTCATGAAACTGAGAGATGGATGGAAGTTTTGCCACTCGTCCTGTTAGGCCTTCGTTCTTCCTTCAAAGAAGACCTGAAGTGCACCGCTGCAGAACTAGTATACGGAACAACTTTGAGGCTCCCCAATGAATTTTTCAACGAAAAAATCGACTCATCTCCTTCACATGAATTTTTATCTAACATCCGGAAAACTATGGATACCTTGAGAGCCCAGCCTGTCCGATGGCACTCGAAAGCAGCAGTCTTCATCCACGAAGATCTCAGGACATGCTCCCACGTATTTCTTCGACATGACGCCATCAGGAGTGCTCTCCAGCCACCATACAATGGACCGTATGAAGTGAGGGAACGGGGGGAGAAAACCTTCACAATCCTTGTCAAGGGAAAAGAGATGTCAGTCTCTATAGACCGGCTCAAGCCAGTCTTCATTGCAAATGAAGAACCATCGAAAGATGTACACCCAGAACCCTCAGAAGGCCTTTTCACCCATAAAACGTCAGGACCACAACCCACAATCCCCGGACCACACCCCACAGCAACTCCTACACCGTCAAGTTCACACCCTACGGATTCTCAAGCACCTCAGATGCAGCACAGTATACCCTTTCAGCAAAATTCCCCACAGCCAGCAAGACAACAGCCATATACAACAAGATCGGGAAGAACAGTAAAATTTCCAGAAAAATTCAAAATTTATCATTGTTATTAGGGAAGGGGGTGGTTTGTAGCGGTTTCTTCAGTTTATTTGTTGATTTAATTGAACACATTGAAATCTTATGGCACGTGTTGATTGTTTACCTGAAAAGTTACGTTGTCAATAAAAAGTTAGTTCCGAGTTAACATTCGCACGGAGTCAACTTTATTTCATAAATAAGTCTAAAATAGGTACGTACTCACACATCGTCTAAAAAGTCAATATTTTACAGAAGAGTTATGATTTTATTTTTTTACAAGAAACATGGTTGGAGAAAGACAGGGTGGGAGAAATTAATGGTTATAAAATTGTCAATGTAAATGCCTATCGAGCACACCGGGCAGGTAGAGCAAGTGGCGGCCTACTCCTCCTCCACAAACCAAAATTTAGAGTAATCACGATTAGTTCAACAAGGTACTGGCTTTTTGTTTTAACCGAAATTGATGGAGAAAATGTCATCCTGGGAACAGTGTATTTTAACGAGGGCTTTACAGAGGAAAGATATGTGGAATTCAGGGAGTACCTGCAACTACTGGAGGAGCAATACATAGGTTTGAGGATCATAATAGGTGGAGACTGAAATAGCAGGATTGGTGAACTGAACTCGGGACTGGAAGAACTCGTCGAAGGTACTAATTTGATGGACTCTCGGTGTAGCAGAGACAAAACTGTGAACTCACTCGGTGAAATATTTTGGCATGTATGTGATTAATGGTCGATCCTGTCATGACTCACATGGTGAGTTCACTAGCTTCTCGCATAATGGCATGAGCGTTATAGACCAAGTTTGGGTCAACACATTAACTTTGGAGGTCGTTAGTCACTTCCGTATTTCACCATTCTCTGCAGCTTCTGACCACGAACCATGCCTCCTGGAGCTAGCCCTGGAAGGTGATATCCCATCACCAGTTCCTTTCTCAGTACTTCTGCAACCTAAATTCAAATGGGTGTCTCAAACCAGGAAAGCATATCAAGAAGCACTCTCAGGGAAGATCCTTTCATCTGGGAATGTATGGGGAGATCCTTCCATGGCTTATGAGGAGTGGAAAATTATAATCCGAGACTGTGCCAAGGCCTTGGGCATGTACTTCCCTGCAAAATGGAAGAACCTATCAATCCCCTGCCACAATTACTGGTTCAACTCTGATTGTGCAACAAAACGCTATGAAATGAGAAGGGCCCTCCGAAAACTAAAAAGGAACTACTGTTCGGAACTTTTAACAGACTACGTCACAAGGAGGAGACAGTATAAGCGTTTTATCAAGCAGCGGAAAAAAGAACACTTCAACTTACTACGCCAATCACTGAGTAACTGTAAGGACAGCGGGTCATTCTGGAACGCTTTTAGACTATTTCGCGGGAAAAACAAACGATGCGGTCAACTCACAATTGAGCAGGTGGAGAGCTTCTATGACCAACTGCTTGAGCCATTTTTGATAGCTGGTGACGATGATAATGGAATGCTCATGGGTACCTTCGACCCCGAACTGGACTCTCCTATCTCGCCTGAGGAGCTGAACACGGCAGTTTGTCGATGCAAGGATGGGAAGGCACCTGGAGAGGACTTGATTCCTTACGAGTTCTTTAAGAACTTGCCTGAGGAAGGGATTAAATGTTTGTGCCACATTTTCAATGCGGTCCTGGAGTCAGGCACAACTCCTCTAGCTTGGTCTAGGATAAAAGTGACTTTATTATTCAAGAAAGGAGACACTGCAGACCCAGCAAATTATCGTGGCATTTCCTTGATAAACTCGATGACAAAGATCCTCACTCAAATTCTGAACAACAGGCTTTCTGCTTTTCCTGACTCACGGTTGCTAATACCTGAAAACCAGAATGGCTTCCGGAAGGCTCGGGGTACAGCTGACTCAATTTTCACATTGGCGAGTGTTGTCAGCATTGCGACTCGTCATCCTGGAAGGAAGCTATTTACCGCTTTTATTGATTTCCGCCGTGCCTTTGATAGTGTATCACATGTTCTGCTGTGGAGGAAACTGGGAGAGTTGGGAGTTAGCGCAAGATTTCTTAGGGTAATCCGCTCACTGTACGATAATGCATCTTTCTCTGTTCTAATAGGGGACAAATCTACCAAACAGTACCCAATTTCCGAAGGTATCCTCCAAGGTGATATCTTGTCTCCTCTCCTTTTTGCTCTCTTTATCTCTGACTTTGATAAATTCCTGGTCCAGAATGACATTAGAGGTGTCAGCATAAATTCTCTAACCGAAATTACTTCCCTATTTTACGCTGACGACCTCGCTTTGCTGGCGGACTCTTATGCTGGTATGCGAAGACTCCTTCGAGTGCTACACCTGAACTGCGAACAAAACGAACTGACCGTGAACTCATCGAAATCCAAAGTGATAGTCTTCCAGAGGAAGGGCCGCCCCAAAAGCTATGAGTTTCCATGTGGAAATGCCAACTTAGAAGTGGTTAGTTCTTTTTGCTTCTTGGGGGTACGATTCTCACGTTCTGGACTATTCTCAGACCATGCAAAACTGGCCATTCAAAAAGGAGTTGCAGCATACAAGGCTATATGGTCAGTTGTCTTCAGGTCAGGGGTGAACTCACCGGCATCCTGGAAAACTCTTTTTGGTTCTGCGATCGCCTCAACTGCTCTTTACTCCTGTGAGACGTGGGGGTTTTACCGAATGGACGCACTCGAGCGCATTCAAGTAAGAGCTTTCAAAGCACTACTAGGGCTAGCGTGGTCAACACCAGACTGCTTGGTGCGCACAGAGCTCGGCCTCGCACCCATGGAACTCTCAGTAGCTAGGAGCATGTTTGATTGGTGGGCCAAACTAATGGCTATGGAAGCCCAAAGACCGCCGCGGATCTGTTTCGACCGACTTGTGGAGCTTGCCCACCACGCCTCTGATCACAGATATAACTGGGTGCTACAACTACAAACATTGTTCGAAAAAGCTAGCTGTGGATCTTGTATGGGGCCAGTTGGTGGGAAACTCAAGGAATTGAGGACACAGTTCCTAACAAATATTGAAAAAGCCCTCAGGGAAAAGGATGTGGAGTCAGCCAACCAATCGCGATACAACCACCTACCTCGCAACCCCAACGCCCTTACTGGTCAGTGCAGTGGCTATCTTGATGTAGAGCTCCCTTTCTCTGTCAAACGCTCACTGGCCCAAGTCCGAACCATTGGAGACAGAATGGGCCGACTGACACTCGATCGCCTGACAAGTTCCTTCTCCAACGCTCGTCTGTGCCAGGTGTGCAACCTTGGATCACCAGACACCCTTTGTCACTTGGTTGGCGAGTGTGCAGTGTTCCGGGTTGAACGAGGAAGATTCCTGGGTGAAACAACTCTAACAATGGAAGAAACCCGCACTATATGCTCCTTGGCTTCCCCTTCGAAATTACTGGGATTTTTGAGAAGCGTTCTCCGTATAAGGATGTGTGCGCTGAGTGATGGTTCAACTTTTTGATGGTTGAATTTTTTTTCCTGGAAGCGACTCACTCTATATACCCACTTACTTCGACATAAAATAAGAATTATTTGTTTATTTTATTTAAAACAATTAACTGTTGTTATGTTCATTTATTACTGTTTGCCAACCCTTGTAATGGCCTTTGGCTTTATACAATAAAAACATACATTCATTCATTCATTCATTCAATAGTAACCTAGAATGGGAAACAGTTAGAAAAACTAATCCACATGTGGGGAGCACCAGGTTAATAGCCACTCATAAAAAATGACCTCTTCTTTCCAGAACCTCTGGCAATATGCATTACTTACATGATGTTAATACCCTTACAGACTCAATGGCGCCAAAAAAAGAGAACGAGAGATGAAGAGACTGGAGGAACTAGCGAGATAATAGAGAGTTTTTGGTGGCAAAATCTGACAGGCCCCGTTAGGAGGAGACTAGCGCGAGCAACAGAGGATGCTACCCAGTTGAAGAAGGAAGCCTGTTAACTTAGGGCTGGGGGGGAGGGAGGAGCTCGTGACGGTGGCCCTTTAGGAACGGGTGACTGTCATGGGGCCGGTTAAAGAACAACAAAGCCTCTGGAGACGACTCCCTTGTCGCTGAGTTTTTCAAGCATGGGGGAGATCACCTGCATGGCGAGCTCCATTCCCTCATCATGATGATTTGGGAGGCTGAGAGGATGCCGAGGGAGTGGTCCACAAGTGTCATCTGTCCAATCTTCAAAAAGGGAGACAAACTTCGATGTGAGAACTACCGGGGTATATCACTTTTGGCTGTCGCGTACAAGATATTTTCCAACATTGTGGTCACTAGGCTTAACATATACGCGGAAAACCTGCTGGGTGATTACCAGTGTGGATTCAGGCGAGGACGTGGGACTGCTGATCAGATCTTTAATATGAGGCTTACCATGGAGAAGTGCTGGGAGTATAATATCGGTCTGCATATACTCTTCATCGATTTCCGCCAGGCTTTTGATCGGGTCAGCCGAAGTGGGCTCATGAAAGCATTAACCGAATACCGAATACCGGGAAAAATCAGGAGACTGATCCTCATGACCCTGAAGGACAGTAATGCAAAGGTTCTATTCAATGAGGAAATGACCAAGCACTTCTCAGTGGACTCCGGAGTACGACAAGGCGATGCACTGTCTGCAACGCTCTTCAACCTTGCTCTGCACTACGTCATCAAAAAGCTAAATGTTACAGGTAACATCACAAGCAAATGTAAGCAACTATGTGCCTATGCAGACGACATCAGGCTGGTGGCAAGAAGCATGCATGATCTCGAGGAAATGTTTGTTGAGATCAAGAATGAGGGACAAAAATGGGTCTGGTGATCAATGTCGACAAGACAAAATACATGTACATGCCTCGTTATGGAGAGCGAGAGTCCTCGCAAAATGTTACGCTGGGCGGGTGCACATTTGAGAAGGTTCGGTCATTCACGTATCTGGGCTTAGAGCTCAATGACGAGAATAAAGGTATAAACGAAATAAAGAGGCGAATATTGAATGGAAATCGTGCGTATTTTGCGAACCTCAAGCTGTTCCGTTCAACACTACTCTCCAGGACCACTAAGACCAGACTCTATCGCACCCTGATTCGTCCCATCGTCACTTATGGTGCTGAATCATGGACGCTAACTGCTGCTGCTGCCAGTATGCTTCGTATTTTCGAGCGAAAAATTCTCCGGAAAATTTTTGGTCCCGTGTGCGTAGATGGAGGTTGGAGAATACGGACCAACCGCGAGCTGATGGAGTTGTACCAACAGGAGGACATAGTACAGTTTGTCAAAGTCCGTCGGATAGAGTGGCTGGGGCATGTTCAGCGCATGCTGCAGGACGGAATGCCTCACGTGCTGCTACACGCTAGTGTCATGGGAAAAAGAAGAGCAGGACGGCCGAGAGTTCGCTGGATCCAGGATGTGGAGGCGGATCTGAGACGTCTGGGAACCAGGAACTGGAAACAGAAGGCCGCAGACCGAACTAGATGGCGGAAGATTGTGAGGGAAGCCAAGGCCCACCCAGGGCTGTAGAGCTACGTAAAGAAAGAAGAAGACTGTCATGGGGCACCCTTTCATCGTCGCCCGCTGTTGTCGGGAGGCAAATTCATTGTCACCCGCGAACTCCGAGCTTTGTGAAGAGGTTCCACAGGCCCGTTAATGGTTGCCAAAAACTCTCTATTAGCGCATCAAAAATGAATGCGGTCTGCTTGTTCGAAATGGATATTGTTGAATGGATAATGGAAGTTGATTATAAAAGATTTATATTAAGATGAATACGTGATTTTGAAACCATTTTCTCAATTTTGTCATTCCCCTGAAACACTGATTTTTAATAACGAGGGTGTACCCCCCCCCCCCTGGGTGAATAAACTGTATTGCTGGTATATTCATTCTTTCAAGGGGAAAGAAAATTTAACCGACGGAAAACTCAATAATTTGCAGACGCCACAAACCTCCCCCGTCTCTACAACAACTTGACATGCTGGCTGCTATGGACTTACCCCGATTGTTCAGCATTACTAAGGTCAATATAATTATCAATACCTCCTGGGGCAGGTTGATTATGATAGACGGAGTGTACATAGGAGTGTACGTACCAATAGCATACAGCTTGTTGTCAATGACAGACGCCGAAAGCGCAGACCGGGCAACTGAAAGTGGAGCGACGCTGGTCCAGACTTTGTTGACTGTGTCGTACCGCTCAACAGAGTCAAGCTGTCGCTTGCCGTCAAATCCTCCGACTACGTAAATGAATTGATTCCAAGACGCCACACCTAGAATGTACATACAATCACAAAAATCCATTATTCCTATCAATACTTAACGAATAAAATAAGTAAGATGGCATAACAATAGCTGCAGACTTGTTTTGTAGCAGTTCCGCGAACTGCTACGCGGAATAGGCCTGAGGAGGCGCCACTACTCTCCTAGACTGGGAACGAGCTCGGCATTCAGTCACTATTTGTATTTCCCTAAATTACCGGCGCTCAAACTTTAAAATTTGTACTTACCTAAATTTTAAAATTTTAAGGATTTTCAAAATTCATTAGTGCAGCAGCTTAAGGAATTGAAAAAATATATTGCTGCTGGAATCATCAAAATCGAACAATAATTGCCGGCGAAAAATGGGAAAAACTGAACTGAATAAACGGGTTTTCCTTGAAAATTTCTAATTTAGGAACAACTTTTAAAGTTTGAGACCCCCGACCGACTGACTGAGACTCCCTAATGAATATAGTGAATGGATTTCTTACCACCGCCCGATCTTGCAACGCTCATGGGTGGCACGGGTGTCCACATGTTGGTCTCAGGATTGTAGCATTCGCAGGAATTGAGGCGATCTTGTCCGTCAAAACCGCCCATTGCGTAGAGCAGCCTGTCCACCACCGCGACTGCCATAGCTGAAGACCATTCATTAAAAGAATCAGAACATTGAATACAAATTGGAGATGGGACATCGAACAGAAAACATCGATGTCAGTATTTCTTACTTGAACATAGAAATCGTAAATAAAAACATCGTAAATCATCGACATTTTTTGCAAGCGGGAAAAATATTCTCAGTTGTCAACGAAATAAAATCATTGATTTTGATTATTTTGGCATTTTATATCTTTACTTTGGCACATAAACGAAAAAAACATCACGAGAATGGCTCACGAAATTTTCCAATGATTTCCACTTACAATCAAGACGTTGCAAAGGATGCATTCTTCGTCATTCGTGTTCGTAGAAAAATCTTTCAATATTCGAAGGAAATTTATGAATTATTTACTTCCAAAACCGCTGTAATTATGGGAGAAACAGAGATAAACCTCTGAGTTAAAAGAACTGTAATCAACATTTGCAGTGAAGCTGGATTCACAAGGGGATGGAACGAAGGAAAGAAATAATGCAATCTGATTGGGTGATTTTCCCCTGTGGAGAATGGTGGCCGCCATCTTGACGGAACGAAGGGGAGTCTGTCAGGAGCATCTAGGGAGAGAAAGTGGTGAAACGGCCTGAGCGCTGCCTGGCGACGATTAGATGAACCTTTTGAAGCTAAAAACCTACGTTATCTCTTATCAGACATTTTACCGAGAATACTAGTAGTTTTGCCTTGCTGATTGCCCACTGATTTTCTGCCTGATTTCGCAAATCCCCCAGTGCGATAATCTGACCAATGAGGGTAAACTACATCTTCTTGCTGCTCATTTGGCCCCAAACGTATACCGTTTCATCAGCTCTTGCACTACGCCATCGCAGCATTTGTAACAATATAGGTTGAATTTCCATTTGTACAACAAATGAGAAATACACCTAATTGCTCATATTTGAGACAGAGGAGGGTGTGACGACCCTACCCCTTCAAACCAGTGATTAGATTAATCAGCCGGCCTGAAGAGAATATCGATTCATATCTCTATGAATCAAATATCCCCCTAGGCGTAGCTCCAACAAATCGGGGACAAACCAAATCGGTTTGTCCCTTCTGTAAAAGTAGGATCGTCACACTCCCCTCCCTAAAACATACTTCTGGGTTTCAAACAGAAGTATGTTTGAAAACAAGTCAAAGGGACTGAAAAATAGTATGAAGCCCAGGAAAGGACGTCTGGAAGCTTCAAGGGGATTCCTCCATCGTAATGGTACTATTGCAAAAGAAGAAGAAGAAGAATGCCACGAATGGGTCATTTATGCCACGAATGGGCCATTTATACATAAAAGAATAAATCAATGGAACTGAGGAGAAAGCAAACTAAATAAAGAATACGAACGACGAAACATTCAAGTGTAATGATTGAAAAGGCAAATGCAGAAAAGGCTTATATAAAAGAAAAACGTAATTGAAATTAATAAAATGCCAGATTGGCAAAGCCTAACAAGAGACTGAATTTAATTGCCGGATTGGCGAAGTTTAATGAATGAATTTAATTGCCGGGTCGGCAAAGTGGAAGAAAGGAATGAATTTTATATAGAGATTCCTTCTGGATATTTCTTTGAGTAATTCCTTCTGGAATACCAAGAAAAAGTGGAGGGGAAATGATGAAATAAATTCAGTGCATTTCCACCGAACTACTTTCTGCTACCATGTAACAATATAGGTTGAATTTCCATTTGTACAACAAATGAGAAATACACCTAATTGCTCATATTTGAGACAGAGGAGGGTGATGACCCTATCCCTTAAAACCAGTGATTAGATTAATCAGCCGGCCCGAAGGGGATATCGATTCATATCTCTATGAATCAAATATCCTCCTAGGCGTAGCTCCAACAAATCGGGAACAAACCAAATCGGTTTGTCCCTTCTGTAAAAGTAGGATCGTCACACATTACACAAGCATTGTAAGTCAAACCTGTCAACAAAATCTTTGCTAGACATTTATTGGGTCTTTAGGGTCTTTAGGTTTACTCTTTGGTTGCACAAACAACGTTTATATCATGGAGAAAATCACTCTGCTTGGACTCTTGATAGTAAAAAATTAATAAAAATTGTTGAAAAAACTGTTTCTTAAGAATATTGGATAATATTGATAGTTTGTGACACTAAAGTATCGATACTTATGCTCTACGATACGTGGGATATTGATACTCAGATACAATACAGTATTGATACAAAATATCGATACTTTTATAACGATACCCATCCTTATACACAACTATGTTTGAACTGATGGTTCGCGTTAACTATGTACAAAGACTTCAAAGGTGATAAATTATGGAGCTCACCTAACCGCTTGATTTCCATGCTTTTCACCGAATGCCACGCATCTTCGTCAGGTGAATACCTAGAAAAAACATAAAGAGAGTTACTATAATATATTTCACACCTTGAACTTTTGACCTTGAAAGATGCGAAGGAAATTCCAGTTTATTTAAAATGGTGCCAACCGAAAGGTTTTCTACTTACTGATACGTGGTTGAGGGGAACTAAAATCAATGAGACGGATTAATGAGTACGGATTTTGTCGTTATCGGAATATAGATATTTTTCTCATGATAAGGTGCGTAATGTCCATAAAGCGTAATGCACAAAAAGAGAAGTGGGGGTGTCCCGTAATGCAGAAAAGAGCGTTCACATAGCCAAATGATTACGCGTTTACGCAGAAGCGCGCAGTAGGTTCTGCGCAGAATTTTTTTCCCGCTCGCCTTTTTTCCCGCGTTCAGCTGATTTGCTGTTTCGCCCTGTTCATCGATCGAATAATTTCTTATTAATTATTAACTTCGAAAAAAATTATTTTCATCGTCTCCTTGGTGATTTGCCTACTTGTAGGCCCGGTGAATGGTATGCTCAGTATTGGGCAAAAATTAGCTATAGCTAACAGCTAAAAGCTACAGCTAAATTAGCTACGATTTAGCTGAAGCTAGCAGCTAAATATTTAGCTATTAGCTGTCGAGGAACAGCTAAAATTTCTAGCTAAATTAACTATTAGTTGAAAACTTATAGCTAACAGATTTAGCTGTTCCTCGACAGCTAATAGCTAAATTTATCTTTTAGCTATTAAAAAAAGCTATAAGCTAATTTAGCTATTAGTTGAAACATTAACTAGCTAATAAATTAGTTAGCTAATGCCCAACTCTGGGTATACCCATTTCGGAAAACGAGGTAAGTACCTTTGATGTAACAAAATAATGTTATTGAATTGTTGTGAAGAATCGCAATGTTCAAAACGACCAAATTCTCTCAAAAATGTCTTAACCCAGGTTTTCGGAAGTTGAATAAATTGAAAAATAGGTTTTCAGAAGTTGAATAAATTGAAAAATAGTTTTCGGAAGTTGAATCAATCATATTTCCACATAATACGCAGACTTCTTTCATGCGGTTATTGGAGAATGATTTGACTTCCGAGGATTTATTGGCATAATTTGATCGGACGAGATCAATGAGGCTCTCATTAAAACCACTTAAATTCATATCCAGCAAAGCACAATGCAAAAACGAAAACCAAATAACAACACGGAATCGGCAATCGGATTATTTGGTCAATAAACCAAAAACGAGACTGAGTCAACGTTGAACAGCCGAACGATGAACAGACGAGAGCTTTCACGAAGTTTGCCGAAATTTATGGAAGTTCATCCGTAATGCGTAAAATATCTAATTTTTCAAAACGATACACTCCGCTCCAAAAGTCTTCGTCCGCAAAGATTGCTCCGGGCGGGAGCCTCACATAGGGGGGCGCCTCAATTGGCTCCAGCCAATAGCATCCAATTACGCACTACGGATTACAGACATTACGCACCTATGTGAACCAAGCTTAAGGGGAAAGTTGCAATACCAATGTCTGTAGAAGTCTTATGATATGCGAACTTGGGGGTAGTAGCAGAGAGCAGTCAGGGAATGGGGAGGGGAGGTGGCGCTCGGCCTTATATACGACCCCCCTCCATGCTTGGTGGTCCTCTGAGCGCCCACTGGTGGGAGGGCCCCGCCCGGCGCTCCCCCGCTGTGATAAGTGTGATTCCCGTTCCTCCAACTTTTCCTCCTTTGCTCAGTTAGGTCCCGAAATCGGGAAAAGGCTTCCTGTGAGCTGCGGCTCACACCCCCCATCTGCTTCCTCCACGTATCCATGTGTCTCGGGTCCCCATCGAATGCACAACCATGCTTGTTGGCCAGTTCTTTCAGGTCTTTGCACCAAGATATCTCATGGCGTATAACCTCTTTCGCCACGATCTGAAGCAGGCGGGTTGCAGACATGGTGGAGAGGACTTTCAGGAGGTATTTATAATGCAGCGTCAAAGTATACATGAAAATCGGCTCCAGATTTGCCTCCAAATACAATATGTAGTTGGGAGAGTTACTAGGCAGCTTGAGAACGAGCTTCACAAAATTGACCAGCAGTTGTTCCGCAGCCACATACTTGTTATGTCCCCAAACTTGGGCGGCGTATGTAAGGATTGAACGAACAGCCGCTTGAAATACCTTATACTTGTCCTGAAGAGAGACTTCAGGCTGAGTGAAGAAAGAGCGATAGATGGAGCATATCCCTCTTTTGGATACCGAAGCTCGATCACTCAAGTGAGCAGAGAAGGACAACTTTGGAGTCATGGTTACCCCCATACATCTATACGTTCAATGAGACGGATTAATAAGTACGGATTTTGACATTATCGGAATATAGATATTTTTCTCCTGATAAGTATGATAATTTCGGACATTTTTCTTTTTCTTCGCCCTCAACTCCTCATTGGAAATTATATAAATCCTAAATATAATTCACAAAATTCTACACCAATTCATAGGGACCAAACCCACCTCTCGACGGAGTTGTAGTAGTCGACACCGGCGGAACCCCCTACAGCGTAGATCATTCCATCGACGACGCCAACGCTGACGCGGTTCCTGGGGACGGACATCGGACTGCAGGGGCGCCACGAATCCCTCACAGGTTCGTACCTGAACTCGAAAATAATCACGTAATCACGGGTTACTGAGAGATAAACTAGAAGAATCATGTGAAAAGGTAACTGACGATGAAATGTTATCGGGAATCTATATGGCTGCAAGTTGTTAGGTGTATGCCATCTCAAGCCTGTTTAACCCATCAACTTTTACAAAGCATACAAAAACATACATTATATACGAACGAAGTATACGTTTGGCTTTAAAAATATACTGTTGAGATATACTGTTTTCTTACTGTTAATTTCGTAAAATTGAGCAAGGCGACACTGTGGATTTGTATTTGGAAACTTTGGTTCAAAATTGAATTTAATTTATTAATAAAAATTAAGATAGAGCTCGTCAACCGGGGCACCGTAACCATTAAATGACTAAGGAGAGGTGGAAGGTACATCTTACTGGCTCAAAACCAATAGTAGATGTAGGTAAGGTGGTTAGGATGGATCACCCGGCCCAGGACCGTTAAACGATCGTTCAGGTAGGTTTGAGGGAGGAGAAATGAATAAGACGAGATTTCGAGCTGGAGTGGATGATTGTGGTGCCTCGAGCTGGCAAGATGAGCTTTTCGCGCAGTTTTTTGTATTGAGGTACGCAGAAAACCATGCTGAAGTAAAACTCTAACAACCAAAAGAAAAATAGGAAATGGTGCCAATTTGACAAAAATTACTTTACGAGTTGATTTTTACTCATCAGGACCCCAAAAATAGTTTGTGTAGGAACTAGCAAGATGGAATGAATTTGTAGTTGTAGTAATTTTAGTAACATAAGGTTGAAAACAAGAAAAATATCTTAAAATTTAAAAAAACGTGGAAAAACAAAAAATGTTAACAAAGCTGCTAAGAGACATTTTCTTACTTAAATTAGTAGTAGAATTGATTCCCGAAGTTTTCCGGTCCTTTGCAAGAGACAGGGGGTATACTGCCTAGATAGGCGTCAGCCGGATGGAAGTATGGATGAGATCTACCCCCCTCCCCCCAGCAATCCTTGTCGGGTTTCAGCGCTACCTCCATATTTCTATAACATGAACCATCAACGATTTTGGAGATCAGCTTCGAAATTGAATGACTTTGGGCACGTTTCGCAACATAAAACGATACTTGGCATCATTTTCACGTCCATAACTGTTCAGAGAGAAAACAATTAGAGAAACGACGAAAACGATTACGAGACAACAATCTTTAGAATGGTAGTTATGGTAATCAGGAATGGTAGTTCGTTGAAGTGGCGGAAGGTAGCGCTGTAACCCGACAAGGATTGTTGGAGGCTAGACTGTCATGGAAGTATGGCTCCTCAAGTCTTGACTGTTTGGACTGGGTCGAGGAAACCCTCACACCAGAGCTTTTATATGGAAAATATGAGCGTTAATACAAAACCACTCTCGTATGTAATAGTTTGATCTGGTTTCAATTCAAATTCCTCACCTGTCAACCCAGTCGGAGTCATAGCTACACCCGGGGCTGTTGTTCCTCCCTCCGATGGCGTAAAATATTCCCTGAAAATCAATTTCACTTTGATTAAAATTCTGTGAGATGAAGATGAGAATCATTCAGTGATCAAGCTATGATCAAGATAGAGTTAAAATCTAATATGCTATTTAAAGAGTGACTGCTATAAGGGTGTTTGGTACCCTGGCTCGTCTGCAAGCGTCATTTTTACATGAACGACGATTACATCTCAAGTCATTGGAACTACTTGAGGGCGCGAATCGGTCTACGCTTTCAGCGAAAAGGAGCTATTGTTTTGATAAGGCTTCCCCACCAAAATTTGAATTGGAAAAACTCATTGAATCCAGAATGGCCGTAGGGTGGAGTGGGGCAATTGCGACCCAAAATGTCAATAGCTCAACTTTGATCCTCTGTAACTTTCCTTTGAAAACGCTATTTTCACTTTTCTTTTTTTAATGAGTAGCTTATTTTACGTAGATTACGATGCACTCTTCAATTGTACAAAAGATTTACTTCTCATGGTCCAAACTGTGTTTTTTTTAATTCCGACCGACTTCTGCATTTGCCCCACTAATCGGGGTAAATGCGGAAACGGCCTGCGAATCCCATAAAAAACAATTAGTTGCATTAATGGGGTAAATGAAAACAAAGCCCATTTCAATACGAACAGAACGCTATATTTAATTTTTTTCTCCTCCACTTTTTTATGACCAAAATTAACTTTCCTGCGCCAACTGGTTTGCGCTTTATCTTTCAAATGACTCTTTCTTGAGTGAATAATTTTCCTTTGAGGCCTGATTTCGAAAGTGGGAGAGGAAAATGAAAAAATTCAACGTTTGGGAAACAAAATGTGTATTTTTAAAGGTTCATCTCCAATTTTTGTCCTAAAACAGAAAGGTAACTCAGTCTAATAGTTGTTATAGGGTGCTTATTTCGCACTTCCGCATTTACCCCATACTGCAATTTTGCTGGGGCAAATGCAACCCATGTTATCATTTCTACAAATGATCGTGATATAAACGATTTCATAATGAAAACTGTTGAACTGACTCTCCTGAAGAAGTTTCAAGATAGAACAGACGTTACTGCCCCACTGCACCTCATGGAAAACTTATTTCTTGGCAAAAACCCGCCACTCGTCTGAAGAGCTAATCACTAGTGAGTCAGGATAACGTTAGGAATAAGCAGCTGACTGGCGAGAGCCCGCCTTTTCCGACAGGTAAGGGTTACCAACATAACTGGGTACACATTGAGAAGGTTTCTGAGGCAAGGCGCTCAAATGGCGCCATTTTCAAAACCATTTCCGCATTTGCCCCATTTCCACATTTACCCCACTCTACCCTACGTGTTTCTCAAAAAAATCGTTGTCCACCGACACACCGAAAAGAGAACCTCCTCCGTCACAGACCTTTGGCCCTTTGAAGTCGGTCAAAAAAGAACAACACTAGTCACTAGTTTTGATTGAAAGGGTTTTTGTGGTTGGTCCCCTTCTGGTTAATGCTAAGTGCTAATGCTTAATTAATGTTAAGTTTCTAATTGAACCATTACCTCACAAAGCTTCACAGTAGCAAGTTTATGCTAGGCTGAACTGTGCAGCCATTCGCTACCTTGGTGTGCTGCTGGACGGGAAACTAAGCTTCTGGAGGCACATCAGTGGAGCAGCAGATAAGGCTGCAGATATTGTAAACAAGATGAGCCGACTGATGGCAAAGGAGACTCCTTATGCGAACTGCAGAGGCAATTATGCTGTATGGAGCAGAAGTGTGGGCAGACTCCCTTAGGTACCAAAAGTACAGGGCACGTATGGAAGCTGCACAGAGGAGAGGAGCTCTGAGAATCTATAGTGCATTTAGAACTGTCTCAGGTCCAGCATTACAAGAGATAGCGGGGACTATCCCAATACACCACCAGGCACTGGAGCGTAAAAGGATAAGAATGAGGAAGGCAGAGGCAATGAGGAATTTCACCATGTCGGAATTGCCTATTTTTGACCCCAAAATCGGATTCAGCATCTCGAAAAACCCCCTAAGGCAAACTTTCAGCCCGAACTTCCTAATTTACGAATAAACAAAACAGTGTAGAAAATACGAATGTTTAAAAAAACCGGGAAAATGACGTCATCCTGGAATAGTTCATTTATGGCCGCTTGAAGCGCTGAGATCGAGAAATCTATAGTCCCCAGATGCAAAATTTTACGAAACAGTAAAATTCAAAATCGAAAAACTGAAGAAAAAAATAGAAAAAGCAAGATGGGGAAAATTAGGTTTCCCCTGTTTTTGTTTTAAAACTTTTCTCTTAAGCCGCGTCCACACTTGCAACATTCGGCCGCTCCGAACCTTGCTCCGATCCTCGCTCCGAACCTTGCTCTGATCTTTTGCCCCGAACATCGCAGCGCTCCAAACCTCGCTCCGAACCTCGGAGGGCGATCGGGAGAATCGAGCGCTCCTCAGTCCTCAGTCATGGCATCTCAACTTCAAGTGGCCGCAGCTGCTTATATAATGATGGATTCCATGTTTTTAAAAAATTAGAAAATCGCGTCGGTGGACCACAAAATTTTATTTAAATCGTGAAAAAAACCTATTAGCTGAGCTCAAGTTTCCAACTTGCTTGGAAAGCTCTTCCCAGGCGTCCCGTTTTTTAAGTTTATTAAAATATTGTGGGTTTTTGGGGTCCCACAACAACTCTCTTGCTTTGAATTCATCAATCAACGAAAAAGTTTCTTCCTTCGTCCACTCCATTGCTACAGCAAATGCAAAGTGAGGAAAATGAAAAAAAAAATGCACGACACTTCACGAAATTATTGAAGAGTGGGGGAATGTTCGGGGGAGCGGAGCGGCGCATCAAAGACCCCGTCCACACTAGGCTCACCCCGCTCCGATCATTCCTTTGATGCAGGATGAAAAACCGCCAACGGAGCGATCGGACTGCGCTCCGTTCCTCCGATCCTTTTTCCTTTGAAGTTTCGCCGCCCCGATCCTGCCAGAGGATCGGAGCGAGGTTCGGAGCGGCCGAATGTTGCAAGTGTGGACGCGGCTTTAGAAAACACGATTTCGTCGTCCCAATGGGCAACACTGGGAGGAGACAGCGATCCGAACAGCCCAATCAGTGAGCGTTCCTGCTTCACGTTAGTTTCCCGTTTCCCGGTTAGTTTTGAAATCAAAAATTTTGATTATCTCCCAAAAATAACAGGAGACTCATTTTCCGAAATCAGCCCGATTTTCATCTATCCCTCACCATTAACTATTCAGGAAAAATGCAAACAGAATTCGGTGAAATTCCTCATTTCCATAGTAAAGAAGGAAGAGCGGGAGGAGACCATCCGTAGGTGGCAAGCAGACCTTGTATGTGAAACCCGTGGAAGGTGGACAGCCCTCATAATTGACGATCTAAAGCTTGGTTGGAGAGACAACACGGCGAGGTGAACTATTACCTGACTCAATTCCTCTCAGGGCATGGATACTTCTGCTCCTTCTTAGTGAAGATCGGGAAAGCCATTGACCCTGACTGGATGGAAGATGGGAGGAAGAAGATGAGGAATAGAATTGAAGGAGAGACCAGAAGTAGGAGCAGCCTTTTGGCACAAAAAAAGGGCTCACCCTGAAGTAATACTGTACAAGTGGTCCCGGGGTGAGTCCTAAGGAGAGGGAGTGGGGTTTTAATCGGTAGGCCCAATGCATGGGGAGTCCAACACTGTTGGCGTGAACTTCCCCTTCGCTCTTAAAGAGTTTCCCCACTTCCGTAACAAACAAACAAAAACAAAAAAAAAATGCCAGTATAAGAAAATTTGAATCAACTGGTACAACTTTCGCCACCCCGTTCAACAATGTGCCACAAACGTTTTTCACAGTCAGCGCTACCTAGCGATTCCTGGGATGAAGCTATTAATTCAGGAAAAATCACAGGAGCAGGGCAATAGTATAGGCACAGGTTAACCAACTCAACAAGCTTATCAGTGGACATCAGCGACATTGATAAAATTGTATCTGTTCCCGGTTTTTTTCGTAAGTTGAATTAGTCCAAAAAGTCTCCTCTGGGTACCCCACTAGCTTTTGGTTCACGTTTCTGGTAAGTTTATATTTTCAAACCTATAATATCAGCAACTAATTGCCATATTTGCCTTTTTCACGAGTGTGTTATTTCCTTTGATATTTACAGGAAAGTAAAAAATGGGACATACAGGGTACAACTTTGTGCCACCAACTTTTTCCCGTTTATGCATTGATATTTAAAGTGTTCTGTTCTATTTTTGATCACGTGGAAGATCCAAACGTCACAGTTCACGAATCAAACCAAATTACGGAACCCAAACCTTTTAGGGGGAGATCCTAACTATTTCCCCCATATATCTCCGCATCAGATAGGCCTACAGGGACTATTTTTTGTAATTCTTCATATTTTTAGTCAAGAAATAGAGCAATGAGCTTACATTTTAGATTTTAAAATGTTATCATATATTTTTGTTGGTATCATACATTTGAAAAATTTGAATACTGCAAATATCTTTACTCCGATTTGTTAAAACTAACCTCCTGATGGTTACCTAAAAATCTCAAAATTTTCGGTTCATCCGTTCATCCATGGTTTTGGAATTACTTTTGAATTGAGCCATATAAATCAGGGTTATATTTTTGTTATAAAAAATATATTTTCTGTGTTATGCTTACTGAATTTTATTAAAAAATGAAGAAGATAAGGTTTCGACTTGTTTTGTGATCACACACTCCCTAAAGAGTTGAAAAATATTGAATTTTTTTAGAAACAAACTTGTTTTTGGTTCCTTTTCAAAGTTAACATGATGAGTAACGAAGAAACCAGGGCAAGAAGTGTCCACTGCTTGATTCGTATATGCTTGCTTGTGATTCGTATATTTTCAAGCTAAGAAAAATTGTGGTACATTGTTGTACCCTTATGGGGTACAAGAATGTGCCACGAAAAAACATTTCTCTCTATTCTTGCATAAGAGATAGAATTTTTTTCATGGTGGCATTTGATACTTAGTAAGTAGAGGTACGTTGGGTAAATTTTTCAATAATATACGATGAAAAGTAAAGTATTTACACGTAAAAAACCTCAAAATTGGCACAAAGTTGTACCAGTTGACAACAGACAGCTGAGGCGACCATGGCTGAACTGTGCAGCCTGGCGGCACTCATCTCTAGAAATGACTAACGAAGTAATGCTGAGTACTGGTATGTTTTCTCGAATAACTCCTGGCAATTACGAATAACTAGTTACCTTCACGAACGCAGCGCCTAACCCTGAGCGTGGAATAGTTAATGATGCCAACTTCGTCCACTTTTGCGTGTCCAGGTTGAAGGCTTCGAGAGTGTCCAAGGAGCTCCGAAGGTACCCTCCTGCCACGTATATTACTCGTGGGGTTTTGGGTATCCTCTCTCTCACGCTTACTCTTTTGTGTAATGTTAGTTCCTAGAAGGCAAAAACATAATGCACAAACAATCAGAGAAAAATTAAATTTAAAAACTCAAAACATGGAGGAACTATTTCCATGAAAGTTGAGATTTAATTCGTATCAGTACTGCAGGTTGAGCAAAAATCGCGAGTTGGTTCATCAAACTGAAAATACGCATATCTAATGCAGAAAGGAATTTGGTTCAATCAGCAGAGCATATATGAAGACCACAGTGGAAAAGGGGGATAACTGCCATTTTCAAAATTTGTCAGCAGAGCATTTTTTGTGTGGAAAACGCCATTACTGTTCATGTATGAAAGCAGAAAATAAAAAAATAAAACACAACGTTCCTTAAGTACTAGAGAATGTAACTGCACAATCAAAGTTCGGCAATTAAGTCACTGTTGGGCCAGGGAAGCCAGCTAACGCCCAAAGGTCCTACTGTACTGGGGAAAAGGGGGTATCTCCAAGTATTGCGGGTTTTCTCCATGGTATTCTTGGTCTATGAATTAAAGTTAACACATCATTTTCAGTTCCAAAACATAAAATTTATTTGTAAACCATTTAATTGAAATATTTCTAAAAATATATTGGGTAGGTACCTGTGTTAGGTAAGTTGAAAGTTTAAAGAAGTGTTGGGTTACAATAATATTGTTACGCGGATAATTTTGTAGCAGAGGTAATAAAGTTCTTGGGCAAAGATTATTCTATTTCTTGCTGGCTGTCCTGATTTTTGTTAAGTATGCTTTTGTTTTGGAACAGCAAAATTGCATCAAATGCTGGAGGTCATCATATTTTTCCCTGGAGATCGGAAGGGATTTCTTGTAGGCTCGGTTTGGGAAGTGAAATTCGTTGTCACAGAGTTGCTGTTTGGTTTTTGGTGTTGTGTTTGAAGGTAGTAGTTTTTGACATTTTCATGTCTTTGCTTTGGCACATAAACTGAAAAATCGTCACGAAAACTTGCTCACGCGATACCTATAAATAAAATAGACTCACTGTGTTGCGTAAAGAACAATCAACTGTTTTCTTATTTTGATGCTTGGGTACATGAACTGACAACCTTACTTGTTGTGTAGTGGATTTACGTCAAATCCGATCGCGAATTCAATTAAGTACCCACGGGTGGGCGGTTTCTCTTATGGCCCATTAATTGATCTGTACTACGCCCCGCCGTGCAATGCACGGGTGAGATCTGCCTAGTAATAAATACAATAAGAAAACACACATGAAAATGTCCCAATGTGTTGCAGACTAGTATGCAAGCATTTATTTTCCTTTTCTTATTCCTTGAAAGATTCGAAATTACGACAGAGCTGGTCCAGGCTCCATTGTAGGTATCCCGATGGTATGCCAATCTGGGATGGTTCTTGACAAAGTTCAACTCTCTTGTCTTCGTGGTTTTCATATTTTTCACATTATTTAATAATGTAATTCACATTAGGTAGCTGTGAATCACAGGGTCGCGGGAGAGGTGGGAATGTTGAACAAGGAGGTTAGATGCGTGATAGAAGGGAGGCGCTCACGTTACCCCCTTTTTCCCCGGAACCGCTTGGAGAGTCCCGTTCTTCCCCTGTACGCATTTATTTCACCAGCGATTTTAGCCTCTTTGGACCCGGTTTTCCCCAGTTTTGATGTGCCCATTGTGTTCGCCATAAAAAAATCTATAAGGTACCGTCTCTAACTCATTTCGAGAAAAAAAGTCAGTTATCTCCCTTTTCCCCTGTAGTCTTCATATCTTATTCCAAATTACGCATATACAGTGCAAGCATTCTTAAAATGCCGCCACTCATACTATCGAGGAGGCTCAACTCAAGCTTGTGATTCCTATAATGTACCGTCAGTTATTGTTTGGTACCACGATACGTATTGTACAAGTCAACTGTTATAAGGGCCTGGAGACGTGAAACCAATTAACGTAATTGACCAGTTAACCAATTGACGTAATTATTTCGTTGATTATGAGCAACCTGTTGCTCATAGAATTTTTCCAAATGTTTTTTGTGTCATTGATGACCGAAATACTTCGAATTACGAACAAAATAAATTAAAACAAGGATTTCCTGAAAAGTGGGAAATTAAGGGTTAAGGTGGAGTGGGTTAGCTCGTTTAATCTTCTCAGCCAGGGAGAAGATTTATGTCAAGTCTCAGGAACACTCTACCTCACACGAAGCCATGGAATGGGAGCTTATCGAGCGACAAGCCATCGACGTCGCCTGGCAGGAGGAATAGAAGAAGAAGGCCAGTCTACTTTGCAAGCTTGAAGAACTCCAAAGATCCAGTCCCCAACTCCCCTGGCCTCGCCCCCGTCAACGAATTTTTTCCAAGAAAGGGGAGAACCTGTCGGATGTCACCTTTTCATCGGGAGAAGTATCCCTTATTGATAAAAGTTGAGAATCATCTGAATGTCATTTATTCAGGAAAAGATGAAAACTGGAGAAAGTGCCAGGTTGATCCATTAGCCTCGGACCCTTGAGCGACTGACGCTAATATGAGATTCGACATCCAATTTCGTTTGTAAATTTCTTCATAGCATCGTTTTGTTGTCACTATAATTGGCTCTAAATACTAGGGCAACTGCAGAGAGAAAAAACATAGGAATTTCTGGATAAGGGACGAAATTTTCTGCTTTTTAGTCTGTCGTTGTTGGACAGTTCATAGACATTTCTTTCAAGTGTTCGATAGGTGTTGATATTGATAATTACTGTTGCTCTACGTACCTTGAAAATTTGAGCTAAATACTCCCGGCACGCAGGTAGTTGCTTGATAACTTCACAGTTCTTCATTTGCTCATTCAGGAAGCTCGGTGTTAGGAACTGGCAACGGACGGCGTAGAGGACAGCGTGCATTTTGGGACGACGGTCTTCCTCGTTATACCTAACGGGAGTCATTTTACCTTTAGAGCAGCCATGATTATACAGAGAGTTACAATAAGATTGATCATTCGACCAACAAGACTCACCAAGGGTCAAACTTTTAATAAATAAAACCTTCAGAAAATGTGGTCTATATTGGAATAGATTGATCCAAAGTGGTAATGTTGGCAATTTGTTTCTTATTTGGCCTACATCTATTCACCAAGAAATTACTGAATATAGCATTTTCACGTCAAATTGGAGGTTTTCCATTTCGAATTGGAGGTTTTACACATCAATTAGGAGGTTTTACACATCAATTAAGAGGTTTTACACATCAATTTGGAGGTTTTACACATCAATTTGGAGGTTTTTACATTTCAAATTGGAGGTTTTACACATCAATTTGGAGGTTTTACATTTCAAATTGGAGGTTTTACACATCAATTTGGAGGTTTTACATTTCAAATTGGAGGTTTTACACATCAATTTAGAGGTTTTCCATTTCAAATTGGAGGTTTTACACATCAATTTGGAGATTTTAGACATCAATTTGGAGGTTTTACACATCAATTTGGAGGTTTTACATTTCAAATTGGAGATTTTAGACATCAATTTGGAGGTTTTACACATCAATTTGGAGGTTCTACATTTCAAATTGGAGGTTTTGCATTTCAAATGGGAGGTTTTACATTTCAAAATGGGGTTTAACGAGAAATATCTGCCCCCCTACTCACCCAACTTGAATCCAGTGGAGCAGTGCTTTTCAAAAAAAAAAATTTTTTTCTTCATATTGGATGGTTGGTGATTTTGTAGACGAGTGATCTATATAGAACCCGCCCCCTGCTCCTCCCACCCCTTGCTCCTCCCGATCGGTGGCTACAGCTTTCGTACAAGTACGCAACCAGGAGAGACATTTTATGCCCTTTCCCCTTCGCGTAACGCTCCCCGCATGACGATTTTTCATTTATGTGCCATAGTAAAGACAAAAATGTCAAAAGAACAATTTGTACTCTATTTTGAGTTTTACTGGAACTTAAGGTAATGTAAAAGATGGCACCTCACAAGCTTGTACGTACACCAACTCCACTATTTGTTTGTTCTGTTTTGATGAACAACTTGAAGTAAACGAGTACGTCTTGTCACTGAAACGCACGCCTATTATAGGCGGAGTGCTCCCTGAAGGTTTCAAGTTCTTCCGTATTAGAAACTAGGTTGATTCAGCAACTTGCTGATTGGCTCGGCCAACACGATCAAATGGATCAAAGAACTTGGAGAACTTTCTATGTCCTCAAGCCAACTGTTGAAAGAAGGCTAGTGGGTTGAGATTGGTGGCTGAGGGGGCAGTGAGAAGAGTGATTCAATCCACTACTAATGATGGTCGATCCGCGTATTCGGTTCCATTCTCTGTTAGGATTTACTTGGTTATTTATTACTTGAGCTGTTTGCCCCAGTCGGTGGCCAGACCACAAGCTTTGACGGCTAAGTCAAGGCAGTTTGCCTGGCACTGGAGAGAATATGCCATGGCTGTTCGTCGCAGGTGGTCTTCTTCGTCGACTCTTAAGCAGTAATTCTCTCCATCGGCTCGAGACATTCATCAGACCACGCTGGAGTGGTGGAGGTCCGCGATCGGATTGAGAAACTGATCGAGCATGTCAGGAAGATTGTTCTCTGGCAGATCCCGAGTCACCGTGATCTCCATGGAGACGAGAGAGCCGACGTACTGGCAAAGCCTGGCTCCTTGGAAGTGCAGCCGAGCTCAGCAAAGCAAGGAGAATTTGCTCCAGTAGGGGTGCAAGTGTGACTCGGAGGGTTTGGGTGACCAGGAGGTGGGTCGGCAGAGGCATCAGCTTTTGATTGCGCCAATTTCCACCAACTTGCCCCTGAGACGATTTGTGGCTTCCTTCCAAATGACAACGGGACATGATTTCCTACAAAAACACTTTCACTGCATTGAAGCGGTAGATTCCCCCCTATATGTCCCCTCTGCCGTCTTGAAGATGTGGACAATGACCATCTACCAAGATACTCCCAACTGAGGATATCAGAACATCTGACACAATTAATGACCGCCAGAAATTGGCGAAATTATAATGGGCCATCAGAAGACAAGGTTAATGGCTTAACTAACAGCCAAAAGCTAAGGTGTTGAATTTTTAAAAATAATATAAAAAAACTTGGGTTTTTATACTCTCATTTGTAATAAACCAGTGAAAACCTGTGTCGAATACAGACGGACTCTTATAATCAGGAACCCATCAACATTTTCAGTGCTAGATGCTATCAATAATGCAAAGTTATATTACAAGTACTTATAAACTGTATTGACGAATAAGGTGCTTACTTGACCCATCTCAGGACGGCATTGTAAACTTCGGTTTCTTCCTGGACATTGAGTTCATCTTTTCGGATGAGATCGATCAGCTGTTTAGTGGAAAGTTGCACGAATTCCTCCTCTTGGCACACCTGGAAAGATCATTTTTCATTACTTCACAATGGTGATTTGTAACCCTTGCCTTTTTACTTCATTTTTAACGCTACCAAGATGCAAATTACAAGTATCAGTACGTACCGTTATTTCACACTTGAGTATTTTGATAAGCGTTACGAAATTCTCGTATCATTGGACAAGATGATGGGATAAAACCACCTTTACTAGCATGGAACATGCTTTAGCTATGGACTAACCACCCGAAAAACGTCACGCGGGAGGTTGACAGACTTGTGTCAAGCAGGGGTTATTCTCCGCAAGTCCACCCCATCCCTACTCCGCAAAATAGTATGCTAAAGCATGTTCCATGTTTCTTAAATTTTAGCGAAAGGCTCTAAGCTGTAAGGCGATACCCGAAGGGCCGAGTTTTATAATTTTTATGTTTTATTTTGTTTATTAATTTACAATTTTTTATAGATACAAAATTTTGATAGCTCTAGTTTTTGGACAACCGGCACTGTTTTTTCCTCGGAGTCAGCCGTTGTTTAAAATAACCGGCACTGTTTTTTTTCCTAAGAGTTGGTTCTCATTTCACGATAACTGATATTCTCTTCTGTACATAACCACGTAGTAAGTAAGAAAGTAGGTAAACAACAAACATTTCAAACATTTATTATCCTGGATGTCCAAGTTGTCAATGGCAGCTTGGACATGGAGCAGACTTGGCGGGCTAAGATAAGAAAGTATGATAGAAATGATTTACGGCAAGCGGTGTCGGAGCTAAAAGGAGTGGCACCCAACAACATCAGGGTGATGGCTGATGGGTGATGGCCTTATCATGGCGCGGGGTGTGGTGCGGGAAAAGTTCCACGGAGTTGCGTGAGTTGGGCATCTCAGTAGGCGTACTCTGTGGTATCACCACCCGTGTCCTGCTCGGCTCATATTTGAACTGGTGGTCGTTTTATAGAGGCACTTCCCTTCATCTCTCTCTCCCACCCCCACCTTCCTCATCTTCCCTCATCCCTAGGGCCGGCGTCGGGTGAGTCCTGGGTGTCCTCCCCATTATTTCATTTATTTTATTTTTATGGCGTGCCCCCTCCGTCAAAAAAGACATTTCAAGACGTCAAAACAGGGGAGTTCTAACAAAAAAAAAAAGGAATTTTTGTCCACCCGCCATTCCTGGCTTCAGCTTTGGTTCTGATGATTTAGCTCATGGCTACTTATTGCCTCACCCCTTCAAGTGGAGAGGGTTTCCACCAACTGCCCTACTCGAAAAAATGATTAAGACCTGTGATTCCGCCCGCGTGTGGTCACCAATCCAAATAAATCTCCCGAGCCATACCTTAACTTTGGTGGTCTCACTCATGGAACCGTGAGTTTACGTAAGTAAACCCCTAGGGAGGTTTCAATGTGAGATGCATGGAATAGGGAACATAACACCAAAAATTACGTGTTGGAGTATCAGAGGGAGCGATATAACTCCCAGAGATTTTTGAGGTGTTGAATCCGAATTCGGGAATCAGTAAATTTCTAGATATGTAGTCAATTAACGGTTTTCGAACAACTATTTCTCGAAATTCTTCAGAGCTAAATTCCCTTTGTTTTTAAAAACTTGTAATTATAATAATAATGGTCTTACCGCAGCAAAATGTTGCATGATGTACTCATTCGCTTTCTTGTGGAGCTCCAAGCAGCCATGTTGCTCTGCAAAGCTGGCAATTCCCAAAGCGTTCACTGGAGATAGTTGTCGTTCCAGGAATATGCAGCAGGCTTTTATCACATCGGTTATCTGAAACACCAAATTCCTTAAAATATCGAAAGAGTTTGGAATAGTAAACGGGACAGGCGTTCCAAAACAAAAGAAATGCTCAACATGCTTTTCTCTACCGGAAATACGTTGCCACAAGTTGAGACATGAAATTTATGCGGGCCTTTGAAAGGAGGGTATTGAGGAAGATGTACGGAGCAGTGTGAGATAGGGCCTGGCGAAGAAGGAAAAGCGAGGAACTTTACAACTTAAATATTGAAATAGATGTTGTAAAGTTCATATAGCTTGATCGCTTCAGACGGGCAGGTCATCTAAATCGTAATGCTTCAGGTCATCTAAATCGTAATGCTTCAGGTGATTGTAAAGCGGTAGGATCAGGTACTTATTTTCTGAACAGGGCCTGTGACCAGTCATGACATCTGGGGATAGTGCCAGTTCACTGGCCAACGATCTGGTCTCAATACCGGTACCTACCGTAGGTGGAGGAAGTTCCAGGCTGCCAGCACAATGACATTTAGTCACTGCCAACAGAAAGTGCCTCTTGCCTCCCCCCCACCCTTGAGGTAGGTTTCGCGGGGGTTGTCACGATTGCGGCCCCCTTCTGTAGGGTTCTGTTGGTCTTGACCAGCGGGGAGTTGTTCTGGAAACACGGATCCTGGCATGTGACGAAATAACGCAAACTCAGGCGCAACCTGCATAGGCGGAAGTGCCAGCTAGAACGTGCGCCTCTACCTGTATGTTATAACAGGTACTTGCTAATAAGCAAGGACCTTGATTGTGTAGACAATCCCTCTCCGGAGGAGCAGGGGAGACCATAAGGTGTATTTTTTTTCTCTCAGGATTCCTGAACTGACTTCCACTTAGGCCCACTTTCACCAAAAGTTGTTCTAAACTTGCTTAGCTAAACACGTTAATAGTTAATCTGAAGGAATAAACCCGGCAAGATGGCGAGCGTCTTTCACCAACCCAAATCATCGTTAAACGTTGTTCAAGACAATCGAGTTTGTCTAAACTTGAAATGTTGAACGAAACGAATTAAAGTTGGACATTATGACGTATTTGGGCAATAGAAACGTTGAACAACAACCACTACCGCGCTTGATATCAGCAGATTGCCGCCTTGTTTATCTTTATCAGTGTGTTTTTCGAATTCCTTGTTTTTATTATTTGCTGATTCCTGCGGTTTGTTTCGAGTTTTCCGGTTCATTTTGCTGAATATTTTCATCACCTACCTATTGAGTTCATCATCACTTTGAGCCACAACGAGCGCAATAACTCCAGTATTTCTCCACACTCAAGTACCTTCCTTGATGTATCCTAGTGAAACACTGTGACCGCCGCCTTGTTCTGAACGGTAGGAATTTACTTCGATAATTTGAATGATTACCGATGAATGTAAACTCGAAGATGAGGGCCCCCGATTTCACCTCAATAAAAATTTATTTTGGTCGAACTGGTCTTTTATGATGGTCAATTTGTATAATTGGTCCGAATAGAAACAACCAAGGAATGTAGGTTGCACTACTATGTTATTGAAAAAACCATTATTCATTTTAAATTAACGTGTTGAACTTATTTGTATGACGGGAACTCGAGGCGAGTGTCAATCTAGTCGAGCACTTGGACGACTCGGGGCTTGGAAAGGCGGAAATTCAGTAACGTACATAATCTCGGAATGTGGAATCCGATCCAGGATTCGACTCGGACGTCGTCGTCATCGTCAGACGAATCAAAAATAATTCGCAATTTCATTTCGAAAACAATCACAAATCAATGCACGGCCATATTGAATTGGTAGTTAAACGAGGTTTCCTAGTTTATTCGGCCGATTTTCGACCGTTTAAACTCCAACCCCCCGAGATGGTGTTTAAACTCGTAAATCGCTCTGGTGAAAGACGATTTTTACTGAACGTCGTTTATCTCTCGCCTCGTTTGGTTTAAACTCGATTTGAATGTTTGGTGAAAGTGGGCCTTAGTGGAAGGAGGATAGACATTCACTGGTCATCTGATCCATAAGAACAATGTTAACCCCCATCAAACGGTATGCCAGGTGGAAGGAGAGCCAGAGGAAGACCGCGACTAAAGTGGACAGATGTGGTGGAAGATGTGGCCTGAGTGGGTTGCCGTAACTGGAGAACGTTGGCTGGAAACAGGGAGGAATGGCAGAGAATTGTAGAGGAAGGTAAGGCCCACCCCGGGCTGTAACGCTCTTAAGGAAGAATAAGAAACATTCATGCTGTTCCCTTACTTTTTTATCATGCAGGGAAAATGTTGGCCGTATTTGCACAGACAGAAAATTGTGGAAAGGAATAAGTAATGGGGGGGGGGGATGGTGGCGGTGATGTGGAATAAGAAGAAGGAAGGTCCACTGAATGTTAAGTGGTTGCTGCCTCTGCTACAACCTGGTGACTCATTAAGAAACTAAGAAGTGCCAGAAGAAGTGACGAAGCTTTGAAATAGTATACAGAGTGTAAGCCTAACTGGTCTGCCATACGGTACCAGTCGATTCTACAACTAATTTGCAACAAAAAATGTCCCTTAGCGATTTTTTTAAACCCTTCGTTTTCGAGTTATTTTAACTTTAAACTTGTTTTTCGTGATTTTGACCTTATGTCATTAAATCGGTCATAATTCCTTTAATTTGTTGTGTAAATTACAATTTGAGGATACCGTTGAAAAGAACATTAAATTTCCTATCGTATAAATGCCTTAACTTTTTTCTAAGTCAAGGTTTGAGACATAAAAACGTCTTCTAAAAAGAGAATTTTAAGTAATTTTGGAAACCTCGCATTTTTTCAATCTCAAATTGAACTACGAGAACCTATACTTTTTCAAGAAGCAAAAACAGTGAAAACTGCGCCAAAATCTCAGCTTTCCAATGGTATAATCAAAACATATTCTACAACCAAATCTAGGGGAGAAATATGTGTTTGAACGCGGAAAAACGTGCATTTTTTCAACGAAATTGGCGCTCTGGCCTCCTGTTTTCGGAGGCCTCGCGGTCTACTGCGGCGCCCGCCCACCCACTGCTATCGTCCGACCCCTCAGATCGACTAGGCGAAGCGCCGATTTCGTTGAAAAAATGCACGTTTTTCCGCGTTCTAACACAAATTTCTCCCCTAAATACGATTGTAGAATATGTTTTGATTATACCATTGGAAAGCTGAGATTCTGGCGCAGTTTCCACTGTTTTTGCATCTTGAAAAAGTATAGGTTCTCGTAGTTAAATTTGAGATTGAAAAAAATGCGAGGTTTCCAAATTACGTAAAATTCTCTGTTTAGAGGACGTTTTCATGTCTCAAACCTTGACTCAGAAGAAAGTTAAGGCATTTATCCGATAGGAAATTTAATGCTCTTTTCAACGGTATCCTCAAATTGTAATTTACACAGCAAATTAAAGGAGTTATGACCGATTTAATGACATAAGGTCAAAATCACGAAAAAAAAGTTTAAAGTTGAAAAAACTCAAAAACGAAGGGTTTAAAAAAATTGCTAAGGGACATTTTTTGTTGCAAATTAGTTGTAGAATCGACTGGTACCGTATGGCAGACCAGTTAGGCTTACACCCTGTATAGCAACCGGCAAATCAGGAAAATGAAAAAGTTTCCATACAAACTTACTTGAAGCATGGAAGCAGCTGGTAAAATCTGACACACCGCCAGTTCCGTGATGTGTATTTGCCCTGTATAGATGAATGAGAGAAGCCGGTTCATAATTGAAGGGCAAATTCCATGGAGCGTCACTTCAGAACACTGAGACTCCTTCAGCCCACCGGTGAACATTGCCTGAAACCCCAAAACTTTAACATTCGTAAAAAAGTCGCTATAAATGGAAGAGGTTGTAAAATAATCGGAAATATCTCAGGCGATGAGCTAACGTTCACTGCATATTCTCAATTTGAACAATTTGGAGATCCGTGCTATTCAGGGTGTCCCAGAACTTCAGGAAGCCTTTATATATCTGCTAAAAGTACAACTTTTTGGTTTATTATTTCCTATGATGAACCTTTGGAATCGACCAATAAAAAAATGTTTAACACCCCTCAAAATTTGTTGGATTACGTTTCAAGGTACGTAGAATTCAAAATTCGATTACAAATTTGGCAGTCTGTCCGCCATCCGCGGCACTTTCCTCTCTTAGCATTGACCGATTTTGATGAAATTTGCCATCTATGCCGAATGGGATGTCAAACACCCGAAACAGCCTCGCATGTGCTCCAGATTTGCCCAGCCGTGGTAAGACCCAGGTGTGCCCGTCACAATTCTACCCTGAACCTACTGGAAGCCAACGCTCGCCGTAAAGGATGGCCAGTATGGCTAGAGCCACACTTTAACCTGGAACAGCGAGGTCCAGACCTCTTGGTGGTAACACCAAGAGGAGCCTTCATTATTGATGTCTCAGTGGTCTCTGGCTCTGGCCAGAGATCACTCGCGGACATCAATGCTTCCAAAATTCAAAAATATGAAGTTGATGCATTACTAGATGCTGCAGCAGCACTTGCAGACATTCAGCGAAACCAACTAAAGGTGATTGGAGCAACGATCACCTGGAGAGGGATATGGCATGGCAAGTCAGCCAAGGATCTGATTCGGGCTGGTTACCCACTTTTTATCCTGGAGTGGATGACCACCCGAGTCCTAACAGGAGGATCATTCATCTGGTCTAAATTCAGAGCTAAAGCCACACGACAGCGTGCCACGGCTAGAGCAAGTGGGCCCCGTGGGACTTGGAGCTGAACTCGAACCCCATGGGGAGGAGAAGCATCGACTGATGGCATAGCCAGAAGAGGCACAATCCTCCCTCCATCATTTTTGGGATAAGGTGATACAACCTTGTCCCTCACCCCAATGTCCGAGGTCGGATCTCGGACCCTGATACCAAGCAGCCAGATGGACATGACTGCTGAGTGCTGATACAATTCTGTGATGTAAATATTTATGTACAATACCATCAATTGTAGCGGTGAAGTATTTTTTCCAAATATAAATTATTAATGGTGTGTAGGCTCCATTTGGTTGATGCAGGTCACTACTAAGGGTTAATATAAAGGTATTGTTTTTCCATCAATTCAAGATAGTATTTAACTTTTAGAGACCACGTGAAGCCCTGTAGAACAAACCTTTCGCTCCCTACGAGAAATAAATCAGAAACACGAGTGTGAATCGCAAAAGAGGCCTAATATCCGTTCAAATTTCAGCTGACCGAAATAGGATCGATGTTTTTCTCCATGTTGGTTGGTGGTGACAATGGCAAAGCCGTGTTCTTTGCAGACGAGTGATCTATATATTATAGAAAAAGTAAACCTTTGTGTAATAATTTGCAGCGTTTTTCACTTTAAAATTTTTAGAGTAATCAATTCTCGCTGAAACAACAAGTTTTTTTCCGCATTCAAACACCATTTTAAGGGCCTCTTTAGAAAACTGTTTTAGCAGGAAAAAATCACCAAATTGGTTGAAAAAAAGAAGAAATTGTCAAATTTTTAAGCTCGAGGTAGAAATACTGAGCTGTAATTCTGAACTGGTCGAGAACTCATAATTTGGGAAATTGAATGCTCTTTCCAACTGTGTTACCAGACATTAATTTGCATGGAGAAGTGGTGAGTTATGACCATTTTGGTGGCGCAAGGTCGGAATATTTCCTTCGATTCGATCATCGAATATTCTCGAGATAGAAAGCCAGTTATCCATCAATGCTGAGGGAAAGGGTGGTTTTCTCACCTTGAAGTACGGGCTAGCGGCTGCCAACATCAGTTTGTGAGCCTCGAAAGTTTCGCTGCTGACGACCAGTTTCACGTCTGTCAACATGAGATGCGTTCGCATCATGGACATCATCTGCAAAATTAGGATAGTTGGTAATTGTAGTTCGTAGTTCTGAGATACTAATATATTTTGGAAAATAATACTGAGAAAGTAGCTTTGTTGGGAAAAGACGTGAAGGCTCGGAACGTCGACATTTAGTATTTCACTGACGATGTGTTTTCCACTATCAGAGGATAACAAACTGCGAGGTTTATGATAACGGTGAAGAATGCCTATTGCAAGTCAGGTATTGCAAAAGATTGAGAATGAACTGAATATTATTGAGTCTAAAAGGGGTATTCCTAAGGTCGCATTGTTCATAAAATTTGGAGGCCTAGTCGCGTCCTTGCTGTCGTCGTTGTATGAAGGTGTTATTCGTTCTGTTATCAATACTTCTTCACGGGGGTCCACAAACAGTTGCACTTTATTTCTACCCATCCATATGATCTAGTATTTCTACACTCCACACAACGCCAACGATAAAAGAAAAATTACTCCTGTCGTGGCCTCCCTCTCTTCTCCACATTTCACAAATAAAATACAGGTCTGAGAGATCCTCAACTTTCCAGGTGTTCAATTGCAATGGCAGAGACTGGAGGTCCCTACGTCAGACCTACATTTATCAACAGTTTAGTGCCGGGTGATCCTCCTAACCACCACAGCTCCACACCCACATCTATCAACAGTTTTGAGCCGGGTGATCATCCTAGCCATCACAGCTCCAAACCCACATCTATCAACGGTTTTGTGCCGGGTGATCCTCCTAACCATCACAGCTCCAAACCCACATCTATCAACGGTTTCGAGCTGGGCGATCATCCTAACCATCACACCCACATATCGATACCTTAACCCTTTAGCAGGCAAAACTCGGGCGTCATGGGAAAATTTTTTTTTTCCGATCTAGTCGGATCTATTAACAATTTTTCAGCCTTTTTTGCGGGAAAAAATGGTTCACGCGCCATAAAATGGCATGGTACAGCATGTGTACCAAGGACCACCAGGTGCACTTTTCGGCCATGATGTTCCTTGGTACAACATTTGTACCAGTAAAAGGTAATCAGGGAATGATCATAATTTGAGTTTATTCTGGATGATCTTGCTTTCAATCAATATAAAACAGAATCTGTTTTGTCATCTGATGACAAATTCGACAGCAAACAATAGGACTTGTTGCGTTGGCATGCGACGCGTCCAATCTCCAGTGAGAAATCGTGGGGCGCCCGCCCCAAAAAACTTCAGTAACATCGTTGCGAGTACACGATTACAGTGTTATGCTTTCATTATGGATACTTGAATAGCTATAGAAAAATTACGTTCCTCAAATAGAAGCCGAAATTCATCCGTGTGGACATCACCGCATAATGTTTTGGTTTGAATAAAAAACAACAGCAAAAAAACTTCGTCGTTGGCGTTCCTTGGTACAACAGTAGTACCGCAAAACACCCACTTTTGCAATATCTCGACATATAGGCAGAGCTAAGAGATGCTACCATTTTACCCATGATGCTGCACCCTATTGAGAAGGAATGGAACGAAAAACACGCCAAAATTCAAACTGTTTCTACCTTGGTACAACAGTTGTACCAAGGAACGCTAAAGGGTTAAAGCACAAAGGCGTTATGTCCAAAAATGTGACTTTTCAGATAAATGGGTCAGTCACATCATAGGACCATACTCTTTCATAAGGATACATGATTGTAGCTCTAAAAACTTTGAAAATTGCTTAAAAACGGAAAAATTGACAGGGTTCTATGTCCTCTCTCGAAAAATCGTTAATGCCATTATGTGCTTTGTCCAGAAGAGGAATGCACAATGGTTCCATGTCCCAATAAGATAGCCATAAAATTCAATCGTGTTGTGGACACTCGAGCTTTGTCCGGACATAGCTCTTTCTTCTTCTTCTGCCATGTTTAACGCTGTTCACAGATAAGGCACTTGCTGACGATCCTGACCACTAGGTACCGTAAAACCGTCAAACTTTACCCCACCAGGGGTAACTTTACCCCAAAAAGTGAGAATCTTCAATTGTGACGTAAACGTGGTAGGACTTAGATAAAAGTTAGCTATTGTGTTTTCGTTATTCTCCACATCCCAGAGAATCGATGCGGCTTGCGATGGCGCCTTTATCCATGTTATCAGCTGTTATCAGTCATAGTTTCCTGTTCAGCTGTTTTTGTCCTGTTTTTTGTGCTCCAAAATTTCTTCCATGTCAGTAGCTAGGAGTGGATTTACCAGGCAAGCCCTCATCATGTCACTTTCAATATCTTATTCTGAACAAAATACACTAATCAAATTGTAAGCCGCACATTCAAAATTCCGCGGGAGGGCGGCGCTCCACGGCCTTCGAGAGGGTCGGGGTGGCGATGGGGGAAGCGGCGGACGAGGAGGAGGTGGAGGCGAGGGAGGGGAGTCTTGACCCCCTCCGCCCGGACAGTTCAGTTGCCTTACGACGGAGCTCACGTTCGCCCCAATTGCGGGCCGGGAAGTAAATTGGAAGCCATTTGTGCAAGTTGTGTGTGGAAAAACTGTTAAAAGGGATACATTCTCTAGCGGTGATTAGAACTATTGTGTGCAGCAAACCATTTACCAGATAAATAGCAAAGTATCGCAATTTATCTACGAACTATTATTCTTCAAAGACGCCCTCGGGACCGTCTTCATCAACCTCACCTTTCTGCGTGCGATTTTGGAGAGTTAGTGGTAAAGTACCCAGTTAAATCGTTTATCAATCTTCTGTATGATCATTTTTGCCACTTTTGAATCTTTGTATATCGTTAATTTTACCATAAATTCGTCTATTTTGATCTCAGTCATCTCCCGTACCTAGGTGGCGTCGGTGTGCCCTAACATACCTTTAGGGCGTTGTAAGACCACGTGGCGAGGATTATCCTCCTAGGAGAGTACCAAGTACTTAATTCTTGATGCAAACTATCTTAAAACTATATACTTATCATCTTAAATTCTAAATTCTTACCTTTTTATTGAAGTTTCGGAGATCTGAGGGGAAGGTTCCATGAGGCCTTACCTTGTCGAAGTCAATATCGGAGTAGCAGTTTGTACTTGCCGATTTTTATACTAAAGTTTTACTTACCTGGTATACTTACATACTTTTGCAGTCATTCGAAGGGCTCGTTGAATATTTTATACCCAAATTTTACTTACCTTTGTTCTGATTGGAAGCCTAGTCCTAATACCTACCTAAGCGTTACCTAGAAGCGTCGTTATTTTCGATTAGTCAGGACGCATACCTATTAAGTTCCTACTTACTTTTGTCAATTCATGACTTGTTTTCTTTGTTTTTCGTTATTGCAAGACTGTTTTATCGTCGTTTTCTGAGGCATACCCCCGTTGGGGATCGTTTGGGTACCAGTACCCTGAATACCTTTGTACTATCTTATCTACTTACTTGTACTTACCTTTTATGTGACACATCCTTAGGGGGATTTAGGACCTATGTGTCAATTTACCATATTTTATTTGTTTTTCTGAATACAACATTTTTTTCTTGTTGAAAACCGGTGTTGCTGAGTCATACCCTGAGTACCCCAATAGTAGGTGAATTCAGACTGATCAAACTGGGTTGCAGGTTAGGTAAACAACGCCCATCAGGCAATAACGCTACCAACATAAATTCAAATTATAAACTTTATTTATTTTGATAAATACGTAGACATTGGGCTTTTACTGTTAACTTGCGGCTTACAGAATGGTGGCAGCTTGTGGGATTCTTTGAGGGGTGCGCCCTTCACGAATTCAAATCAGAAAGATCGGTCTGAACGAACTTACGGGGAGACTCGGAGGAAAAGGGGTCGAATAGCGGGATTGCGTAGAGCGGTACAATGAACGAACCGGGTCAGCACTTGGGTGGAGTGGGAGAGGCGGAGATGAGTGGGGTCCTCGGGCAGCTCGAGAGGTTGATGCGAGCGTACAATGACCTGGCGGGGAAGAGGCAGGGACAGGGGATGCAAACGGTACCCGATACGGATGTACCCCGCTCAATGTTTTTAGAAATTGAAAATTGGGACCCGGACGAACCCGGAGCGTTGCCGGTAACTGCATTTTTCCAAGTGTTCGACGATGTGGCCGGAACCCTGACGCAAGTTAAGAAAATGCGCTTGCTAAGGGCAAAAACCAAAGGTACGGCTAAGCAATTTCTGATTGATAACGCCCAGTCGCATGCGGGACTCAATCCGTACGATGAGGCACGCCAAGCGATGTTGGCTTGGTTTGAGACAGAAAACCCGGAGCGAGCGGCCGCATCACTGTGCGCGGCTAGGGTATCACAGGGCGAGGGGCTACGTCAATTTGCGGAAAGGGTCCACCGATTAGCTAGGTCGGCCGTAAAAGAGGAGGGACCGGACTTAACAAATCTACAAAGACAAAATTGGATTAGAAGAAAAACCTTGAAGGCGTTCATCAAAGGATTGCCAAAGGAATTGGGATCCCTGCTGACAAATAATCCCCCGGAGACGTTGGAAGCGGCATTGAAGAGAGCGGAAGGATTGAGGGAAACCCTAGACCTAGAATCGGATGATGACACTAAATGGGGGATTTCGGCGGTCACAGTGAGGGAAAAAAAATAATGTTACGAGTGTGGAACTCCGGGACACTTCGCCGCAAAATGTCCACGTAATGTTGGGAGAGCACCCGCACCAAATGCGCGCGGCCCACCCAAGCCAACACCGAGGTATCCTTGCATGTTCTGTGCGAGCATAGAACACTTTCCGGTGGATTGCATGAATAACCCCCAAAAGACCATACATTGCGACTATTGCGGAGTGAGGGAACATCTGGAAACTGAGTGCTATAAGAAGAAACAGTTGACCCCGGTATCTCACCCGCGAGGTACAAGCCTACCAGCCATTGAGGAGGCGGACAACAGGGATAAAGGGGAACCGCGTACCTACCCCATGGGACACGTACCGATGGTACGCTATCGCATGGAGAGACCAATCCAGCTCCGAGTGAACTTGAGTGGGGAGCCCAGGGAACTGATAGTAGACACGGGCGCGGCGGTGTCGGTGTTGGCGGCGCCGGTGAAAGGTATCCCTTTAAAACCTACCAGGGCTATGGCGTGGGGTGCAGACGGAAGACAGCTGGAATTCTGCGGGGAACAGGACCTAAGTGTGGAGGTGAGCGGATCGACCATCGGGCACACGTTTCTAGTGTTCTCGCGGGAAGGAACCGGCCTCGATCTGTTCGGGATGGACTTGATGAAAAAAATACCCTTGACGATTCGCCCGGATAAGGGTGAGGCCATGTTGGAGGTGTTCAGAAAGCCTGATCGGGAGGGATGCCTGCTGGACGTGGAACATGTCATAGATACTGGGCCGGTGGAGCCGGTGCATTTGAGACCATACACCATTCCTCATGCACTCCGAGAGGAGGTGGAGGAGGTGGAGTTGTACGGGTTGTTAGAGGAGGGCGTAATACGACCGTCCAAAAGCCCGTGGTCGGCGCCGGTCGTATTAGTAAAGAAAAAGACGCCTGAAGGGGAACCGCAGAAGTGGAGAATGTGTATTGACTACCGGCGTTTAAATAAACTAACCAAAGCAGACGCATACCCTATGCCAAATCTACAGGATACGCTAGCAATGTTGGGAAAGTGTAGGTATTTCACGAAGATAGATTTGGTATCTGGTTACCACCAGTTGAGAATGCATCCAGAGTCGGCGGAGCGGACAGCGTTTTCGGTTCTGGGTCGGCACTTTGAGTATACCCGCATGGCGTTTGGACTCCGGAACGCCCCCGCGACGTTCCAGAGGGCCATGAATAATGTGCTCGATGGACTAATAGGATGCGACTGCCTGGTATACCTGGATGATATTATTGTGTTTTCCCCGACCCTGGAGGCTCACTTGGACAGTCTGAGGAAGGTGTTGGACAGATTGAAGGAAACCCGTCTCCGAGCCAATATTGGAAAGTGTGACTTTCTGCAGCAGGAAACGAGTTATCTGGGGCACCGTATCACTAGCGAGGGAGTTGGAATGGAACCGGAAAAGGTACGCGCGGTCCAGGACTTCCCTGTGCCCAGTACCGTGAGTCAGGTGCGTGCCTTCCTGGGACTTGCGGGTTTCTACCGGCGTTTTGTGCCGGGATTTTCGAGCATCGCTGCACCGCTCACGGAACTTCTGAAAAAGGGAGTTGATTTTGACTGGACGGAGTCGCAAGGGAAAGCTTTCGCGAGCTTGAAAAACGCTATTATGTCCGATGCGGTTTTGATATATCCCGACATGACCCGAGAGTTCATATTGGCCACGGATGCGTCGCAGACCGCGTTGGGGGCGGTGTTATCACAGAGACACGGTGGGGAGGAACGTCCGGTGGCTTTCGCGAGCCGAAAGCTGAACGGCGCCGAAACCCGTTACTCGACAACGGAAAAGGAGCTGCTGGCGGTAGTGTGGGCGTGCCGGCACTACCAGGAGTACCTCCTGGGAAAGAGATTTGTATTGGAAACGGATCACATGGCGTTGACGGCGGCATTAAAGCTGCGAGACCCGATGTCGCGAGTGGGTAGATGGACCCTGAGACTCGCCGAGTACGATTTTGAAGCTAGGTACCGGCCTGGGGTGAACATGGGACATGCGGATGGGTTAAGCCGCATGCATGTGGCGGCCGTCAATGTTGAGGTGCCCCGACCCTTGTTAAAGGCTGCCCAAGATATGGATCCCTGGGTTCAGGACGTCGTCGCAAAACATCCGCAAAGGTTGAGACTTGAGGAGGATATATGGACGATCTCGGTGGAGGTGGAAGGAGAAAATGGATGGGTACCCCTTGTTCCGGTTACTCTTAGGGAGTGGGTGATGGTAACTTGCCACGGGAGTGCCTGGGCCGGTCATCCGGGAGCAGAGACGACTGAAAAATTAGTAAGACGGGTGGGGTACTGGCCAAAAATTCGGCGAGATGTGAAAACATTCATAGCCGCGTGCGACCCGTGCCAAAAGCGGAACGCCCCTGGGGGCATCACGGCGCCGATTCAGCGACCCCTAATACCTGCATTACCCGGCGAGGTGGTGGGTATGGACTTTGTGGGACCATTGGATACCCCCAGTGGACCCAAACATATCTTAACCATGGTGGACCACTATTCCAAATTTGCGGAGGCTTATGTGGTTACCAATACAACGGCTGAAACCGTCGCCCGCGTGTTGGTGGAACGTTACATACCCTATCATGGGGTACCAAAGAGGTTAGTGACTGATAGAGGAACCGGGTTTACCTCGGACCTTATCAGAAGACTTTGTAAGGACTGGAAGATCGTGAAAGTGCAGACCACGGCCTATCACCCCCAGGGGAACGGGGTATGCGAGAGGTTTCACAGGACCTTCGCCAATATCATGGCCAAAGTGGTGAAACGGACTAGAGAGTGGGGGCGGTTGATACCCATTGTGTTGGCTGCCTACCGGGCCACACCACACAAAAGCACGGGGTATTCACCGAATTACTTGACGTATGGGAGGGAGCTACGTCTCCCAAATGCAACAGATTGGTCCCGACAAAGTGAGGAACAGCGTTCAGCTGAACTGAGAACTCTAATGGAAGCCAGAAGGATTGCAAAGCGATGTTTGGACCGTGCGTGGAAACAGCAGGCGGATCGCATTAATCACCGGCGAACCCCCAGACAGTTCAACGAAGGGGATCGAGTGTACCTGAAACAAATGTACGAGGGTCGTCTCAAAAGTAAGTTACACTATTTTTTAATACCCGCGTACGAGGTGGGAAAAGCCTGGGATTCCTAGGGAGCTTTGGTCTGGGTGTAGTGGCAGCCCTGTAAAATTCCTATGCGTCCGCCATTATCCATTCGTCAGTTACAAGCAAGCCACTATGGAGCTACCACTCACTCCTACCGCCGATTGCGAAATACGTAGTGTCATCCGTTTTTTAACGGGAAAGAATAAAAGTGCGACTGAAATTCATCGCGAGTTGTGTAGTGTGTACGGTGACGACGTTATGTCAAGGCCAATGGTTTCTCGTTGGCGCCAATCCTTTATTGAAGGCAGAATAACTCTACACGACGAACAACGAAGCGGCCGCCCATCCACGTCACGTGCCCCGAACATTGTGGAAGATGTCCGAAGGGTCGTCGACACCGATCGTCGGCTTACGCTTGACGAAATTCATTCGCAACTCTCCCCAAATGTTGAAATTAGCCGTGCATCACTTCACAGAATCATTTCTGACGATCTGAATCTGTCCAAAGTGTGTGCAAGGTGGGTTCCACGTCTCCTTTCAGATCAGCACAAAGAGCAAAGGGTTGACGCTGCACTTCAATTTCTCCAGTTTGTTGATGATGAAGGAGATGGTTTATTCAACCGAATAGTGACTGGTGATGAAACATGGATCCATCACTGGACACCTGAATCAAAAAAACAGAGCATGGTGTGGAAAGGAAAGGACGAGCCCACTCCAAAAAAGGCGAAAGTTGTGGAATCTGCTGGAAAAGTTATGGCGACAGTCTTTTGGGATTCCAAGGGGGTATTGTTGATCGACTACCTGCCACGTGGGACTACGATCACAGCTGCACGCTATTGTGAGGTGTTGAAACAACTCAGAAGGGCGATCCAAAACAAAAGGAGGGGAAAGTTGACAAAAACAGTGTTTTTGTTCCACGACAACGCTCGTCCACACTCTGCTCGTCAGACACAAGAACTGCTTGAAGAGTTTCGATGGGATGTTTTTGGACACCCACCTTACTCCCCGGATCTTGCACCAAGTGATTTTCATCTTTTCCCGCAGCTGAAGCAACATCTCGGGGGAAGACGCTTCGCAAATGAAGACGAACTTAAAGAAGAAGTTGAAACATGGCTAAACAGTATGGCGGCAGAATGGTATGAAGCTGGGTTGAAAAAACTGTTGCCACGATACCAAAAATGTATTGATATTCAAGGCGATTATGTAGAAAAATAACTAATACATGTAATTTTCAAAATAAAACCTTTTTAACGAATTTTGAGGGTTTTAAAATTTATTTTTGTCATGGTGTAACTTACTTTTGAGACGACCCTCGTACATGCCTCCCGGCGAGTGCCGGAAATTCTGGAGTCCTTGGTCTGGACCCTGGATTGTCAAAAAGGGAATTTCCGCAGTAAACTATGAAATCCATGACATGTTGGGGGCTAGAACGCAGGTGGTGCACATCAACCGGCTAAAACCGGCCATGGTAAACAATGTGCCGGATGACGCTGTGTTAGACGAACCGCAATGTGAGGTTGTGTCCGAGGTACGAGTCGCCAAAGGAACACACACTGCGGATCAATGCTGGGAACTGGGGGATGCATGGAGCGAGGAGGACGAACCCCTGAACAGCGGGAGCCTGGAAGAGCCCCCGTACGAGATCCTGGATGGAACGCCGCAATCCTCACCTCATGCCTTGGGGACCGGGAGCGAGAAGGGGGGAGAGAGTGAGAACGCGGAAGGGAACACGTACTTGTTACGACCCCGCCCGCCGCGTAACTATAAAATGTTACACGAAAAGGGAGTGCTGGCCGGGGTTTGTGTAGGGTACGAAGTGTAAGAGAGGTGACTGAGAGTACCTGTAAAAAAAAAAAAAAAAAAAAAAAAAATATTTATGTATGTAATGATAATACGTAATGATAAATGTACGATAGTAAATAGATAAGTCTTAGTTAAGAAATGGATGGATAAAAACTGCTTACCTTGGTGAAATTGGGAGGTGAATGTATGGTTGTAAGTGAGACTTGTTTTGAAGTGTAAAATCACGTAGAAATGACAACGATGAACATGCCTGGAAAACCAAAAGTATTAGTCAATAATTAGTGGCGATCATACAGTCGTAGGTAGGGTAAAAACGATTTGGTACCAATGATATCAAGAGGAACGAACAGCACTAACTGGCATTTTCTTTGTTATGTAGCAGGGGGATGGAGACCCGTGAAAACTCGGAGTTGCGACTGCCTGTGGTGGCGACACCTCTCACCCACACCATGTCCTCGGTGCGTCAGGTGCGTCAAACGTACAATGACGCATGCCGGCAGGTGCTGAAACAGACAGCGCTCCGCGACGCAGCCCTCTCTCGGAAAAACGAACAATTGGCACTCGAACATGTGGAAGTGACCGCGGCATGCAGGTGATGAAGTGCGCGGACCGCAATGCTATTCTGGACTCTTTCTACGAAACGGGGATGGGTGGACTGAACCAGGTGGCCGCACTGCTGCCCGAGTGGCGACTGCATGAGATCGAGGTGGAGGGGTGGAAAGCACGCTGTAAACTCGCAGAGGACGAACTGACAAAAACCAAAGCAAGGATAGAGGAGTTGACTGGACAAATGAAGGACCTGGTGGTGCAGGATAATGCCGGCACCGCCGTACCACTAACACGACTACAGAAACCAAGACCAGAGGGACGAGCAGGGAAAAGGAGTCACCAAGTGACTGCAGAACCGGACGAACTCATGGACACTTCGGTGGAAGAGTCGGACAACGATCAGGGTGAGGATGACCCGGAGTACCCCGGACCGGATACCCCGTCGCCCGCACCCCGAGGAAGTCAACACGCGCCAGGGTTTACCAGCTTGCCGACACCACGCGCTGGAAATAAGGAGGAAGTATCCGTCACTGAAGTAAACCCCACCAAGAAGGTACTGTGTCCAATTTGCTTGAGACCTCCTACCGTCATGAGGGGGTTCCGTTGTGCTTCATGTAAAGCGTTTTGGGAGAGGCTCATAAAAAGAAATGAACGGGGCCAATTAACCAACCGATGCACTCCGTCGCACACAGGAGTTGTACCTACCTGAAGCCACTGTAGACGCACCCGGTACGAAGTGGAGTATACCCGGCGGTACCCCGGACGCAAATTGCCCATACCCAGCGTGGTTGATCGGGATTCCGCCGTCGGGGGCGACGGCTTCCGGAGGGAGGAAGAAATCTGTAAGCCGCACATTCAAAATTCTGCGGGAGGGCGGCGCTCCACGGCCTTCGAGAGGGTCGGGGTGGCGATGGGGGAAGCGGCGGACGAGGAGGAGGTGGAGGCGAGGGAGGGGAGTCTTGACCCCCTCCGCCCGGACAGTTCAGTTGCCTTACGACGGAGCTCACGTTCGCCCCAATTGCGGGCCGGGAAGTAAATTGGAAGCCATTTGTGCAAGTTGTGTGTGGAAAAACTGTTAAAAGGGATACATTCTCTAGCGGTGATTAGAACTATTGTGTGCAGCAAACCATTTACCAGATAAATAGCAAAGTATCGCAATTTATCTACGAACTATTATTCTTCAAAGACGCCCTCGGGACCGTCTTCATCAACCTCACCTTTCTGCGTGCGATTTTGGAGAGTTAGTGGTAAAGTACCCAGTTAAATCGTTTATCAATCTTCTGTATGATCATTTTTGCCACTTTTGAATCTTTGTATATCGTTAATTTTACCATAAATTCGTCTATTTTGATCTCAGTCATCTCCCGTACCTAGGTGGCGTCGGTGTGCCCTAACATACCTTTAGGGCGTTGTAAGACCACGTGGCGAGGATTATCCTCCTAGGAGAGTACCAAGTACTTAATTCTTGATGCAAACTATCTTAAAACTATATACTTATCATCTTAAATTCTAAATTCTTACCTTTTTATTGAAGTTTCGGAGATCTGAGGGGAAGGTTCCATGAGGCCTTACCTTGTCGAAGTCAATATCGGAGTAGCAGTTTGTACTTGCCAATTTTTATACTAAAGTTTTACTTACCTGGTATACTTACATACTTTTGCAGTCATTCGAAGGGCTCGTTGAATATTTTATACCCAAATTTTACTTACCTTTGTTCTGATTGGAAGCCTAGTCCTAATACCTACCTAAGCGTTACCTAGAAGCGTCGTTATTTTCGATTAGTCAGGACGCATACCTATTAAGTTCCTACTTACTTTTGTCAATTCATGACTTGTTTTCTTTGTTTTTCGTTATTGCAAGACTGTTTTATCGTCGTTTTCTGAGGCATACCCCCGTTGGGGATCGTTTGGGTACCAGTACCCTGAATACCTTTGTACTATCTTATCTACTTACTTGTACTTACCTTTTATGTGACACATCCTTAGGGGGATTTAGGACCTATGTGTCAATTTACCATATTTTATTTGTTTTTCTGAATACAACATTTTTTTCTTGTTGAAAACCAGTGTTGCTGAGTCATACCCTGAGTACCCCAATAGTAGGTGAATTCAGACTGATCAAACTGGGTTGCAGGTTAGGTAAACAACGCCCATCAGGCAATAACGCTACCAACATAAATTCAAATTATAAACTTTATTTATTTTGATAAATACGTAGACATTGGGCTTTTACTGTTAACTTGCGGCTTACAAAATTCTCAAAAAAGTGTTTTCTTAGTTATGCCTTTGTTTACCAAAAATTTGATGGTAACTTTACTCCAAAAACCGGGTATCTTTACTCCACTATAAAGGTTGGGATAAAGGTAGCCTCACTCATATTTTTCTTATTTAATCTCGAAAAATATTTGAGTTTTATAATTTTCGCAGTGTTGAATGTAAGGTTTCTAGTGTATCTCATGTCAGAAGTTAGAGATGGGGAGAAGAAATGAGAAAAAGCTTGGTACAAGCCCCTACCGAAACTTTACAACTGAACAGCTGCATTATGATATGAACATAAACGTGCTTTGGTCTCATAAGTTGTGATTTACAATATTATTTACTCGTGGGTTAACTTTGAAATTTACCATTGCAATTCATTCGAAAGTTATCGAATGTGAAACAGACTTTTTCTGTGATTTTGTTATGTCATTCGTTTATCGTTTATTGTCCTTCAATATTTCTTTACTTGTAGAAAGTTTTGCTCGATTACCTACATAAGTCTGTCTATACTGGAAGACTGAAATTGTGATCTTTTAACCAGAAATATTGCATTTCAAGCAAATTCGTTGAAATAAATGATGAATAAATTATCATTGGAATTTATATTTTTCTTAGGTATAACTTGTATTTTTCAAGCTAAAAAGTTCAATTTTTCAGAATATATTTTATAATAATATTATAAATATTTGATATTATCAAGTATTTCTGGGGTAATGAATTCAATCCCGACTAGTAACATTGCACCACTGCCCGTTTCTGTAGCGATAACTGTGAGTTTTTCAGAGTGGAGTAAAGATAGACGCACTCGTAGGTAACTCTATTCCAACATTTAAACAATTAAATCTGGGGGTTATAACTATCTGATCAATGAGCTCGACCACTCAAAATGTTCAGGAAGCCCTGAAGATCAATTCACTTATTAAAAAAATCAATTTAACCCATTTCGAGTGGGAGAAATTGTATTTGGAAATGTATTTGGAGTGAATCTTGGGGTAAAGTTTGACGGTTTTACGGTATATGGAAGGTGGATACTGTTATTCAGAGAAAAAACACCGTTCTCTCCCTTTAAGAAATCAAGGGTTGGGATTGAAATAAATCAGGAAACCAAAACTGAATCCCAAAATATTGTTCACTATAGGAAATGTGCCTAATTTTCGTTTAGATTTCAGCTTATTAAATGCGAGAATTGATCGTTTCATTGAAATGAGTTTTGTGTAGCACTCAGTTGTGCACTCTTTGCAGAATTGCATTCTTCGCAACCAAACAGGACACAGATTTTATTGCAAGTAGGTAGTATTCTATGTAGATGGTTAATACTAATAATCCAAAATTTGATGATAGTTCATTTTTAAATAGCTTTTTTTGGTACGTTGAATTTCCGTGATATTTTATTAAACAATAGGCAACTTAAGATCAGATAGGTAGTTGAAGAAGACGATTTTGGTGATCCTTTGAAACCAGAAGTTCCTTCAATTTTTGTGCTCCTAATTGATATAGGTAATATTAATATTTTTTAATTATTTGAGATTTCTAGGAGAATAAAAGAGTTGAAAAATATAATTATTGATTTAGTAATCCATGTATTATGCATGAATAACTTTCCAAAATTCATGATCAACTACACCTACCAACACACGAAACCGCCTGGCGTCACCACCCTCTGGTGCCAGTCTGCCACCAAAAAACCGGTGGTGAAGCCAAATTATTATCGAGAGCGTGATGAAATCTCTTACCCAAAGGGGTCATGTCCACAATCGAACTTGGCTAGAGGATCCAAAAGAGCCAAAAGGCCAAAAGAGCTCCATCTCCCACATTTTTTTTTTTTTTATTTCAGAAAATCTCAAATTCAAAAAAACTATTTTTGGAAGATCTTGAAGAGTATAGCTTATAAGAAATTAATGACTTTAGTGGAATAAGCGATTATTTTAGGAATTGTGCACTGGTGAAAACTTCTTTTGCGTTTTTCTCAAAACTCCGTTTTTGGACATAGCGGCTTTGTGCTTTAAGGTATCGATATATCAACGGTTTTGAGCCGGGTGATCCTCCTAGCCATCACAGCTCCACACCCACATCTATCAACGGTTTCGAGCTGGGCGATCATCCTAACCATCACACCCACATCTATCAACGGTTTTGAGCCAGGTGATCCTCCTAACCACCACAGCTCCACACCCACATCTATCAACGGTTTTGTGCTGGGTGATCATCCTAGCCATCACAGCTCCAAACCCACATCAGATGTGGTTGATATATTCTATCGACGGTTTAGAGCTGGGCGATCATCCTAACCATCACACCCACATATATCAACGGTTTTGAGCCAGATGATCCTCCTAACCACCACAGCTCCACATCCACATCTATAAACGGTTTGGTGCCTGGTGATCATCCTAGTTATCACAGCTCCAAACCCACATCTATCAACAGTTTCGAGCTGGGCGATCATCCTAACCATCACACCCACATCTATCAACGGTTTCGAGCCAGGTGATCCTCCTCACCACCACAGCTCCACACCCACATCTATCAACGGTTTTGTGCCGGGTGATCATCCTAGCCACCACAGCTCCACACCCACATCTATCAACGGTTTAGAGCTCGGCGATCATCCTAACCATCACACCCACATCTATCAACGGTTTTGAGCCAGGTGATCCTCCTCACCACCACAGCTCCACACCCACATCTATCAACGGTTTAGAGCTGGGCGATCATCCTAACCATCACACCCACATCTATCAACGGTTTTGAGCCAGGTGATCCTCCTAACCACCACAGCTCCAAACCCACATCTATCAACAGTTTCGAGCTGGGCGATCATCCTAACCACCACACCCACATCTATCAACGGTTTTGAGCCAGGTGATCCTCCTAACCACCACAGCTCCAAACCCACATCTATCAACGGTTTTGTGCCGATTAGGTAGGTAGTAATTTATTGGTTCTCAGCCAGCCAACAACAATCTCCACATAAATCTACCTACATTTCCTCCAACCTGAGTAAATCTAAATTAATAATGTAACTGTTAACTTTATCAAGTCAGTAAAGTAAACTAATTAAATTAAACTTTGACGAACACAGTCAGATAACGCAGTCTTAACTACTTATTTGGCCAGACATTTGGACACAGACACACTATTTTGAACGTTTTCAAAGTTTCAATTATTCAACAATAAGTACATTTCAAAGTATCGATATAAATAATCTGAATCGGCGCTAAATTACGCATTAAAATAGCTAACCAGAAATTTAAAAGGCAGTTGTTGAGGAATGACTATAAAATTGTAAAAGCAGTTCTTTAAAATTTCGCACATTAATCATGCTGCTAGACAGGAACTTCATCTTTAAAATTGGTTCTATTTGGCTATAGAAACCACACAAGTACTAGCATAAAAAATAAGAAAAATGCAATTGAAACACATTTGGGGACTCAATAAGAATAAAACTGCAGTCCACTCCAAAACTGTTTTTTCCCGCCAGCTCTTACAGAATAACAGGCTATTTTTCTACTTTCGGATGCAATAAAAAACAACGACCCTGAGGTAAAAGTTTCCGGTCAAATTGTTTCCAGTCACCGCAATTCTGTAATCGCGAATTCAGATTTAGCCCTGTCATGCTGATAATGATAAAATTTACAGGAAAAAAACAAACAGGGCAACCCACTCGAAACCTTCATCTGTGCTCCGTGCCTGTGTTCACCTCTCAATTGTATTGATGTGAAAAATCACATTTTTGACATAACTCGAGAGAATATTGAGCTGAATGACTTACTTTCAAAACACCTTTGTGGTAATTTGTCATACAAAACGTCATATCGGTGGTATCATTGGTTTTACAGTCCACTTCCTCGATTTCTTGTCTTCTTTCTTCTTCTTCTGCCATGTTTAACGCTGTTCACAGATAAGGCACTTGCTAACGATATTTCAACGAATAAATCATTGAATTTCTGGGGAAGAAAACTCCAATGTGTCACTTCACTTATTTGCATCTGTCACGAGCGCGACCCGCAGTCAACGAACTTGTAAACTTCTGTCCGGCTAAACATCCCTATCTATTGATTTTCATAACTTCGCACAGAATTACACTAGAAAGCTAAGAAATTTACGGCGCAGAAATTTGAAAAACCTACAAACATTTCAACAAAAAAGAATAGGTAACGTAAACGCTCGGCACGTCTCCGTTTGATTGTTGAAAATCGTCAGGTGGTGGGTGGGATACAGAAGTACCAACTGTTCATTTTCTTTACACTAAATTCCGTAGAAAAATCTCAGTACTGAAAACTTTCCAAGACTTTCCTACGATTCAATTTCAATTTCACTTGGCATCAAATAATCCGAAAATACTCGCTATCAAAAACGCACCTTTGCAGGAAATGATAAGTCAACACTTTGAACCCCTATGATTATTTTTTATTAATATGTTCCAATTTCAAGTTAAAATTTGACAACCCCTGTATGGTATTTAAGACTGGGAATAGTGTAGGTAAATTTGAAGACTGACTGGGTAGTTCTAAGGTCTGGGTAGTGATGCGACATCGACATCGATGTTTTCAAAACATCGATGTTTTTCAATAAACATCGATGTTTTTAACATCGATGTTTCGATGGCGATGTTTTCACAACATCGATGTTTCTTACCGATGTTTCAATCGATGTCATACTTGCTGATTTGTTGTTCCCATTGGTTTTCTCAATAGTTTACACATTAAAATGATGAATGAAACAAGCGTAATATACCAATACCATAAAATACCAATCGTGATGAATTATTACATTCTTATCTCTTGGAGGAATAAAAATAATAGCTAATTTTCCTACCGATTTTTTAAGTTGTTTTGAGTTGGCAATCCTGGTGCTCCTTATGAGGGGGTGTAACTGCTTTAAATATTCATTTGGCGAATGTACTGGGGTAGAAATTGCCCTAGTGGCTAGAAATTGATTCATCAGATGAAAAAAAAAGTCTATTCGAGTAGGTACCTACAAGCAAACGATCTCGAATATTTGTGGGTTTGTTCGGTGAGGCAGTCCCGGGCAGTCCAGGGCTGACCACGCCCACTTTTGGCCGTTCGGAGAGGACCAGTGTAGTCCCGGACGAGAGATTTGCCGTTCGGAGAAGCAGTCCAGGGTAGTCCAGGGTCGTCCGAACTTACAGCGAGAGTAAAGCTGGATTCACATGGGACGGAATGAGCGTTAAGCGGAAAAACGGAATTGACGGAAAAACCAGTGGAGGGGGTGGCGGAGTCGCCAAGAGCCTTCACATGGAGTGGTGGACGGAATAGACGGAATCATAACCTTCCCCGGAAGCCTATCTGATTTGAAACCTCTCTCATCTCAAAACGCTGCAAATTATTACACAATGGTTTATTATTTTTCTATATAGATCACTCGTCTACAAAATCACCAACCATCCAATGTGAAGGAAAATAAAAAAATAAAAAAAAAATAAAAATCACCAACCATTGATCGCATTTTGGTCAGCTCTAATTTGAACGGAGATTAGGCCTCTTTTGCGATTCACACTCGTGTTTTGATTTATATATATATATTTCAATATAAACCCTTAAATTTTCGTAGGGAGCGAACGGTTTGTCCTACAGAGCTCCGCGTGGTCTCAAAAAATTCTAAAAATTCTATAGAATCTTAAATTGAAGGAAAAACAATACCTTTATATCAAAATTGTTTGAGTTAGGGCGTTTTCAAAATTTCAACATTGATTTTGGAACCCTTAGAAGTGACCTACATCAACCAAAAGCTTCGGGGCACAACTAGACCCCAAATGGAGCCTACATACCAAATTTCATCAAAATCGGTCAATGCTAAGTGGCAAAAGTGCCGCGTACGGCGGACGGACGGCCAAATTTTTATTCGATTTTTGGATTCTACGTACCTTGAAACGTAAACCATCAAATTTTGAGGGGGTGTTAAATTTTTTTTTTCTTGGTCGATTCCAAAGGTTCATTATTGAAAACAATAAACCAAAACGGACGGAGAAGCAGAGGGACGAGACGACTCGAAAATAATGCAACCTCTACTGTGGTTATAACCTTCCCGTCCACTGCGGGGGGCGACGGAAACGCCGGAAGCGGTATGGGCGGTATGAAATTTTCTACCGCCGATTCCGTCTGCCCGTGGGACCAAGATGGCGGCCCCCATGCTCAACTGTTGTCCCAACAACCAATCAGATAGCGTTATTCCTTCCGCTTTTCCGTCCTTTCCGTCCGTTCCGTCCCTTGTGAATCCAGCTTAACGCGAGAGTAACGAGTCCGGCGCATGCGCATTGCACTTTTTTCTCCCGCTCCTCACCTCTCGGGTTCCTCCGCTCCTCATCTTTCGAGAATTCAGAAGTTTTTTGATAATCCAATTATGATGTCGGCTGATTCTTCTGATTGCGAAAGTGACGTGATGAGTGTGGTTTATTTTTTTGGACGATGATGTCGAAGACATTTTCATTATCGAATTGATTTATCGGAGATTGAGGCTGAAGAACCAAAAGCTACATTCAACAAGTTGTGTTGGAATTTGATGATCAACACTTCGTAGAGCTGGTACGAACACTCCCTCGATTTTTCTGCTCAAGCAGGTTTGTCATCTTTCAGTTTTCCTACTGTCGATATATACTTACATCAAACTATAAAAATATTCATTCTGTTCATTATTTCATAATATTGTCCACTTATAGGTCCATACGGAAAGCTGAGTGCCCAACATCGGAGTTCTGATATTTTTGTGGCCTACCTACCTACTGTGGGCACCAAACTGCGTCGTTCTGGAATGTTGCTGACCGCTTCGACCTAAATATCTCTTAGCACATGTGGAATAAGAAAAGTGGAATTGAAAACTAGTATTGTAAAGTAACAGTAATTATATTAACATCTATTCATAAAACAATTAAAGACCCGGAACTTTGAAATTGAGTATGAGTTGCTTGGGAAATACGATTTTGGTAAAGAAGCATAAATCTGTATATACGTTCAATTTATTTTCGTAATTTCGTTACCATTGTTCTGTCTCTATTTGAAATTATACCCATCGATCAAGTCGAAAGCGTTTTACTTTCATTTTTCTTTAAATACAAGCGTCTTGTCGAAAATGGCCTTCCCTTTTGTATGACTCTACCTGTACCTACTCTTAAGAAAGCTTCACTTGGTAAAAAGGGTGGTTTAAGACACCTCTTCGAAGAATTGGTAGCAGTGGAATCATCTCATCAATTCACAGTAAGTAATTTTGTACTACTTGTGTAAAAATTCGTTAATTCGTAACCCATAACTTCAGCTCGTAACTTAACTTCAATTTAAAGTAGTTTTACGAAGCTCCAGTCGTAGTTTCCATTTGGGGGAATAGGAAACTTTAGAAATAGGCAAATTTGGAAATAGGCAGCTAACCTCATTTTAGAAGCATTTATTATTCCTATACAAAAAGGAGTAAAATCAAGTATTAATAAATACGTCTATAAATTAATAAATCTTAAAATAAAATCGCAATAAATTTCACATCTCTCTGGCATGGATATTTTATACGTATGAAATATCCATGCTTCCAGTGCTGTCCCGTGTGCGTTCGGACAACACCGAATCTCGGACAGTCCAGGGCGACTCTGTGACGTCACGAGTCCTGGACTGCTCCAGTCCTGGACCGTCCAGGACTGCCTGACCGAACGAACCCTGTATAATTATGATCGGGCACATCGATGTTTTTGGTCGATGTTTCCACTCGACATCGATGGTGGATTCGATGTTTTCTATCGATGTCGCATCACTAATATGTAAATGTTGTGGTGTTGGTCACACTGGTTAGCGCAAGGTTCCAACCTACCAATACAACTGAAAAGTTCCCATAGATCTGACGTTTTTTCGTTATGATGCTGATCCATTGGGCATAATCAAAACGTAAGTGGATCGCCTAGGATGAAAAATGTTCTAGTATTATTATTGATACTATCAATTTGATAATATTTCAGGACTATTTCTCCACCCGATTGATGCACTTCCGAAGTCTTTTCAATTTCCAACAGCTTTCATATTCCTCTCACGAAATTCTCCCGCCTGTTCTTTCAACCAACATTGCACTTGCTCCTTTACCTTCTCGTGGTTCCTCCTAGGCCACTCAAGTAGGGATGTCCGATACTTCAAAAGCATCGTTTTAATATCGTATCAATACATCTAGAAAGTATCAAAAAGTATCGATACTTTTACAAAAATGGGTGGAAAGGCCTTCTATGTTTCTCTTCATCAGTATGACATCTCTCCATCGCGAGGATAATAATTAATATAGAATGAACAAAACAATAAATCGCTCATTTTTTTTAGTTTAGGCACTTGGTTGGGTTAACATTTTGATAGTCCTTCCTAGATGATGGAGGACAAGGATGTCTACTATTTGGTTACAAGGAGAGCCGATCCAACCAGGATTTTGCTACCCCCTCCATCTGCAAGCAGATAGATAAACCACGAAAACCCTAAAGGGTGAATCGAGGGAGTGGAAGGAACTCACCACCCGGGAGCTAGTCATAACTATCAGTTCCTCTAGGTACCTGTTTGTGTTAACACCACAGGTAAGGCCGAACCTTCTAGCTAAAGTTCTACCAACTAGACAGGTCGGTACCCGAGTTCATAACAGAACTCACATGCCGAGAGACATCTTCAGGGGGCAAGCCCTTAAAGAGGCCATCTCTACCCTTATAGCCTTCTTGGTACAAGCCCTTGAAGTAGGGTTTGCTCAACCACGACCACCACGAATCCGACCTCAACTGAGGGGCAGGCAGAAGATGCTTTGACCGAGGTCAGTGCATCTGTAGCCTGGGGCTCCCCTCGCCCATGGTACTGGTAATTGAGATGAGTAATAAGCCTTTTACGGCATTACTTCTGTCCCCGGAAGCCCGACCAGGTAACATGCCCGGAAGCAGAGAATTTGTACCTGCTCCCTAACTGCTCTACTCCTGTCAGAGGCATATGCCAGAGCCCTAACATTAAGGGGGTACAGGAGAGGGAGGCATTATGCGCTGCAGTACCCATAATGATGGATGACAGCAGGATATCATAGAGAACTGGAGGTGGTGGTACATCATCTTAGTTTAGTTTGTTGAAGTGGTTGGTCTCCCAACAATCTACATAGAGAAAGAGGTACCTACAAAAATTCGATACTTTCATCAAATGTGGGAGATAAAAAATAGATAGCATTTTATCTAATGTGAGAAGTAAAAAAGTATCGCCTCTGATACTGGAAAAAAAGTATCAATACTACTACGACATATATCGGGAAAAAAAGTATCGATATGTATCGATGTATACTTTTAAGTGTCGATACTTTGGGGACATCCCTACACTCAAGTGGTGTTAGATAGGGGAAAAGGTCGTAAAACCACTCGTTGCCAAACCCAGACTGTGAGGTCAGTTTCACTTCAGGGATAGGGAGGGAAATGCTTGGAATGGGGAGCGTTTCATGGGATTTTCCCGGAGTTCAGAGAAAATTAAGAGGAATTCTTCAATGGTGTATTTCAGTGGGTCAGAAATTCAGGTTTTTGACCTCAAATTTGGATTCAGCACCCTTGAAAACCTATGTACTTCAACTTTTAGCCCAATGAAACTATAACATGTGGTAGAAAAATTAATTAAAGATATCACACGTTTGAAATAAAGGCAGGCCTCCCTTAACGCACACACATTTATGCCGCGCGCGTGTGTGAATAGTATCCAAGAGGTCCTCCAAGGGTTTCATCTCTTCTCTGTGCATGGATACTTTTTTCAAAGAGTTTTGGCTAGCTACGTCACACCATTCAAATCTTCAACTTTCCTTAGCGTTTGATCACAGTATAACAAATGAAAGACCAATTAATTCGGGGTCGAATGAGTATCACAACTTCATACTTCGATCAAGAGGTCAAAATTGATAGGAAGTTGAAAAATGCCAATTTTCCGAACTTGGACCAATAGTGAAGTGTCATCACTTCCTGCTACGTGGAAAAAAGCCTTAAAAAACCTTCGAAATAAAAGTTGTAGGCCTTCTAATTTAGCGTTCAAATAGCATCAAGAGTTCAACTTCTGAACATAAATACACTCAGAAAGGCAAGAAAAGATAAAATGACAGATCATGACGAGTAGTGATTGTTGTGCACTTATAATACCAACAAAGAAGCAAGGAAAAAAATGGTGACAAAATTCCCCAAGGTCATGAAGAAATGGTGAACAAATTCCCCAAGGTCATGAAGAAATGGTGAACAAATTCCCCAAGGTCATGAAGAAATGGTGAACAAATTCCCCAAGGTCATGAAAACTAATATCTGGGTCGATAAAAGGAAGGAAATATGAAAAAATATCACATTTAAAAAATTTATAAATTAAATAGTATAATTCAGAGGGTGATAAAATGCATGGTTTTCACATTCTACGGTGACAGGACCCAAAATGAAGTTGGTGAAAGAGGAACGTAAGCAATTCAAGTTGGTTTCGGAAGCGAAGAAAACGGCGGAGTTCATTCTGCAGCGTTGGCAGCTTGTTTTGCTTCAACAGTAGGGAACTTCTCCTTTGCTTCACTCCACGTTTTTCGGCCTGACGAGAGATCTCTTACCAAATCTGGGATGTCAGAGAGCTAGAAAATAAGAATTCACATAGTAATGAATATTACTATAGTCCAATAAATAAGAATAACTAACCATAATAAGGCACAATGTAATATACTAATATACAGGGTGTAATACCTATGTTCCCGCCAAAGCCTAGGGATTGAGAGAGAGAGAGAGAGAGAGAGAGAGAGAGAGAGAGAGAGAGAGAGAGAGAGAGAGAGAGAGAGAGAGAGAGTGAATGAATGACGGATTTTATTTAAAAAACCAGGGGGAGGTTAGGACCGAGTGGTCCTCTCTTCCACTTCCCCTGGCAGCATCAGACAAATATAATCCTCGATCAATCGTAATATCAATTTAACTGTATAACATAAACATCACTTGATGCACACAAAAAATACAAAATGCAAAAATAATACAACACTTCTAAATGTTTTGTAAAAAAAAGAAATTTTACAGTATTTATCTAGTTAGTTGATTAACGTAAATTATAATTGTTCATAAGTTTTTAGTAGTATTTCCTTATAAACATTGCGGAATTGGAGAACGGTTTTGCTCATATCAAAGAGGTCTTAGTTTGAGTTATACAAATTGATTGATTGCAGCATGAAAGATTTACTAAAGAGTATCGTATTATGTCGAGGTATTTGTAGAGTGGTGGTAGCGTTACGGGTTGAAATATTATGGATGACGGAGAGATATTTAAATTGTTCGTAGAGGTAAGTTGGTTTTTGAAACTTTAATATTTTAAATAACATTGTGGCTAGAGAGAGAAAGAGAGAGATAAAGCATTTGTTTACATAATCGTTTTTAGGACGTCCCACAGTAAGACTTGGGCGTCCTTATGCGATCGATCTGGGGTGAAGTTGGACAACACTCAACAGAAAAAAAAAATAACCACACAGTAATCCGTGTTAGACCATTCTGAATCCAAATCCGCGAAAAAAACCATAGGTGTATGTCTGTGTGTGTGTGTGTGTGTGTGTGTGTGTATGTGTGTGTGTAACAAAATCTTGTGTACTCTGCACAGGCCTTAGTTCTCAACCGATTTTCCTGGTTCTTTTTTTGTTCGTCGCGGAAAACTATCTAGTTGTGCACTACGTCGCCGGAATTTCGAATTTTGCCTTTTAAGGGGAGGAAAGGGGGGGTTAATGCTCGAGAAACGTGCGTTTTTGGGCATAATCTTGTGTACTCTGCCCAGGCCTTAGTTCTCAAACGATTTTCGTGGTTCTTTTTTCGTTTGACGCGGAATACTATCTAGTTGTGCACTACGGCGCCGGAATTTTGGATTTTGCTTTTTAAGAGGGGGAAAGGGGGGGTTAATGCTTAAAAAACGTGCGTTTGCGTGCGTAATCTTGTAAACTCTGCCCAGGCCTCATTTTCCAACCGATTTGCGTGTTTCTTTTTTTGTTTGACTCAAATAACTTCCGAGTTGTACATGATTTTACCAGAGTACCAAAATTCGCAAGGGGAGGGAGTGAGTGGGGGATAATATTCACAAAATATCCGACTTTTCAATATTTTGGTTCCTTTACTGCTTACTAATTGTACCCAAGCTTTGAAATTGAGGAAAAATTCTCATCATACCTCCGGATTTTCATGAATTATTCTCTGTACCACCATGGAACTAATAGTGGTGCCACCATGGTGCCATGATGCCATAAACCGCTTATTTCGTGTTTTTTTGTGTTTCGCCTTGAATACGGATGTGAACTTCGACGGACTGCCTACCAAAACTAACAGATGAAAGTTCAATGTTACGACGTATTTCCGCTTTGGTGCCAGACTGGCACCATTGTTGGCGTTGTGGAGGTGGTGGGGGGGGGGGACTCGAATTCGCATGTTGGGTATCGTAGATCATGGATTTTAAAATGCTCTTAAAATGTTAAGGTGGATAATGGTGGGGGGGGGGGGTCACTATTTCTTGCCTAAAGTAATAAATAAATTACATCGAATGAAACAATTTTATCACTTAACAACTGGTTAAACTGATCTAATGCTTATCCAATGGGACGTCCCCTGGAATGCATGCATTACTAAACAATATGTTTTACATTCATGCATAAATACATTTTCACATTTTGCTTCCGAGTCTACCAAGGTAGCGGAAGCTTTGTTTTCACTTTCCAAGGACGAAAAAAAAAGTTCTCCAAAATCAAAATTTTCACTCGCGTTTTGCCTTTTAGACCTTTCTGAACAATTTTGGTTCCGTGTATGTCTGTCTGTCTGTCATGAATTCCTTGTAACGCGCATAACTATACGAAGTTATTGTCCCCAATAACTTCAATTGTTCAATGATGATTGTTCAATCATCATCCCCGGACTGATAGAAGCAACTGCGCATGCGCAAACGTGAATTCCTTGTAACGGCCATAACTTCTACATTTTCCATCCGATTTCAACGAAATTTTCAGGGATGTTACAGACTAGTATTTAGATGTTTTCCTATGAAAATCATCACCTTCGGACTGATAGTAGCCACTGCGCATGCGCAAACGTGAATTTCCTTGTAACGGCCATAACTTCCACATTTTCCACCCGATTTCGATGAAATTTTCAGAGATTATGTGGATTAGGTTGTAGATAGTCCCCTATGAAAATCATCATCCCCGGACTGATAGAAGCGACTGCGCATGCGCAAAAGTGAATTACTTGTAACAGCCGTAACTTCAACTGTCCCCCAGGGGTCGCGGGTTCGAATCCCAGCCGAGGCTAAGTATTTTTTTGATCCAATCACATGCATCTACTCACTTTTTCATCCGAATTTGATGAAATTTCTAGGATTGTCCAGATTAGCGTGTAGATGGTCCCCTATGAGGGTAGTGCAAGGTGCTTAGAGATTGGTGTTTTGAGATCAACTACTATGCATCGGATCATCTATATAATCGGGTTATGGATACGAGGAAGCTATGTGCCACACCCACTTGGCAGACGTTTTTTCTATGCTACCTGCCAATGCTATTGTTGTGATCAGCTATTTTTTTTAAAAGAAACTCCCCTGAAAGACGCAGGGGGCACGCCATTAATACAAAATAAATAAATAAATCAAATATAATGGGGAGGACGCCCAGGACTCACGCGACGCCAGCCCTTGGGAGTAGGGATGATGAGGAAGGTGGGGGTGGGAGAGAGGGATGAAGGGAAGTCTCTCTATAGAACGATCACCAGTTCAAATGTGAGCCGAGCAGGACGCGGGTGGTGATACCACGGAGTACGCCTACCGAGATGCCCAACTCACGCAACTCCGTGACGCTTTTTTTGTACTACACTCCGCGCCATGACAAGGTTGCAGCCATCACCCTGATGTTGTTGGGTGCCACTCCTTTTAGCTCCGACACCGCTTGCCATAAATCATTCGTGTCATACTTTCTTATCTTGGCCCACCAAGTCTGCCCCATGTCCAAGCTGCCATTGACAACTTGGACATCCAGGATAATGCAAGACTGGTCGGGCTTGACGGAAACGATGTCGGGCTTCTTATTCTGGTCACTCGGTATGTGGTATATCCTCTCCCTCTCAACATCCCAGCTGCTACATGACAAGGCACCTGCTATCTGCTTGGCGACCGCATCATGACGTAGAATGCGGCCCCCATGAGTCCGAGGACACTGCTGCACCACATGATACAGATGTTCACTTCTACTCCAACAGGCGCGGCAAAGGGGTAGGGTCACTGGGCTGAAAGCTGAATCTGGGAGCCCGAGAAGCGTTCTGCTTGGTGGAGCTCCAGGACATAGTCATAGCAGAATGCAACAGATCGCGTTCATGATCGTTTCTTCCCAACCTATCACAACAAGTCACCTTGTTTAACACATATTTTTCTCCTTGGTGCATTACCAGCCGCATCTAAGTAATTATATTTGATAACATTTAGTTATATTCGCGATATGTATGAAAAAATCGAGCGATTTTCAATAATACACTGGGTTTCAAACGTTTCTATGGGTGGCAGTTGTCGATCGAACATTTGAACAACTGGCGATAGGGACAACAACAATTGTAAGGGGAACTTGGAAAATACCTTTCGCCTCAATTGGATTTTCTAAGTAATTTTTGCATATCCAAATGATGATGAAACGAAAAGTTATCAATTTCTGGTCATTCGAAAGGATTTGAAAAGAAGCGGTATGAAGAGTGAGTCCTCTCCCCCCACCACTTCCGTAGTAGTTCCTCAATCCTAGCTGAAAGTAGATGGCGCTACTGAGGCAGCCTCAAAAATGCCTGCCCACCATTTTAACGTTGGCTTTCTTCTCTGTTAACTTGTCTCCATTACTCTGTGGGTAGGGTTGTCCCATGACTACCTCTCAAACACCGCACCGCAGTTGGCAAAGATGCCACACGGACGGCGTGGAAGTGTCAGTAGTCGCGGGCCCCAATGCCCTCCGAAGCCCTATCTACCCACTGGGAAGAGATTAGGCTGGGCTGGGCTTCGCATTTCTGTCCATTCGCTTCCTTAGCTCATGTGGTAGGAGCTCGGATTCAGAATTGGAATAATAGGAGATCGATCCCCGGTCGAGGGAAGTTAATATTTGATGGCGCAGTCAGTAGGACCCAGATGGTCTCCTCAGCATTTCTCAGAGAAACAATAATTCATTAAGATTAGGTCATCAAAACAACTCCCTCCCAAGACAAGAGTCGAGCCACCGCCTATTCGGACAAACGTTGAGGTCAGCAGATCCCCCGCCCAGTCAATAAGGAATAATAACAAAAAACTCCGAAGCCAGTCAAAAATACGCGATCTCAATGGGGTGATTAGCGACCTCTTCGCATTTCTGTCCATTCGCTTCCTTAGCTCAGTGGTAGGAGCTCCGATTCTGAATCTGAGCTCCTACCACTGAGCTAAGAAAGCGAATGGACAGAAATGCGAAGAGGTCGCTGATCACAACACCCCCCCCCCCCCTTAAGGAAATCTTAGGTACTCCGTTACCTAGTCAGGGAGGCTGCTTTGGCCGGCGTTTCACAACCCATTGAGAATCGTTTTTTTGACTGGCTTCAGAGTTTTTTTGTTATTGTTCCTTATTGACGAGGCTGGGAAATGCTGAGGAGACCATTTGGGTCCTACGGTTGAATTATCAAAAATTAACTTCCCTCGACCGGGGATCGATCTCCTATCATTCCGAATCTGAATCAGAGCTCCTACCACTTGAGCTAAGGAAGCGAATGGACAGAAATGCGAAGAGGTAGCTGATCACAACACTATATCTACCTACTGATTCTACCTCCAGATGCTCTTTTTCCTGATTCCTCAATCCAAATCTTAAAAGTGAAAAAAGTCGGATTTTAAGGGGTTTAAAAAAAAGTCATGAGACAAAAAAAGTCACAAATTACTTGTAGACTCAATCCCTAGACTATCGCAGGAACATAGGTGTTACACCCTGTATCAAAACTTGAATTTGTCTGTTGGTTCAGTAATGGAGTGTGCGCCTGGGTCGGAAAAACTGTTTATTGTTATTTTTAATCTAAACTAGACCTCATTCTGAGAATTTTGATACCAACTGCGACCTTCTAGCGTGATGAGACCTTTTTCTATGATTTTTCAAAGTTTCGAATGTTTATGACGTCACAGTGGGCTCCCAGGCGAGAGGGGCGCGTGACGTCATTAACATTCGAAACTTTGAAAAATCATAGAAACAGATCTACTTATCCACAAAGAGAACGGCTGGTGCCAAAATTCTCAGGATGAGGTCTACTTTCGATTAAAAATTTAAAACAAAATCAGGCGCACCCCCCATTTTTCCTCAGATACTATTCTAGTAAGTTATAGATAAATCAAAGAGGTCAAAATTTTGAAAAAAATAGAGTCAAAAAAGATTGTCTAAGGGTAGTTCGCGTTTTTAATGAAATTACTATATTAAGAGTTAAAATGAGCAAGACAAGTTTGTCGAGAGCACCCGAGAAAAGGAGGTAGGAGAACTTTCTGACAGATAAGGGAAAAAGAGAGGCAGGAGCCTGAAGTCTTTGGTCTCACAAATTTGAACTCCTGCATTGTCGGCATACTACACATTTCTCTTTATTTGGGGAAATCTTCTATTAGGAGGAGGTCAAGAAAAGGGTAAAACAACTTACCGGTAACCGGATCTGCTCCATGGAGTCCCTTTCCCTTAGAGTGGCAGTCGAATCGGTGATCGTGTCGAAGTCTATTGTGACTCCAAAAGGCACTGCAATTTCGTCAGTTCGAGCATAGCGCCGTCCAATGGAGCCACTCGAATCGTCAATCCTGTGACTGATGTCTACCTTCCGGAACTCAGCACCTAAAACGAAAATACGATTCAGTTGAGATAGTCTAGCACTGCTTTCCAAAGCATGATGGCATGCGGTTGAATCTAGTGACCTTTCGATGTGATATTTAACATCGAAAAAATAACGGAAGGCAGTATCGATATTGATAAAATATCGGAAGAAAAATATCGATATCACTAATATTGATAGAATATCGAAAGAAAAATATTGATGTGACATTGTCACTGATGTTGTAGCATCTTTTTTATCAATACCAGTGATATCGGTAGAATATCGAGAGAAAAATACTGATTTTACTGATATCTAATATGTTTTTGCATCGATTGTTATCGATATCTACTAACATAATGCCAGTTCAAATTTTGCTCGTAAAAAGTTCTATTAATACATAATGTAATAAATTAATACAAAACAGAAATGGCGAACGCTAAATTGAACCAAAAAGAAGTGATAACGATGTCTCGTCCCTCTGTTGAATCATCAAAAATTAACTTCCCTCGACCGGGGATCGATCTCCTATCGTCCGACTAAACTATATTCACACTTCTGAGTCAGAGCTCGTTACCACTGAGCTAAGGAAGTGAATGGACAGAAATGCGAAGAGGTCGCTGATCACATCCATTCCCCCCTTTAAGGAAATCTTAGGTACTCTGTTAGGGTGCGTTCAGAACGCGGAGGTAAGAGGCACGCTTGAGGGTCGACGTCGCTATCGATGGCTATCGCGGGAAAACAAGTGCAAAGAAATGAATGAGGGCGTTCAGAGCAAGGAGGTCGCGGTTGCGCTAGGAGGGACGCTGGAGGGTCGATGCTTTTGGTTTTCAAAAAAACTTTGATCACGGGAGGTCGATGTCGCGATGTCATCGCTGCTCCCTGGACTGTGATTGGTTGTTTCAAGGCCGCATCTCCACTCTCTCATCCCAATCGCCACAGTTTTGTTTTATTTATTGAATATGAATATGAATGTAAATAATGGAAGGTTTCTTTTGCATGAATTAGTGTTTTTGAATGTTTTATTTATTCGCGTTGCATACAAAAGAAACAAAATTGTTTCAGAAAGAAAGGATAATAAAAATATAAAATTTATATATAATTTTTTTTTTAATATAAAATTTATATTTTTATTCAATAGGTACTTTAGTATTTAATATTCAAAATTGAATATTAATAATATTCAAATTCGTTTTTTTTTCATTATATAATGTAATACTAGTTTACTATTTAATTAATTTGTGTTGAGTAAGTATTCCTATTTATTTATTTTATTTTATTTTTTGTTTTGAGAGAGAGAACCGGCCAAATGGCATGAGTCAATGGCGGCCTATCCTTATTCCGTTACCCTCTAGATTTCAATTTTGTATAGGTAAATTATGTTACGATTCAAGTATCGAAATTTATCATTATACATAATGTAACATTAGTCTAGTATTAAATTAATTTGTGTTTGGTAAGATATTTCCTATTCATTAACTTAACTTATTTTTATGCGTATTTATACATATAGTAATTGTATCATATTTATTTTACCATGTATATAGCGTTATCGAAATGTTTTTCATTAATTTAGAGTCCTCTATGTTGGATAAATGTTTTTTAATTTTATTTGCCATTGTTTTTATATGGATTTGTTTGTTCAGCAATGGATAAATGAAGTAAAACAAGTTGTTCGTTACAAGCTTTAGAAAAGGTGCATTCTGCATGAAAGATTTATTTACTCTGGGTTATTGAAATAATCTGTAAGCAGTATTTTTGAATATTTAATTTATGCTACCAAGTTCCGCCTCTATTACAAAGTCTTCTTTGTTTGGCATTAATTTGAAAATAAGCTAAGCACTTCCCCGGATCCTCTTCCACTGGGGCATCAAGTGGTGAAATTCCCCGTATTTAGAGTGTTTTCCCTTGTGGGGTGGTTCTGGAATCATCTGTTGTTTAAATTTCCGATAATAATCAATTTGGCTACCGTTCGGTAGAGGGTGAGGTTATTTCTACCCTCTACCGTGACCTCTTCATCGACCTCTTTGTTCTGAACAGACTAGCCAAGAGGGAGGATGACTTGCCACTCTCCCTCTGCCACGAACCTCCATCCTGCCTCCTAGCTTCCCTCTTACCTCCGCGTTCTGAACGCACTCTTACCTAGTCAGGGAGGTGAGGGCAGCTTTGGCCGGCGTTTTCCAACCCGTTGAGAACGGGCTATTTTTGACTGGCTTCGAAGTTTTTGTTATTCTTCCTTATTGACGGGGCGGGGGTAGTGACGATTCGATACTTTCGATATTTATTGATATCGATAGTTTGTTTCGATATTTCCGATATTTGTATCGATATTTTTCTTGCGATGTTATCGAATATCGGGAGGAAAATATTGATATCGAAAGAAATGAAATATCGGTTGTGATGGTTATATTTCTTCCCACTGTAATTCATCAATTTCCCCTAAAATATGAAAAATAATAAAAAGGCAAAGTAAAAAGAAACGGAAGTTGAACGCAACACTTAAACAACAATGTTGAAATAACATGACAACCCACTATGTCCTACATACAGTATGTACTCATGCTCCATAATCGATATGGGAAGAGGAACAAGACATCGATCAAAAGATTTGCTAAAACATATTTGATATCAGTATTTTTCTTTCGACATTTTGTCGATATCACTGATATTTATTTTTAAAAATATGCAAAAACATATTCGATATCAGTATTTTTCTTTTGATATTCTATCGATAGGTACCACTGATATTCATAAAATATAAATATGCAAAAACATATTCGATATTGGTGAAATCAGTATTTTTCTTTCGATATTCTATCGAAATCGCTGATATTGATTTTTAAAAATATGCAAAAACAAACTCGATATCAATGAAATCAGTAGGTATTTTCCTTCCGATATTCTATCAATATCGCTGATATTGATTTTAAAAAATATGCAAAAACATATTCGATAGCGGTGAAATCAGTATGTAAAAAATATGCAAAAACATATTTGATATCCGTGAAATCAGTATTTTTCTTTCGATATCGATATCACTGATATTGATTTTAAAAATATGCTAAAACATATTCAATATCAGTAAAATCAGAATTTTTCTTTCGATATTCTAACGATATCAGTGATATCGATATTTTTCTTCCGATATTTTATCGATATCGATACTGCTTTCCGATATTATTTCGATGTTAAAGATCGCATCGAAAGGTACATTGAATCATCACTAGGCGGGGGATCTGCTGACCTCAACAAATATGGGGTGGCTCGACCCTTGTCTTGAAAGGGAGTTGTTTTTGATGACCCAATCTTTTAATGAATTAATGTTTCTCTGAGAAATGCTAAGGAGACTATTCGTGTCCGGTATGACTGCGCCACATTGTTGAATCATCAAAAAATTAACTTCCCTCGACTGGGGATCGATCTCTTATCGTCCGACTAAACTATATTTACACTTCTGAGTCGGAGGTCGTTATAACTGAGCTAAGGAAGCGAATGGACAGAAATGCGAAGAGGTTGCTGATCACAACACCTCTTCCCATATCGATTATCCAGCGCGAGGACTATATCGGACATAGTGGGTTGTGTTATTTCATCATTGTTGTTTACGTGTTGTGTTCATCTTCCGTTCCTATTTATTTTGGTTTTTTATTATTTTTTATATTTTAGGAAAAATTGATAAATTACAGTGGGTAGGAATATAACTATCACAACCGATACTATTTTTCTTTTGATATCAATATTTTCCTTTCATTATTCGATAATATCGCAAGAAAATATCGATACAAATATCGAAAATATCGAAACAAAATATCAATATCGAAAGATTCGAATCGCCACTAGTTGAATCCATTGCAACAAAAACTAAGATGTAAAACGAGGAGACGTACTCAGTTGTTTAATGAATGGCTGGAAATTGGCGTTGGAACTCAGCGGGAATATGGCGCACTTCAAAGGAGCGACGCACGGTGGGATGGTCAGGTACTGCAAACCACAATGGCACGTTATAAGAAGAACACTTCAAAAACAATAAACAGCTTTGCAAAGTCAAAATAACGACAAGAAGTTAGCCTGTAAGACTTGGAATTTACCGTTCTCTGTTCATCGGACTCTCTAGTTCTAAAATTGTGCTCTAGAAGCGCGTACATCACTCTCCCAACGCCGAAAGACGGTTCCACAACTGAAGGTGTGAATTCCTCCACGTGAACCGTTTTGTCCAAGGTCTTCACCGTCACCATGTCTTTGGTTATGGAATACGTAGACCCTCCCTCAGACAAATCGTATTTACTGAAACATCGTAATTAAAAAAAAAAAAAAAAAAATTATACAAAAAATAGAACGGTAAATTGCATGTGATGGATTGATGAAAACGAAGACTCAAACCCTGATCGAACATTTACCATTTTACTTGGATTATTATTTTCATCAGATTTTACTTGCAATATCATCAGATTTACTGACATTGTTATTTTAAACAATCGTTATTATTTTAAACTCGAGAATCACAGTAGTGTCGTCACCAGCTGCTCACAAATCCCCTCGCGACAGGTTTTGAAACTATTTAGACAAGAGAGTACCTGTTAAGCCCTCCTCTAGTTCTGTTGGAACAGTTATTGTTGTAGCTCGACTGAGTGTGAACCTTCGAGGTTTCCTTGTGATAATTTGGTTATCAAATTTGTCTGAAATAGTTCAGTTTCTTTACGTAATAAAGTTAGTTTACAATTCGGAAGTGTTGTTGCTTTGCAAATACCATGTCTTCCGACGAAGAGGAAGATCAGCTTCGGGAGGAGGAACCCAATATAACTTGTATATCATTTTGCTTCCGAGTCTACCAAGGCAGCGGAAGCTTTGTTTTCACTTTTCAAGGACGAAAAAAAAAGTTCTTCAAAATCAAAATTTTCACTCGCGTTTTGCGTTTTAGACCTTTCTGAACAATTTTGGTTCCGTGTCTGTCTGTCTGTGTGTTTGTCTGTCTGTCATGAATTCCTTGTAACGCGCAGAACTATACGAAGTTATTGTCTGATTTCTATGAAATTTTCAGGGATTATGCAGATTAGGTTGTAAATGGTCTCCAATGAAGATCATCACCCCCAGACTGATAGTAGCAACTGCGCATGCGCAAACGTGAATTCCTTGTAACGGCCATAACTTCTACATTTTCCATCCGATTTCAATGAAATTTTCAGGGATGTTACAGATTAGGTTGTAAATGGTCCCCTATGAAAATCATCACCCCCGGACTGATAGTAGCCGATGCGCATGCGCAAACTCAAAATCCTTGTAACAGCCATACATTTGTCACCTGGCCCCTTGTAACACCAATCACCTGGCCCCTATAGGTTAGTGAGCAGTGCTCTGGACTCCCACCCAGGAGTCCCAGGTTCGACTCCCAGTCAAGCTAAGAAATTTTTTGATCCAATCACTACTCACTTACATTTTTCGTCCGAATTTGATGAAATTTTCTAGGATTGTCCAGATTAGCGTGCAGATGGTCCCCTATGAGGGTAGTGGAAGGTACTTAGAGATTGATGTTTTGAGATTAAGTACTATGCACCGAATCATCTATACAATCGGGTTATGGATACGAGGAAGCTAAGTGCCACGCCCACTTGGCCGACGTTTTCAAACTCAATTCAAGATTTTCCAAAACAAGTTCAACATTCTGTAGAAAATTCAACAAGTTACACGATTAATTCAACATTTTACAAAATTAATTAAACATTTTTTTATGAAATCAACCAGACCTAAGAAGGAAGATGAATTGGGCATTATTATTTGGATTGAGAGCGCCACAAAGAAGAGATGCTCCTACTTTTCCTTTTTTATGCGTCGTGATGCTCTCCCAATGCATTGGGTGGGTAATGATTATTTTGTGCGGATGGTGGTGAAAATGGTCCCTTATAAATTTCATCGGATCATTGATAGTGCGCATACGTGAAAAAGGCGACTGAAAAATGAAATGGAAATGAAAATTACCCAGTTGCATTGAGCGAATCTGACATTGAATTCAAATCGTCTAATGACAATTTGGAAAGTGCTTCCGTCACAGCTTTGGCGTCTTTCTTGAAGATTTTCCCGACGATACCCTTGTTGATTTGGGGTTCTAAAACAAGAAAGAGGTACTATGAGGAATGAAGGGCTCTTGATAAAAATCAGTTGTCAATCCGACATTATCACTTAGGTGCTTAGATTAAGATTTATAACGACCATTTAGCTCGTAAAACCACCTGCTGGGAATAAGTACCAATATAAAATAGTCCATTTCATGACTCGAACTCCAACAATTTGGCATGTTTTTCACAGTTCGTCAGTTTTCAACTGTATGTGATTCACAGCAGAACTTTATCCTTTCCGAATAGATGCTTGAAAAAACATTCCATGGACGATTTAGCCATCTACAGCAGGCGCCATACTCACAGAGAACAACTAAGTCGATGGGCAGATCGTCATTGTTATGAACTGAATTCACTCACCTGTAACAGTGATAGTTTTTGGAGCTGGAAGGGTCTTTTCAGCTGAAAGTTTGATGCCAGTTGCCTTTGTATGTTGCGTCAGGTCGAACGCTGACCTGTCTGCACATCCAACGCACTCCACCCATCCCTTGGAAAAATAAAAAAAGGTTAATTTATAATCGTAACAGTACTGTAATGTGTAATCATTGTTAAAATATTTTTAACATGTTAATTATGTTAATGAAATGTAGAGGCTATCTGTATGGGGGCAGCCATGTTGCGATGTACCCAGCTTCTTAACCAATGTGATTCCATTCATGAAGAGTCACATCTGTGCCGCTTACTACAGCAGTGCTACCTCTGGAAGAGTACATGAAACTATTAGCTTACGTGGTCGAACACAGGAGTGCTGGGGGAGACGCAAAAGAAGCAATTATCTCTCTTTTTTACAATACCTACTATTCTACCTCTTAGTTTATCAAGCATTATTAGTCTTCATCTTCTCTTATTCAGTTTCTATATTAGGTTGTAGGTTTGTAGGAACGGCGGCTGAGTAACCCCTGAGGTCCTCCCGTCGAAACGTTGATTTTTCTTGATTATTTAATTTTTCTTGATTATTCACTCACCAGGACACCGAAAATGTGTAGGCACTAGAAAGATAGGAAATTTGACGCCCTTTCCAACGGTAGCAATTTTTTATTATTATTTTTTTTTTAAGTGACTAACTAACTACATAGCACTACAGGCCGATGTGGCCCTTGGCTTCCCGAACTCCCTTCCGCCGGGCACGGTCACCCGCATGAGACCTCCGCAATCCCACCACCCGGAGGTCCCTCAAGACATCATCAAGCCAGCGACTCCGAGGACGACCTCTTCGTCTTCTAGTTTCCATTCTAGCTCGCAGCATCATTCTCAGGCAGGCCTCCACCGGCATGCGGTCGACATGTCCCAGCCATTGGATGCGCCCAGCTTTGATGAATCGGACTATGTCTTCATGTTTTAATAATTCATCAATTTCTGCATTCTGTCTTGCTCTCCACCATTGGCCTTCTCTGACCGCGCCATAGATCCTTCTTATAATCCTTCTAGCAAATATCCGCAGTCTATCCCCATCCTCAGCCCGCATGGTCCAAGCCTCCGATCCTTAACAAACCACAGGCCTCACCAGGGATCTATACAGGGTGTCTACAATTTCGATGGGCATAACTTCAGGGCTCGATTCTACAAGGTATTTCCAACAAAAAATGTCTCCTAGCAATTTTCTTTTAACCCACTCAAAATTCTATTTTTTTCACTTTAGAGTTTTTTTTTTCGCGTTTTCGACCTCTCGGCACTGATATGGTCATGACTTCCCTTATTTCTCCTGAAAATTCAAATCTGACTACACCTTTAGAAAGAGCGTTAAATTCCTAGGCTACCTAGTGCAAAATCAAAATATTTCAGCAATAAAATAGTTTCAAAAAATCAAGTCAAAAAGCCAACTTTACAAATTTTTCTAAACTTGACTTTCTTCGGCCAAAGTTTTCTCTCTAAATTCCTGCCCATTTCGATGGGCGCTCTTCGGAGAAAACATGCTCAAATTGTCAGCTTTCCAACGGTCTGTCAATTTTTCTGTTCAAAATTCAAAAAGAAAGAGTAAAAGAAGTTTAAATGTCAAAAAACGTGTGTTTTACATGCAAATCCAGTTTTCAAGCCGGTTTATGGTCCCCCTCGATCACAAAATGGCTTGACGATTCTGGTCATTTTCTATGTAATTATTTACGCTGAATCCAGTAGTGATACTTCCGAATGATTCCGACTGCTAGAAAGTGGATTTTTCGAAGAAAACCTTCGTTTTTCGTACATAAAATTCGCATCGTACATAAAGAAACACCTTTCTATTCAATAAAAACACCGAATTTCTAGCTGATTGAAGTTTTTGTTGAGTAGAAAGGTATTACTTTATGATATCTTCCATATCTACGAATAATGCGTATTTTATGTACGAAAACCGAAGGTTTTCTTCGAAAAATCCACTTTCTAGCAGTCGGAATCATTCGGAAGTATCACCATTGGATTCAGCGTAAATAATTACATAGAAAATTATACCAAAATCGTCAAGCCATTTTATGATCGAGGGGGCCATAAACCGGCTTGAAACACTGGATTTGCTTGTAAAACACACGTTTTTTGACATTCAAACTTCTTTTACTCTTTCTTTTTGAATTTTTAACAGAAAAATTGATAGACCGTTGGAAAGGTGACAATTTGAGCATGTTTTCTCCGAAGAGCGCCCATCGAAATGGGCAGGTATTTGGAGTGAAAACGTTGGTCGAAGAAAGTCAAGTTTCAAAAAAAAATTGTGAGTTCGCTTTTTGACTTGATTTTTTGTTACTATTTCATTACTAAAAAATTTTGATTTTTCTTTAGGCTTGGTAATTTAACGCTCTTTCTAACGGTGTAGTCAGATTTGAATTTTCAGGACATTTAAGGGAGTTATGACCATATCAGTGCCGTAAGGTCGAAAACGCGAAGAAAAACTTTAAAGTGAAAAAAATAGAATTTTGAGTGGGTTAAAATAAAATTGCTATAAGACATTTTTTGTTGGAAATACCTTGTAGAATCGAGCCCTGAAGTCATGCCCATCGAAAGTGTAGACACCCTGTATAGCCTCATCTTCGTTGATCTGGAGATCACACGGCTCTTGAACAGTTTCATATTGGCATAAAATGCTCGGCTGCCTGCCATTATTCGTGAGCATATCTCATCCTGAACTTGGTTTCTATTCGTGACCAAGCTCCCCAGATAGGTGAAGGACCTGACTTCATCAAACTTACAAGAACCAAACGTCACCCTTCTGGGCACCCGTTGGACACGGCTCTGGGGAGATATCTTGAGGTATTTAGTTTTGCTTTCATTTATTCGCAATCCCATTCGGAAAACCAGGCAAGCACAAAAAATTGAATTTTACAGAAGAGCATTTTAAAGTTTCAAATTGTATTCCTAATTCAGGAATCCACAATAACTGATACTTAACCCTGCCATTTTTTCTCGAAAGTATCCCAAAACCGAAATAATATTTCGAACTGCCCCTCAAATTACATCTCAATGGTAAATTAAATGGTTTTTAAAAAAATTGTCGAGTTACCTGGTTACGTGCAACCAAATTTTCAGACTTACCTGCTCACCCATCATACAAAAACCTACTTAAGCAAAATTTAGTACACTGAGAAAAAGTAGGTAAACTCAGTTAGCGGTCTGTGCTCGAAACAGAAATTTCGGGAATGAGCCAATAGGAAGCATGGTGGACCTTCGCTGATACTCGCAAACGAAAGCTGACACAAAATAACGCCTACAGTGAAGATATCTCGATTTTCACCAAAAATCGACTTACCTGGTTTTGTACCAATTGTTAGGAGAGATTTTGTAGAGGTTGGTTTTGTACCAACCTGAAATTGTTAGAAGAGATTTTCTTACTTAAATTAGTTGTACAATCGACTCCCAGAGTTTTCCGGTTCTTAACACCCTGAATATCTTAACATTTTGAAATGCAACACAGAAATGTTGCTGGCTAGATAACTGAACCGTCTGAAATGAACTGAGGACGTGGCTTTTCTTTTGGAAGTGAACTCTCAGTGCGAGAATATCCAAAAGCCCTTACATACAAAATAAATGGGACCTTTATAATAAAAACATACATCAAAAAGCACTTACGTATGAAGTCAGAGCTTCGGCGTCCCAGCAATCACACGCATAGTGGGCCATTTCTTGAGCCATATGCTGCCTGAACCGCACTTTGTCTTTCGCCAAACCAACCAACAGTAGATAGGCCTGGATTCTCGCCATGTAGTAGCCCAGAGTCTCGTTATCGACCAGTTTCTATATCCGAGAAAAACCGAGAAACGCAACTTAGGTTAGTCTTAACAACTTCCGTAAAACGACCAACATGTACTCTTCTGTTGTGTCCAGACATCATTTTTATCAGCGATTTTTAACGACCCACAAAACTTAGTTTTTGCTGCTCAGATGATAGAAAGTCAGTGTTTGGACTTTCGAGGAATCAAATAAATGCGCCCTTTGGTCATTGGAGAGTTCCTAGTAGGTTTGTTTCAGCTAATGGTCTGTTCGAAGAGGCAGTCCCGAACCAGTTCAGAACCAAACCGGAACTGAAAAAGGGAGGGGATAGAGGCGCCTCGACTCCTTTGAACTCCTCCAAACCCCTCCGAATCGTTCAGAACTGATTCTCCGAACGAACCTTAAGATATGGCACGCCGTAGCCGGATCGTCCGCCATATTCTTATCAAAATACGGCGCCAGATTGAGAGCGTGTGTGATACGTCACGCCGTATCTAAGCCAAACAAATCCCACTAGGAACTCTCTATTAACCCTTTCGTGCGTGATTTTTTTATTTTTTAACGAGAAAAGCATCTTCTGAAGCTCGCTCTGCCATCAAAACTCTAAGAACAGAATGAACATCTACAACCTACCGTACTGACTGCCTCTCCAATGGTGGTTATTTTCGCGGGTTTTCCGTCCATTTGATCGCAGGCTGAATATAACGTGATTTCTGTGTTGGCAACGTCAGAGAACTTCGGGTGCGACTTGTCGTTGGGATTGCAGAAATGTTCGATTTCAGCCATTGTGAATTCCCTGGTGGAAACAAAAGAATTACTTTCACAACTTGAAAATATTTACGTTGCAAGGATTATTGTTATCGTGTTCAACTGTTAGTAAGTCTGGTTGTGGGAGTTTGCTACTCTTGAGTCTGAACTAAACTAATAACATTGTGAGGTGGCGCTCTCAGGCTTTTCCCCCCGAGTTCGGGCCAGGACAGTAAGTGCAAAACTACCAATGCTAGATCAGCAGCAGAACACGAGTACATAGGAGGCCGAATACCATGCACCTAAACACAACCCAATATCTACATCTACCAGGGGCTGATGGGGGTTATTTCCATATTGCCTTCCTTGGAAGCCATCTTCCATGAAACCAGGCTGCTGGAGGCTCAGAAGGATGAATGAAGGAGGGAAAGGACGAGCTCCGTTCCTCAGGAAGGACATCACTCCCTTGTCAGCTTCGCAACAGTTTCTTTTCATTCTCTAGATCAGCCCTACATAAAGTCCCAGTATCTTTGGTAGTAGTGAGCCGGGCATAGAGAAACACCACAGGCGCCCCAAACACAACACGATATCTACATCTACCAGGGGCTGATGGGGGTTATTTCCATCTGGCCTTCTTGGAATCCACCTTCCACAATACCCAGGCTGTTGGTGGCGCAGTAGGAGGAATGAAGAAGGAAGAGGACGAGCTCCTTTCCTCAGGAAGGACATCACTCCCTTGTCAGCTTCGCTACAGTTTCATTCTCTAGACCAGACCTACATAAAGCCCCAGTAACTATGGTAGTAGTGAGCCGGGCATAGAGTAACACCACAGGCGCCCCAAACACAACACGATATCTACATCTACCAGGGGCTGATGGGGGTTATTTCCATCTGGCCCTCTTGGAATCCATCTTCCACGATACCCAGGCTGTTGGTGGCGCAGTAGGAGGAATGAAGAAGGAAGAGGACGAGCTCCGTTCCTCAGGAAGGACATCACTCCCTTGTCAGCTTCGCTACAGTTTCATTCTCTAGACCAGACCTACATAAAGCCCCAGCATCTATGGTAGTAGTGAGCCGGGCATAGAGTAACACCACTGGCGCCCCAAACACAACCCGATATCTACATCTACCAGGGGCTGATGGGGGTTACTTCCATATTGCCTTCCTTGGAAGCCATCTTCCATGAAACCAGGCTGCTGGAGGCTCAGAAGGATGAATGAAGGAGGGAAAGGACGAGCTACGTTCCTCAGGAAGGATATCACTCCTTTGTCAGCTTCGCTACAGTTTCATTCTCTAGACCAGACCTACATAAAGCCCCAGTATCTATGGTAGTAGTGAGCCGGGCATAGAGTAACACCACAGGCGCCCCAAACACAACCCGATATCTACATCTACCAGGGGCTGATGGGGGTTATTTCCATATTGCCTTCCTTGGAAGCCATCTTCCATGAAACCAGGCTGCTGGAGGCTCAGAAGGATGAATGAAGGAGGGAAAGGACGAGCTCCGTTCCTCAGGAAGGACATCACTCCCTTGTCAGCTTCGCTACAGTTTCATTCTCTAGACCAGACCTACATAAAGCCCCAGTATCTATGGTAGTAGTGAGCCGGGCATAGAGTAACACCACAGGCGCCCCAAACACAACACGATATCTACATCTACCAGGGGCTGATGGGGGTTATTTCCATCTGGCCCTCTTGGAAGCCATCTTCCACGATACCCAGGCTGTTGGTGGCGCAGTAGGAGGAATGAAGAAGGAAGAGGACGAGCTCCTTTCCTCAGGAAGGACATCACTCCCTTGTCAGCTTCGCTACAGTTTCATTCTCTAGACCAGACCTACATAAAGCCCCAGTATCTTCGGTAGTAGTGAGCTGTGTCGTGAAACGCAGTGCGACTTCATTGCCACCATACCATCTGCCGACCAGAACCCTGTTACCATGTTCTCCGATGGAATAGACTCTGTGATGTCGAGCCCACACGAATCTGTTTGCAACTACATTATACAGCCTACATCGTTGCTGGAACGATCGCTGTGACCTCCACATGTCAGTGTTCACACCTAGATAAGTCGTTGGCGAATACAAGGTGCTGTTTTATAGTGTGTTGTGAAACACACACTTCACAGACTTGTGAAATGTTACAGTTAAGAATTTATTTTGAATTCATGTTTATAAAAATATAACTACTGTTTAGATTTAAGCCACTCTAAGAGTTGACAAACATGCTTTGTCAGTCAGAGCCAGTAATTTCTTTGTTTACGCCATTGTACATAAATGAATACTCCTCTTGTGAAACACGTCTAATGCAACGTTTTGAAGCAGTCAATCCACCGCACTGTCCTTGAACTGAGTTCAACGGGAGTTTCCCCAACACGTATCAGGATGGCAACACCTTTTGTTCAATATTCTTGTTGTCAAACCGCAGCCCTTCTTATACCATCTCGAGTACTGATGGTCAAGAAAAGGTCAACAAAGCTCTATGTAGTTAAACGCACTGCTTTTATCCCTTCGTCGACAATGCTCTGGCCCTTCCAGCTTTGCATTTCAGCTTGGGAAAAGCCTCATACTGCCGATACCATTGCTACCAGATCGTCTTGTAAATATCAACACGTTAACTTCCAGATTCTAATAAAATCAAACCCCGCGTTACATTACACGATCCTACACCTTGGATATAAACTCCCTTATGAATTTCACTTGAAATAAAGGCCGATCTGAGGCATAAACAGTTCATTATTACTATTATTATTATAGTACCAATAATTATCAACATTACCTAACTCTTAAAAGGCCCGAACGAGGTGATATTTCATTCCTAAAGGCGTTTCCGATTTGAGCAGCGGCGAAGGGAAGCTTGCCTTGATTGAATTCAAGAAGACGCTTGAAATTAACGAATATTCCTTGAGCAGTCTCAGGTCTCAAAAACCTGCAAAAATGAGTTCAAACACAATTTAACGTCGATATCAATAATAATTAATAACGTAATAATTATTCTGAAATGAAATACTTACCCTTTAATGAGACCAGTCGGTCCGATATGTGTGGAAAACATCAAGTTGAATTCGATCGGTTCTGTGAGATCATTACCAGTGAGCGGTGACTTGATGTTGAAGTCTTTCAGAATAGCTCCCATCTCGTCTTTGGTCATACCATCCAACTAAATCGAAAAAAAACAAAACATGAAGGACTTTTCGTCCAGATATCTATAATGAGATAGGTAGGCCACAGTTGAGTAATGTCACGTCAGCAGTGCTCGAAAAGAGAGGATCCAGGAACCTCACACTGGAGTTCTGGCACTTCCAAACGCCTATCATAATGTGCTTTGAATGGAGGCCTCACATTAAAAAAAAAAAAAAAAAAAAAAAAAAAAATCGAAAGAGGGTTCACTGATAAGGAAGAAAACCATAGTGCGCTGCTCGAAAAAGCTTCCAAAAAATTTATAAAATTCAAGGATGATGGAAAAATGTAGCAATCTGTATGGGGGCAGCCATGTTATAACGTATCTGCCTGCCTAACCAATCTGATTCCATTGCTCGGTGATCCCATTCTCGCTTAGACCCCTTCTCTCTGGGGTTATCCGCGGGAAGGTTACATACTCCGTTATTATGATTTTATTCATACTCTTATTGTGTGAGTACGAATTTAATCTTATTCATAATCACAGAAACATATCCTTTCCTTTTCTTTCCGTGGCGCTACAGTTCTCTAGAGAACCTGAGCCGCCTCAACAATACCTCGCCATACATCCCTGTCTAGTGCTGGGGTCCGCCACCGTCGAACGCCGAGCGATGTGATATCGGCCTCGACGCAGGGGCGTCGCGTGATAATATTCGTCAGGCAAACAGCTAGGCTGCAAATTATTACACAAAGGTTCATTTTTTCTGTATTGATCACGTGCCAGCAAAGAACTCAGCTTTACCTAGAACTCACCGCCTACCAACCTTGTTTTACCTTCACAATCAAGTACATTTGGAAGAATTAAACGCTTCACACTCCATTGGAAGAAATAAAGAATTCCTTCGTTTAGAAATTTGCTTACTAGTTGCTAAGGAAGCAAAAACCGAGTACATACCAAAGAAACGATCGGCGAACGCATTTAGGTTAACTAAAATTTGAAAGGCGATCACGCCTCTTTTGCGATTCATACTCGTTTTTCTGATTTATCGTATGTCCAACCCTTAAGTTCTCGTAGGGAGCGAAAAGTTTGTCCTACAAAGCTATGGGTAGTCTCATTCGATTCTAAAAATTCAATGGTACAATCTTAAATTTGTGAGAAAACTATACCTTCATATCGAGAGTTTTCGAGAGAGGGTGCCTTTGGAAGTTTCAGCCCTTCCGTTTCACCGCTTAGAAGTGACTTACATCAACCAAAAGCTTTGCGGCACAACTAGACCCCAAATGGAGCCCACATACCAAATTTCATCAAAATCGGTCCATGATAATTAAGGAAAGATCCGCGGACGGACGGATTATTTTTTTTTTATAATATAAAAAAAACGTACGTGTAGATTTTGAAAATCGAATATGTTATATTCGATTTTCAAAATCTACACGTACTTACCTACCACAAACGTAAAACCATCAAATTTGAGGGTGGTCAAACTTTTTTCTTGAAAATAATTAAACAAAGAGGGAGACTCTGAATTTAGACCTAATAAGATGTGAAACCTTCATTCTACAATGTTTTGCAATTATTTCCTAGTGTCTATCAACAAGAAAATCGATTAGGTACGGTGAAATACAGTAAAATCGGGAACGGGACACCAGTCAGCGTCATACAGCTGCTATTTGCGGCGGCGAAAAAACGAACTGCTTTCCTTCCTTGAGATAATGTGAGTGGATGGATATTTTATGTCTTGCCATGCGTGGGCTAATTAGTATCCATGGCTCATCTTCCAAGTTTCTCTGCATTCAAGGTCACGAAACAGTACATTGACTGTTTGCCATGGTGGTAGTGGGGGTATAGCAATACTTGATACCATGCTGACACCCCGAAAAAACAACAGTCCCGAAAAATTCATTTGTTTGAACTGCTTGCCTTGATCGCCAGGCACCGCGTATCATCCGCAATTGTCTACATTACCAACCTCTCCAAGTCTCTGGTGTGTTGCGGGCTAGTATCCAAGGCAAAATACGTACTTTTTTATTCCATTCTCCTATTTAATCTAACTTCCTTGATAATAATGAAATAGTCCCTAAATATAATAAAAGTTTAAAAATCAGCTAAATATTACTTACAAAAAATGGAAATATAGGAGAATTTCAACAAAAATTAATTAATTTATTTTGCATATTTGTAGTAAGGCAAACAGTGTTTGCTATGTTTGCCTGGAGGAGACGCCACTGCCTCAACGTCATCGACCCATCATGTGCGCGGCCTGCCTCTTCTTCTGCTGCCACGCAGCTTCCCATAGAGCAGCTTCCTAGGGATGCGGGTCGAATGCATTCGTTCCACGTGCCCGATCCAGTGCAGTCGGCCCTTTTGGTTTATTATTTTCAATAATGAACCTTTGGAATCGACCAAGAAAAAAAATTGTTTAACACCCCCTCAAAATTTGATGGTTTACGTTTCAAGGTACGTAGAATCCAAAAATCGAATAAAAATTTGGCCGTCCGTCCGCCGTACGCGGCACTTTCCCCACTTAGCATTGACCGATTTTGATGAAATTTGGTATGTAGGCTCCATTTGGGGTCTAGTTGTGCCCCGAAGATTTTGGTTGATGTAGGTCACTTCTAAGGGTTCCAAAATCAATTTGGAAATTTTGAAAACGCCCTAACTCAAAAAATTTTGATATAAAGGTATTGTTTTTCCTTCAATTTAAGATTCTATAGAATTTTTAGAATTTTTTGAGACCACGCGGAGCTCTGTAGGACAAACCGTTCGCTCACTACGAGAACTTAAAGTTTAGACGTACGATAAATCAGAAACACGAGTGTGAATCGCAAAAGAGGCCTAATTTCCGTTCAAATTAAAGCTGACCGAAATGCGATCGATGTTTTTCTTCATGTTGGATGGTTGGTGGCTTTGCAGACGAGTGATCTATATAGAAAAAACTTCTTTCGTTCTAAATTCCAATTTTTCTCAAATTTAGAGGGTACTTTGGGATGAAGATTTCACATTACTTCGTGACGATCCGACAAGTAGGAGCCAGAGTACATGAAAAACAAAAAAACACAAACGGTGGATACAGCTTTCGTACAAGTACGCAACCACGAGAGACATTTTATGTCTTTGCGCCCCCTTTTCCCTTCGTATAAAACCCCGTATTGTACTTTTGTTTGTGGAAATTTGATTGTGCTCGTTGATCGTTGCGATGTAATGTACGTAAACATTCATTTAAACCCGCCCTCTCAAATTTCAGGTTCCTGCGTTCAACAGGAGAGGAAATGGCCTTGGAGCTCACTCAGCTGATCAGTGACCACTCAGGCACCTTCAGCATCCTCCATTGACCCGCCCTCTAAAATGTCAGCTTCCTGCGTTCAACAGGAGAGAAAATGGCCTTGGAGCTCACTCAGCTGATCAGTGACCACTCAGGCTCCTTAAGCATTCTCCATTGGCCCGCCCTCTCAAATTTCAGGTTCCTGCGTTCAACAGGAGAGGAAATGGCTTTGGAGCTCACTCAGCTGATCAGTGACCACTCAGGCGCCTTCAGCATTCTCCATTGACCCGCCCTCTCAAATTTCGGGTTTCTGCGTTCAACAGGAGAGGAAATGGCCTTGGAGCTCACTCAGCTGATCAGTGACCACTCAGGCGCCTTCAGCATTCTCCATTGACCCGCCCTCTCAAATTTCGGGTTTCTGCGTTCAACAGGAGAGGAAATGGCCCTTCGCGTAACGCTCCCCGCGTGACGATTTTTCATTAAAATGAAAATAAATTCATAACATACATTTTATGTGCCATAGTAAAGACATAAAATGTCAAAATAAAAAATAATAAACCAATTGTGTAATAATTTGCAGCGTTTTGATGAAGGTTACAATGTCAGGCTCGTTGTAAAGCTCCCGAAGCTCCTCGTTTTTCTGAATCCCAAATATGCGCCTCGGGACTTTCCGCTACCCGGAGCTTTTGTTCCCATTCCTGTGTGAGGACCCACGATTCAGAGCCATATGTTACCACAGGCCGAATCATGGTCTTGTACACCTTCAGCTTTGCTTTTCTTGGGAGAGCCTTGAACCTGAGCACCTTGCTGAGCGACCAAAAGCATTGGTTGCCTGCTTCCATCCGGGCATTTATTTCCTCAGAAATATCGTTATTGTCCGTCACTATCGAACCAAGGTACTTGAACTGAGGGCGAACTGGGAACTTGTAGCCGACCATGTCAATGGACTCAGGGCGTCGGGTAGGCTGGGCTCTTGACGTTTTCATGTAAATGGTCTTTTGGTCATTAACCCTACAGAAACATATGCCTGAGATTAAAAATCTCAATCATATTCATGAGTATGATTTTGCCCAACTCTGTGGTGGGACCACGCCAGAGCTGTATAAGAACGTTTTCGAGTGGGTTAAATATACGAAATTCTGACCTGTTAAACTACCCCATTGAATGCCAATCGTGAATTTACAATTTAATTAATTGAGGGGATATTTCCAGAGATCCAGCGAGAATCCAGGTCATTGGTCCATGCAGAAGTAGTTATGCAGAGGCAGTTATTTCTATAAGTTTGGAAGGAAGCGAATACCTAACCATAAGCAGGCATTCTAGAGTCAAGACAAACAAGAGTACACAGTCATCGCTCACCTTGACGACAATATCAGCTATTTTCTCCTTCAGATCTGCTTTGGTGTCTTTGGCAGCAGCCAATTTCTCCAGTGCGGACTTGATCAAGTGATCAAGACGGAAACATTCGCCCGTCTTTAAATCTTTAACCATTAAATCAGCAAACCTCTCAACGTGTCCAGACGCTCTAAAGAGAAAAATAAAAGAGAAAAAATTGTTATCTAAGCAGTGTTGTGAATTCAAGGAGTTTCGAATAGCTATTGCATGCAAGTATTATGGATAGAAACAAACTTGAGCACAGGTTCAGGTGTAAGAACAGAGCAATCCACCTCACTCATTCCCTCCTCAATGATGAAGAAACTACGCCAAACGTTCAACATATTGGCCTTGAGCGCACAGCCCATTGGGCCGTAGTCGAATTGCCCCGTGATACCTAAAAACCAATCCAAAATTCCTTGATATGGAAATTTCTATGACTAAAACCAATTCAATTGGAGACGGTACATGGTGGATTCCCCAGTAGGACCGCCAAATAATTACAGATCCTGTAATACAAAATATCCTGCACATTCCCTTTCACACTTACCTCCGTAAATAGCGAAAGATTGATCGTAGAAGAACCGTCGTTTCAGCAGATCCTCCATCTTTGCTCGATCAAACGACTCACTCACTGGCGTCAGAGCAAGTTCTTTGTCTTCTAAAATTTTTTTCCTGACTTTCAGCTCGGCTACGGCCTTTTTCACGTCGATTTCCGGGGCTCCAGCTGACTTCAGCTGCCTCACGATGTCTCCCTGAAAGTTTCAATCGAGTATTAATTTATTTACAGGAATTCAGTCACAATCAGATTCATGCATCACGATTATCTAGTTGGCAGTAAAGTCTCTGTCCTATTCTTATTAGAACATTAGTGAGAGCTGGCGTTCACAGAGCGTCTCCACATAACTGGGCCTGGCCAGTAGAGATGAGCCAAGCTATAATATCGCAGTGTGGTGAGGCACCGTATGAGATTCCGAATAAGCTCGTGAGAATGGTGGAATTGACCCTAAGTCACTCAGCATGCACTATCAGGGTCCATAACTCACAAACCCCTAGTTTGTCAACTCTATCTGGTTTAAGGCAAGGAGACGCACTTTCGTGCCTGCTTTTCAATCTGGCACTTGAAAAAGTTGTTAGAGATGCTGGAATACAAACTAGGGGAACAATCTTCTTCAAGTCAGTGCAAATCCTAGCCTATGCTGATGACATAGACATAATAGCCCGCACAGAAGGTGATATGAAGAGAGCGTTTGCCTCATTGGTCAAGAGTGCGGGCGATATGGGGCTGTGCATCAACGAGGAAAAGACCAAGTACCTCATCACGACGACGACGCTCACAAATACCGTCTGTAGATCGGGTTCCCATGTAACTATCGGAGATTTTCGCTTCGAAGACAGCTTTGTCTACTTGGGATCCCTCTTACCCGCTGATGAGGACCCCACTCTCGAAATCAAGGCAGCTGCAAACCGCTGCTATTGGGGCCTGATAAAACACCTCCGCTCAAAGCTCCTAACTCCCCAAGTAAAATGTTTGCTGCATAGGACCCTGATCCGCAGAGTATTAACTTACAGCTCAGAGGCATGGACTATGGGGAGACAAGGAGAGACTCTTCTCAGAACTTTCGAAAGAAGAGCCCTCAGAAAGATTTTTGGAGCTGTTCGTGAGAGTGGGGTCTTGAGAAGAAGAAGAAATGACGAGCTGTACGACCTATACAATGATATAGTGTGTCAAGCTAGGTCGCCTCAGATGGGCAGGACACGTCGTTCGAATGGACGATGGTAATCCCGTCAAAAGAATATTCGATGGACATCCAGGAGGTAGAAGGGCTCGTGGAAGACCAAGGCTTCGATGGACTGACGAAGTCGAGGAGGAGACGAGAGGAATGGAGAAATATTGTTGGACAGGTTAGGGCCCACCCCGGGCTGTAACGCCACCAAAGAAGAAGAAGAAGAAGAAGAAGGTGAGGCACCGAACAACACATCAGGTGTCCAACACCAATGTCTATCAGAAGATGAGCGGGGCTATTTCCGAGTGGTCGCAGGAGGACATCTTCCTTGCAGCAGAGAGAGAACATCCTGCCTACAGTCACCTTACCTCCCAGATCATAAGCAATTAACCATTCACGTCACACAATAGGAGCAACAACATACACAACAACTCAACTGCTGCTGAATTGGGAACTGACGAAATGAACGGATGTACGTCATCCACAAATAAATGGCAATATGAATATTGTTGAATGAAGATTTCGTTGATACAAACGGCAGTGAAACTCCACAGGTCTAAGGCAAATCACAAGTAACAACATTGCTGTGTGAAACAACTGAGACCAGTTGCAGAGATAAAAGCTCATTATAATGAGGAATTTCACCAATTCTGTTTGAATTTTTCCTGAATAGTTAATGGTGTGAGAAAGATGAAAATGGGGTTGATTTCATAAAATAAGTCTCCTGTTATTTTTGGTAGACAATCAAAATTTACGATTTCAAAAAATAACCGGGAAAACGGACCCCTTCAACGTGGAGCGGGAACACTCGCTGATTGGCTGTTCAGATCGCCGTCTCCTCCCAGTGTTGCCCGATGGTACGACAAAATTGTGTTACCTAAGAGGAAAGTTATCAAACAAAAACAGGGGAATTTCTTTCTTCAGTTTTTCGATTTCAAACTTTACTGGTTTTAAGAAATGTTGCATCTGGGGACTATAGATTTCTCGATCTCAGCGCTTCAAGCGGCCATAAATGAACTATTCCAGGATGACGTCATCCTCCCGGTTTTTTCAAACGTTCATATTTTCTACACTGTTTTGTTTATTCGGAAGTTCGGGCTGAAAGTTTGCCGTAAGGAGTTTTTCGAGGTGCTGAATCCGATTTTAGGGTCAAAAATAGGAAATTCCGACATGGTGAAATTCCTCATTGGTAGTTCTTCCAAAACCAAATAGTGATGGAGTAAGAAGAGCTCGTGATTTATCTGAATGCATTATGGAAGTCAAGCAGCACAAGGAGAGTGCAAAACCTCTCATCAAATCCTTCATGATTCCATCAATCAGCTTTGTAAGGCGTTGCTCCGCTGAATCCTACCCGAAAACCAGAATAAAATTTGGACAACACTTTGTTGCTATACACGAAACCAAAAACTTGGTTTATTCATGAGGGACTCCAATGGCTTAATCAGAACTGCACGCAGCACAATAATGAGATAAACGTGTAATTATAGAGATAAGTCGAATATGACAACTTGACAAGCAGATCTTTACGAACTTCAAGAGTAAACGGTGTTAAGCCTCGTGCATTAAGACGAAATGCTTGAAAAAACCTAGTTCGATGTCACTTGACGAAAATCATGGCGTGTGTTAGCTGGGGTTATTATTGGCAAATAATATTCAATCCAAGAATATTCACCAGATGGAGTTAAAGGGTAAGACCATTCTGGCCTGCAAGTGTATCCTTTAACAGCAAGAGAAAGGAGGATTTTTAGCCTACGTAACCTTTATTTTACCAGCATGAAATCAATATTGCTCGGAGAAAGTAAATTTGGTTCTACTGATCAACATTTTTTATTCTACTGAGTTTAATTTACCTACCTAATTTCGAGAAATAGCATAAAGTGGTCTTAATACTAAATTGGCTGAACTGCCACGTAACTAAGTCGAAAAACATAAGTACAATAACGACACTGCACCAAAATGATGCAACAACTTACCTGTTCTTTGACAGCAGCTCTCAGCGGGGCTAGGACTTCCTCCATTTTCGGGTCGACCATGGTGACGGATTTTATGGCTATAGCCCTGTGCTTCTTATTCGTACCCCAACCTGACAAACTGCGAAAAGGATGTCCTCCAAACGATGAACTTCCTGAGAGACTGAATTTGAATCTGAGGACCAGCCGAGTCAAAGACATAAAAGGGGGAGATCTGTAACAGAACAGAAGGTAACGCCAACGTGGAATGGTCTTGACACAAATAATACCTAGTGATTGAAAACAACGGATTTTGCAACCAGATTAAAAATATGAGCATGTAATTATTAACAAATTAATCTTCAAAAATATATAAAAATCAAAATGTTGAAAAATAACAAATTTTACTCACAATTCCGGGACTCCGGGTTTAGGTTACTCAGAAAGAAGGTTTTGTACGTTTTCGGTGGGTGTGTGTGTTTCTGACTTGTGATGGGTTCGGTGATGGTGTGGTGGTGGTATTTGATACTTTTTGAAAGCCGTGGAGGAAGACTCCACGATGGAAAAGAAACTACCAAAACCATTTTAGTGACATTTTTCTGTGAGGTTTATCATGTTAAAAGAATTTATTTCAGATTGGCATCAAAATTTATAGAACCAACTAGTTCTGCGTGCTTTCTTTGAAGGAATTTGGACATCATTCGCTATTCCATGAAACACTGTTTCCGTTTTTGTTGTTTAATACCCATGGCAACACTGTTAGTTGTCGTGAATCGTACTGTTCCAAGGAATTATTTTGTTTTACGATGGTAAGTTAGAATTTATATCCAATTTTATTATTGTAATCTTCCAATTGAACTACTTTGTACCATTTGGGTTAGCAAATTTCAGTTCTCAAGAGCACATTTAAGTCGTTCAATATCAACAACTTTCTGGTAAATTTGTTGTAACATCCTACAAACATTCATGTGTTGGGTTCTTGGGGTGCCGGACGGTCAGTTTTGACTAGGAAACTATTGTTAGAAGTCTTGTTTTCAACTAAACAAACGAAACTGGGAAATGGTAAGTTATGCGAATGTTCTAAAATGCTTGATGTGCAATAAGGTTGTACCTGTGATGTTGACAATTCTGGATCCAATCGATATTCTTGACGTCTTCAACGATAATCATTTCTTTGTGTTGAAAGGAAACGCCCAAAATATTAAAATTTATGTAAAATTGAACATCCATTGCTTGAGAGGTGCTTGGTATAGTTTCTCCTGTAACTCCTTCAGCTACTTTTCAGCTTTTCGTCGATTGTTTTCAAGTCTCCAATAGGGAAGTGTTTACCGGAGTTCGGCTATTCACTGTATACAGTGAATCATCAATCAGTATACAGTGAATCATCAATCAGTATACATACTGATATCACACGATGAATCATTGCAACGAGCAATGACGAACTGATCCCAACCACAAATTTCTTGATAAAACACGCAAAATACTTACTTGGGTTGATGATAAACATTGTTCATTGTTACAACGCATTCTAGTTTGCAGACTGCGATGATAACACGCATGGCACCGTCGTATGAACTAAATTTTTACATACCAAGATGAAAATTATGCCAATTTTGTTGAAACAGTAAATATTATGGGTAGATACTACTACTTTTCATTCGTCTGTTTTTGATAGTAATTACCGTGTTGATGATATTTATATTCGGAATTATCGCACGATCTTTCTTGAATGTATAGCATTAGCAAACTGAATTAATCCTTTCACTTAATGAATTAATCCTTTCGCAAACTGAATTAAACTTTTTGCAATTAGAATTAACCCTTGCACAAACAGAATTAAACCTTTCGCATACAAAATTAAACTTTTCGCAATAAACAAACAATTTAATACATTTTTAATAAACAAAAATAATTATAAATGAACACGTTAAACTATCGACAGATAAATCAATGTTCTAAAGTAAACTATCACTTGAACAGTCCGATTTTTCAAGAAATGGGAAGGTCAGTGGAGGGGTTGGTCTGTAGCTGCAGCAGGAAGTACGAGATACATGTCCATTTTCAAGGAATTCGACCGTCCTGAAATGATAAAACCTTTTGGAATCAAGGCTTTATTAGCCAAAACGCAACGTAAAAGTGAGGAATCTGGAAATTCTAGTTATAAACAATATGGTAACATGGGAAACGAATCATACTTAATTAATAAACTAAATTCTCCAACTAGAGATGATCACCACATTCTTCCCTCCATCAGTTGAGAACATAGTCACTCAGATAGCTGGGTTTTGACCTGATTCTTGAGCTTCTCCGTGGTGCTTCTTCTTCTACTGTCGAGCCCGGCAATTCTGTCAAGAGAGGTTCTTGTAACTGGACCGTAGGCTCCAAGTTCTGAGAAGGATGGTCTGCATTGGTTGGTGGTGAGTTTTCACGATCTCCACAAGGAGCTAGGTGCCTCAACGACACATTTTCTTCGCGACCATCTGGTAGTCGAACCAAGGCATATTCGGGGTTAGCCTCGATGAGTTGAACTTCTTCGACCACTGGCATGTATTTATTTCCTCGGACATGTTTTCTCATGAGGATCTTGCCTGGCTCTGTTAGCCATGATGGAAGTGAGGCGCCATTTGAAGATCGTCTGCCATAAGAAAACATTCTTTCATGGGGGGTAGAATTAGTCGTTGTGCAAAGCAAAGAGCGTATAGCGTGCAGTGCATCTTGGAGAACGATGTCCCATTGAGTCTGCTTCAGGCCATGGGTATCTAGTGCCAGTTCAATGGTTTTCCAAATTATACCGTTGAAACGTTCTATCTGGCCATTCCCTTGAGGGTTATATGCAGTTGTACGACTGGTTGCGATTCCACGAGTGTGCAAATAATCTTTCAATTCAGAGGACATGAAGTTGGCTCCTCGATCGGAATGAACATAAGCAGGTAGGCCAAAAGTTGTAAAAAGCTCGTGTAGATTTTTGATAACCGTCGTTGCAGACATATCCGCGCAAGGATAGGCAAATGGGAAGCGTGAATATTCGTCGACGATGGTGAGCAGATATCTCTTTCCACCTGACGTTACTGGGAGTGGTCCTTTAAAGTCAATGTTGAGGCGTTCCATTGGCGCTGTTGCCTTCACGAGGGTACCCTGAAAGCGGTGAAATCGAGGTTTCAGTTTTGCACAAGTGGAGCAAGATGATGTTACACGCCGTATTTCATCAATAGAGAATGGCAGGTTCTTACTCCTGACCCAATGAAGCATTCGTCGAACGCCAGGGTGGCAAAGATCGCTATGTATATTTCCTAGATCTTGTATTGATGGGATGCTGGCTGCAATGTCACGTGAGTACATATCAGCGGTTGTGTTCTCCCTGCCTGGTCGAAACAATATGTCAAAGGAATAGCAAGTCAGTTCCAGTCTCCAACGCATGATTTTTTCATTTTTAATCTTACTTTTGTGAGACATATCAAACATATAAGCAACTGATTTTTGATCTGTCAGCAGTCTAAAATGTCTCCCAAGAAGAAAGTGTCTCCAGTGTTTGATCGATTCAATTATTGCGTAAGCCTCCTTTTCGATGGCTGGGTGCTGCTGTTCGCTGTGGTTCAATGTACGAGAAAAGAAGGCCACAGGGCGTCCGTTTTGAGTCAAAATTCCTGCTATAGCGTGATCCGATGCATCTGTTTCCACTTGAAACTGGACTGTGTCATCTATTGCTTGTATGGTAGCGTTTGCAATATCAGATTTGAGACTATCAAAAGTTGCAACTATCTCCTCTGACAATGGAAAACTTTTAGACTGAACTAAAGGCCGTATTTTGTCTGAATATCGAGGAATCCATCGGGAATGATGTGCAAACATTCCGATAGCTCTTTGAAGGGCTTTAGCTGAGTCGGGAATGGGTAGGTTCAGCAGGGGCTTGAGTCTGTCAGGGTCAGGCCTCAGTTTACCGTCTGAAATTTCATATCCAAGCAGTTTTATGGATTTTACCGAGAAGTTGCTCTTTTCTTGATTAATCGTGAGCTTGTACTTCTTCACAGCGTTCATGAAACGTTCAAGATTCCTATCATGCTCTAATTGATTTCTTCCACAGATCGTAACGTCATCTAGGTATGGGTAAGTCCCTTGCAGTTTCTCCACCTCTATGATCCCATCTATTGCTTTTTGAAAACATGGTACCCCATTTGTTACCCCGAACGGAATGCGAAGAAACTGGTACAATTTACCACATGCTTCGAAAGCGGTAAATTCTCTGTCCGTATCTAAAATTGGTATTTGATGATAGGCGCTGCGCAAGTCGATTGTGCTGAAAACTGAGTTCTTAGCGACCTTTTCAACAATTGATTCGACCCTAGGTAGAGGATATGCATCCAGAAAGGTGTATTTATTGATTGTTTGTGAGTAATCAATTACCATACGCCGTTTCCTAGCATTGTTGACGACAAATACTTGCGCCCTCCAAGATGAATTGCTTTTCTCAATGATGTTTTCAACCAAAAGTTTTTGAATTTCACTCTCTATAAATTGCAAATCTTCTGTTGAATGCCTTCGCGACTTTGTAGCTATGGGTTTACAATTTGGAGCTAGGTTCGGGAACAGAGAAGCAGGTGGAACCATGGCAAAAGCTAGTCCGCACACTTCAAGAAGGGGTTTATCGCCACCAAAAGTAAATGTGACAGCTGAGTGTTGTTTGAGAAGGTCATGCCCAATGAGGACATCTGAACACAAATTATCCATAACCAGTAACTTTTGGTCTATGTACGTATGCCCTAACAAGTGTAGCTGATGTACGATGCATAAACCAGTTATTCCCGTTATAAGCGAGGATGAAGCCATTGAGACGGATCCTGTGTAAGGTGAAATGGTCAGATTGCAACGCTTAGCCACTATTCTGTCGATGAAGCTGAGGGAACTGCCTGTGTCAATCAGGCAGTTGACCGTTTTGCCCTCAAGGATCACCGTTGTTAAGGCTTTAGCAAGACAAGCAGGAGATGCCGCTGAAATGACTCCCATTACTGCTGCAGTCTTGTCAGCACTGTCTGTTGCCTTGCTAGACTGACAGACCCTCGGGTAGTGGCCCTTTTTCTTACACTTTGAGCAGATGTTCCGTAAGGCAGGGCATTCAGAACGCTGGTGGCGCTCAAAACCACAGAAATAGCATTTGCGGGTGGAATCCTTGTTTTTAGAATAAGCGGCTGCTATAGTCAAGTCGTGATCATCAGACGTTTCTACTGAACCAGAGGTCGTAGGCTGATTGAGCAAATAGGATCGAGCTTGTAGCTCCGCCATTTCGAGACTACGAGCCTGAGCATGAGCCTGTTCTAATGTCAGAGTTAAATTTTCGAGTAGCCTCTGTCGTATGTGAGGTGATGATAAACCTCGAATGTAGGCATCCCTAACAAAATCTGCCTGGTTTTTGTCTGCCGAAACAGCAATGAAATTACAATCACCACTCAATTCATTCAATACGTCCAAGTACTGGTCAAGTGACTCACCTGGTTGTTGACTCCGTGATGCTAAACGGTTCCGAGCAAATATTTCATTGACAGGTTTTATGAAAGTATTACCTAGAGCCGTCATGGCCATGTCGTAGGTGGTACAGGTACTTATAAATCTGTAAACACGGGTCGAAACGTGGCTTGTAAGAAGTTGAAGTTTACCTTCTGGTGTGACGTCTGGAACTGCAGCGAGAAAGTTCAAGAATGTTACCTTCCAGTGAATCCATTCGTGACTTGCGTTTGGAGTTGAAGGATCGACGTCAAACTTGAGAGGCTTTAATAACTTGTCCATGTTGCAATATTTTTTGGCTAATAAATTGAAATGATAAAACCTTTTGGAATCAAGGCTTTATTAGCCAAAACGCAACGTAAAAGTGAGGAATCTGGAAATTCTAGTTATAAACAATATGGTAACATGGGAAACGAATCATACTTAATTAATAAACTAAATTCTCCAACTAGAGATGATCACCACACGTCCCTCCTTCGAGCCTTCAGCAGTACTTACTTAACTAATATTTAAATCGCTGTCGCTCATCACCACAACAATGTTCCTCATAAAACCAAAAAAAAAAAAGAGAAAAAACCTACGAACACTTTTATGACGAGAATGTTGACGGGAAGGGAAGGGTGACTCTACACAGTGAAGGTCAATGAAAGTTTGCCGGTCCACAGCGGAGTAATTGACCATCCACAGGGAAGATATTGACCGTCCACAGATAAGGGATATTTTGGGGACTTCACTCGCTCTTATGTCCTCTGATCATATTGGTGCAGTGGATTAATTTTATGAAAGGTTCACTTGTAATTGGGAAAGGTTTAATTCAATTTGCGAAAGGTTTAATTCCAATCGTGAAAGGGTTAATTCAGTTTGAAAAAATTTGAATTCTAATTGTGAAAGGTTTAATTCAGTTTGCAAAAAGTTTAAATCAAATTGCAAAAAGTTTAATGCAGTTTGCGAAAGGATTAATTCAGATTGCTAAAGGTTTAATTCAGTTGGCAAAAAGTATAAATCAAATTGCGAAAAGTTTAATTCAGTTTGCGAAAGGATTAATTCATTTTGCGAAAGGATTAATTCAGTTTGCGAAAGGATTAATTCAGTTTGCGAAAGGATTAATTCAGATTGCTAAAGGTTTAATTCAGTTTGCTAATGCTATATATCCCGAAAGGTGAAAATTGTCCTTATAAGGCTGGAAATTGTTGGTCCTGTGGGAACCAATATAGTTGAATGAATTTTTAAACAATTATTGTTGTGGAGAGGCGATAAATTAGTCCATTATGCCCTCTGGGAGGGAGGAGAAAATTATGTAAGTTTCTGAGTGAGATATTCTCGAAACAAGCGAGTAAATTAAGCTCTCTTATATTGATGAATTTACTTCAGGGTCTGTGGTGGTGAGATCTGAATTCTGTCGCAATGAGACCAATAGTCAATGCAAACATAGATTTGCTCTATAATTGATATTCTTGATCAAAACTTGACTGCAAATTAATCGTTCATTTGAATTGTTTTCCACAGCAACCTCAAATAATCTTATTCAAAGAGGGGACCGACAGCTCCCAGGGCAAGCCCCAGCTGATCGCCAACATCAACGCTTGCCAAATGGTCGCCGACTGCGTCAGGACGACCCTGGGCCCCAGAGGGATGGATAAGCTTATCGTCAACAACAACGGGAAAGCGACCATATCCAACGACGGAGCCACCATCATGAAAATGCTGGATATCGTCCATCCCGCTGCCAAGACCTTGGTTGACATCGCCAAATCCCAGGATGCCGAAGTAAGAATGAATGGAATGGTCGTTGAAATTAATTTTTTATCTGAAATGGTCCATTTAAAAATATGGGTACCCATTAGAATAAAATTGCCGTTTGGTAGGGGTGTGTCGGTCCAGGTATTTCCCTGGAACGGTTCCAACGGTTACAGTGACAAAGATGTAACCGTTCCAAATTACCGGTACAGTTACATTACCGGTTTAAGAACTTAACATGACAATAATAAATTAATAAACGCTGCAAATCATTGCTCAAAGGTTTATTATTTTCTGTATAGATCACCCTTCTGTATAGATCACTGGTTCTCCATCAATAGCACCTACCACCATCTATTCTCCCTTGACCTTCCCTCTCAAATTTCAGCTTCCTGCGTTCAATAGGATTGAAAATGGCTTTGGAGCTCACTCAGCTGATCAGTGCTGTGAAGAGTGAAGAAGATCTTCTTGAATGATGGAGACGCCTGGAAGAGCATTTCCATTCAATAGAAGTAAAAATGACTTTGGAGCTCACTCAGCTGATCAGTGATCTGAAGAGTGAAGAAGATCTTCTCCAATGCTGGAGACGCCTGGAAGAGCATTTCCATTCAATAGGAGTGAAAATGGCTTTGGAGCTCACTCAGCTGATCAGTGATCTGAAGAGTGAAGAAGATCTTCTCCAATGCTGGAGATGCCTGGAAGAGCATTTCCATTCAATAGGATTGAAAATGGCTTCGGAGCTCACTCAGCTGATCAGTGATCTGAAGAGTGAAGAAGATCTTCTCCAATACTGGAGACGCCTGGAAGAGCATTTCCATTCAATAGGAGTAGAAATGGCTTTGGAGCTCACTCAGCTGATCAGTGATCTGAAGAGTGAAGAAGATCTCCTCGAATGCTGGAGACGCCTGGAAGAGCAATTCCATTCAATAGGATTGAAAATGGCTTCGGAGCTCACTCAGCTGATCAGTGATCTAAAGAGTGAAGAAGCCTTTGAGCAACGATTTGCAGCGTTTTTTACCCACCAACATTTTTTTTACCTACCAACTTTTTTTTACCTACCAGCTAGGTACTACCTACCACACCATACTGGCTTCACACCTTCACAATCAAGTTTATTAGAAAGAACTAAACGCTTCACACTCGATTGGAAAAACAGAAAGCTTCATATGGAAATTTGATTACTGGTTACGCAGAAGGCAAAACTGTATACAAATCGAAGAAATGAACAGCGATCGCATTTTAGTCCGATAAAATATGAATGGAGATTAGACCTCTTTTGCGATTCACACTCATGATTCTGTTTTATCGAAGGAAAACCTTCAAGTACTTCAAGGGACCGAACGGTTTGTCCTACAGAGCTCCGGGTGGTCTCAAATTTTTTTTTAAATTCAATACTATTTAAAATTGGTGAAAAAACGATACCTTTATTTCGAGAGTTTTCGAGCTAGGGCACTTTTGAAATTTTCAACCCTTAATTTTCACCCCTTAGAAGTGACCTACATCAACCAAAAGCTTCGCGGCACAACTAGACCCCAAATGGAGCCCATATACCAAATTTGAACCAAATCGGTCCAGTGTTGCTAAGAAAAGTGCCGCGTACGGCGGACGGACGGAAATTTTTTTATTCGATTTTCGTATTCTACGTACCTTGAAACGTAAAACATCAAATTTTGAGGGGGGGTTAAAATTTTTTTTTCCTTGCTCGATTCCAAAGGCTTATTATTGAAAATAATAAACCAATACTGGAGACAACTTCCATGCTAACTAGTCCAGAACATAACTTCCCGCTCAAGAGCCATTCCATGATTCCATGAATCATTCTCAGTCCATGAAAGTAGTAAGGGCGCTTCCAGGTACAACATGGAACAGAACTGGGAACAAGATCCATGCTTACCGGTCCAAAACCCTTACCGGTCCAGACCCATTGAACCATTCTCCATATCTTATCGGTCTGGTTCCATCCTTACTGGTCCAGTTCCATCCTCACCAATCAGAATGATCTCTTCCCAGTCCAGAGCCATTTCAAGATATCTTATCAGTCCGTGGAACTGGACCGGTAAGGGTCGAGTTTTTGTCACTGCGTGGAACCGTTCCAACCTGATACTCGGTTCCACAGTCCTGGTACAGCTGTACCGACACACCTCTACCGTTTGGTATTTCGATATACGTACCTGACAAGCAACTGGAAGCAAATATTTTAGAACAGCTTTTCCCAGTAAAAAATGATCAAAATCGATTTCACCCCATTAAGATGAGCTTCGGTCATGAAAACTAAGCGGGTAGGTTTTTTTTTCTCCAAATAACGCCGTATACGATACTTTGCAGCCATTCATTCACGAGCAGCCCAACAAATGTTTGCTTTCTAACATCAGATGATTTCATCGCTTCTAATCTGTTCTCCTACATGTGTCTTAAGCTGGATTCACATGGGACGGAAGAAGGCGGAAAACGGAAAGATGAGAAAACTAGTGGAGGGGGTAGCCGGAGTTCACAAGGATGATGGACGGAAAGGACAGAATGATAACCTTCCTCCTGGAAGCCTCTGAAATTATAACCGCTCTCTGATCTGTAACCTCCGTTGACTGTTTTGAATTTGACGATCAATTCCTCGTTGAAATTAATTTTGTATTAAAAAAAAGAAGAAAAAAACGAGCAAGAAAAGGACAGCACAACAAGTTTCGATGATTTCATCGTTCAGTTTCGACTTTGTCAAACAACCGTAGGTGAAAACAAGCCTTTGTATTGGTCGTTTCTCTCGAGCAAACTAACAAGTTTCGATGAAAAATGTCTGTCATGAAATCTTTGTTACGGCAAAACTATGCGATGTTATAAATAGGGTGTGCGCCTAGGTAGGAAAAACTGTTAATTGTTAATTCTAATCTAAGGTAGACCTCATTCTGAAAATTTTGGTACCATCCACGACCTTCTAGCGTGTGTAAATCTTTTCCTATGAATTTTTAAAGTTTCGACCGTTTATGACGTCACAGTGGGCTGGGGGTCTCCTCCAGGCGAGAGGGGCGCGTGACGTCATAAACGGTCGAAACTTTGAAAAATCATAGAAACAGATCTACTAACGCTAGAAGGTCGCGGTTGGTGCCAAAATTCTCAGGATGTAGTCTACTTCCGATTAAAAATCTAAAAAAAATCAAGGCGCACCCCCCATTAGCTGTTCAGTTATATATTCGGGAATCGAGCGACTTGGGTAGCAAATGGTCGCCTATGAAAATAACTACCATCTACTGAAAGCCATTTTTACAGTTTCCATCCTACTTCGACGAAATTTTTAGGGTTTATGCGGATTAGTGGGCGTCGGTGGTCTAGTGGACAGTGTACCCGACTGCGGTGATAAGATGAGAACCGTCTAGCGGGGATGCGAGTTCGAGTCTGGTCGCCAGCAGAAAGTTTTCTGTCTATTAGACGATCGGCAATCTCTCGTTCCAACCCAGGGCGGTGATGTTTGGGAAGCCATGAGCGAAATCATCAGAACAAATTCTGATCTCCCCTTAGGGAGACAGCTGATGACGTCCGCGACGCCAAGAATGGCAGTCGGACGAAAATTCAACCTGAAATGGTTGCTTACTTTATGCGGATTAGGGTGTCGATGAAAATTGTCTCCCCGGACTGATAGGTACTTACAGATTGATTTCGTGAGATAACCTACATTTCTAATGATTTTTCATTCCAAAATGTCCTTAAAACTGTAATTTTGAGAAATGATGATCACAATGTGATCTTGAGTTGGAAAACTCAAGGAATTTTTTTTCGGGGATTCGCTGGACATCCGGTTATCCTAAAAAGCCCATCTTTCTCACATATAAACCAAATTAATTCTGACTCTCCCCTGTTTTGTTTATTGATGGTTGAATCATTCTGTTGGTGTGTACAATCTATAGCTTACGTCCTTATCTCTAGGTTGGCGATGGTACAACTTCTGTGGTTCTTCTGGCTGGCGAGTATCTCAAGCAGCTGAAGCCCTACGCCGACGAAGGAGTCCACCCTCGCATTATGATCAAGGCTGTCAGGAAAGCCACACAACTCGCCATTGACAAGATCAACTCCTTGTCTGTGAAGGTAACATCGGCTCCGTTTAGGACTAGTTTTTGGTTTATAATTTTCAATAATGAACCTTTGGAATCGACCAAGAAAAATGTAGAAGTTATGGCTGTTACATGGAAATTCATATTTGCGCTTGCGCAGTGGATACTATCAGTTTCGGGGCGATGATTTTCATCGGGAATTACCTACACGCCAATCTGAACAATCCTGAAAGATCAAATTCGTATGAAAAAAAAAAAAATCAAGTTGAAAATTGCGATTTTTCCGACATGAAAATCGATTTTTCTCGGAAACTAGAGGTCGCAGAGCATTTTGGTTCACGGCGTTGGATTCAGCGTGTAAAAATCTATATGGAACTGCGAAGCACAGTTGGAATGTCAGTGAGCATGAAGATGACACCACTGTTGAATCCCTTCCGAGTGATATCACTTGGAAGGGATTCCTTCGTAGGTAGGGTGAAGTGGGGTAAGTTGTAGCGTGAATTTTTTTGTTCCCGCTTCAAATCGTATTAGCGCGGTTTCAGTGGCGAGGTTACCGTCGTTGACGCCAGGTACCGCTCAACCCATTATTCCGAACGTACCTAATTGGTTACTGAGGTTGCAGCTTTAAAGAAAACAAAATATATGAACGAATAATCCTAAAATTATTCCGGAATTTTCGACGAATATTGGATTTAATAAACCCAGAAGTGAATGGGATGAAATAAAATTAATTTCGGATGGTGATGGCTTCGACATGGCGAAAGGCTCTCTCGTCCATCTTACCTTTTTCTCATGCCTTCGACGACGAAGGCTGCTTGTCGCTTCCCTTGTTCTCTCGAGAAAAATACCTTTTTCATACCGTCTTAATTCAAGATATATACTCAATTTCGTACCGCGGATTCCCGTCAAAAGTTCGCTTTTCCTCCTTAGAAACGAGAGAATCTGGATTGGATCAGCACAGGATTTTCGAGGCGAATGTTCTACGTCTACGGCGCTCTTCCTTTGTTCTCGGTAAGCACCTACCACTTGTTGCGGATAAAATCATTCGGCGGATTCGACAATTTAGGCATCATAAATTGGTACTATATTATATTCTTCGGTTTCGCAGTTAACTTCGAAGTCGTCTTTGAAAAATCGTCGTGGATTACCGTCGCTGAATATCGTCCGTCTTCGCTGCTACGTTTCACATTTCAACAAGATTCCACGTTTCGTCGGAGAAAATTTTACTGCTCCACAAATATCGTACCGGTATGTCTACATAATAGTCAACACCCTCAGCTTAATTGGATCATAATGGGTATTATTCAGTAATGGTACAATTCGTCCATATTTTTAATCAGTTCCAGTTGGGAGGCTGGAAATCTACAAGTTTCTCGTTGGTTCAGCATTCCTGTTTGCTGTCCAGAAGTAGTCCTCGTCTCCTCTCCTACCCTCTACTACCTACATCGAGCAATTTTCAATTTGGCTAAGTACTTAGTTCGTAATACTTTACCTATCCACGGCCGTAGGATCAGAGAAGTAGGGAGTAATCGGTTTTGGCTACATATTGAGTTTGATAAGTACCGCCTTTTCGGATATACCTGTGACAATCCCTGAGATTTTTGTAACGTAAAATTTTAAGAATTTTAATAATTCTTTTTGACTATAATTTTTGGGTGAAGAAGTGAATATCACCATTAGAAATATTGATTTCATTACACGGATTTTCGAAATCGAACTTAAGTTTTCAAATTTTATATTTCCTCTGGGTTCATCCCCACTCTAGTTTCTATATTTATCTTTCCTTGTCACAGATATAATCAATGGCGCCCAACGTAATTAACTATATGATTATGCTAATTAAAATTCGAAAATTTTAATTAGAAAAATATCAAATTTATTTTGTTCCGAAATTTTCATCATATAGGTACCTATATTGGACTCGAATTGAAGTATAGGTTGATACATACAATCTTATTTGCAATCAATTTAATTGATTGTTCACCAATTTGAAATTTTACATATTTATTGTCGTAAATCTTAAGTTGAGATCATGCCTGATCCTCCTGGCGCTTGTAGTGATGAGTCACGGAAGGATGAACAAGCTATGTTACTTAATGAACGCGAAGTTCTATTTGCTTCTTTACAACTAATTTACGACAAATCGCTAACTCTTACGTCTAAGAAAAATGTTTTCGCTTTTTCCGCTTCATATGATCGAACTAGTGTCATAGAGACTAAGTTAGACGATCTCGTAACTAAAATCAGATCTTTCAACATTAAGCTATCTGATGATCCTCAGAAATTGAAATTAGACATATCTAAGTTTTATTGTCGTGCTCTTGAGATGATAGATATCGTACGTTCAAATTATGTTAGTGCTAAGAAAGTCCTTGTTGAAGACCCTCCTGTACCTTCGCAACCCGCAGGTATACCTACCTCTCCTAGTTCCCAACTTCCTCGTATTTCACTACCTACCTTCTCAGGCAAAATCGAGGAATGGATGGAGTACCATTCTCTTTTTCTTTCTCTGGTACACGAAGAACCTTCACTTGCGGGAAATGATGTCAAAAAGTTCCAATATTTACGTTCCAGTTTGAAAGGTGATGCATACTCCGTCATAGCTAGCTTCCCTTTGAATGCGGAAAGCTATCCATTGGCTTTTGCAGCTTTAGTCGCTCGTTACCAGAATAGACGCCGTCTAGCAACTCACTTCATGAATAGGGTGCTAGAATTCAAGTCTCTTCTCAACCCAACTCATGCAGATTATCAACGATTTTTAAACGTTCATGAAAATAATTGGATTTCTCTTACAAAACTCGAAAATTTCGATCTTCTCGATTTCGTTAAATTGCATATGGCTCTCAGCCACTTGGATCCAGTAACAAGGAGGGCTTTTGAAGAAAAATACACTTCAAATTCCATCCCCACTCACCAGAATTTGATCGATTTTATCGTTGAACTTAGTCGCCGAGAGGAACTGTTGAAACCAGTCACCGTTAGCTCAACCCGTTCCAAGGAACAACCACCCAGGAATAGTTCATCTCCTAAGTCGGTAAATTCTAAGTCTTCTGGTCAAGTGTGTGTGTATCAAGTCTCTCATAAAGATTCTCCCGATAAGACTGATGAGGTCAACCAGAAAACAACGAAAATAGTTACCCAAAATTCACGTCCCGTTAGTCACAGTTCACCTAAAGGTTCGGTTACTCATGATGAACCAACTGCTCCCGTTCATTCAGTAACTAGGGGTTCCAAGACTGTTTGTTGGAATTGTGACAGTACCGCTCATTTTTACGTTTCTTGCCCAGAACCTAGAAGAAGGTTTTGTTATCGATGTGGACATGCAGGGGTGACAATTAATTCTTGTCCAACTTGTCGTCCGGAAAACACCATCGGGACCCGCTCCTAAGGGTCAGTGCGTCTCCCATTCAACTCGTCGACCCTACTTCAACTACCGAATTATCGTCTATCGTGGATTCTCGTCCAACTTTACCGTTTTCTACTGTTCCGTCTCGTCATTTACCGCTACAGTCAGGTGTTGTATCTACCGACAGGATTAGACCTTCGTCCCAGACTGCGACTCCTGTATCGTCTAATTTCTCTCGTGAACAACTGAGTTACCAGTCATTATGTTTACCGTCGTATTCAACGAATTTGAATACAAATTCTTCGAGTTCAGACTTATGGGTACTTCCAGTAATTTTCCATTTGGCAGATGCAAATGGAATTTCATCAGATTCGAAGGCAAATTGTGTACCCGCTCTCTATGATACCGGCTCTTCCTTATCGTTTATAGGAGATTAAGGTTTGAAATTGTTGGGTCTTTTTCCAATTAATTCTGAACAAGATTGTGCTATAAATAATACTTCTAAAATAAAACCAATCGTAGCTCAGATGGCAAATGGATCTCAGTCAAAAATTTTCAAATCCTATCCTTTGATATTCTACCTTGGTCCAAGGATGATCAAATTTGATTTTTATTATTTGGATACCTTGTCTTTCCCTATGGTCTTGGGATTGGATTTTATTAGAAAATTTGGAATTGTGACTGACGCTTATCATAATTCATGGTATTTCTCCGAGTTTCCGCACCAGAAATTTCAATTCGCATCTTCCTGCGTCTTCCGTTCAAATAATGATCCACTTTCCACCTTAAATTGTTGTGGTATTAAGGAACTTACCGATCCTCAACGTAATGCCTTAGCTGAAATAGTTTCGCAAGGATTATCTGATTTAGAGAATTCTCCTGGGATAACTACAAGAATTACTCATAAGATTGATGTTGGCTCAGCTGAACCAATAAAACAAAGAGCTTACAACTATTCCCCTAAAGTCTTGGAAGTTATGCATAAGGAATTAGATAGTATGCTGGAGTCTGGAATAGTTGAACCGAGTCATGCACCTTGGTGTTCTCCTGTAGTCATGGTACGTAAGGACAATGCTAAACCAAGATTTTGCATTGATTTTCGCCGAATCAACTCCATAACGAAAAAAGATTCGTACCCTATGCCCAATCTCAATACCTTGCTCGACAGTCTTAGACAAGCAGCATATCTATCTAAATTGGACCTCAAGCAGGCTTTCCTTCAAGTGCCTCTCGCTGATGAAACCAGTCGTGACATCACTTCATTTGTGGTGCCAGGCCGAGGTTTGTTTCGTTTTCGTACCATGCCGTTCGGATTGTGTAATTCTCCGAGTACCTTTCAACGGCTAGCAGACTCTATATTTTTGGATCTATATCCCCAAGTCGTTGTATTTTTGGATGACATTCTTGTATGTACTTCCGACTTTTCTGAGCACTGCACTCTTCTGAAGGAAGTATTTCGTCGCCTCAAAGAATCAGGACTACGACTTAATCCTGAAAAATGCGAGTTCGGCTGTAACGAAGTCCGTTATCTGGGTTACAGGGTAAATATTGAGGGGATCAGTGTCGACCCAGAGAAGATTGAAGCTGTTACCTCATATCCAACACCAACCAACGTTACTGAGCTCCGCAGGTTTCTTGGTATGTCGGGATGGTATCGTCGGTTCATACCGGATTTTTCTTCAATTGTAGCCCCGCTGACTTCTTTATTGAGCAAACGCAAAAGTTGGTCTTGGTCGGAAGAACAAGCCACTGCATTCGATTCTCTCAAGACTGCGCTCACTTCCGCCCCTATTTTGGCCAGGCCAAATTTCGAGTTACCCTTCATATTGCAGACAGATGCGAGCAACTATGGAATAGGCGCTGCTCTCGTGCAACTTCATGATGGTAATGAGCGTGTAATCAGTTATAGTTCTCGGACATTGTCATCTGCTGAACGTAATTATAGCGTAACAGAGAAAGAATGCCTAGCTGTGATCTACGGGATTGAGAAGAATCGTCAATATATTGAAGGAAGCGAATTTACCGTTATTACCGACCATTCTTGTCTCAAATGGCTGCTAGAGTTGAAAAATCCAACTGGTCGTTTAGCAAGATGGACGTTACGTCTACAACCTTATCATTATAAAGTTGTGTATCGGAAAGGGAAGTTGAATTCCGTCGCAGACGCTCTCTCTCGGATTCCATCGCCCATTAATGTTGCTGCCGTTTTACCTACCGCATCTCTCGGTGATTCTTCCACTTCTCATTCGGATGCCAGGTCAATAAATGATGATTGGTACAATCAGAAAATGTACAGAGTTCGACATAACCCCGATAATCATCCTGAATGGAAGATAGAAAATAATCAGCTTTTTTATTACCGTAAGTCATTCCTTAAAGGAGAACTTGAAGACCCTAGTGAGGATTGGAAATTAGTCATCCCACGAAATCTAAGCTCTCAAATTCTTGCAGAATGTCATGATGTTCCTCAATCCGGACATTTGGGTGTTGCAAAAACACATTGGCGGGTAGGAAGATTATACTATTGGCCAGGAATGTATCGAGACATCATGCGCTACGTGAGAAATTGTGACGTCTGTCAACGTGTTAAGCCATCGAACACTACTCCTAGAGGTCTGATGTTTCCTCGTTATCTCACCACTCCTTGGAATACCGTATCAGCTGATATTATGGGGCCGTTTCCCCGTAGTTCGTCCGGTAATAAGTACTTACTTGTTTTCGAAGACCTTTTTACTAAATGGGTCGAACTTGTGCCCATACGAGTCACTACGTCTTCTGTAATACTCGCCAAGTTCAAATCAACTATTTTGAACCGCTTCGGAACTCCTTCAGTACTAATTACGGACAATGCGTCAAATTTCGTCAGCTCTTCTGTACGTTCCCTTGCTCAAGCATGTAAAATTCAGCATCGTACCACTCCGCTGTATCACTGCCAGGCAAACCCAACGGAACGTGCAAACCGAAATATTCGTCAACTTATACGTTCATACGTTGACCAGTCTCGTCATACCCAATGGGATTTATACATTGGAGAGTTTCAATTTGCATTGAATAGTGCTGTGCACGGCTCTACAAAATATTCACCGGCTTTTCTCAATTTTGGCCGTGAGTTGAAACCTTATGAATTTTCTCGTTCTAGCCGTTCCGAGGAGATTTCACAACCTGTTGACTTCAACCCAGACGAATGGGCTACTCGCATGAAGAAGCTGGAAGAAATTCATCATCTTGTGGAGACACACCTTCTCAAGGCCAGCACAGATCAAGGTCGTCGCTACAACCTGCGCCGAAGACCAGAGAAGTTCAGAATAGGCGATCAAGTTCTAAGACTCTCGTATAATCTCTCTTCTGCTGAAGATCGTTCTGCTGCCAAACTCTGCCACAAATATGAAGGTCCTTTCACCGTTCTTTCTGTCAGCCCTGCTGGTACCTGCAAGCTTCAGGACTCCCATGGCAAAGATGCTGGGCTCTGGCATCCGTCCAAGCTCAAACCATACTACACCTCAACCGCTGGAGGGGGATGTGTAGCGTGAATTTTTTTGTTCCCGCTTCAAATCGTATTAGCGCGGTTTCAGTGGCGAGGTTACCGTCGTTGACGCCAGGTACCGCTCAACCCATTATTCCGAACGTACCTAATTGGTTACTGAGGTTGCAGCTTTAAAGAAAACAAAATATATGAACGAATAATCCTAAAATTATTCCGGAATTTTCGACGAATATTGGATTTAATAAACCCAGAAGTGAATGGGATGAAATAAAATTAATTTCGGATGGTGATGGCTTCGACATGGCGAAAGGCTCTCTCGTCCATCTTACCTTTTTCTCATGCCTTCGACGACGAAGGCTGCTTGTCGCTTCCCTTGTTCTCTCGAGAAAAATACCTTTTTCATACCGTCTTAATTCAAGATATATACTCAATTTCGTACCGCGGATTCCCGTCAAAAGTTCGCTTTTCCTCCTTAGAAACGAGAGAATCTGGATTGGATCAGCACAGGATTTTCGAGGCGAATGTTCTACGTCTACGGCGCTCTTCCTTTGTTCTCGGTAAGCACCTACCACTTGTTGCGGATAAAATCATTCGGCGGATTCGACAATTTAGGCATCATAAATTGGTACTATATTATATTCTTCGGTTTCGCAGTTAACTTCGAAGTCGTCTTTGAAAAATCGTCGTGGATTACCGTCGCTGAATATCGTCCGTCTTCGCTGCTACGTTTCACATTTCAACAAGATTCCACGTTTCGTCGGAGAAAATTTTACTGCTCCACAAATATCGTACCGGTATGTCTACATAATAGTCAACACCCTCAGCTTAATTGGATCATAATGGGTATTATTCAGTAATGGTACAATTCGTCCATATTTTTAATCAGTTCCAGTTGGGAGGCTGGAAATCTACAAGTTTCTCGTTGGTTCAGCATTCCTGTTTGCTGTCCAGAAGTAGTCCTCGTCTCCTCTCCTACCCTCTACTACCTACATCGAGCAATTTTCAATTTGGCTAAGTACTTAGTTCGTAATACTTTACCTATCCACGGCCGTAGGATCAGAGAAGTAGGGAGTAATCGGTTTTGGCTACATATTGAGTTTGATAAGTACCGCCTTTTCGGATATACCTGTGACAATCCCTGAGATTTTTGTAACGTAAAATTTTAAGAATTTTAATAATTCTTTTTGACTATAATTTTTGGGTGAAGAAGTGAATATCACCATTAGAAATATTGATTTCATTACACGGATTTTCGAAATCGAACTTAAGTTTTCAAATTTTATATTTCCTCTGGGTTCATCCCCACTCTAGTTTCTATATTTATCTTTCCTTGTCACAAAGTGCGTAGCAAATTTGTAGAAATCGGTGGCTACAGCTTTCGTACAAGTACGCAACCACGAGAGACATTTTATGTAAGCGAAAATCATCAGAAATTTCCGCGTGACGCTCCCCGCGTGATGATTTTTCATTTATGTGCCATAGTAAAGACATAAAATGTCAAAAATAATTTTAACACTCCCTCAAAATTTGATGGTTTACGTTTCAAGGTACGGAGAATCCAAAAATCGGATAAAAATTTGGCGTCTGTACGCCGTACTTTTGCCACTTAGCATTGACCGATTTTGATGAAATTTGGTATGTAGGCTCCATTCGGGGTCTAGTTGTGCCCCCAAGCTTTTGGTTGATGTAGGTCACTTCTAAGGGTCCAAAATCAATTTTGAAAACGCCCTAACTCAAAAAATTTCGAAATAAAGTTATTGGTTTTCCTTCAATTTAAGATTCTATAGAATTTTTAGAGACCACGCGGAGCTCTGTAGGACAAACCGTTCGCTCCCTACGAAAATTTTAGGGTTTATATGGAAATATATATAAATCAAAACACGAGTGTGAATCGCAAAAGAGGCCTAATCTCCGTTCAAATTAGAGCTGACCGAAATGCGATCGATGTTAGGTGATTTTGATTTTTTTTTTTTTTCCTCATATTGGATGGATGGTGATTTTGTAGACGAGTGATCTATATAGAAAAATAATAAACCATTGTGTAATAATTTGCAGCGTTTTTCGCCAAGGTTTTAGTTGTTGTCTATCACTTGGTGGTGATAAATAAAGCTTATTTCAAACTAGATCGCTCTACTTAGCGGTTTCACTCGGTGAATTACGACATGCTGGAGTAGTGATGGAAATTTGATTTTCAATATTTCTAAATGATTAATTCCTCCAATTTTGCTTCCGAGTCTACCAAGGTAGCGGAAGCTTTGTTTTCACTTTTCAAGGACGAAAAAAAAAGTTCTCCAAAATCAAAATTTTCACTCGCGTTTTGCGTTTTAGACCTTTCTGAACAATTTTGGTTCCGTGTCTGTCTGTCTGTGTGTCTGTCTGTCTGTGTGTCTGTCTGTCTGTGTGTCTGTCTGTCTGTCCGTCTGTCATCAATTCCTTGTAACGCGCATAACTATACGAATTTATTGTCCGATTTCGATGAAATTTTCAGGGATTGTGCGGGTTGGTGTGTAGACGGTCCCCTATGAAAATCATCATTCTCGGACTGATACAAGCGACTGCGCATGCGCAAACGTGAATTCCCTGTAACGGCCATAACTTCTACATTTTCCATCTGATTTCAATGAAATTTTCAGGGATGTTACAGATTGGTATTTAGATGGTCCCCTATGAAAATCACTACCTTCGGACTGATAGTAGCCACTGCGCATGCGCAAACGTGAATTCCTTGTAACGGCCATAACTTCCACATTTTCCACTCGATTTCGATGAGATTTTCAGGAATTATGTGGACTAGGTTGTAGATAGTCCCCTATGAAAATCATCATCCCCGGACTCATAGAAGCGACTGCGCATGCGCAAACGTGAATTCCTTGTAACGGCCATAACTTCTACATTTTCAATCCGATTTCAATGAAATTTTCAGGGATGTTACAGATTAGTATTTAGATGGTCCCCTATGAAAATCGCCACCTTCGGACTGATAGTAGCCACTGCGCATGCGCAAACGTAAATTTCCATGTAACGGCCATAACTTCTACATTTTCCATTCGGCTTCAATGAAATTTTCAGGGATGTCACAGAGTAGTGTTTAAATGGTCCCCTATGAAAATCATAGAGAATTGTTTTTCATAGAGGGATTCATTCATAGAGGAACGGTCTCCTGTGGGAGAGACGAGGCTTCAATAGCGCAGAGGATTGAGTCTTGATTTGTGCTCTAAGGATCGCGGGTTCGAATCCCAGTCGAGGCTAAGAATATTTTTGATCCAATCACATACATCTACTCACTTAATTTTTCATCCGAATTTGATGAAATTTTCTAGGATTGTCCGGATTAGCGTGTAGATGGTCCCCTATGAGGGTAGTGAAAGGTACTTAGAGATTGGTGTTTTCAGATTAACTACTATGCATCGGATCATCTATATATTTTTAATGATTTCATAACGTTCTAATAATTTTCTGTAGATTGACAAATCAAACGTTGCCGAAACTCGTTCACTTCTGGAGAAATGTGCTGCGACAGCTCTCAGCTCCAAGTTGATCCATCAACAGAAGGATTTCTTCTCCAAAATGGTGGTGGATGCAGTTCTTCAACTTGACGAACTTCTTCCCCTGGACATGATCGGTATTAAGAAAGTTCAAGGAGGAGCTTTGGAAGTGAGTATTTCGTCAGCTAGTAATGTAGATATCCGCTAAACTTCCTCCGTAACACTCTCTTGATCAGTTCACGGACTACTGTGAATTTAAAGTGAAGGTTCTGATAATTGGACGACACTACGATGGATAGAGAGCGGGACTTTACACTAGGTTATCCTTAAAAAGCCTACACTAGCATCATCCATGTTCAAGTAAGCTTACTTTGTATGGGATACTGATCCATGAAATTGTTGTTAACACCTGAAAAGGGAAGCAAGTGTAAACAATTATAGTGAAACGGTCTGAATCTTTTTTATTTACTTGGTAAATTCATAAATCATAAATATCATTTACTTTCTCTGAAAAATCATTATTCCTCAGTATTTTTTATTTTATATCTACACGCTATTCTTTATAAGATATCTCTTTTTTAATACAATCGAGAAAGTTGAAAGAATGGGGGGTGCGCCTTGATTTTTTTTAGATTTTTAATCGAAAGTAGACTACATTCTGAGAATTTTTGCACCAACCGCGACCTTCTAGCGTGTGTAGATCTGTTTCTAGGATTTTTCAAAGTTACGACCGTTTATGACGTCACGCGCCCCTCTCGCCTGAGAGGGACCCCCAGCCCACTGTGACGTCATAAACGGTCGAAACTTTAAAAATTCATAGGAAAAGATTTACACTCGCTAGAAGGTCGCGGTTGGTACCAAAATTCTCAGAATGAGGTATAGTTTAAATTAAAAATAATAATTACCAGTTTTTCCGACCTAGGCGCACAACCCCATTGAAAATTAAATTTGTGCATAAATACCGAGTAAATTTAGAAAATTAATATTCGGACCCACCAAAATTCAATACTGAGCTATCACATAGCAACGGTGATGGAATCATTCGAATAGCGTGGAAGATGACGTAGTATTCCATCTCTAATTCCTCGAACCTGCCCGAGGCCCAACGAACCAGAAAACCTCGATTTCCATGTGCGGAACCACATTTTTCCACATTCAAACGTATTTTTTACCCCTAATTAGCGGAGTAAAATTAAAACAAGTTATACCATTGGAAAGCTGAGAACTTTGTGCAGTTTTTGATGTAGAGGTACGTGAAAACCCATGTGGAAGTAAAAACTTAGCATTGAAAAGAAAAAGTAGGAAATTTTGACAATTTGACAATAATGACTTTACGAGTCAATTTTTCATCCATCACGACCTTACAAAAAGTGTTGTGTTACCACTAGAAAGATGGTAAATTTAACTCCCTATCCAACGGTGTAATTAGATTTTAAAATTCACTTAAATTAAGAGAGTTATAGTCATTTTTATGGCTTAAGGTCGAAAACACGAGAAAAATCTTGAAATTGAAATAACTCGGAAATTGAGCTAAGAGACAATTTCTTACTAAAATTAGTTGTAGAATCGACTCCCGAAGTTTTTCGGTCCTTAACATGGGACACCCTGTATATTACCGTAAAACGGGTCAACTTTGTGCCACTTTTTAAGGTTTTTGTTTAATAACTCCGGGGAAAAAATGCTAACCCCTTGCGGATTTTAGCCATCATACCTACACATCTCCGCTTTCAAATTCTGCTTTGGAAAAAAATCTATGATGAATAGGTGAGGTGGGGGATTTTTTTCTTCGTGGCACATTCTTGTACCCATGGGAGGTACAACTATGGTCCACCCAATCTCCTGGCTCTAAAACACATGAAAAATTCAATCTGGAACATTGTTGTACCTAGGCATCTCATCTTTGGGCCTTCACCTTCTTTAAACTGTAAAAAAAATGTTCTATCCAATTTTCATTTAATTAGAAGTTGGTTTCTATTGACCAACTGGTTGGTTTCTATTGAAAGGCATTGAAAACATTGATCCACACTAATTCTAACAAAAGCTTTTATTTGGACCAAATAGAATTAACAAGGATAAAGGCACTTTGGTAATTTGACACTTAAAACGACTTAAAAACACTTTTTTTCCATAATGACTTAAAACGAGGAACTTAAGTTTGGTCCCTAAATGACATAGAATGAGGAACGTACTATAAAAAATATAAAAACAGGTATGAAAAGGTATCTCAAAAAATAGGCATTAAAAATGAAGTTACTGAGGAATCAGAATAGTAATTTTACCATGAAACTTGAAATAAATTTTCGGAAATTTTCTTCGGAAGATTTTTTTTTAACCTGATGCTGGCGATACCAGACGAAGTCTAGAGCAGCTGGCCACGTCCAAAACACAGATGATGCATCAATTAACAATGAAAAAACAAATAGGTAGCTTTTTCTGGCAAAAACTGACAAAAATCAAGTGGCACATAGATGTACCCCAAAGTTCCGAGTTTTTGATAACATCGAACATCTCCTCAACAAAACAGATTATTTAGAAATGGTAATGGGCTTAATTTGTTGCTAGGGATATGTACTACATGATTTATAATTACCGAGATCAGGAGTCAATGTCTTCAGGTCTCACCAGATGAGACAAATATGGTTACACGTCAGATCACTGGAAACCAACTTTCTGATGAGGATTTATGATAACGAGGGATGAAGAGACACGAGGTTCTTCCACTTCGATTTTGTATTCTACAACCCCCCACGACCCCTGTGAATTGTTACTGAACATGAAACTTCCTCTTTCGGCCGCTAGAGGCCATTTGTGGTCACAAAACACAAGTGGCACATAGTTGACCCATTTTACGGTACTCATAACTTTTATGCTGATGTAGTTCGGTATTGTTCCGTTCAGGATTCATTATTGGTAACTGGAGTTGCCTTCAAGAAGACGTTCTCCTACGCTGGGTTTGAAATGCAGCGGAAAACCTACCACTCTCCCAAAATCGCTCTCCTAAACATCGAATTGGAATTGAAAGCCGAACGAGACAACGCTGAAATCCGCCTAGACAGCGTAGAGGTACATTTAGTGTTATGTATTATTAATAATGAACTTTCAAAGTGAAAATTAATCTCCCGTGATGTTTCCCACTCCTATAATCGTCGCAGTGATGTTATTCTCAACGAAATGCAATTTACAGGAGTACCAAAAAGTTGTCGACATGGAGTGGAGTATCCTCTACGACAAATTGAAGAAAATCCACGAGTCTGGTGCTCAGGTGGTTCTGTCCAAATTGCCGATTGGTGATGTAGCTACTCAGTATTTCGCAGATCGGTGAGTATGATTCTACTCTAGCCGAACATTCGGTTCTTCAAACCTATTAGAATGTCCCCATCAGTGTTGTAGTGAAAACTTTCCAAATTTCAGAGCCATCAGTAGCATAATTGAGGCGTTGACATGGAAAAGGTGTTGAGTCAAAAAACCCAAATTTTACAGGAGAGCCAAAAAACTACTTTTTTTCACTTTTTACATCAATATTTATTGAACAAACTACACGTAAGTGACAAGTAAGTGTTCAAAAACGAAACAGAAGCAGAAAACAGGATATAATAATAAAAATGTCGAATTTAGGAGCAAATATTTTCATAAAAACTGCGATATTTCGAGTTCATGAAGTCTAGCATGGCTAGCAAGTCCTTTTTTTTGCGTCAGCAATAGTCGGCCTGCTCTGGGATCTCTAAAATATTTTGATTGGCCTTTCTTCAGTATTTTCACCTCTTTCCACTGTTCCAATTCGTTCAAAGTACCGCGAGTCTTAATGGTCGGGAATTCGGCTCTTGATATCTGAATCCAGGATACCGTGCTGATCTTCAACCCTGCTGTGTTCAGGAATGTGTCACTGCATCTAGCTGTCTTTGAAATCAGCAGGGCCCATGTTAACAACTTGGAAAGGTTGAGTTGTCTTTGCATCTCTAATCATGTCCGCGACTTCTCCTGGCACCATAGTTTTGCACACTTTCTTCCTCTTCTCGATGCCGAAGTCTCGATCACGTGGCATGTACGAATGCCCTGATACCAGAAATTTCAAGTCAACCTTCTCGAAGTAGTTCATAGCAACTACCCAAATCAAAGTCATGAGGACCATTCGGTTCTTGTTTTGTCCTGCGCAGTTGTCACACCAAATTTGAAGTGATTTTTTGTATGTGAATTTTCCACCTCTCCCACAACAAAGGGAGAATAATACTCACTGGTTTGAAGGAGACGAACTTGACCGACATTATTGATGTAGCATCGAAACATTCAGTAACAGGCGAAATCGTGTAAACATAACCCTCATCTAAACAAAAAATAACCATCCCCATGTCCTACCACGTGACCGTGACTTATCACTTTTCCTGCGCCAAAGGGCTAGGAGTTAGCTCGAGTGCCATCTTTGGAGAGCTCTCCCAACTAAACTATTTGAGCTATCGACATAACTCCTTTACCATGCCATTGGCCTTGAATCTGGCTATCTTTTCCGTGAAAAAATTTTTTTTTTGGCCTCTAGTGACTTAACACCTTCTCCATGTCAACGCCTCAATTATTGCTTCCGAGTCTACCAAGGTAGCGGAAGATTTGTTTTCACTTTTCAAGGATGAAAAAAAAAAGTTCTCCAAAATCAAAATTTCCACTCGCGTTTTACGTTTCAGACCTTCCTGAACAATGTCAGGTTCTAAAAAGGTAAACGCGAGAGGAAACATCAATTTTGGGAAACTTTTTTTCTACCTTGAAAAGTTAAAACAATGCTTCCGTTACCTTGGTAGACTCGAAAGCTATACGATGAGTTACCTACCTAACTAGTCTTGAGGGAGGTGCATAAATTGTTTGTATAAAAAATAACCCACTCGTAGCCTTGAAGAAGAAATTATTTATGCAAAATGCCCTTCATCATGAATAATCTATTTCTTCTTGGTACCTGAAACTGGTTGATTCTTTCATAGACCCACTGGACACTTTTTTTTGGAATTTGGGAGGGAGGGGACGAAAATATGAGAGCGAATGGAGAAAGATGGTACCCGATTTGTCAGACACAAGTTGCAATAAATTGACGTAATAGTATTTTGAAACGTCCCAGTTTTAACATCGTTTCACATCTTCCAAATTTCTAAGTGTATGATAAGGGTAGTGTTATGGAGTCACTCGATTTATTCACTAAATTATTATCGTATGAAAAGTCGAATCGGTGGTTGTCTATATTTTCTAGCTATTTTTCTCTCTCTATTTCTATCTAATTTATTATATTTGTGGTCCTTTCGAACCTTGACCAACGACAATGGATGGCATGAGGTTTCGGAATCGAAAAATTTTATCGCGTTCGGTGGAAGAAGTAGGCCAAAATTCTGATCGGCCCCGTACAACGGAATCGGCAACGTCTTCACGAAGCAGATCCTCAATGTCAACACACCACCAAAGCGCTCGTAGTCGGATGTGGGATGAGAAGATGGATCAAGTTTTGGCAGCCATGGCAGTGCTAGCGGAGAAAATGGAAAAGCTGGAAAGTGCCCACAGTTGCAGTTCCAAATTATCGCTTGTGTCGGTGGCGACTGTCAGGGAACCCTCTAGAGCACCGTCGAGAACGCTTTTGGCGCAGAACAGTCCTGTCCAGGTACTCTCAGTTCATCCGCCAGAGGTAAGCGATTGTCCTATGCAATCTCATTGTCCCAGAGTAAGTGATCGTCCATTGACTACTAGTGATAATGCTCATATGGGTAATTTCTTGGCCAGACAATCAAAAGGGAACGATTTACCTATCTTTAATGGAAAACCTCGAGACTTTATTAGCCATTTTGGGAGAACGACGGAGAATAGCCATAAAGTGAAGTCGGAGGAGAAGGGGACATTTCTTCAAAAGCTCGTGCCATGTAAATCGGATACTCAGTTGATGGTTAAGGCAGATATCGCCGAGGTCAGATCAGTTGTCGAGGTGGAAAGAGCTCACTTGTTGGACGACACAATACGCCAGGTAAGATTACCTATAGCTACAGAACATTCAAGTGAGTATCCACATGTAGAAGCGTTCAAGGAGTGCGTAGAAGACCATTTAGACAGCGTTACGATGAATAACGAGGCAGCCCAACATGTCATCAAGGTGAGCGGAATTCACGAAAAAGCTGGTTCCAGATGCTACTTTCGGACAAAGAACACTGGAGATTGGAGAAGTGGTGGTATTCCACCTAACGTACTGGCCGCGAGCTCTGTTAATTTTCAGTCCATTGTAAAAGGTTTAACATTACGTCGGATTACCCAAACTGATACAAACCACTCTTGTGCAGAAGAGAAGGTGAAGAAAACAGGAAAAGGTTTGAAAACAAAACCAGGAGTAAGACTTGGGAATGGAAATTTTAGGAACAAGAGGAGAAAAGAAGAGAATGGATGGGAAGAAGATGGACCAGATGAAATACGAGAAAGAGGGAAGAAGTGGGTAGAGTTTCAAATCTCCGCCACGAACTTTCTTGGAAACCCTCACTATCATCTAGCACTACTCGTGGACCAAAACAAGCCAGTCAAGAGGGATTTGAAATGGGCGCCAGCTAAGGAGGATTCCGCTGACCGTGCCACCAAATGGAAGCAAGAGCTGAAGATCATCATGGTCAACAATTCATATTGGCGACTCCCCTCAGGTGCTGCAAGGGAGTGCACCGAAATCTCATTGTAACGAGCTTCAACGACTTGTGGATTACTTGGAGCCATGACTCTGAAACCCTGCTTCTTGGTCGGGCGGAGGATGTTATGGAGTCACTCGATTTATTCACTAAATTATTATCGTATGAAAAGTCGAATCGGTGGTTGTCCATATTTTCTAGCTATTTTTCTCTCTTCATTTCTATCTAATTTATTATAGGTAGAGTCAGGTGGGGTAAACCTAAACATGTGAAATCACCACCAATGTGGTGGACCAAAGAACTAAATAGGCTTGAAAACCTTCTTCATGTTGTACGTTGGCTGCACCAAAGAAGTTACCGCGCATTCTGGTCAGCTGATTGTCAGTGACAACAATTTATATACGTGAGACTGTTTTTCCAAAATTTTGGGTCCTCGATTTTTCCCGGTTCTGCCTCACCAAATTGAAAGTAAGCGAGTCTCACAGTTTTCAACCATCTATGAGGATGTTAGTTTGATTTTCTTGTCATCTATTTTCCCTACTCGTCCAAGGCGTTTTCACACTTTTTTGACCCTTCACATGATTATTCTAGGATTTTCCAACAATCGTCAAAATTTTCATTGTTTTCAATTGTATCCCTTTATACAGGGAGGGTAGGTAGTTGGGGAAAAAAACGCTGCAAATCATTGCCCAAAGGTTCATTATTTTCTGTATAGATCACCCTTCTGTATAGATCCCTCCCTACCAACCGTAGGTACCTACTACCTACTAGGGCATTTTTGAAGATGTCAACCCCAACCACCAACCAAATGGAAATGAAGGGTTGAAATTTTCTAAAATGACCTAGTAGGTAGTAGGTACCTAAGGTGATCTATACAGAAAATAATAAACCTTCGGGCAATGATTTGCAGCGTTTTGCTTCCGAGTCTACCAAGGTAGCGGAAGCTTTGTTTTAACTTTTCAAGGACGAAAAAAGAAGTTCTCCAAAATCAAAATTTTCACTCGCGTTTTGCGGTTTATACCTTTTTGAAAAATTTTGGTTCCGTGTCTGTCTGTCATGAATTCCTTGTAACGCGCATAACTATACGAAGTTATTGTCCGATTTCTATGAAATTCTCAGGGTTTGTGCGGGTTGGTGTGTAGACGGTCTCCTATGAAAATCATCATCCCCGGACTGATAGGAGGGACTGCACATGCGCAAACGTGAATTCCTTGTAACAGCAACCACTTCTACATTTTCCATCCGATTTCAATGAAAGTTACAGATTAGTATTTAGATGGTCCCCTATGAAAATCACCACCTTCGGATTGATAGTAGCCACTGCGCATGCGCAAACGTGAACTCCTTGTAACGGCCATAACTTCTACATTTTCCATCCGATTTCAATGAAATTTTCAGGGATGTTACATATTAACTTGTTTTGAGATTAACTACTATGCATCGGATCATCTATACAATCGGGTTATGGATACGAGGAAGCTATGTGCCACACCCACTTGGCAGATGTTTTTGTTCTGTCGTTCAAACTGCATGTAACATTTTACGTCTTCGCTGTTTTCAGGGACATGTTCTGCGCCGGTAGAGTCCCCGATGAGGACATGAAACGCACTCAGAAAGCTTGCGGCGGCTCCATCATTTCCACTACCAAAGACATGAAACCCGACGTTTTAGGGTCTTGCGAGAAGTTTGAAGAAGTTCAGGTAAACAAAATTGAAATCAGTCATCGTATTCGAGGGAGTTCTAGTCGGTGGAATTGGAGTCTTTCTTACATGGTGTCGTAATTGGGCTTTTTAACCCTCCAGGAGTAGAACCCGGAGCGCGGCGCTCCCTCGGCCCATTTCATGAATACTGTGGTTCACAGTGGCTATCCTGAGGGCTGGGATTCACAGTTCCCTCCTAGAAACTACCTCCATGCAGGACCTAACCCTCCTCTCTATCCCTAAACCCTCTCAGGGGTTAGTATGAATCGCTTTGGTGGACAAAACCGTGAAAGTGTCAAATTGCTCCGCCGTTTACCCTTTGTTTTTTATTGTTTTTGTTTTAAGTAACTATTAAATCTTGTATAAAATGACTGAGCGGTCTTCTGACTCTGAGGTTAAATTCGGAATATTCAAACCCAAATTCAGATTTTCCCAAATCAAGGGTAAAGAAAACGTAGACAAATATGTGGCAAAATAAACCTACTTTCATCATTACGTATTTTCGAATTTGATTTAAAAAAAAACTTTTTTACCAATATGTTTTTATTGAACACATTTAGATACCCTGGATGCTTTTCGCTTAGAGCCTACGGCTAAAATTGAAGAAACATGGAACATGCTTTAGCCACGCTTTCTTATTCTGTTTAATTTTATTTTTTATTTGGAAGAATGCAATCAAACCTATTCTGCTATTTCGATAGCCTTTTAAAAAATCAGTCTTCAGAAAGGAAGTTAATTTTTAATTGTATTCAGATTACAACATTATTTGAAACAACCCTGTAACATGGAAGTATCGCATAGGTTACCACGTTACAAGAACCTTAGTTCTGTATGAACGACTAAGCAAAATTTCGTGACTCGATACCGTTCCTAGTTACCTCTCCCAAAAAACGTAACACTTTTTGCCAGTTATGACAAGGCTAAAGCATGTTCCATGCTAGTATGATAAATTTTGTTATTCGAGAGGAAGTACCGAAAGAGTGTCGCGCTCCTGGGATGAGAAGAGGTCTACCATTGAAGGGTTAATAGAAGAACGGTGACCGAGTTTAGTGAAATTTGGTATGTGGGCTTCAAAAATGTTGTATTGTATTTTATTTATTTTTTTGAAATAAAAAATGTAGACTACTCTCGTTTGCGGATAGAGTTTTGTGCGCCGGTTCGTAAAAGATTAGACTAACCCGGAGCGAGGTTGAAACAGCGAATGCATTCTGCAATTTTCGTACAGGCTGAAAAACTCCATGAGTCCCTGAAGACTGTCTAAGAAAATATACAACATGACCGTATTCTACCATTTTCGTACAGGTTGGAGGCGAAAGGTACAATTTCTTCACTGGATGCCCCCACGCCAAAACTGTCACGCTGGTTCTCCGCGGTGGAGCCGAACAGTTTCTGGAAGAGAGTGAGCGGTCTCTCCACGACGCCATTATGATCGTACGGCGTACGATGAAACACGATGCTGTAGTTGCTGGTGAATAATTTTTGTGATTAATTTACTTCATTCTTAAGAATTATGATGTTCTAGGGCGAACACATGTTCGTAATGAGAACTGAATTTTGTGAAGAAGAGAAAATTCAAGTCCCTAGTTCAAAATCTTCAAAATAAACGGATTTTTTAAAAGGTGAAACTCATGGGATGCTTGAGTTTGGGGGAATGAATCAAAAACGCTATGGGTTTGGGGAAAAATCGCAGTGGTTTTAGGGGAAGGCCCAAAGGAGAAATTGATTAGTTTGGGGGATCGAAGGGAAACCTCAAAATGGATGAAAATCTGTAATAAGCCAGCTGTAGCGTAATAAATAGAGTTCCTAGTAGGTTTGTTTCTGCTAAGATACGGTGCGCCATAGCCATCATCCGCCATGTTTTCAATATGGCGCGCCAGATTGCCTTCTAGTGACGTATTTTATCGTAATATTCAATACTCTCTACGCTCTCAATCCAGCGCCATATTGTAATAAGATCACGCTGGATTGGATACAGCGCGTTCTTATTACAATATGGCGCTGGATTGAGAGTGTAGAGAGTTCCTAGTGGGTTTAGTTTGGCTTAGATACAGCATGACGTATCACACATACACACTCTCAATCTGGCGCCGTATTGTGATTAGAACCTGCTGTATCCGATCCAGCGCCGTGTTATTACGGTAGACTCCGTCACTAGGAGGCAATCTGGCGCGCCGTATTGAAAACATGGCGGACGATCGATTTCAGGCGCGCCAAACCGACCTTACTAGGAACTCTCTTGTGTGTGTGATACGTTACACCATATCTAAGCCGAACTGAACCCACCAGAAACTCTCTTGTGTAATCTGCATCGTAAATAAATTAAATCAGTCATCAAATACTTCGTTGTAAAAACAAATTCAAGATTGTTGTAGCGGATGCTCACAGCCCAACAATGAGGAATTTCACCATGTCAGAATTTCCTATTTTTTACCCCAAAATCGGTTTTAGCACCTCGAAAAACCCCTTACAGCAAACTTTCAGCCCGTACTTCCTACTTTACGAACAAACAAAACGGTGTTGAAAATATGAACGTTTAAAAAAAACTGGCAGGATGACGTCAACCTGGAATAGTTCATTCACCGCCGCTTGAAGCGCTGAGATCGTGAAATTTCACTTCGAATAGTCCCCAGATGCAACATTTCACAAAACCAGTAAAGATTGAAATCGAAGAACTAAATTTTTTTTAAATGGAAAAAGCAAGATGGAGAATTATATTGTGTGGGAATAATCGAATAAAAAATCGATATTTTTTCCGATAATTTAGTAAATACAGTATCTAGTGTTGGTGTAGTTCCTACAATACAATGAATGAAATCAATTAAGTGTATAAATACTCGATGTCGATTATTATTAGGTGGTGGAGCCATAGAAATGGAACTTTCTAAAGCCCTGAGAGACTATTCGCGCACAATAGCCGGCAAGGAACAGCTGCTGATCGGAGCCATCGCCAAAGCCTTGGAAGTCATTCCCAAACAGCTGTGCGACAACGCAGGTTTCGACGCAACTGCCATACTCAACAAATTGAGGCAGAAACATGCTCAAGGTGCGTAACTATTAATATTATTTGACTCTCAACCCATTCAGCCAGTATGTCTTAAGAAGTCAAGGTGGAGTCTCACCCAGCCAGCTGACTTCTTATGAAGTCATGACGTTTTCACAACCCTATTTGAATCGAAAGCGTTGTCAGGGATAGAGAAAGGCTGCAAGAGCGCTAGTGTTTCGTCTGTTGGTTTTTAACATGTTTAATGTTTTAGGGCTGGGGGTCATTCTGTGAATTCCGACACGCAAATCTGCAACGTTTTTTTTTCTTAGTTACCACGGACCGATTTCTTAGTTACCACGTTATATCGGCTCCATTTGGGGTCTAGTTGTGCCAAGATGGTCACTGATCAGCTGAGTGAGCTCCAAGGCCATTTTCTCTCCTGTTGAACGCAGGAAGCTGAAATTTGAGAAGCAGGGTCAATGGAGAATGCTGAAGGCGCCTGAGTGGTCATTGATCAGCTGAGTGATCGGCAATCTAATTTCTCCCTTGCGAGGGAAAAACATTAAACATGATTTAATGTTTTTCCCTCGCAAGGGAGAAATTGGAGATTTTGGTTTATTAACACCCCCTCAAAATTTGATGGTTTACGTTTCAAGGTACGTAGAATCGAAAAATCGAATAAAAATTTGGCCGTCCGTCCGCCGTACGCGGCACTTTCCCCACATAGCATTGACCGATTTTGATGAAATTTGGTATGAAGGCTCCATTTGGGGTCTTGTTGTGCCCCCAAGATTTTGGTTGATGTAGGTCACTTCTAAGGGTTCAAAAATGAATTTTAAAATTTTGAAAACGCCCTAACTCAAGAAATTTTTGATATAAAGGTATTTTTTTCCTTCAATTTAAGATTCTATAGAATTTTTAGAATTTTTTGAGACCACGCGGAGCTCTGTAGGACAAACCGTTCGCTCCCTACGAGAATTTGAGGGTTGGACTTACGATAAATCAGAAACACGGGTGTGAATCGCAAAAGAGGCCTTATCTTCGTTCAAGTTTTAGCTGACCGAAATGCGATCGATGTTTTTCTTCATGCTGGATGGTTGGTGGCTTTGCAGATCTATATAGAAAAATAATAAACCATTGTGTAATAATTTGCAGCGTTTTAATAGACAAACTATATTCCTGTACTTGGAATTTTCACGAGCATGAAAAATTCCTATTTTTATCCCTATTCGGCTGTTTTTGGGTTTTTTTGTGTGTTCTTTTACAGTAAAAATTTGCCCAAAGAAGCTGCGAATCAAAAAATTGCAACCGTTCTGGGCGAAATTTTCCTAGCAATACGTTCGTAAAAAAGTTCCGCATCTCCACAATAATGATCGATTCTGCTTGATTCGTCACTCATAAATTTAATAACAGTTTTCTTCTCCTTACAATAAATTTAATAAGGCAGGAAAGTAGAACCGTCAAATTTTTAAATGAATAATAATGTTGGAATGAGAAGTAAAAACGAGGTACAGCGTACTTTTCTCAAATGCCGCTAGACCGCAGCACCGGCTGCTCCTCTTTATGAGAGTCTGGACCCCAGAAAGTATTGTCGGGTTTCAGCGCTACCTACCGCCACTTCAGCAAACTGTTATCCTTTTTCAGCTCAATGTGAGCGTGGTCAAGCGGCATTTCTGAAAAGTAGGCTTACCTCGATTTTACCACCTCGGTTTTACAACTCTCTAATTTCTAAGTTTGGCGGCTTTACTTCCCTGCCTTTTTAAATTGCGAGGGAAAGGAACTTGATATTGCATTTTTGTGTTGTTTTCAATTGTTGTGTTGTTCTTCTTTGCTACATTGTAATCTTGGGATAACTGCAAGTTAGAGGAGCGACGGTAATGCGGTCGCGAGCGTGATCACCTGATAAGATATCAGAAATGGTAGTTCGTTGAAGTGGCGGTAGGTAGCGCTGAAACCCGACCATACTGTCTGGGGGCTAGACTTTCCTCTCCTCTTTCGGCGGTGAGACGCAAGTATAGGGATGGCAACGATATATCGTTTTATTGAAATATATCGGTATATGATGTTTGATAATATCAAAATAATAATCGATATATTATATCGATATAGAGAACCGATATTATCGGTCAATATCGATATATTTAACGATATATCGCGACCTGTTTTCAAGTAAAAAAAAAAATTTTTTTTAGTAAAAATTAAATATTGAAATAAATGGACGAGAAGGGACGCCTGTACTTGTAAAAACATCAAGTAATTTTATCCCAAATTTTGTAGGTACCAACTGATGGGTTGATTTCAGACTGTTGACTTCAGCTCAGATATGATTGTGTTCATAGTATTCACCTACAGTGGCTCTCAAGGCTCAAATACTTGACTTAAGCCAAAATTAATGGAGGCTCGTCCAGCTTAAAACTACCTACTCTACGAAGTGAAGCAGGTTTTCACAACAATTATTTTCAATTTTGAAGGATCATGATCGGCCACAGTACCTATACCCCTGTCAATTTATAAATTAATTTAACATTGCAATGACATTTTCGCACTTTTTTCCAGTTTTTAAACAATGAATTTCGATCATTCATACCCAGTAACTTTTGAAAGTAGGTTAATACGTATTTCACACGGTTTTTCCAAATAGATCTTCTGATATGTCGAGTATATCGATATAATTCCCTCAAAATGATGTTAGTAACTTTTCTATTCACCTACCTACTTACTTCTTCAAGTTTTTCCTAGTAGATACTCCGATATGTCCATAAACGTCATCCTAAATTATTTTTATATTGTTTTAAAACTATTAAATTCACCTACCTACTTCACATGTGACATTTTAAAGTAGATCTTCCGATACGTCGAAAAATCGATATATTTTCTCCGATATATCGAAATATCGATATATTTTCTCCGATATATCGAAGGTATCGATATCTCATTGACGATATATCGTTTGATCGATATATCGATATATTTCATTCGATTTGCCATCCCTACTTCCCTGCCTTTTTAAATTGCGAGGAAAAGGAACTTGATATTGCATTTTTGTGTTGTTTTCAATTGTTGTGTTGTTCTTCTTTGCTACATTGTAATCTTGGGATAACTGCGAGTTAGAGGAGCGACGGTAATGCAGTCGCGAGCGTGATCACCTGATAAGATATCAGAAATGGTAGTTAGTTGAAGTGGCGGTAGGTAGCGCTGAAACCCGACAATACTGTCTGGGGGCTAGACTCTCCTCTCCTCTTTTGGCGGCGAGACGCAAGTAATCGATTGAAGGTACGTGTGTAAAGAGGAACAACATAATATGTTGAAACATAATATGTTGTTCAACTCAATCGACTGGTAAAACCTCATATTATGAGGTCTGAAAAAATGGGGTCACGGGAGTGATCTAGAGTGAATTTATGGCGAGTTTTCCAGAAAAACTTCGAAGCTTTTTTCTGGGATTTCGAAAATTTTGAGTTGAGTCGTTCTTCCTTCACACAGCAGATTCTGTCTTTGGTTCACAAAGACATATTCTGTCTTTGGTTCCTGCCTTCCAATTGACCTACCTACCTATTTCAGACCCTGTTTCAATTCGTTTTGTAGGTAGCTGTTGGTACGGAGTGGACGTCATGCTGGAAGACATCTCCGACAACATGGAGAACTGCGTCTGGGAGCCAGCTATGGTCAAGAAGAACGCCCTCCAGGCGGCAGGAGAAGCCGTGAGCCTCATCATCTCGGTCGACGAAACCATCAAAAACCCCAAGAGCGGCGGAGACTCAATGGCGGACCAGCCAGTGCGCAGGCCCATGTGAAACGTCAACCATTGCCTTCCTAATCACTTTTTTTTTCCTTTTCGTCACAAACGTATTAAGCCGCTAGAAACAAATTAACAGTTTGATAATAAATTATTAAGTTTTCACAATGCTTTAACGAAATAAATCTACTTACTTTTAAACGAGTTTTGTTTCCTATCTTTTTCACCTGTTTCTGTTCACCCTGAGGTGACACCATAGAGTAATAGATTTACTTCTAATTTACCTTTTTTCCAATAATATTTATTATAAGTTGGAAATATATCGCACTGCGAGTTCACAAGGGGCGTTTTACAAAAAGAGCCCACTGTACCTCATTTTTTGAAATGGGGAATTTGCCTCAATTTAGATTCTGGAATTTCAAGTCAAATCCTATAATAGGGCCCTAGAATAACGTTTAACACTAGGAATAACCAAGGGGAAAAAATTACTGTAGGAGAAAATTCCTAAACAAGTGAAGCCTCTGTTACAAAACACCGCGAAAATCGAGGAACATTGTTGACGTCATACGAAAAAAAAATTACGCGAAAACAACTCTGACAACAGACAGAGTTCTAGCAACGCCACACAAAACGATCCAGTGAAATGGCTACTCGAATAATGTGATTCAAATCTTGAAACTAAATAAGAGAAGATGAAGACTAATAATGCTTGATAAACTAAAATAAAATTATAAAAAAATTGAGTATTGTAAAAAAGTGAGTAATATTGTTTCTTTTGGTCACTTTTGTGTCTTGAGTTCTGCGTTCTGCCCTCCTTCCTAGTTCACACACTCTTGTGTTAATCCTTGTAAGCTAAAAGTTCGTGTATGTTCCGCTTCTGTGGTAAGCACCACAGAACCTCCTTTGAAGTCAGATTGGTAGAATATCCGTTATGTTTCAAACATGGCTGCCTCTTACACATTGCCACCACATTTAAAATTTCCATCTTCCTTAAATTCTCTAAATTTTTTGGATGCGTTTTCGAGCAGCTCACTATGGTTTTATTCCATAAAAATAAACCCTTATTCGAAAAAAAAATGTGAGGCAAATTCCCCATTACACTGTCAGAACCACAAAACCAAGATCTATACGTTGGTACTACTGGCTTTTCGATACCTCCATCCGTTACCAAAAGAGAGCACTATAAGCCCTTATGGAATTTAGAGAAACAAAGGAAAAAGTTCATAACCAAGGGGCCCTTGATGAGACCCTCAGTTGTGATGTCATGTTTGGGTAGGAGGCCGATAGGCGTTTTACAAAAAGCGCCCCTTGTGCCCTGAGTTTCCTGTGAGTGCCTTCTTTTCAATAAAAAATATACAACTTTTTTCTCAAAGGGTCTAATGTGAATGGGCTCAACTTGATAACGCAAGAAAACACAAGAGGCGCTTTTACAAATTCCAACGTTTTTTAGGTGATTTTACGTCTTCCTCTTATTGGTTGGATCCGATTCAGTTCTTAGTTCCATCGATAGTACCGTAGAGGCGGGTGTCTTGGAACGGGCGGGTGACTTGGAACACTTCCGGGGATTTTCGTATTTGTTTGTTGGCAACACTGCAGTGATAAGTTTCGATTTGTTATCATTTTATTTTGTGTTCTGGTGATTGTGGCTGCCTTTTCCAAGTGAAAGATTTCGTCTCTTGAGTATTTTTCCATTATTAAAATATTGTTGAAGTTTATATGAGAAAATTGACGTTTTTTTTTTCAAAACGCTAAGGGTTGTGCCTTCGAAATGCGTGGAGTTGACGACTTGAGTTTTTCACTGTTTTTTCTCTAACCCCTTGATTCAACATTCCCCGTGTCATATCAACACTACCGGGGATGGGCGATTTATAAAAAATTGTTTTGTGAATGTAGATTTTTTGGGGGTGACTTGAAACACCTACAGTTTTTGTTTCTGATCATCTCCCTTATCACTCTCGGCTTTCCAGTGCATTTTCTCCGCATTTCAACTCATGTTAGGTGTGTTATTGTGGCCTAAGTTATGTTAGTCTCTTAAAATTCGTTCCTAAAAAAAAGAAAGCTAGAAGCTTCTGTCCTCTTGCTCATTTTCCTTTGATGTTTGTTTTCATTTTTCCTCAATTCGAAGAGACTGATTTTTATTTGATAGCCGAAGTTTGGGTCTTAAACATTCCTTATTCGTTCCTACATTTTTCCAGAATTTATTAAGATTCGGTCATGTTGCTCAATTTACTTAGACAATTTTAATTCCTCAAATTGGAAAGATTGACTCCATTTTATAGATGGAATTTTTTAAGACACTGTTTCCTATAATCTAGTCTTAATAATTAAGAAACAATGTGATTGAAATAAGAAACAATGTGATTATCGTTCAAAAAACGAACAAAAACCTGCAAATTTCCTGTTAATATTAAAAATAAAGAGTTTTTTTACTTTTTCGAGTTCCAACAAAACATTTTTTAATTTTGAAACCCTAAATTGATCTTTTTTTAAACTCCAGATACTGTTCCAAGTCATAATGAGCTCTTACTACTTGAAAAACAACGAAATTCGTGCGGTGTTCCAAGTCACCCGACTCTGCAGATGACTTGGAACAGGCACAAATCAAAAAAAAATAAATTACTTGGACGTGAAAAAAAAATTTTTTTTTGTATGGTTATGTTCTCTGAATAGCCTTCGACCTTTTAAGACCATGATCAAATTTTTATCTGCAATACGACTCAAACTACAGCTTCTGAAAGTTGAAAAGTGTTCCAAGTCACCCGCCTCTACGGTACACTAAATTCTCAACAGAATGCGAAAAAAAAATTAAAAATCTGGCTAAAATAGCAGTGACAATTGAGTTGGGAAATAAGTAAAATCTTCAAGCGTGTTTTACTCGTAATTTTAAAACTGATAAGCGCCCCTTGAAAACTCGCAGTGCGATATATTTTTTAAAAAAAATTGGTTTATAGCAAGTTTTTTAGGTCGCTATGGTTTTTCGCATTTCCTCACGTTTGATCAAAATGGACTTTTTGGAATCAAGCTCCTCAATTTGAACTTGGAAAATAGGGTAATATCTCACCAATGGGGGGTGCGCCTTGAATTTTTTTTAGATTTTGGTTTATTATTTTCAATAATAAGCCTTTGGAATCGAGCAAGAAAAAAAAATTTTAACCCCCCCTCAAAATTTGATGGTTTACGTTTCAAGGTACGTAGAATACGAAAATCGAATAAAAAAATTTCCGTCCGTCCGCCGTACGCGGCACTTTTCTTAGCAACACTGGACCGATTTTGATGAAATTTGGTATTTGGGGTCTAGTTGTGCCGCGAAGCTTTTGGTTGATGTCAGTCACTTCTAAGGGGTGAAAATTAAGGGTTGAAATTTTCAAGTGCCCTAGCTCGAAAACTCTCGAAATGAAGGTATCGTTTTTTCACCAATTTTAAATGGTATTGAATTTTAAAAAATTTTTGAGACCACCCGGAGCTCTGTAGGACAAACCGTTCGGTCCCTGCGAGTACTTGAAGGTTTTCCTTCGATAAAACAGAATCATGAGTGTGAATCGCAAAAAAGGTCTAATCGCCGTTCATATGTTATGTAAAATGCGATCGCTGTTCATTTCTTCGATTTGTATACAGTTTTGCCTTCTGCGTAACCAGTAATCAAATTTCCATATGAAGCTTTCAATTTTTCGAATCGAGTGTGAAGCGTTTAGTTCTTTCTAATAAACTTGATTGTGAAGGTGTGAAGCCAGTATGGTGTGGTAGGTAAAAAACGCTGCAAATCATTGCTCAAAGGTTTATTAACCTTGAAAAGGTTTTAGCGATGGGACCCCCCGCCGAAAAATCGACAGTAAAAAGCGACAGGAAAGTAGCGCTATGATTTATCATATGCTTGACGACAAATATGCTTGACAACCTGATGTTATTATGAATAAGGAGGTATCTTAAATATTACAGTGCAAGAAAGATAAAGAGGGAGACGGAGCAAAAACCTTTTCAAGGTATGTCACATTTTAGCCATTAGGCTCTAAGCGGAAATCATCCGGTGGTGCAGGGGGCGAAGCCCCCGCCGAGGCGCGCAGCGCCGAGTTATTTTCTGTATAGATCACCCTTCTGTATAGATCACTGGTTCTCCATAAATAGCACCTACCACCATCTGTATTCTTCCTTGACCTTCCCTCTCAAATTTCAGCTTCCTGCGTTCAATAGGATTGAAAATGGCTTCGGAGCTCACTCAGCTGATCAATGCTCTTCCAGGCGTCTCCAGCATTCGAGAAGATCTTCTTCACTCTTCAGATCACTGATCAGCTGAGTGAGCTCCGAAGCCATTTTCAATCCTATTGAACGCAGGAAGCTGAAATTTGAGAGGGAAGGTCAAGGGAGAATACAGATGGTGGTAGGTGCTATTGATGGAGAACCAGTGATCTATACAGAAAATAATAAACCTTTGAGCAATGATTTGCAGCGTTTTAATCTAAACTAGACCTCATTCTGAGAATTGTGGCACCAACCGCGACCTTCTAGCGTGAGTCGATCTGTTTCCATGATTTTTCAAAGTTTCGGCCGTTTATGACGTCACGCGCCCCTCTCGCCTGGGCGGGACCCCCCAGCCCACTGTGACGTCATAAACAGTCGAAACTTTGAAAAATCATAGAAACAGATCTACTCACGCTAGAAGGTCGCGGTTGGTAAATAAATTCTCAGAATGAGGTCTAGTTTAAATTTTAAATAACAATAAACAGTTTTTCCGACCCAAAACACAACGTTTTGTATTTTATAAAATGAGGCACTAACAACTAAAATTTAGGTTAATTATTTCCAATAATAATAAACTGATTTTGATCAAATTCGGGCGCCATTCGGGATCCATATTATAAGAAGCTCGGGGGTAGATTGACCGGGGGGGCGCATGAAGGAGGGGTCCTTTGAAACCCTCCAAAATAAAATCTCGCGCGGGGTACAATGACGGGGAGCACAAAGCCAGGAGGGTACTTTGATAGCATCCCAGTTGTGCCCGGAAGCTTTCAGTTGGCGTCAATCACTTCCAAGGGGTGAAAAACAAGGCTGAATTTTTCAAACGCCCTAGCTCATGAACTTTTGATGAAAAAAAAAGGTATTTTTTTTTATTAAAAAAATATTGTTAACTGGCACCACTTTGCCACTTTCTGTTTCCTCTTTCAAAAGTTCATGGTTTCAGAAAAAAAACTGCCTTCAGAACCATCCAGAAACCTTTGTCTTGACCTCTAGTTTAAGAATCAATTACGAAATATTCTCTTTTATAATTATTTATTATTAAAACAACGAAAAACAGGCGTGGCAAAGTTCAATAATGTAGCTTAACTACTCAATAGGTACCTAGAATCGTATTGTAAAATTGCTTCTTTTCACTTTTGCATCTGCGTTCTACTCTCCCTCCCAGTTCGGCGATCAGCCACGTAAGCTGATAGTTCATTTACGCTTCCAGAGGTAGCGTCACTGCAGTAAGCGTCACAGATCCCCATGTGGAGTGATTCTTCCTAATATTTCTTCCACGGAGATACTAAGTGAAAAGAAGAAACATCGATGTATCAGCCCAGGATTTGAATTGTGAGATTTGGGATATCAGGGTTGCCAACTCTTCCTTAAGATAGTATTTATATTACTGTAGATTACGTTGATGCCCACCATTTTAGATACAGGAAGGCTGAAATTACCATAAAAAAATTCAAAATAGCCAAATGGTTTTTTTATTTCTTGTAAATATAATAATAATTTAATAGAAATAATATAGATATTAGGCTGTAAAATTTCTTACAATTTGTTGACTTAGAGCTGGATAAACTGAAATAGTTACTAAAATAATCAACTAAGAACAATTATATGGAGAATTCTTAACAAAATCGAATAACTTAAACTAGGGGAAAAAAATGCAAAATACGAGATTCTTCCTCCTCTTACAAACAACAATAAGACACATTGTGTCATGGAAGAAGAAACCCGAAGAACCCCGTTGTAACGGGCATAACTATAAGAAGTTATTGACCGATTTCGATGACATTTTCTGGGATTGTGCAGGTTGGTGTGTAGACGGTCCCCTATGAAAATCATCATCCTCGGACTGATAGAAGCGACTGCGCATGCGCAAACGTGAATTCCTTGCCACAGCCATAACTTCTACATTTCTCATCCGATTTCAACGAAATTTTCAAAGTTCATGCGGATTGGAGTGTAGATGGTCCCCTATGAGAGTAGTGCAAGGTACTTTGAGATTAGTGTTGTGAGTATAACTACTATGCATCGGATATAAACGTCTAAACCACACCTACAGCATTAGTTCATGTATCCTCCGCTAGGGATAGTAAAGCGTTTTTCCTCTGTATCACATGAGATAAGCTTAGTTACTCATTTCGGTAAAGCTTGAAATAATGTGATGCAGGTGATTCAAGGGAAAAACGCTTTACTATCCCTAGCGGAGGATAGATGAACTAATGCTGTACTTGTGATTTACACAAAATAGCAATGGATCATCTACAATCGTGCTATGGATACGAAGAAGCTACTTGCCACACCCACTTGGCAGAATTTTTTTAGTGTTATCTACCTATGAGAGTATCCACTCTCCATGCAATGAACAGAAGTTCAAAATACATGATTTATTTCATTCACCATCAATGCTGAAGCATATTGTAAGACCCTAAACACACTTAAAAACTTATTATAAAAAAGATATTATTGAATATTATGAACTAAAATGGGAAAAACATCGACTTCTGAAACATTGATAACAATCCCTAAGATTATCATGTCGCTCAGGAAAAAAAAGAAAAGCGTAAAATTCTTCATCCCGGGCGAAATTACACAAATTTCGTGCATTTATCAGCATAAATTATTTATGCTCTATGCTGATCTATTATAGATCAATGTTGTTGTTGAAAGGACATTTCAAGACAGTGTTATGTTGATACTTATCTAAGTAAATACTGGAGAAATCCAAAAAGAAGAAAAATATTTCTTTCTAGTCCAGCAGAGTCGCAACATGAACGACTCCAAAGTTAGTTTACAGATGCGATACCTAGGGGGCTCCACTGAGATGTCTGACTGCCACAAAAATATACATGTTTACATCATTTGTAAACTTTTCCCAAAACTATAACCTTTTATTTGTCTTCCGGTTCAAATTACTCCAGTTTATTGAAGGCAGAAGGTGATCAGCAGGCAGGTCTCTGGTTGTCATCGTCGTTACCTCTAGAATTTTCAAGCATAGGCCTCGATTGTATACCACCGAGTCCTAAGCGTTGGGCCAGCCTCCTCAAGAGATCCATGATGTAATCCAAGAGTTGATTCACTACGTGCATCCTGTAACATATCGGGAGAATCATTATGATGTATATTAGAATTTCCACCCAAAACAGCAAACAAAATTGTGACTAAAGTTGAAATGATCTCCAGGCGGGGATCTAATTAGTGGAAACATATTAGAGAGTTTTTGGAAACCACTAACGGGCCCGTGGAACCTCTTCACAAAGCACGGAGTTCGCGGGTGACGATGAAAGGGTGCCCCCTGACAGTCACCCGTTCCTCGAGGCCCACCGTCACGAGCGACTCCCCCCCCCCCTGTCCTAAGTTAACGTGCTTCCTCCTTCAACTGGGTAGCATCCTATGTTGCTCGCGCTAGTCTCCTCCTAACGGGGCCCGTGAGATTTTGGCACCAAAAACTCTCTATTGTCAAGTAATGCATTAGGGGTAGGGATGGGACATCGATATCGATAGTATCAAAACATCGATGTTTTACACTCAATGTATTTCAAACATCGATGTTTCGGTCCGATGATATCGACATGTCGAGGAGATGGTTTGATAACATCGTTTGATAAATTTGACCTAATAGGTGATGCAAGGGAACCATACAAAATCCAATTTCAGACCAGATAACTTCATTGAATTTTCTTGGAATGTGAAGAACACCTCCTACTTTTCAATCATCACTTTATGTACCTAACAAGATAATTACTGGAAAACAATAGAAAAAGTCTCTTTATGCTTGAACCAATAATTGAAATGGGGAAGGTATGGGATATCGAAATGAAGTGCATAAAAATCGGATAATTCATCACGAATGAAAAAAATTATAATGGAGTTTATCCAGTAAAATAAAATCACCACTTCGTATGAATGGAGGAAGGCAGCCTCATCAGGTTTTCTCCCTTGATTCTGATTAGTTGACAAATTAATTAAGTTTCTCGCTTTCTAAAACATCGATTTTGGTTTATTATTTTCAATAATGAACCTTTGGAATCGACCAAGAAAAAAAAATTTTTTACCGCCCCCTCAAAATTTGATGGTTTACGTTTCAAGGTACGTAGAATCCAAAAATCGAATAAAAATTTGGCCGTCCGTCCGCCGTACGCGGCACTTTTGCCACTTAGCATTGACCGATTTTGATGAAATTTGGTATGTAGGCTCCATTTGGGGTCTAGTTGTGCCCCGAAGATTTTGGTTGATGTAGGTCACTTCTAAGGGTTCCAAAATCAATTTTGAAATTTTGAAAACGGCCTATAACTCAACAACATTTTGATATAAAGGTATTATGTTTTCCTTCAATTTTAAGATCTTAGAATTTTTGAGACCACGCGGAGCTTGCTGATAGACAAAACCGTTCACTCCTCCGAAAAGTTAAGGGTTGTATTGATATATAGAGATAGATAGATAGAGGAGAGATGAGAGAGAGAGAGAGGAGAGAGAGAGAGAGCGAGAGAGAGAGAGAGAAGAAGATAGAGAGATAGGAGAGAGAAGAGAGAGAGAGAGAGATAGAGAGATAGAGATAGAGAGAGAGAGAGAGAGAGAGGCAGAGAGATAGAAGAGATAGAGGTAGAAGAGAAGAGATAGAGAGATGAGAGAGAGAGATAGAGATATAGAGAGAGTATAGAGATATATGAGAGTATATATAGATTATAGAGATTATAGAGAGATTATATATAGATATATATATATATATATAGATATATATATATATATAATATATATATATATATATATATATATATATATAAAAATCAAAACACGAGTGTGAATCGCAAAAGAGGCCTAATCTCCGTTCAAATTAGAGTTGACCGAAATGCGATCGATGGTTGGTGATTTTGATTTTTTTTTTTTTTTTTTCATACCTATTAGGTAGATGGTTGGTGATTTTGTAGACGAGTGATCTGTATAGAAAAATAATAAACCATTGTGTAATAATTTGCAGCGTTTTTTACATTACGATGTTTCCATGAAATATCGACATCGACATCGATGTTTTCCGTTCCATGCCCCATCCCTAATTAGAGGTGTGTCGGTCAGGAGTGAACGCATTGAAAAGACCTCATCATCAAAACCACCTTGTCTGAACTGAACGGGTTGTCAATAGAGGTGTGTTGTTTGACTGCGAATAATAAATAATGGCTAATTAAGGTAATTGTTTCTGATAACTTATAAAATCGGGGAGGACATCGAAAGAATCAGCTGTTCACGATTCGCCATTTTTTTTGTAACCACGAAAAACTTCATCCAACCCCAGTTTTTTTTAGGGTCACGTTACCCAGCCTGGGTAACCCAGGTAAACTTTTCGATTGTCTCGAAAAATAATCGATTCTACAAGTTTTTTGAACGCAATTTTCCGTACGAGGGTTTCATGACCTTGTAGTAAACTTCAACTTTGGGGTTAAATTTTTTGCTTCCGAGTCTACCAAGGTAGCGGAAGTTTTGTTTTCACTTTTCAAGGACGAAAAAAAAAGTTCTCTAAAATCAAAATTTTCACTAGTTTTTTGCGTTTTAGACCTTTCTGAACAATTTTGGTTCCGTGCCTGTGTGTCTGTCTGTCTGTCATGAATTCCTTGTAACTATACGAAGTTATTGTCCGATTTTGATGAAATTTTCAGGGATTGTGCGGGTTGGTGTGTAGACGGTCCCCTATGAAAATCATCACCCCGGACTGATAGAAGCCACTGCGCATGCGCAAACGTGAATTCCTTGTAACGGCCATAACTTCTACATTTTCAATCCGATTTCAATGAAATTTTCAAGGATGCTACAGATTAACTTGATTTGATGTTTAGAGATTAACTACTGTGTATCGGATCATCTATACAATCAGGTTATGAATACGAGGAAGCTATGTGCCACACCCACTTGGCAGACTTTTTTTTTTGAACCGGGCCTTAGTAGAACAAAGAATAAAACAATCATCCTTACCTTTCACGGATGAAAGGGTACAAGATTTGTAAATTGGATATCAGCAGCGTAGTGAAATTTCTCCACCATGGTGAAGTGATCAGTAGACTTGCTGCACCATTCAGTAACCCTGGAAGAAATAATATGCGAAACAGGAGTGCGATTAACATGAACTGTCAATTTCTGTATTGAAAAAAAAAAAAAAAATTCCTGCTCATTGGGTAAATCGTATTCTGCACAAAATTCAAATTTAATTACTCTTTCATACCGAAGGTACGTTGCATTAAGGTTACTTTGATCCAAGTTTGCAATGCTTTTGGAAATGGGGAATTTGCCTCAATTTTAGATTTTGGGATTTAAGGTCAAATCCTACTATAAGGCCCTAGAATAACGTACAACACCAGGAATACCCAAGGGGAAAGGAGTACATTAGAAGAAAATTCTAAAACAAGTGAAGCCTCTGTCTAAAAACATCGCGATAATCGAGGGAGGCTGAGGACGTCACCACGCGCAAAAACGACGAGAAAACTGACCGAATTTACACTGCTGAGCTCAGGGGCGAATAATCTAATTCTTGGTCTAATAATCATTAACATTATAGATATAATAAATATCAAACCCAAAAGCAATTTGGAAGATCAAAATGTGTACAATTAAACACATTTTCCAGTACCTAGTAGATCAAAATTTGTAAAACGCTTTCAACTTTATAAATGAAAACGAGGGAAATGTTTGTGAATTCAGGACAAAATAAAGATATTGCAATGGCCTCAATATTTTGGTAATGGAAAATAATTGTTCCTCACCCACAATTGCAGCGCCTTCAGGGCCCAATGCCAAGGCACCAACAGTCGTAGTTCCAATGAGGATTCCATGATCAACCATGAATTTCATAGCTGAAGCGTATAGACGAGCTGTGAAAAAACCACAATATTACCTATTTTATTACTAACATGGAAGTAAAACATCAAACCCAACAAAAGTAAAACAGTCCATTCATGCAGCATTAGTTAATGAGCGAATTTTCAAACACAATCTCTTAAGCTTTGGTTAAGAAAATCGAAATGCCCTTGGGCACGAAATGTGGGGATGAACTTGACAGGAACCATGCTCTGAACTGCATTGGAGGGGGGTTTGTCAAGCAAGGTCACGACCAGATCCGGGATGTGGTGGCAGGACTGGCCAGACAAGCTTTCACAGGGGTGGTTGTCGAGCCTGTTATGCGAGAAGGCACAGCTGAACAGCCAGGACTTGTTGCTCAATGGAGACAAATAACTACTATTTGATTTCAAGGAGAGCCGATCCAAACTGGATTTCGCAACCCCCTCCATCTGCAAGCAGATAGATGAAACCACGAAAACCCTAGAAGGGTGATCGAGGGAGTGGAAGGAACTCACCACACGAGAGCCCTAGGGGAGCTAGTCATGACTATCAGCCCCTCTAGGTACCTGTTTGTATTAACACCACAGGTTAGGCCGAACCTTCTAGCTAAGGTTCTACCAACTAGACAGGTTGGTACCCGAGTTCATAACAGAACTCACATGCCGAGAGACATCTTCAGGGGGCTAGCCCTTGAGGAGGCCATCTCTCCCCTTGTAGCCTTCTTGGTACAAGCCCATGAAGTAGGGTTTGCTCACCACGACCACCAAGAATCCAACCTCAACTGAGGGGCCGGCAGGTGATGCTTTGACCGAGGTCGGTGCATCTGTAGCCTGGGGCTCCCCTCGCCCATGGTACTGGTAATTGAGATGAGTAATGAGCCTTTTACGGCCTTACTGCTATCCCCAGAAGCCCGACCAGGTAACAGGCCCAGAAGCAGAGAATTTGTACCTGCTCCCTAACCACTTTACTGTCAGAGGCATGAGCCGGTGCCCTAACATTAAGGGGGTACAGGAGAGGGAGGCATAATGCACGTCGGTACCCATAGCTCAATGGAGAGTGGGATACGGAGCGGGCGTCGTTTTTTGATCCACTCACTTTTCAGGAAGCTGGTGGATGGCTTGGCGGAGAAATGGGACAAACCCCAATCAGTGGTCGCAGAGTTTATCCGAACAAAATTACTTATTGATTATTTGAGGCTTTGAGGCTCATGAAGGCCTCTGAGGTCCCTGGGTTGCGGTGAAAACAGGCAGGAGGAAGAGGCTCTGGGGCTAGAAGACTGCCCCTGTAGACCAGCTAGTATGGAAGAGCCTGCTCCATCGGCTCTGGTACCATCATCCGAGGGAGAGAAGCTTGATGGTTGGCTTCACTGGGGTGACTTCAAGCTCCACTGCTGAGCAAGTGCTTTTGGAATATAGGGGAGAGTAGTCAGTGCTGTGCCGTGGAGTCAAAGGAAAATCATGGCTTCTGTTTCCTGGGACCGAAAATTCTCCAACGATCGGCTACAAATTGCTTGTTCTACAACGCAACTTTTGGATGAGTTTGGTTGGGATATTCTGACCCCCCTTACAGTCCTGAATCGGCCCCTTCAGACTTTTTACCATAATGAATGAGGGTTTGACGGGAGAACGTTTCACAAGTGACGAAGAAGTAAAAGAGTTGCCATTAACTGGACCAAGATAGCTTCTAAGAGGAAGGGATTTCGCGGTATAGAATTACTTAGAAAATTAATACAATATCCTAATGTTCAAGTAAAATTTATCCAGGATTCAATTATTGTCAGTCAATAAAAACTTGATTTAAAACGCTGCAAATCATTGCTCAAAGGTTTATTATTTTCTGTATAGATCACCCTTCTGTATAGATCACTGGTTCTCCATCAATAGCACCTAGCACCATCTGTATTCTCCCTTGACCTTCCCTCTCAAATTTCTGCTTCCTGCGTTCAATAGGATTGAAAATGGCTTCGGAGCTCACTCAGCTGATCAGTGATCTGAAGAGTGAAGAAGATCTCCTCGAATGCTGGAGACACCTGGAAGAGCACTTCCATTCAATAGGATTGAAAATGGCTTGGGAGCTCACTCAGCTGATCAGTGATCTGAGGAGTGAAGAAGATTCTTCTTTTGGAGTATCCTCCAAAAGATCAGTACAGTTTCAGCCTAAAGAGCTTCAAATTGACTAACTGCCACGCTTCTACACCTATTATACCTATGCAGATCTAATAACATAAACATAAAATTACTATGGATCGAAGCTCATGCAGGAATAAAGGGGAATGAAGAAGTGGACCGTCTCGCAAAACAAGGACCGAATAATGGACAACAGCTTGACTTGAGAGTAGAAGTAGAAGACCTCATGTCACATCTCGCAAACCATTATCGATCCACAAAGGAAAAAGCATTCAACATTTCAGCGAAAGGAAGCTTCTACATATTATCAAGTACTGGGCAGATACTCACTTTTTCGATCCATGGTACGTAGTAACTTCTTCAAATTGTTGTGACCTCCGTCGTTATTTGATCTTCTGTCACCTGGAAATGCAATAAAATTCGAGGTAAGATCTTTTACTTCAAACCTGATAGTTATTTGTTGAGGACTAGAGACAATGAGGAATTTCACCGAATTCTGTTTGCATTTTTCCTGAATAGTCAACGGTGTGGGATAGATGAAAATCGGGTTGATTTCGGAAAATAAGTCTCCTGTAATTTTTGGGAGACAATCAAAATTTATGATTTCACAAAATAACCGGGAAAACGGGCCTCTTCAAGGTGAAGCGGGAACGCTCGCTGATTGGCTGTTCGGATCACTGTGTCCTCCCAGTGTTGCCTGAAGGTACGACGAAATTGTGTTTTCTAAGAGGAAAGTTATCAAACAAAAATAGGGGAAACCTAATTATCCCCATCTTGTTTTTTCTATTTCTTTCTTCAGTTTTTCGATTTCGAACTTTACTGGTTTTATGAAATGTTGCATCTGGGGACTCTAGATTTCTCGATCTCAGCCCTTCAAGCGGCGGTGAATGAACTATTCCAGGATGACGTCATCCTCCCAGTTTTTTTTAAACTACATATTTTCTACACTGTTTTGCTTATTCGTAAATTAGGAAGTATGGGCTGAAAGTTTGCCGTAGGAGGTTTTTCGAGGTGCTGAATCCGATTTTGGGGTCAAAAATAGGAAATTCGGACATGGTGAAATGGGGTATTTCAGTCAATTTAAAAAAAAAAAAATTTTTCAAAAGAGTAGGGCTCAGGAATAACGGTAATTGGGTCTGTTCGTCGAGAAAATGTTTTTAAAAAATCAGAGAAGCTAAGGAAAGTTGAAGATTTGAATGGTGTGACGTAGCTAGCCAACTGTCTTTGAAAATAGTATCCATGCACAGAGAAGCGATTAAACCCTTGGAGGACCTCTTGGATACTACAAAATACTACTCACACACGCGCGCAGCATAAATGTGTGTGCGTTAAGGGAGGTCCGCCTATTTTTCAAACGTGTGATCTCTTTTAATTAATTTTTCTACCACATGTTATAGTATCATTGGGCTTAAAGTTGGGGTATATAGGTTTTCAAGGGTGCTGAATCCAAATTTGAGGTCAAAAACCTGAATTTCCGACCCACCGAAATACCCCATTCCTCATTACTTAAAAGGATGGAAGGTATATTTTGGCGACGATTGTAAAAATTCGGTTGAAGGTGAGTAATCGCGGAAATTTGAAACTCTCAAAATCAGGTTACCGAGGATTGACTTCTGGTCAGTGAAAACCAGCTTACCAGGCTGTAATTTGCTTTCTTGTCTATAAACTCGTTCAACCCCAAATCATGATCCGCCGAGACAAACATTTTCGACATTTTATGTCTTTACTTTGGCACATGAACGAAAAAAGCGTTAACAAAAAGCGGTTGGTTTTCTGATGATTTCTGCTCACAACCGAGTCGTTGCAAGGGAAATTAAACTTCTTCACTTTTAAACGGACAGAAATTGTTCACCATTCGTTGGAAACTCTCGATTTATCACGCATTTCCTTCGTACTTGTTCTAGGTATTCATGTAGACATTTTATATTTATTAACCCAGATAACCCTGATTTTTTTTGTACTAATTTTTGAATTTTTTCGTATGTTTAGTGTCATAGGTGTTGACTGAAGACAGATTTGGCACTCTTGCAATTTTTCCCATTTTAATGAGGTCATAAATGGACATCCTTCCAGAAGGACGTCAGTAGAATAAGGAAGCAACCTCTCTCGCATATTCCTTATTCTTATGAGATAACAAATGAGACGCAAGAATGAAAATACACTTTTTTATTCAATCAAAACTGCATATAAAACCATGTATCATTTAAAATTGACAAAATTTATTTTGTGTGGAACGATAGAAAACGAAAAAGTGTGGAAATATGTCACATTTCAAGCATACGGTTGTCGGCTTCGTCTTGGAAAATCTGCAGTCAGCTGCCTCTCTTTCTCTTATCTTCTCACCTGCTCCCGTGTCTCCAACGTACTGTTCTTTCTTATCGAATCTAAAAAAAGATAAATAAATACTGTTCTTTCTTATCGAATCTAAAAAAAAGATAAATAAATTCAATAATAAATTATCATTGAAAATGATTGAAAGGCTGCAAACTCTACGATGCATGTGTCCAAGTATTTGATTTTCACTCACCGACAGTCAATCTTGGCTATTTTTATCGAGAAAAAAAAACAAATCGAAATATTCAAGGGATGACAACTTTTGTCTGGGACCATGCATCGATGACTACTCTCTAAGTGCAGTTGAAAGAGACTGGTTTTTTGTCCACTTGTACAATTTTTTGGGCGGTTTTGGTTTACGGACTCGATGTTTCCCCCTCTTCTTGTTAGAAATATTTTCATTGGAAGTTGATGGTTGGGGATCATCATCGCTCTCATCATCTTTATCATGATCTTTATCATGCTATTCAAAATTGCAGGAGCAAAAAGTTGACTGCGTGGCAAATTATTAATAACAGGGCTCTCATCCGGTGAGGTCATGAAATGCATTTGTTGAGGTAATACAGTTATATCGACTTCCCTTTGACCCACTGCATCATCATTCCAATATATCAATATATTATTTGATGTAAAGGAAGCAACTTCTCGCAGAAAAAGCGAGAAATCCAAAAAATCAGCAAATGAAAAAATATAGGGACGGACAGATTTTGAATGCGTAGGTATTCTACTGACGTCCTTCCAGAAGGATCGACGTGAAAAGTGGTAATAATGGAGACGAAAATGGCAAAATTACATCAATAACACGTCATACCCTTAGTAGAGAGTAGGAACAATAGAATATCAACGTCGAAATAAAAATAAAAAATGAATAGGTACTTACCCATCAACTATGAATTCTGGGTGACAGCTCGTGATTAAAGCTAAAGGGGATGACAAGTGTGCGAGAGAGACAGCTATATCGGGAAAAGAGAGAGTCAGGAGCTCAATCATTTTCCCAAAAGTTCTCAGCTATCAGTGGACCGATTTTCATTCTGTAAAATTATTTGGTTTCCTTTCTTCGTATTCCATCTTTGTGCCATGTCAAATTTCTCATAAAATCTATATTTTTTGACGAAACACCATAATTAATCTTTTGGTGATTCACTCATTGACCAAATATGCGGGCACTAGAATAAATTTTCCCAAAACCGAGATACCAGGCATATTCTAGCAGATGTCCCCAACATATGGAATCCATCAGAAATCAAAAATATTGAGAATTAGCGACCGAAAGAGAAAACGAAAATCAAAAGGGGTGAACTTCAGTCAGGCAACCCCCCTCACCATTCAGAAGACAACAAACCCGCCCGTCAGCTCATCCGCCACCCGCCCAACACAGTTCCCGTACTCAGAAGTTTTATAAAACGCTTGCCAGGTGGGTGTGGCACATAGCTTCCTCGTATCCATATTTCGAAAGTATTGATACTCTTATAATTGAGAAATCATCAAAAACCCGATTTTGAGAATATCACCCCTATTATTCACTAATTAATAATAAAATCGTATGCCAAGTAGGTGTGGCACATAGCTTCCTCGTATCCACAACTCAAAAGTATTGATACTCTTATAATTGAGAAATCATCAAAAACCCGATTTTGAGAATAGGTATCACCCCTATTATTCACTAATTAATAATAAAATCTTATGCCAAGTAGGTGTGGCACATAGCTTCCTCGGATCCATAACTCGAAAGTATTGATCTCTTATAATTGAGAAATCATCAAAAACCCGATTTTGAGAATATCACCCCTATTATTCACTAATTAATAATAAAATCGTCCGCCAAGTAGGTGTGGCACATAGCTTCCTAATACCCATAACCCAATTGTATAGATGATCCGATGCATAGTTGTTGATCTCAAAAAATCAATCTCTTAGTACCTTCCACTACCCTCATAGGGGACCATTTACTCGCCAATCCCCATAATCCCTGAAAATTTCATCAAAATCGGATGAGAAATGTAGAAGTTACGGCTATGGCAAGGATTTCATGTTAGACAGACACGTAACCAAAATTGTTCAGGAAGGTCGTATCTAAAACGTGGACGCGAGTGGAAATTTTGATTTTGTAGAACTTTTTTTGTTCAATCTTGAAAAGTAAAAGTAATGCTTCCGCTACCTTGGCAGACTCGGAAGCAAAATGTTTGCATGAGGTTGTGCCACATACCATCTTCGTACCTAAAATACGACAGCATAGAGATAATCCTATATGCTCAGTAGGTAATAGAAACTTCAATTTCCAACTATCTGTCACAACCCTCCAAATTTGAGGTCAGACGATGATGACATTCATAGGGAACCATCCTAAGTCCCAACCACACACAACTCAGAAAAAAGTACTTTCGCGCATAATATTTGCGCGTAATTGACACTAACTTCATTTTTTTAAAACGAAACCCCCCTTTTGGTTTATTATTTTCAATAATGAACCTTTGGATTCGACCAAGGAAAAAAAATTTTAACACCCCCTCAAAATTTGATGGTTTACGTTTCAAGGTACGTAGAATCGAATAAACATTTGGCCGTCCGTCCGCCGTACGCGGCACTTTTGCAACTTAGCATTGACCGATTTTTATGAAATTTGGTATGTAGGCTCCATTTGGGGTCTAGTTGTGCCCCGAAGATTTTGGTTGATGTAGGTCACTTGTAAGGGTTCCAAAATCAATTTTGAAATTTTGAAAACGCCCTAACTCAAAAAATTTTGTTATAAAGGTATTGTTTTTCCTTCAATTTAAGATTCTATAGAATTTTTAGAATTTTTTGATACCATCATTGATATTTCATGATACCATTCATTCTTCTGTGCTACATTAGAAAAATGAATAGATATATACAAAGGTATTAAAAAATATCAAGTATGAACATATTAAAAGAAGAAACGTTGATTATTTATAGTCTTTTTATTCAATATTATTATTAAAAAAAGGTTTTTTAATTATGATTGAATAACATAAATATCCCACTTGAGGAACTATGTAATGAAAATTCATTTATCAATCAATTCATTTTCATAGTATATGATGAATATCACTCAATAAAATTGCTTACTCAGTATAACTTGTTAGGTAGATGTGGAAGTGAAATCGCAAGCAATGTTACTGATCTATTCCGTGGGGGTCAAGGAGGGTCGGATTGAAGGGGAGGGTAACAAGGGTCGCTAGGCAACCAACCTCATACTCCATTTGCTAGCAACCAATGAGCGTGCGTGATTTTTCATTTACCCTTTCCGTCTCCAATTGTCCAAGAATCGGATTTCTAACCAATCATTCATCAATTATTAATGACAATGAATATGCAAGCTATCTCATTTTTTACTCAACACCTTTAATAGCCCGAATTCTGCGATTTCATGATTTAAATAATAATAGTATGGTAAAAACTCAATGGTGGAAAGAGAGATCTACTTATTCTGGACACATTCCCGTATTATAATTGGAAAAAATCTTTCGTGGAGGATGAAAAACTTTGGGAAAACTTTTGAGTGCGACGCTAGCGCCATCTCCTAAAAGAGAATCAAACTAGAGGGCTGTCCCCTTTAGCCTTAAAGCTACTAGGGAAAAACTGCACTGAGTACCTGTTGGTCGCATACTGAAGACAAAATCGGTCCCCACCCCTCCGTTAGGATGTAAACAACAGTTCAAAGCCATGCTGGACCACAGCGGTACCATAATACAGGAGAGAAAATTCAGAAAGTCGACCTAAGTCCCTCATCCTTCCAGAAGGACGTTAGGGCTATCTGGGTTAACGATATTAATGGATGTACTATTTAAACACTGTCACTTGGCAACTAAATACATGAAATGATGTCCCAATAAGTTGCAGACTCGTATGTAAGCGTTTCAAAGTTTGTTTTCATAATTTTTTCATTTGAGGGACACGGACTTCTTGCCTGAAGCAACAGTGGGGGGTGGAAATCAACGTAAAAGAATTTCGAACAAAAACTTGATTTTAGATCGTTTAAAACGTTTAAAAATGTATTTTCAGACTTTTTTGAATTTATTTAAATAGAAACTAAAAAAATAAATAACTAGGAGAAGAGAGAGGGATTGGAGAACATCAAAGAGAAAAGAGGGGGATTGGAGATAATCAAGGAGGTACCCAATGGTTGATAGACATCAAAAATTGACTATTTGGAACATGCTAGAAAAAAAAATTGAAATTGATATAATCTTGGAACGTAATAATCTATTGATCACAAAAATCTTGGAAAATAGAGCAGTATAAGTAGTAAAACATCGCTACAAATAACATAATTGTGGGCATGTCTTTTCTCGCCCGCTTCTACGGCATCTGAAACAAGATTTTATTCTTACATTCTTAACCCTTCAGTTAAGACCTCTTTTCATTCTGCAACTGGTAGACCCCGGAGCGCTGCGCTCTCTCGGTACTGCCTCCCGAATAAATCAGTATTTATCATATTTTTGGATAGTTATCGGTATGAATGTGATATTCAACTCATCTCCTGGTGTATCTAAAGGTGATCATTGAAAAACATAATGGTAAAAACAGTTTTTCATTCAACACAGAAATACAAAAATGGTCAAAATCGTTTTTTTTTTACTATTTCGTTTTTTCAACCCAAAAGAATATACTCCTGCTAGTTGTTCTTATATCCCAGAGTTGCATTTATCAGTGGTGAGGAAGATGGTACAAAAAATTGAGAATTTTGATAATGAAATGAAGAATATTTACATTGAAATGGAAAAGTCTGAATTTGATTTGGGAAAGTCTCAATTTGGGTTGGAATATTCTGAATTTAACCCCAAGCCACTGTAGCCATTAACTGGGATCAGAGGAGTGCTCAGTCATTTTATTTTAAAAAAGTACACAAAGGGTAGGCGACAAGAAAGGGACTCATATTAACCCCTGAGCGGGTTGGGGGATAGAGAGGAGGGTGAGATCTTGTATGGAGATAGTATCTAGGAGGGAACTGTGAATAACAGCCTTCAAAATAGCCAATGTGAACCACAGTATTCGCATAATGGGCCAAGGGAGCGCCACGCTCCGGCGTCTACCACTAAAGGGTTAATTGCATGTTATCAAAGTAAAAAGCTAAGCAAATTGTGGAGTATCGAAGAAGTCTATCCTTCAAATACAAAGTCAATAGATCGAATCAAAGCCAAAACGAACGGTGTTAAATGGACCGTATTCTACGCCTAAAACACTCAAGTTCGACTCGTAACGCCGAATGAATTACGAACGGATACATTCAGGTAGAACCAAAGTTTCGACGCTGAAAATCGAAGAAATGGACGAAATCGTAACAAAGAAGTCATTGAAAGGCCGTGGAAACGACTAGTTGAGTTGGAGTCACTCCACCCCGGTGGGACAAGACTTCAAAGCGAGTTGAACATCAACAAATAAGATATTTTTGGAGGGTAAATGATATAGGTACTCTATATATATGGTGAAATAACGAGATTTTTCACTGATATGGTGAAATAGCGAGATTACCTGGTGACCGCGAGCCAGCTTGTTGACATCAGAACGAAAAGTCGCATTATCTCTTATCACAGCCAGTGAAAAATCGATTGTATTGCAATCGATAGGTGCCACATGCAAGATGCAACGTACAACCCGGGCAACATCGAGTGGAAAGGGGGGGTCTCGGTCGGTCGCCGTCCGTTCCTCGATCCGGGTCAGTATTTCCCTAAATTGCAGGCGCCGAAAACTTTATAAGTTGTACCTGTTAGAATTTGAATTTAGATCGAAGATCGGTCATAATTTTAACATTCGATTGTAAGCATCGATTCTACTGATCGATTCTCTCTACATCGATACTGTTTCTGTGATGCCCCGTTTTGTTCTGATAAGTTGTTCGTGATCTTGTTATATAGTACAGTAAAAATAGGCTCAATTAGGGGTTAAGATCGGAACTAATTCGTCTAACGTTGAAACTTGGTGGAGATGTTCCTTTTGGCATCATATTGTACTAAAAAAAAGTCTCTAGCGATTGGAGGGGTGGAAGGGGGAGGAATTTCGGAAAAACCACGAAAATTTGGCCCTTTTTCCACTTTTTGGCTTACAGCTCCATAACGGCGCATCTGACAGAAAAATTTATCAATACACAAATTAAAGATCATTAAATTATGCGTCCAATGAGCTACTTAAACATTAAAATTGGTTCAACGGTTTACCCGCAATCGCTCGTCAAAGATCGGCGATTTTTAGGAACTTGGCTGAAAAGTGGTGTGTGCTCACGTTCAAACGCTTCTAACTCAAAAACTGCTGCTCCAAATTAAAATTGTCTCTGAGTCAAAGTGGTACAACATCAAATTCTGCGATAAATGGGCTCCTATTATTTCTATTTTCCGTTCCCGAGAAGAGATACAAGCGAAAACCTCAAAGTAGTCATAGCGTCAAGTTCCGCTGATGGCTGATTTTGGAGGTATACCTACGAATTTCAAACTCCTAGTCTTCCGTCAGTTGGAAAACAAAATATAATACTCAACTTTTTCTTGCGGAATCGATTGAAACCTTTATAAAATCGGTAAAATACTCGCCAAACGAGACTTCAGTTGTTAAATCGTACGAAACGTAATACTTCGCCCTCAGAGTATAGGTAAATAGTGTAACATAAAAAAATGCTGTGAACTTGTTTATTTAAATGACATAAAAATCTATATTACAAAATTATTATATTACAACCCAATTTATCACTCTTCGCCATCAGTAACATCATAGATGAAAGTGACGTACCCATTGCACACTTATGAATAAGTTCTGTTGGTTTTCACATTCCATTTAACTGCGTGAAGCAGATGACCACCATCAATAACGTAGGTTGTACATCGTTCAATTTTTCTTCTTTGAGTTTGAAATCATCATACATAGCAGATTTGACGTTCTTCCTCATGCCCATGCTGGTGAACAGGGCCATCAGGAATAGAGCAATCTCAAACTTGAAATATGATGAGAGGTCAACAGTTGGATCCTGCTGCAGAAGCAGTCGTTGGTAGAGAATCAAAGGGTCTATGTGGGCCATTTTGCCTTCAATTTTGAGACATGAGTTGACTGATGAAAGAGGCCGAACGTTATCGGAACGTTTCATCTTGATAGCTCTAAATTTGTAACCAAATAATTCCGACATTTTTTTCTGGCCCACTTCTTTGGCAATATGGCAATTGATCCCTTCACTTCCCGTAATACTAGTGCCAAGAGACACAAGTGCTGTTGTGGTTACTGCAAATGGGTTGTTGAATGTTAAACATTCCACAAATTTGGCCAAGTCTCTTTCATCTTTTGAAATTCTACTTTCTCTCAAATCCACATGTTGCTCGGAGTTGGCATAGTAAGTAATCCCAGAAAACTCCTCTAGAGATCTAACAATTCCACCCATCGTTTTAAATTCTCGGTTGGTAGTTTGTTCTATAATCATATCTGGCCAGTACCCGTAATAAATTTTGGAGACCCTCTTATAGTAAAGTATCCCTCACTGAAAACTTCGAGTCAGATGGTATATCAGATAATTTCTTCAAGATATTTTTTATTCCCAAATCTTCTTTTATCTTGTTGGAGTTTGGTGGATTGTCCTTTAGATCTTCTACCAGGTTTTTCAAACTCTCTTGATCTCCTTCGGAAATATCAATTTCTTTCAAGATCAACTTCTACCAAGAAGTCGACACTAGCTGATGAGCCCGAATAACACGTGCATAGGCGCGGCCTGAGTATGCTTCACAATATTGTCAGCCTGTGTTGTCACACTGTTGTCAGGGAAGAATCCTGACTAATGGCAGTCCAAGGATCAATTTTCATCTCGAAGAACCATTTGTAAGAAGTTCAAACCTTGTACGAATTTATTTAGTCAAATCAGAAGTGTTAATTTTTATAGCATTGATCTTGCTTCCAGGCGTAACTTCACTTCTTATGATATAATTACTACCTGAATGAAATTAGTAAATGAAATATTCGAATTGAATATTGTAATAATTTTGTTTTCTGACTGCAATATGCTTAAATCTTCCAAAACCTCTAGCTGAATATAGATTATCAGAAGTTTGAAATTCTTATAAATCCAAAATCAGCGGAACTTGACGCTATGACTACTTTGGGGTTTTCGCTTGTATCTCTTCTCGGGAACGGGGAAATAGAAATAATAGGAGCCCATTTATCGCAGAATTTGATGTTGTACCGCTTTGATTCAGAGACAATTTTAATTTGGAGCAGCAGTTTTTGAGTTAGAAGCGTTTGAACGTGAGCACACACCACTTTTCAGCCAAGTTCCTAAAAATCGCCGATCTTTGACGAGCGATTGCGGGTAAACCGTTGAACCAATTTTAATGTTTAAGTAGCTCATTGGACGCATAATTTAATGATCTTTAATTTGTGTATTGGTAAATTTTTCTGTCAGATGCGCCGTTATGGAGCTGTAAGCCAAAAAGTGGAAAAAGGGCCAAATTTTCGTGGTTTTTCCGAAATTCCACCCCCTTCCACCCCTCCAATCACTAGAGACTTTTTTTTAGTACAATATGATGCCAAAAGGAACATCTCCACCAAGTTTCAACTTTAGACGAATTAGTTCCGATCAAAAGTGCTATTTTTACTGTACTAATATTAAAATAGTTGTGAACTCCACGTTTCCGCTTTTACTAAAATTAAAATCCTTTAGTACCTAGATTTGAAATGATCAAGGATTTTCAAAATTCATTAATGCATCAGTCTAGGGAATTGAAAAACTGATTGCCGCTGGAATCATCAAAATCGAATCATTACCAAAGAAAACGCTGCAAATTATTACACAATGGTTTATTATTTTTCTACAGGGTGTCTACACTTAAGATGGGCATAACTTCAGGGTTCGATTCTACAAGGTATTTCCAACAAAAAATGTCTCTTAGCAATTTTCTTTTAACCCACTCAAAATTCCTTTTTTTTCACTTTTTTTTTACTTTCCTTTTTTTTTTTATTCTTTCACTTTTTCTTCGCGTTTTAGACCTTACGGCACTGATATGGTCATAACTCCCTTATTTCTCCTGAAAATTCAAATCTGACTACCGTTAGAAAGAGCGTCAAATTCCTAAGCTACACCCAGTGCAAAATCAAAATATTTCAGCAATAAAATAGTTTCAAAAAATCAAGTCAAAAAGCAAACTTTAAAAAAATTTTGAAACTTGACTTTCTTTGACCAAAGTTTTCACTCTAAAAAATAACTCTAAAAATCTCTGCCCATTTCGATGGGCGCTCTTCGGAGAAAACATGCTCAAATAGTCAGCACTCCAACGGTCTATCAATTTTGGTTTATTATTTTCAATAATGAACCTTTGGAATCGACCAAGAAAAAAAAAAATTTTAACACCCCCTCAAAATTTGATGGTTTACGTTTCAAGGTACCTACGTAGAATCCAAAAATCGAATAAAAATTTGGCCGTCCGTCCGCCGTACGCGGCACTTTTGCCACTTAGCACTGACCGATTTTGATGAAATTTGGTATGTAGGCTCCATTTGGGGTCTAGTTGTGCCCCGAAGCTTTTGGTTGATGTAGGTTACTTCTAAGGGTTCCAAAATCAATTTTGAAATTTTGAAAACACCTTAACTCAAAAAATTTTGATATAAAGGTATTGTTTTTCCTTCAATTTAATATTCTATAGAATTTTTAGAATTTTTTGAGACCACGCGGAGCTCTGTAGGACGAACCGTTCGCTCCCTACGAAAATTTAAGGGTTTATATTGAAATATATATATATATATATAAATCAAAACACGAGTGTGAATCGCAAAAGAGGCCTAATCTCCGTTCAAATTAGAGCTGACCGAAATGCGACCGATGGTTGGTGATTTTTATTTTCTATTTTTTTTTTTTTAATTTTTTTCTTCTCTTCATATTGGATGGTTGGTGATTTTGTAGACGAGTGATCTATATAGAAAAATAATAAACCATTGTGTAGTAATTTGCAGCGTTTTCTTTCTAACATTCAAATTAGAAGAGTAAATGAAGTTGTAATGTCAAAAAAATGTTTGTGTTTTACCTGAAAATCCAGAGTTTCAAGCGGTTTATGGTCCCCCTCGATCTCAAGATGGCTTGACGAGTTTGGTATCATTTTCTATGTAATTTTTTACGCTTAATCCAATAGTGATACTTCCGAATGATTCCAACTGCTAGAAAGTGGATTTTTCGAAGAAAACCTCCGTTTTTCGTACATAAAATACGCATTATTCGTAGAAATGGTAGTGAGCTTAAAGTAACACCTTTCTACTCAACACGAACACCGAATTTTCTAGCTGATTAAAGTTTTTGTTGAGTAGAAAGGTGTTACTTTATGCTCACGACTATATCTACGAATAATGCGTATTTTATGTACGAAAAACGAAGGGAAATATCTTTGTTGGAAATACCTTGTAGAGTCGAACCCTGAAGTACCCCCCCCCCCCACCCTGTATCTATACAGGGTGTCACCCTAACTCGAGGACCAAACTTCAAGGATCGATTCTACAACTAATTTGCAAACTTTTTTGTCTCATGGCACTTTTTTTAACGCTTTAAAATTATACTTTTTTCATTTTTAAGATTTTTTTCGTGTTTTTGACCTTGAGCCATTAAAACGGCCATAACTCCCTCAATTTACTTGATAAACTCAAATATGAGTATACCGATGAAAAGAGCGTTAAATTTCCTATCAGTTCATTAGGACAGAAAACCTTTTTTAGCCTTTCGTATAGGTGAATAAATTGGTCAAAGTCAGAAATATAAAACTTTTTCGAAAATCACCATTTTTCAGGCTGACTCTTCTTATGTAATAAACAGCCGTATCGTCGGGCACTCATCGGAAAAAACTTGCCCAGAATCTCAGCTCTCCAACGGTGTATCATTTTTACCTTTAATTTTGAATACACTCCATAAAATTACGTTTTAAAGTGAAAAATAGGGATTTCTCGTTAAGGAGAGACTTGTAGGCTTGGCGGGCTGGCGAGCTATCTTCCATTCTTCCCTCACCCAATCAAAACTCGCTTTGCCTCCAACTCCCAAATACAAATTTGTATCTCAGTCAAATATGAACATAACCAATCAGCAGATACTAGAGACAAATCATATCGGCCTCATAGAAGCCGAAATACTGGGTGTTGATCTTTAACCGGATTGTAATCAACTTTTCCCCTTTCGGAACCAAAATCTTTTGAATGGCTTTGAATTCTAATCTGTGAATCAAAAAGTTACGTGTGATCACCCTTTGAGTTTGGCGTAAGAAGGAGAGTATTTTTGAGATTGTAGAAGTTTACCTTTCGATAATCTTCCCTCTGGGCAAAGGTAAGTAGGAACCTAAATCTTTTGATTTCCAACTCGAGTGCTCAATGACTGAACAAGTGCGATAAGAATGAGCTCATGACCTACCTACTACTAAATCTCGGTCGTCAGACAGAACCAAAGGTAAGAAACTCAATGTTTTGGTTTCTAATTCTCAAGTTCTCAATAACAGAATGTTGTTGTTGATGAAATGCGTACAGGACGAATCTTACACGATCATCATGAGTTCAAGACCTACTACTATTTTTCGGTCGTCAGATAGGCTCAGTCAGTCTCTTTCCATCAATAAACATGGAGTCATTTTCAGTACAAAACTACTAAATAAAAAAAACACTAAATTTTCCTATGCTTAAAAAAGTAATACCAACCTGTTGCGAAATTCTGCGAGTACTTGTCCTTGGGTCCTGACGAACTAGAGCGAGAATTTCCTCCACATGTGGGGAAACCTCCCGTCACAGAAACCATACACGAACACCATATCTGCGAGTTCGATAACTGAAAATGACTCCATGTTTTGAACTGATAGGAAATTTAACGCTCTTTTCAACGGTATACTTATATTTGTGTTTATCTAGTAAATTGAGGGAGTTATGGCCGTTTTAATGGCTCAAGGTCAAAAACACGAAAAAAATCTTAAAAGTGAAAAAAGTATAATTTTAAAGCGTTAAAAAAAATGTCAGGAGACAAAAAAGTTTGTAAATTAGTTGTAGAATCGATCCTTGAAGTTTGGTCCTCGAGTTAGGGTGACACCCTGTATACAGGGTGTCTACACTTAAGATGGGCATAACATCACTAAAACTTAAGATCACTCGTCTGCAAAGCCACCAACCGTCCAACATGAAGAAAAACATCGATCGCATTTCGGTCAGCTTTAATTTGAACGGATACCACGCGGAGCTCTATAGGACAAACCGTTCGCTCACTACGAGAATTTAAGGGTTGGACGTACGATAAATAAGAAACACGAGTGTGAATCGCAAAAGAGGCCTAATCTCCGTTCAAATGTTAGCTGACCGAAATGCGATCGATGTTTTTCTTCATGTTGGACGGTTGGTGGCTTTGCAGACGAGTGATCTATTTAGAAAAATAATGAACAACTGTGTAATAATTTGCAGAGTTTTAGTTTTTGAATTCCCTAGGTAGATGCACTGATGAATTTCGAAAATCCTTGAGAATTTGAAATTTAGGGACAATAATTGTCCCCTACTTTAACAATTATCGTTAAAGTTTGAGCGCCTGCAAATTAGGGAAATACTGATCTGGAACGAACGGCGACCGACTGAGACCCCCTAACCAGGTTACTACACGAAAGGAAGATTTTTTTTTGGTCTGCACAAAACCAGATTACCAGGTAGGTTGTAGGCACAGAGACTTCATCCGTACTAGACGATAGAGGTAGCTGAAGAGATTGCTCGGGAGTTTCAAATAACTGTCGTGTAAGTGGTCTTGACAAATTGCACGTTGAAAAAGAAGCGAAAAGCATCGAGAAGTCTTTTCTTTTTGTCATGATGAACTCGAGTGTGAAGATTGGCCATCCTGAATCAGTTTTGACGGATTTGAAACGGAATGAGAAGTTTTCTGACATTCTTTTAGCCCTCCAATACGCGCGGTATTACTTTTTTTTTGCAGGGTTTGATTACAATGGGGTATTTCAGTCAATTTTTTTTATTTTTTTTTTCAAAAGAGTAAGGCTCAGGAATAACGGTAATTGGGTCTGTTCGTCGAGAAAATGTTTATAAAAAATCAGAGAAGCTAAGGAAAGTTGAAGATTTGAATGGTGTGACGTAGCTAGCCAATCGTGACGTAGCTAGCCAACTGTCTTTGAAAAAAGTATCCATGCACAGAAACCCTTGGATGGCCTCTTGGATACTACAAAATACTCACACACGCGCGCGCGGCGTAGTCCTTGCCTATACTCTTGCCTTTATTTAAAGAGCTCTGGGATTTTTGAAGGCCTCGAAGGTTCGGCATCGCTGCAAGAATCCGAGCCCCAGCGGAAGGTCGAGGTATACCTGCGCGACCCCTCCGCCCAAGAACCCCCCCAGCCCCCCAACAGTTTACCCTCTTCTGCAAATGCACACTTGATTCACAAATTATTTCGATCATCCCATCACCAAAATCGTGAACAGCGAGAAAAATTGAACATATCGAGTATAAACTCGAGGCAGGTACGATTAAAACTCAGCAGCCCTCTCCCGGCCAATCCACCCAAACGAATTAAGCCCTCTTCGCCGAATTACAGGAAATTTGGACTCATTTTAATCAGAATAATTAGTACGTTACGAATTTAAATTACAAAAAATGTTCACCAAACGATAAATAATTAAATTGTATGTTGATAGAAGAGGAAGAAGGAAGAGGGATGATGGGTTTTGACCGCGAAGGGTTGTGACCGTTTTCACCGCAAGGTGAGCACCTTGCAACGTTGCCACCTCTTGGCAGGGAAGGGGTTTTGGAACCCGCGGTCCAGAGCTCTTTAAATAAAGGCAAGAGTATAGTGTGTATGTATTTATAGCGGCCCGCCTTTTTCAAACGTGTGATCTCTTTAATTAATTTGTCTACCAAATGTTATAGTACCATTGGGCTTAAAGTTGTAGTATATAGGTTTTCAAGGGTGCTGTATCCAAATTTGAGGTCAAAAACCTGAATTTCCGACCCACCGAAATACCCCATTATTAACAAGAATGAAGCTAACGGATGGGCACAGAAGAGGCGCAATAAAGGCATGAAGAGTTCTTCTTTCATATTCCAATATTCGTATTTCAATTTTCCTTTTTTTTCTCTGAGCTTCGGGAGAAAAAACTTACAAAATTTCACATTGATACAAAATTTAGTTTTGAAAGGTTACTGTGCCCGCTATCATGTGGATTGAGAGAACCCTTCCCGTCAGAGGAGCCACCTGTAGTGTCTGCAGCTGATTTTTATCAAATCAATACACCGATCGCATCCATGTAACTTCCGGAATTTTCTTCATAAAGAGGGGTTTTCTTGTCAAATGATCAATGTTCAGAAAAATTGAAATTTTCCTGTGAGTAATGTTGCCAATGAACTGTTTAGCTCGATGAGTAAATGGGCTTAGATTATACAGATTGTCCCATGTTAAGGACCGAAAAACTTTGAGAATCGATTCTACAACTATTTTTATCAAGAAAGTCTCTCTTAGATATTTTGGTTTATTATTTTCAATTTCAAGGTACGTAGAATCCGAAAATCGAATGAAAAAATTTCCGTCCGTCCGCGGCACTTTTCTTAGCAATCTGGACTGATTTGGTTCAAATGAGGAATTTCATCGAATTCTGTTTGCATTTTTCCTGAATAGTTAATGGTGTGGGATAGATGAAAATCGGGCTGATTTCGGAAAATAGGTCTCTTGTTATTTTTGGGAGACAATAAAAATTTTTGATTTCAAAACTAACCAGGAAAACGGACGTGAAGCGGGAACGCTCGATGATTGGCTGTTCAGATCGCCGTCTCCTCCCAGTGTTGCCCATTGGGACGACGAAATCGTGTTTTCTAAAAGAAAAGTTATCAAACAAAAACAGGGGAAACCTAATTTTCCCCATCTTGCTTTTTCTATTTTTTTCTTCAGTTTTTCGATTTTGAACTTTACTGTTTCGTGAAATTGTGCATCTGGGGACGATAGATTTCTCGATCTCAGCGCTTCAAGCGGCCATAAATGAACTATTCCAGGATGACGTCATTTTCCCGGTTTTTTTGAACATTCGTATTTTCTACACTGTTTTGTTTATTCGTAAATTAGGAAGTTCGGGCTGAAAGTTTGCCTTAGGAGGTTTTTTGAGGTGCTGAATCCGATTTTGGGGTCAAAAATAGGAAATTCCGACATGGTGAAATTCCTCATTTGGTATGCGGGCTCCATTTGGGGTCTAGTTGTGCCGCGAAGCTTTTGGTTGATGTCAGTCACTTCTAAGGGGTGAAAATTAAGGGTCGAAATTTTCAAGAGTGCTCTAGTTCGAAAACTCTCGAAATAAAGGTAGTTTTTTCACCATTTTTAAATAGTATCAGTATTTAGCTGAAATTTGAGAGGGAGGGTCAAGGGAGAATACAGAAGTTGGTAGGTGCTATTGATGGAAAACCAGGAATATGTACAGAAGGGTGATCTAAACAGAAAATAATAAACCTTTTGGGCAATGATTTGCAGGTTTTCTCTGGCAATTATCGTTCGATTTTGATGATTCCAGCGGCAATTAGCCACATAGCGCGATACCAAATTTGAACCAAATCGGTTCAGTGTTGCTAAGAAAAGTGCCGCGTACGGCGGACGGACGGAAAATTTATTCGATTTTCGGATTTTACGTATCTTGAAACGTAAAACATAAAATTTTGAGGGGGTGTTAAAATTTTATTTTTCTTGCTCGATACCAATGGTTCATTATTGAAAATAATAAACCAAAATGGTCCCTTTTACAATCTTTTCACTCTCTAATCTCTTATGTTATTGAATGTCACGAATTTGTAATGGCAGTTCTCAAGACATGAACTCTACTTTGTCTGGTTAATGATAGTGTACTTTGGTAAAAAACTGAGCCTAAGTAGTCCAAAATTAATCACTAGCAACATAATTAAGTTGTTGAGTGATCCACCATATGCTCAACCAATAAATCCAAAGTTTCATATATTAACAATATTTCCACTTTTTAGGACGTCCCACAGTAAGACTTGGGCGTCCTTATGCGATCGATCTGGGGTGAAGTTGGACAACACTCAACAGAAAAAAAAATAACCACACAGTAATCCGTTTTAGACCATTCTGAATCCAAATCCGCGAAAAAAACCATAGGTGTATGTCTGTGTGTGTGTGTGTGTGTGTAACAAAATCTTGTGTACTCTGCACAGGCCTTAGTTCTCAACCGATTTTCCTGGTTCTTTTTTTGTTCGACGCGGAAAACTATCTAGTTGTGCACTACGTCGCCGGAATTTCGAATTTTGCCTTTTAAGGGGGGGAAAGGGGGGGTTAATGCTCAAAAAACGTGCGTTTTTGGGCATAATCTTGTGTACTCTGCACAGCCCTTAGTTCTCAACCGATTTTTGTGGTTTTTTTTTCATCGACGCGGAAAACTATCTAGTTGTGCACTACGGTGCCGGAATTTTGAATTTTGCTTTTTAAGGGGGGGAAAGGGGGGTTAATGCTTAAAAAACGTGCGTTTGCGGGCGTAATCTTGTAAACTCTGCCCTGGCCTCAATTTCCAACCGATTTGTGTGTTTCTTTTCTTGTTTGACTCAAATAACTTCCGAGTTGTACATAATTTCACCCGAGTACCAAAATTCGCAAAGGGGGGGGGGGGGCGAGTGGGGAGGATAATATTCACAAAATATCCGATTTTTCAATATTTCGGTTCCTTTACTGCTTACTAACTGTCCCCAAGCTTTGAAATTAAGGAAAAATTCTCATTATACCTTCGGATTTTCATGAATTATTCTCTGTACGACCATGGAACTAATAGTGGTGCCACCATGGTGCCAGGACACCATAAACCGCATATTTCGTGTTTTTTTTTTGTGTGTTTCACCTTGAATACGGATGTGAACCTCGACGGACCGCCTACTAAAACTAATAGATGGAAGTTCAATGTTACGACGTATTTCCGCTTTGGTGCCAGACTGGCACCATTGGGGTTGGTGGTGGTGGGGGGGGGGGGGGGTGAACTCTAATTCGCATGTTGGGTATCGTAGATCATGGATTTTAAAATGCTCTTCAGATTCGAGACTCCCATGCCGCTAGAAATGTTTTGGTAGATAATGGTGAGGGGGGGGGTCAGTATTTGTTGCCTAAAGTAATAAATAAATTACATCCAGTGAAACAGTTTTATCGCTTACCAACTGGTTAAACTGATCTAATGCTTATCCAATGGGACGTCCCCTGGAATGCATGCATTGCTAAACAATATGTTTCTTCATTTACTTCACATGTGGACCATTTGAAGTCTAAAAATGAGAAAAAAATTAGAGCTCTGACAGATCGACGCTTGGTGTCAGGAGCGAGCTGTATCTACTTAACCCTTAACTGCACACAATTTCCGATTTTCTTGAAAAAAAAAAGAATTTCATGTATTTTGGCCCCCTGAAAACGAAAGTGACAAGGAAAAGTCCCTAAATTACATAGTTTGACCAATAATCCCTAATTTATGCCCTTATCATATATGATAGAACGTGGTTAAGCAGCCGAGACGATGATTTCATATGTGATATAATGCGAGCAAAATGGTTGAAAGAAATACGTATGACCAAATAGGTTTTCTCGCATAGTTCTTTTTAAAAATCACATTTATAATGCTATAAGAAAGTATAAATGCTTCTTGGGAGTTTCTATCACCTATTTAGAAACTTAGTAGGATGATGAACCAAAATCTAGTGATATATTATACATAAGACATTTTTTCAAAGCATTTATTATGATAATTTGTACGTATGTAATTTTAAAAAAAGGCCTGCAGGCAGCAATAAATTTTCCTCTTATCATTGGCCAGACTATAGACAAGAATAGTTGAAGACTAAACAATAAGTAGACAATTTTTGACAAGGTGGCTTCGGCTTCATGTGACTTCTCCACTTCTTCTGACAGCCCCATGACGATTTCTTGAAATTCATTTGGCAGAGAAGAGTCCATAATGAATAGGTTGGCAAGAAGTCATCAGGCTGGTCTAACTCAGCATTCATTCATCTAATTCATCCACATCTAATAAATCATCTTCTCTTCCAATTGGTATTTCAAGGAATTTTTGTAGTTCATCATTATGCCTTACTAGCTGAAAAGCCTACTAAAAGCAGGCAGGCAAAAACGATTCCTCCGACTCTCCCCGCCACCCACTCCCTCCGATTCCTCAGACTCTCCCTACTCCCACAAACACTCTAACTCCTCGCGATCGGCGACATGCATGTACATACAGTTGGGGTTTTATGTAATTAGATTCTTTTGGTTCGATCTCTGTCCACATATGTGAAGTGGTTAGGAACCATTACTGAAATATAGTAGGGATACCTAATGTGTAATTTATGCTGACGTCAAATAAAATTTATAAAATCATCAAAAACATAAAATAAAATTATGTTTAAAAAAACATCCTGTGCAGCAAGTGGCTTGTATCACGTTTGAACGAGATGGTAATGCAGTGGTGAAGTCCACGTTCTATCATATATGAAATTCACCCAGGTCCTCCTCCTTCACGTTCTATCATATGAGATATCAAAGCAAAAGCGCAGTTTCCATAAACACTGGAAACTTGATCGATTAGTTCTTTTCATATTTCATTTCTACATATCTTGAGACAGCACGCAGTATTTTTTCAGCCGAAAATCTTCAAAAATGTTGTTGTAAGAGGCACAGCAAAACAACACTTCTCACGCGTGTTGTCAACTCGTGATTTCTGCTGATTTGAAAGAGGTTATAACCTTACAGGAGGGGTTATGGATATTCTTTGATTCTTATGAGATCTAGCGGTAGTTGACTAAAGTAAAAATACCACAAAGAGCTCGAGAAGACCACCAGAATGCTCTTGAGCCTCGTTTAAAGTTCCATATCATATCATATATGATATGGTTCCATATCATATATGATTGCTGGGCTATACACACCAGGGGTTAATGATAGTGTACTTTAGTAAAAAACTGAGCCTAAGTAGTCCAAAATTAATCACTAGCAACATAATTAAGTTGTTGAGTGATCCAGCATATGTGCTATGAACCAATAAATCCAAAGTTTCATAATATTGTTAATATATTGGTTATATTAACAATATTTCCACTTTTTCTTCATTTACTTCACATGTGGACCATTTGAAGTCTAAATAATGAGAAAAAAATTAGAGCTCTGACAGATCGACGCTTGGTGTCAGGAGCGAGCTGTACCTACTTAACTATGGGGTGATCTGATTTGAGGTTGCTACAGGAAATGATTGGGAGGCAGGTCGGTGAAGGGATCCTGCTGCAGTGCATTCCATAGATCCTACTGGTATCGACAATCTCATACCAAACTTGATGCTGATACACTTTTTTTAGTTCGCTAGTTCACCGAATGGGGGCAAATAGCCAACTAATCATAGGTAAGAAGTCAGTTTAGAGCACCCTGCAAGATTCCCGTCGTCCACGGTAGAAAAGCATATCGGGGACTCGAAAACCCCGATTCTGCACAGATGTGTCCGCAGAAAATATCTAAGATACATCACACAGAGAGAAATTAAACACATTACTACGCACCTTAATTTCAGACCACATCTCAAATAGGTAGATCGGATTTTTGACCACTTCTTGATACCTGGTTGAACGGAGAATGTGGAAACAGAGAACCCTACCATGCATGTACAAGAGGCACCAAACTTGAATCAAGTGTTCTCAGCCTAGCGACATTCTTGGTAAATTGGACAAGTAGAGAAAATCACTTACTATTCTTGACTTTTCGAAAATTCGTAAAATTTTGCAGGAATCTAGTCTCAGAACACTACGGACGGAATCTTGAAGAAACACCAGCAGAAGATACCTGGAAAACGGAGACAACATATCGACGTGATATGTCCGATATATGTATCGATACTGTTGCCTGGGAGATTGTAGATATCGATACTATCTTCCCGATCCTGCCCCTGAGTAGACCAAAAAAAAATACCCTAAGCTTACCAAGACGAACCGAAATCATTTTGGTTCATTATTTTCAATAATGAACCTTTTTTGCTTTTGTCTGCCACAAAATAATCTCGCAGCATTGATTGAAATAAAAGCATCAATCTAATGTCCTTCAGAGAGATCCTACCTGCATTTTATAACCTTCCTCAAGAATTTTTTTTTTAATTTTAGACCAATCATTTTGGTTTACTTGGAATTTTCTCAAATTTTTTGATAAGTAGGTAGTAGGTAATTGATGTATGGCTGATTTATTACTTGAACCTTTCCGATAGCAGAAAGAAAACTCATTCCATTCCATAAGTATTCCTTGCAGTTGCGTCGGGAGAGATATAAAATAAAATTATTATTCATTTTTATACACTTTTATCAACTTTTATTGCACTTACCTAATATTTACATTTTTATTCCTTAATTACCAGGATTTTCATTGTTATTATTATTGTTGTGGGTTCGGTACTTTGGTGGTATCGAAAAAATAACGGGTATCGATAGACGGGTATCGATGAGACGTATATCGATATTTAGAGCTGTGTTTCACACAAATTTTGGTTGACTCCCGGCCCGAACACATGGATGATAATTTATACTATCCATGCCGAACATGTTATCATAGTGACGATTCGATATTTAACATCGGAATATCGGAAGGCAGTATCGATACCGATAAAATATCGGAAGAAAAATATAGATATCACTAATATCGATAGAATATCGAAAGAAAAATACTGAGTTCACCATGGACCTAGTAGTCCGTGGATTTCACTGAGATCAAATATTTTCGGATTTTTTTAATTTTTTTTTTTTTTTTTTTTAATTGATTTTGAAGATATTGATTGAATATCGAAAGAAAAATACTGATTTCACTGTTACTGAATATGTTTTTGCATCGCTTTTTAAAAATAAATATCAGTGATATCGCTAGAATATCGAAAGAAAAATACTAATTCCACTGATATTGAATATGTTTTTGCATATTTTTTAAATTAATATCAGTAATATCGATAAATTATCGAAAGAAAAAAAAATTGATTTCACTGATATCGAATATGTTTTTGCATCTTTTTTAAAATCAATATCAGTGATCACGATAAATTATCGAAAGAAAAATATTGATTTCACTGATATCGAATGTATGTTTTTGCATCGTTTTTAATCGATATAATGCCAGTTCAAATTTTTCTAGTGAAAAGTTGTATCAATTCGTAATATAATACATTCAGCTTCCATTTCTATTCATTTTGGTGTTTTATTATTTTTTATATTTTAGGAGAAATTGATCAATTACAGTAGGAAGGAATATAACCATCACAACCGATAATTTTTTTCTTTCGATATCAATATTTCCCTTTCGATATTCGATAATATCGCAAGAAAAATATCGATTCAAATATCGGAAATATTGAAACAAAATATCGATATCAATAAATATCGAAGGTATCGAATCATCACTAAGTTATCCAGGGCCGTTTTTAGGGGGGGGGGGGGTCGCCCCGGGGCCCCGGGTCAGGGGGGGGGGGGGGTGATGGGGGCGGTCGCCCCGGGTCAGGGGGGGGCCCCGGATTTTCAAGGTGGGAAGGGGGAGCACTCCTCAAAAAAGGGTCTTTCTGCTTAAAAAAAAAACGTCTGCCAAGTGGGTGTGGCACATAGCTTCCTCGTATCCATAACCCGATTATATAGATGATCAGATGCATAGTTGTTAATCTCAAAACATCAATCTCTAAGTACCTTTCACTATCCTCATAGGGGACCATCTACACGCTAATCTGGACAATCCTAGAAAATTTCATCAAATTCGGATGAAAAATTAAGTGAGTAGATGTATGTGATTGTATCAAAAAAATACTTAGCCTCGGCTGGGATTCGAACCCGCGACCCCTGGGGGACAGTTGAAGTTACGGCCGTTACAAAGAAATTCACGTTTGCGCATGCGCAGTCGCTTCTATCCGTCCGAGGATGATGATTTTCATAGGGGACTATCTACAACCTAATCCACATAACCCCTGAAAATTTCACCGAAATCGGGAAGAAAATGTGGAAGTTATGGCCGTTACAAGGAAATTCACGTTTGCGCATGCGCAGTGGCTACTATCAGTCTGAAGGTGATGATTTTCATAGGGGACCATCTAAATACTAGTCTGTAGCATCCCTGAAAATTTCATTGAAATCGGATGGAAAATGTAGAAGTTATGGCCGTTACAAGGAATTCACGTTTGCGCATGCGCAGTCGCTTCTATCAGTCCGGGGATGATGATTTTCATAGGGGACCGTCTACACACCGACTCGTACAATCCCTGAAAATTTCATAGAAATCGGACAATAACTTCGTATAGTTATGCGCGTTACAAGGAATTCATGACAGACACACAGACAGACAGACACACAGACAGACAGACAGACAGACACGGAACCAAAATTGTTCAGAAAGGTCTAAAACGCAAAACGCGAGTGGAAATTTTGATTTTGGAGAACTTTTTTTTTTCGTCCTTGAAAAGTAAAAACAAAGCTTCCGCTACCTTGGTAGACTCGGAAGCAAAAAAAAATCTTCCTATGACACACCAAAGCGAGTACCTCCTTTTTCTTTGTCGCCTTCGGCGATTTTGAAGTCGGTCAAAAAAAGAGATCTTACCTACTTTCACATCGTCGAAAGTGAAATTGTATTTATTTCGCTCCGTAAATTGGAAGGAGAAAAATCAAAAACCGACACCAAAAAATATGCTTAACTACATAATAGCACATAAAGTTGAGAACCTCTACCCAAATACTTGGGTAGCACTCCGAATTCTATTGTCCATTCCTGTGACTGTGGCGAGTGGAGAGAGGTCGTTTTCCAAACTTAAATTAACCTTCTGTCCGGACCGTTGTCCCTCGTTGCAATGAGGACCCCCGTCCGTGGGACACCGACTCGCTTTTTTAGGACGTCCCACAGTAAGACTTGGGCGTCCTTATGCGATCGATCTGGGGTGAAGTTGGACAACACTCAACAGAAAAAAAAAATAACCACACAGTAATCCGTTTTAGACCATTCTGAATCCAAATCCGCGAAAAAAACCATAGGTGTATGTCTGTGTGTGTGTGTGTGTGTGTGTGTGTATGTGTGTGTGTGTGTGTGTGTGTGTGTGTGTAACAAAATCTTGTGTACTCTGCACAGGCCTTAGTTCTCAACCGATTTTCCTGGTTCTTTTTTTGTTCGACGCGGAAAACTATCTAGTTGTGCACTACGTCGCCGGAATTTCGAATTTTGCCTTTTAAGGGGGGGAGAGGGGGGGTTAATGCTCAAAAAACGTGCGTTTTTGGGCATAATCTTGTGTACTCTGCACAGGCCTTAGTTCTCAACCGATTTTTGTGGTTTATTTTTTCATCAACGCGGAAAACTATCTAGTTGTGCACTACGGCGCCGGAATTTTGAATTTTGCTTTTTAAGGGGTGAAAGGGGGGGTTAATGCTTAAAAAACGTGCGTTTGCGGGCGTAATCTTGTAAACTCTGCCCTGGCCTCAATTTCCAACCGATTTGCGTGTTTCTTTTTTTGTTTGACTCAAATAACTTCCGAGTTGTACATAATTTCACCCGAGTACCAAAATTCGCAAGGGGAGGGGGCGAGTGGGGGGGATAATATTCACAAAATATCCGATTTTTCAATATTTCGGTTCTTTTACTGCATACTAACTGTCCCCAAGCGTTGAAATTGAGGAAAAATTCTCATTATACCTCCGGATTTTCATGAATTATTCTCTGTACGACCATGGAACTAATAGTGGTGCCACCATGGTACCAGGACACCATAAACCGCATATTTCGTGTTTTTTTTTTTTTGTGTTTCACCTTGAATACGGATGTGAACCTCGACGGACCGCCTACTAAAACTAACAGATGAAAGTTCAATGTTACGACGTAATTCCGCTTTGTTGCCAGACTGGCACCATTGTTGGGGTTGGGGTGGTGGGGGGGGGGGGGGGGTGAACTCGAAATCGCATGTTGGGTATCGTAGATCATGGATTTTAAAATGCTCTTCAGATTCTTGGCTCCCATGCCACTAGAAATGTTAAGGTGGATAATGATTGGGGGGGGGGGGGGGCAGTATTTCTTGCCTAAAGTAATAAATAAATTACATCGAGTGAAACAGTTTTATCACCTAACAACTGGTTAAACTGATCCAATGCTTATCCAATGGGACGTCCCCTGGAATGCATGCATTACTAAACAATATGTTTCATGGTTGTTATTGAAATATGACAGGATTTCGTTGTAAATACCACAAACTAACATAAAACATCTTTATTGCAACGTCTTTCTTCGTGTATAACATCAAATGAATTGGTTTTTATCACAATTTATCGATATAAAAAATAAGATTACACATTATTTTTATTTTTCACTTCCTGGATTTCATCCAGCTTAGGTATCACATCATTTTGACTACTCAGATCAAAAATTCAGTCTCAATTCACGCTCAAAATTACGTGTTCTACGTAGAATTGGAGGAAACATTCCAATTCAAAACCTCTAGAATCATTAGGAGTCTACTACGTAGGTACCAAGAACATAAAAACTAGGAATAAAAAGTTTTATTCCTTTATTGAAGAATAAAACATAAAAAAAACGACACTTACCTGACCTTCTGCAGGGCCTGACAGGAGGGTACTGAGGATATGAGCCCATTTAGAGGAAAGGGGTAGGCTCAGGGTGGGGAAAAGCCCCTAGCACCCGTCCCAGGGACGTGGGTCCGGACAGAAGGCTAATCAAGACTTACCTGAGAAATTCAATGACTTGAAATGATGTAGCCCATCAGTTGGATTTTAATGACCTGATTCGAGATTCTTCTGAAGCGAAGGCAAGGAAGGCTCCTTTCAAATAGTTTTTATTGTTTTGCCTAGTCTACCTAGTCTTTCTCAAAAGCCTCCGATTTATTTTCAAATTCAAGTATTCAACACATAAACATTCCATGTGGAAAATACGGAAATTTACTATATTTTACTCAATTATTCTTCATTGTAATTGCTTCCTAGTCTACCAAGATAGCGGAAGCTTTGTTTTCACTTTTCAAGGACAAAAAAAAGTCTGCCAAGTGGGTGTGGCACATAGCTTCCTCGTATCCATAACCCGATAATATAGATGATCAGATGCATAGTTGTTAATCTCAAAACACCAATCTCTAAGTACCTTCCACTACCCTCATAGGGTAGTATCTACACGCTAATCTGAACAATCCTAGAAAATTTCATCAAATTCGGATGAAAAATGTAAGTGAGTAGATGACATCTACATACTAGCACATACATTGTATGTGATTGGATCAAAAAAATACTTAGCCTCGGCTGGGATTCGAACCCGCGACCCCTGGGGGACAGTTGAAGTTACGGCTGTTACAAGTAATTCACGTTTGCGCATGCGCAGTCGCTTCTATCAGTCCGGGGATGATGATTTTCATAGGGGACTATCTACAACCTAATCCACATAATCCCTGAAAATTTCATCGAAATCGGGTGGAAAATGTGGAAGTTATGGCCGTTACAAGGAAATTCACGTTTGCGCACGCGCAGTGGCTACTATCAGTCCGAAGGTGATGATTTTCATAGGGGACCGTCTACACACCAACCCGCACAATCCCTGAAAATTTCATCGAAATCGGACAATAACTTCGTATAGTTATGCGCGTTACAAGGAATTCATGACAGACACACAGACAGACAGACACACAGACACGTAACCAAAATTGTTCAGAAAGGTCTAAAACGCAAAACGCGAGTGGAAATTTTGATTTTGGAGAACTTTTTTTTTCGTCCTTGAAAAGTGAAAACAAAGCTTCCGCTACCTTGGTAGACTCGGAAGCAAAAGTTCTCCAAAATCAAAATTTTCACTCGCGTTTTATGTTTCAGACCTTTCTGAACAATTTTGGTTCCGTGTGTGTCTGTGTGTCTGTCTGTCTGTGTGTCTGTCATGAATTCCTTGTAACGCGCATAACTATACGAAGTTATTGTCCGATTTCGATGAAATTTTCAGAGATTGTGCGGGTTGGTGTGTAGATGGTCCCCTATGAAAATCATCATCCTCGGACTGATAGAAGCGACTGCGCATGCGTAAACGTGAATTTCCTTGTAACGGCCATAATTTCCTCATTTTCTACCCGATTTTGATGAAATTTTCAGGAATTATGCGGATTAGATTGTAGATGGTCCCCAATGAAGATCATCACCCCCGGACTGATAGAAGCCGCTGCGCATGCGCAATCGTGAATTCCTTGTAACAGCCATAACTTCCACATTATGAGTTATGACCATATCAGTGCCGTAAGGTCGAAAACGCGAAGAAAAACTTTAAAGTGAAAAAAAAGGAATTTTGAGTGGGTTAATAGAAAATTGCTAGGAGACATTTTATGTTGGAAATACCTTGTAGAATTGAACCCTGAAGTTATGACCATCGAAAGTGTAGACACCCTGTATATTACATTGCTAATATGATGCATCGACATCTGAATGATGATCTAAAACATATTGTTTAGTAATGCATGCATTCCAGGGGACGTCCCATTGGATATGTATTGGATCAGTTTAACCAGTTGGTAAGCGATAAAACTGTTCCACTCGAAGTAATTTACTTATTACTTTAGGCAAGAAAAAGTGACCCCCCCCCCCACCATTATCCACCATAACACTTCTAGCGGCATGACAGCCTCGAAGAGAGCATTTTAAAATCCATGATCTACGACACCCTACATGCGAATTCGAGTTCACCCCCCCCCCCCCCACCAATGGTGCCATTCTGGCACCAATAGCGGAAATACGTCGTATGTCTAGGTTTAGTAGGTTTAGTAGGCAGTCCGTCGAATGTCACATCCGTATTCAAGGTGAAACACCAAAAAACCCAAGAAATATGAGGTTTATGGTGCCCTGGCACCATGGTGGCACCACTTTTATTTCCATGGTGGTACAGAAAGTAATTCATGCAAATCCTAAGGTATAATGAGAATTTTTCCTCAATTTAAAAGCTTGGGTACAATTAGTAAGCAGTAAAGGAACCAAAATATTGAAAAATTGGATATTTTGTGAATATTATCCCCCCACCCATCCCCTCCTCTTGCAAATTTTGGTACTCTGGTAAAATCATGTACAACTCGGAAGTTATTTTAGTCAAACAAAAAATGAAACACACAAATCGGTTGGAAATTGAGGCCTGGGCAGAGTTTAGAAGATTATGCCCAAAAACACAAGTTTTTTAGCATTAAACCCCCCTTAAAAGGAAAAATTCGAAATTCCAATGACAGCATTACGCGTCGTACAAATAAAGAACCACGAAAATAGGCAAAAAAAAATTCCTAGGTTGAGAACTAAGGGCTGGGCAGACGACACAAGATTTTGTCACACACACGAACAGACATTCACCCGCGGATTCGGATTCAGAATGGTCTTAAACGGATTACTGTGTGGTTATTTTTGTATTGTCCAACTTCACCCCAGATTAAACGCATTAGGACGCCCAAGTATTACTGTGGGACGTCCTAAAAATTATTTAAAAAAAAAACAAGTTAATTACAATTTAAGTAATACACTCATACTCAAGACATGCGTAGATATTGTAAATGTTGGAAAACCCCGATCACCAAAATGTAAAAACTACAAAAGTAAAGCAAAAAAAAAAAAGATTCATTCTCGACTTTTTCCAAGAATTGGAGTAAAAAAAGAATTAGCAATAAAAGCTACGAAAGTGAAATTCTGCATGGACCATCAGTAGCCACATAGGAATCAAATGGAAGAGAAAAAAAAAATTTCCGTAAAAAATAATATGAACCTGAAGGGTTAACAGCTAAGATTTTCCGAAAATATTCTGTACTTCACATGTATTCACATAATTATAAAGTAGGTACCTACTTACTGGATCTTTGAGAAAACGGAAAAAACTAGGAGCAGCTCTCTCTTTTTGGCTGCCAGATCCACTAGGAACACAACAGGAGTGCGATAATGTATAATAGTAGTGCGCATTAATCTATGATAGCGATGAGAAAATACGGTACACCAGGAGCAAAATATATTCTATGTATATTTTCTTTGTAATTTCAAGAAATGAGTAGTTCCTGCTCATTACGTTCGAAACGCGCCAAAATGTCCAAACACAGAAACGGGGTTTTGCTTCAAATTTTCAAAACATGGGCTGATTGTTGAACATATCAATTTTACTGTAATAATTATGGAAAATTTCAGATGGTTGACATTTTGATTAAATTTGTCGATTAATCGCAGGAATGAAAAAAAGTTGAAAATTCGTGGAGCGCCTGTGTGGGATGGAGAAATTGAAACAAAATGGCGGGAACAGCTTTATTCTTCAGCCAGTATGCCATCTATGGAGCTCTTTTCCAAGTTCTTTTATTATAATTATTATATAGTTCTATTATTTATTATTATATTTCATTATTATTCCAATTTTAGTTCTAATATTTATTATTATTACATGTCTACATCCGGAATGGCTGCGACCAAGACAATTAACTTGAAAGTAGAAGAAGAAGTTATCACCTTATCAGTTATGTGTACAAAGCTAGATAATAGTAGTAGTTGCCTAGTGCAGAGGCACTAGATATCCTAGCTACTACTCACTTTCCCGACTCAGTCCCTGCCAGCAGCACAGAACACGTTAGGGAAGTAAATAACATGATCCCATCTTATGATTATGTGAACTTCAGTAAGCGATTAATTACACTAGAAAAGGCTGAATGGGCAACCTTCTCTATGAAACCGTACAAAGCATGTGGTGGAGATGGCATAAGAATAGTTTGTCTCCAAAAATCATTCAACTATATCAAACCATTTCTAATTGATATCCTTAGAGGGATGATCAGATGGGGATACGTACCACCTGCCCTTATGAAAACTAGGGCAATATTTATACCAAAACCAGGTAGATCAGACTATACAGATCCGAAATCTTTGAGACCTATTAGTCTTTGTTCAGTAATTATAAAAATTTTGGAAAAAATCATTGATAGGTATATTCGAGAAACTAAGCTATCAATAAAACCAATTCATCATCAACAATACGCCTATATGGAAGGAAAATCTGTGGAGGGTGCCCTCCACAACCTCATTGGGCATATAGAGAAAATAGTTTTTAACGGCGATAGCGCCACAGCTATATTTTTTGACATAGGGGGTGCCTTCGACAATCTGTCATGGCCAGCCATACAGCTTGCACTGGAAAGCAGAGGAATAGATATGCCCCTAATTTTATGGTGCAAATCATATCTGCTGAATAGAACGATTACGTGCGACCTAGGTAACACGTCTAAAACCTATAGAGTACACAGAGGCACTCCTCAAGGTGGAGCACTCTCGCCTCTATTATGGTGTCTAGTGGTAGATGATCTAGTCAGAACTATGGCAGATCTATGTCACCACTCTCAATTCTTTGCTGATGATGGGGTAGCCATAATTAAGGGCAACAACATAATTGAAATTACCAGAGAAGCTAACACTATACTCAGACTTTTAGAAGAATGGTGTAGGAACAAAGGACTCTTTATTAACCCTTACAAAATAGAAATTATCACATTTACTAGGAAACGTAGAGGTCCACAATTAACCGGAATGACCTACCTTAACAACGTACTCATACCGGTAAACAAAGTCAAGTACCTAGGCATTATGTTCGATTCCAAACTTAATTGGAAATCACACATAGAATGGAAATCCAAAAAAATCACCAATAGCCTATTTTAAAGTAAGAACACGCTCGAATACTTTTTCACAAGTGACAATTTAATTATAGTTCAACACATGCTTACAAAACATTGTATATGTACATAGAAACGAATTAGCATAACATGTTGGAGATCAATCCTCAACATCCTCCCTCAACATGTTATGCTTGGAACAATCAACCCTACTTTCCTAAAACAATCTTCGAAAGACTTGGTAGGAAGAGATTTGGTTAGCATATCAGCTTCGTTGTCTTCTGAACGACAATATTTCAGAACAATATCTCCCCTTTGTATCAAGTCCTTCAAATAATTTCTGCGCACGTCCATGTGTTTGGTTCTGTTGCTGAATTTTTCATTGTCGATGTATTTCATGCAACTCTGATTGTCTTCATAGATTATCGTGGGTGAATTTTGTTGGCAACCCATATCTCTCAATAGTGACCTCAGCCAAACAGCCTCTTGACCTGCAGTTGATGCTGCTAGAAACTCCGCCTCAGTCGATGACAAGGCAACAGAAGTCTGCTTCTTGCAGCTCCAAGAAATACAACTTGTTCCCAATTTGAAAATGTATCCGCTGATTGATTTTCGATCACCTGGATCTCCTCCCCAATCAGCATCTACAAATCCTTCAAGGCGGAAATGATTTCCAGCTCCTAGCCTGAGTCTCACTCCTTTAGTTCCCTTCAGATATCGAATTACCCTCTTCAGAGCACTCCAATCACTTTGGGTTGGCTTCTCAACACGGCGAGCTAAAATTCCTACTGCTGACGCTATATCTGGTCTAGTGCTCGTTCCCAGGTACATCAACGATCCGATTCCTTCCCGATACTTAAAATTGTCTGGCAGTTGTTGGGATTCAGCTGTGGACTTGAGAAATCCTACTTCCATGGGAGTTCTTTCTGATTTTGCATCCTTCAATCCGAAATTTTCAACCAGCTTTTCGATCTTTCTTTGTTGATCCAGGAAAAATGAGCCATTATTTTCCCTTGAAATATTTATTCCCAGATAACTTCTGACGCTACCGAGATCCTTCAGTTCAAATTTAAGTGACATCATTTCAAAAGTTCTTCTGACGCCATCCTCAGTCCCGGCACATAGTACATCATCGACGTAGACGAGAACGTACGTCAAACATCCATCGATCACCTTCGTATATAAACACTGATCGAATTCACTTCTTTGGAAACCACCATCTACCAGAACAGAGTTGAATTTTTCATTCCAAGCCCTCGCAGCCTGTTTTAAACCGTACAAACTCTTTTGAAGTTTACAAACATGGTTTTCTTTTCCAGGAACGATAAATCCTTCTGGTTGTTTCATATAAATATCTTCATGAAGATCCCCATTCAAAAATGCAGTTTTTATATCGAAATGACGCAAAATCAAATTCTTGGCCGATACAAGTACCAGTAAGGAGCGAAATGTTGCTGGATGCGTAACTGGCGCAAAAACTTCATCATAGTCTTCTCCATACTTTTGTGAATATCCTTTAGCAACGAGCCTTGCTTTATACCTGTCAAACTTGCCATCCCCATTATACTTAACCTTGAATACCCATTTGCAACCAATGGATTTCCTCCCTGGTGGGAGTTCAACGAGTTTCCATGTTTCATTTTTCATTAACGAGTTCATCTCATCTTCAGCTGCTCTCATCCATTTCTCCTGTTCTTCCTCATCAAGTTTTATCAATTCTTTCCAAGTTTTGGGTTCAAATATTTCTCTGATATCTAGCTTTTCTTTTTCTTCATTGTTCAGCATACAGAAACGTTCCGGAGGAATGCCTTTGTTTGCTCTTGAAGAACGTCGGACTTCATTTTGCGTTTGTGCATCCCTACTGATCGGACTAACTTGTTGAGTACTGACTGTGTCTGCTCCTCTTCCATTACTTCTATTAGTCAGGACATCACTATTTGAAAAATCAAACTCCTGAAATTCATCTTCTTTCTGCTGCTCTTTCCGACTTGAGGAACGACCATCTAAATTACTGAGGACAGAAGTTTCTATAAAACGGACTTCACGAGAGACTTTGAATTTTCTTTCTTCTTTCATCCAAATTTTGTAACCCTTTGACACAGTTGAATAACCCACAAAAACTCCTTCTTTCGCTCTTTTCTGAAACTTATCTTTCCCTGGGCTATTATCAAGAACGTAGACCTTACTTCCAAAAACTCTGAAGTGTGATACACCTGGAATCACGCCATGCCATAATAGAAATGGAATCTCGCCCCTGACAGCCTGAGATGGGCATCGATTTCTGATATATGAAGCTGTAGCAACTGCTTCTGCCCAGAAAATATGAGGTAGGTTTGACTCCAGCAATAGGCAACGTGAGATCTCCAGAAGTACCCTATTCTTTCTTTCCGCTACCCCATTTTGTTCTGGTGATGAACTAATGGTCAGTCTCCGCTGTATCCCTGCATTTTCCAAATACTCATTGAATTCCCTACTAGTTAGTTCTCCACCATTATCAGTTTGAAAGTATTTAATTTTTCTGCCCTTAAGATTTTCTACTAAATTCTTGAACTTTTTGAACGCTTCAAGAGCTTCACTCTTTCTTTTTAAAAATCTCACTTCACACCAGCGAGAAGAATCATCAATAAACGTAATGAAATACCGTGAACCACCAAATGATTCAGTGCGCATTGGGCCACAAAGATCACAGTGAATTAAATCAAGAAGTTCCGTACTCCTCTCTGAAGTTTTTGGAAAAGGAAGCCGGGTCATTTTACCCTTCACACAAACTTCGCAAGGAGGTAGACTATCCAAATGGTTCGTGGTCACACCTTTAACCAACTTTGAACTTACAATCCTTCGAAGATCGCGATAGTTTAGATGACCAAATCGTTTGTGCCAGACATTGAGTGTCGGTGTAGAAATGTCTCCTAGTGAAGCGACTTCATCTTCACTCTTCTCACGTACATAGTAAAGACCATTTTCTCGATCTGCAATTAACTTTACAACACCTCTGTCATCAACTACGGTAGCAGATTTTCTTTTAAATACTACACTGTAGCCTTTATCTGTAATCCTCCCAACAGACATCAAATTAGTACGTAAATCAGGTACAAATAGAGATTCATACAATGCTAAAGGTTTCGTATGTTTCCCATCACTTACTTGAATTTCTACAGAACCAACTCCTTTGGTTGTAGTCAACGAGTCATTCGCCAATCTGACAGAACGATTTCCTGCTTCTGACTGGAGAGATTTGAAAAACTTATCATTGTGACACATATGAGATGTGCAACCCGAGTCCAACACCCAACGATTCTTCTTTGTGGAGAGTACATTGCACTCATCATGTTCCTCAGTCGACGAGAGCGTCATATTGAAACCATAATCAATGTTTTCTTCCTCAGCTGCATTAGCCTTGTTGAACCTCCCCGGCCTTCCTCTGCTATACCTTCCCCTGCGCGGGCAGTATCGAGCTATATGACCTGTAGCTTGGCATTCGAAGCAAATCGGCGATGAATTTGTATTCCGAGGTCTGGCGAACTTTGAAAGGAGGGCGCCTTCGTTTCCAATGTCATCTTCCCTGTTGACGCAAATCTTAGATTTTCCTTTTTCTTTTCTGGCATCACTTTCTTCTAGAATTTTTACTTTCAGGGTCTCAGGGTTAGGAAGTTCATCTCGCGTCTCTATGGCACATCGAAAATTTTCGTACTCGTCTGGCAATGAGTAGAGCAACAGTATGGCGAGTAAATCTTCATTGATATCGACATCCATATCCTTGAGCTTATCGACAGTATCGAAAAAACTGTTCACATGGTCTCTTACATCGTCACTTTCCCTTAATTTTGACAATGTCAACTGTTTTAACAACGTTGCCTTTCGAGCCGGACCTCTTGATTGGTATATTGAATTCAATTTGTCCCAGACAGTTTTTGACGTGGCACATCCTTTAACCTGTTTTAATTCACTTGGGCTTATCGCTAATATCAAATCCGCTTTGGCTTTACTGTCTGCTATATCCCATTCTAGCGCACCAGCCTCTTCACCTGGTTTCTGAATTGCTCCGGTCACGTAGCCCCAAGCATCGTTCTTAATAAGGACGGCTTCAATTTGCATCCGCCAAGTATCAAAATTGGACCTATTCAAGGTTTCAATCCTTGAAACACTGTTAGTCGACATCATTAACCTCGTTCAAAATGCTATTTAAGTCTCATAATTTTTTAAAGTAAGAACACGCTCGAATACTTTTTCACAAGTGACAATTTAATTATAGTTCAACACATGCTTACAAAACATTGTATATGTACATAGAAACGAATTAGCATAACATGTTGGAGATCAATCCTCAACAGCCTATTCTGTGCGAGGAAAGCTATTGGGAAAAAATGGGGTATCACTCCCAAAATTGCAATATGGATATATAAGGCCATCATACTTCCGAGATTACTCTTTGGGGTGGTTGGCTGGTGGCCAGGATCAGACAAAAATAGACATCTACAAAAAGTAGAAAGACTTTCATGTATGCTCATTAGTGGCGCTTTTCGCACAACTCCAACAAGAAGCATACAAATAATCCTGGGACTGGCTCCCATAGAGACATTAATAATGGTATACTCTATGCAAGCTGTCATAAGACTAAACTCACTGGGCGAGTGGATACACGACACTAGTCACCTAACACACTACTCCCAAGTGGGTCATACACTCATTAAAAAGGCGGTTAACGCATATGTCCCAGAAACTCTCATGCCATCGGATGAGATGAGAAAGAGATACTTCTGGAATCTTAGGACTACTTTTGAGATAAAAAGTAGAGATGAATGGTACCACCAACAAAACCCTGTTGACACGGCAGACACCATTAATTGCTATACAGATGGATCCAAAATTGACGGACCTCAGGAAACCAATTCTGGGGCGGGTGTCTACATACCCAGCCTTGAAGTGGCGAACTGGTATAGCCTTGACAAGTACGCAACAGTATTTCAGACAGAAATACTCGCTATTAAAGAATGCATCACAACACTAATACAACTTGGTGTCAACAACAAGAAAATTAACATCTTTACCGACAGCCAGGCAAGTATAAAAGCCCTTCAAAATCCCATTACTACCTCAAAACTGGTATGGGAAACGAAAAGGCTAACAAATAATCTGTTTTTAGGAAATAATAAAATTTCTATAAAATGGATACCCGGACATTCCAATCAGCCCGGAAATGAATATGCCGACAACCTTGCTAAAAAGGGTTCAAGAAATAACTTCATTGGACCCTCACCAGTGATCGGCATTTCGAAGAATGCTTGTAAAGAAAAGGTTAAAAAATGGGAATCCCAAGACCTTAATATACTATGGTCTAAAGAAACTGATAGATACAGACAGACCAGAATGCTCATCACCTCGTATGACGCAAAACAGGCCCTATGGTTGACCTCAAAAAGTCGAAACACCATCAGGCTAATGATAGGCATTCTAACGGGACATTACGACTTCCGAAGAATGCTGAATATCATGGACAGTCGTATTTCATCAATGTGTCCATGCGAACAAGAAGAAGACACAGCTGAACACTTCTTGTGCAGATGTGACCGATTCTGGAGATCCAGAACAGAAGCATTTGGTCACCACATAGTGGAGCGCGCATCTTTGCGTCTAATTTCGTGGAAACGCATAAAGAAATTTGCTGATCTCAGCAAAAGATTTACAAACTCTGAAGTGGGGTAGCCGGCGGAATCCTCTTTTAACATAAAGGGGCCTCGAAAGAGGGAGAGTATAAGCCATCAGAGCCTGAAACTCTTTTCCAATGGCAACCCCAAGCAGTGAGTGAGTGAGTGAGTAGTAGTAGTTGAATTGATTATAATTATAGTAGTATTATAGTCGTAGGACACATTATTTTGTCGTTTTACTGAAAACGATGGGAAAACTGCTGTACCTGAGTGTCGTTAAGTAAAAAGAGAAACTCCATTTTACGACAGTCGTCGACTTCTGTGGCCTGAGTTTGTGACAGATGAAGAGATGCGTGCTCTGATACAGAGAGTGGTTTCCGCCGATGCCTCTTGTAAGTTGACAAGATTTGTGGTAACAAACTAAATGATGTTAAATATGAATGTAGTGATTCATCCGTTTATAACGATTCCGCATAAATATAGTGATAGGTCGGGTGTAGCGAAGGGATTTGTATCAGAAGTTTGGTTTCACACGCCACCGGGTATAGTGATAACCGCTTATAACGATATTAATATAACAGTTATATTAGTAGATTCCGTTTATAACGATGCTCAAGGGATAGGATAGAGGAGGGGGTGATATGAAAAGATGATGTAAAAGCTGAAAAGATCATCTTTTCATATCACACCCCCCTCCCCCTCTGATCTATTGATATGTAATTCTGGGTTGTTAATTCGTGGAGACGTATATAAAGCATTAAATGACGACAGATGACAAAAAGAAGGACGATTGAGGAGGGCACATAAAAAGGGGAATGGCAACATTTGAGTGAAGATGACACAAATTGGCAAAATTTTGAAATCGGCGTAATTTTTGATTGGTAAATGATAAATTGGCAATCAACCACATATTCTTCAAGGACATTTAATGCTCTACAACTTTTTCTAAGAGACTTTTTTTCTCAGATCAACCGTTTGGACGAAATTCAACAAAGTTATCCAGAAAACGTGAGCTAAAAACCGAATTTTCAAAATTCCTCCATTTTTGGATGCCTAAAACTCGGTAACAGTTCGGAATTTCGATAAAACGTATGGAATCAAAGTTGTAGAGAACTTTATCAGCTTTAATTTACTATAGGACATGTTTTATCGAGAAACGCACCGTTTTCGAGATATTTACGAAAAACCCCAAAATGGGACCTTTAGTGACCCCTCTCCCCTCGAGCTCGTGCCCCACCCTCCAGGACTTTTAGTATGTTAATCCTTAATTTCCCACTTGTTCAAAAAATTGTTTTTCTGATATTTTTCATGATTTTGGTGTATTTTGACCAACCAAATGGCATGGAATAGCTAGTTTTGATCGAGATGCATTTGAATTTTCTTAATTAGATGAAAATTGTAATGGTATATTTTTGGACACCTCAGGAGGGAGGTGTCTAGTGAGGTTCTAAAAAGGTAGGAGTGGGGGGGAATGGCTATCGTTATTTTAAAAGTAGATACCTACTTTGAATACGTTCCATTCAATTATTGCTGGACAGAACCAGCAGCTTAAAATTCTAAAACAAATAAATGAACGAAATAACACGAATAAAATTTTTAGCCAAACAAGACCCTCTTCAGGATTCTCATGATGGAACATTGATGCAGTGGCCCCCACATCCTGAGATTTTCAATAATACACTATCCGATCCCTCTGCTCCTAATGTGTCCAATAAGACACCATGATAGAAAAATCCGTTGACATTATCTGCTATTCTTGGACACTTCCAGCCACAACTTTTATTTCCTCGACATCTTGGGTTGTTTTTCTATAAAATTTAAAGTTAAATTTAGAAGGATAGTTGTTATATTAAGGTATTTGAACTACTTCATGAAACTGACCTTTACGGTCCTCCAGTTCATAGTAAGGGTAGAGGGTTAACACGATATTATCTCATGGATCGATGTTTTTTGTTGAAAAGTGTTGCAGAATGCAAAATTTCCGAAAAGATACCTCAGGACATTAAGGGCTAATAGTATTGGTTAGAAAAATATAACTGCCTGTGAGGTGAAGTTTACCTTTCTCTCCGCTTGAGCAAAAACCACCAATACGATTAGACGTAAAAATCGGGTTATTTTCGTGCATGTTGATGACTGCTCCTCTTCTTTTAACGGTAACACGAGCGTGAATTGTTCTTGAATTTGATAATCAAACAATGTTTTGCACGATACTGTAAATACGTCGAGTTCACTACAAAATGATTCAATTAAGTGAAATTTTATCGTTTAAACTCCGAACGCCTTCTATGAAAGTATTTTACGATTTCAGATGTGAATGGAGAAGTCATTTCATCGATCGGGAAAGGCTTGTGTGTTCTCGTTGGAATATCCAAAGATGACACCAGGAAAGACATCGAATACATGTGAGAATAACTTCACTATGTAAACTTTTTTACTTACCTAGTTTTAAGGAGAATTTTCATAATTTTTTCGTTACTTCAAAATCAAGAGAAATTAGGTATTGGCGCAGAAATCGTCTTCTTCATTCTAGGGAAGAATTTTGGTTTTCATTGGTCCAGGCTATGAGAGTCTAGCCCCCAGAAAGTATTGTCGGGTTTCAGCGCTACCTACCGCCACTTCAGCGAACTACCATCCTTTTTCAGCTCGATGTGAGCGTGGTCAAGCGGAATTTCTGAAAAGTAGGCTTACCTAGGTTTTACCACCTCAGTTTTACCACTCTCTAATTTCTAAGTTTGGCGGCTTTACTTCCCTGCCTTTTTAAATTGCGAGGAAAAGGAACTTGTTATTGCATTTTTGTGTTGTTTTCAATTGTTGTGTTGTTCTTCTTTGCTACATTGTAATCTTGGGATAACTGCAAGTTAGAGGAGCGACGGTAATGCGGTCGCAAGCGTGATCACCTGATAAGATATCAGAAATGGTAGTTCGTTGAAGTGGCTGTAGGTGGTGCTGAAACCCGACAACACTTTCTGGGGGCTAGACTCTCCTGTCCAGGCTTAACACTCTCCGTGCGGATGATGGTAATAACCATCATGCCGAGTTTCACGAGTGGCGAGTGATGGTTTATACCATCACAGCTCTCTAAGCATATCTCCGAGCTGTTCATCGTTCTGCTACCTAAAGGATGACTTAAGAACCTCTTTCTGATTTTTTTCGTGCTTAGTAGGTCCTCTTGTCGCCACCCGAGTGCGCCGTTTTGACTTCAGGGGATTCTGTTATCTTATAAGATTTTCGGGTTCGCACTCTTAATGCAGGCTCAGTAAACTCGTTTTCGCCTGTGGCGGGAGACATTTTTGTCAGGAATTCGGTATTGGATCTTTGATTTCGCTCAAATATTTTATTACTAAGTGTTTTATGATGAAATAAATGAGTTATAATTATTTTCATGGCGTGATGGTATATACCATCATCCGCCACTCGCAAAAGACTAAGTTATGCAAACCCGCAATTCTGTAGATCCTTAGTTATTGTAACTATCCTACGAGTATGTTTGTTCCTGTGTTACGTTCATTCACCGACCTTTGGTGGTTTATTTTATTTTATTTTATTTAATAGGTTTTTATTGTAGAGACATATAAAATGCATTACAATCGTCATAATAAACACTAAATCTAAATAAAAGCATGTAAAAACCTAATAAAACTAACTATCACAGACCGGCATATAAGTCACACTAACAATACACGTCAATCAACAGCATAAAAAAATAAAAATATAGCAAAGCAGCAAAATAACAGAGTAAAGCAATAATCAACAGGGCAACATAAATTCTTCAACACTGTACAACTCTTTTCCAATCAGGAAGTCTTTCAGGCTCTTTTTGAAGGGGCGTCCTTGGAGAGTCCGAATGTCAGCGGGTAACCTGTTGTAGAGCCTGGATCCAATCTGTACTGGATGTGTATCAAGAGAGGCAGTTAGGCGAACTCGAGGAGGGCATAAGTCGAAACGCCTCCTTGTGTTGTGGCAATGCTTTTGTGTGCACGTTGCAAACAGCTCGGGGTTCTCTTTAACAAATAAAATACAGCTGTAGACAAAGAGACCCGGAACTGTAAGGGCTCCCAGCTTCTTGAAAAACCCTCTACACGGCTTAAGGTAGTCAAGACCGTACATGATCCTCGCAATCTCTTTCTGGTATTTGAAAACGGTCTTACTGTGGCGTGAGTTCCCCCAGAGCAGTACACAGTAAGAAATTCTACTGTTACACAGAGCGAAGTACACAGTACGGAGAACCTCGTGAGACACCACGCCATAAAGTCGTCGAATGGCATACTTACAAGATGCAAGTTTGGGCGCCAAAGCCTCGACATGCCTCACCCATGACAAACGGGAGTCGATTGTCAAACCCAGGAAGTTCACTGGCTTATCGACGCATCCATTCAGCACGAAATTAAAATGCTGCGTTTTATTAGCGTTGAGGACCAGGCAGTTGGCCTGGCACCATTGCTCAATCAGTGAATTGGCAGAAAATACCTCTCTCAAAAGGTCATCGCTATTAGGCGCCAAGCTCAGGGCAGTGATATCGTCAGCGAAGAGGAACATCCTTTCACAACTGCCGAACTGAAAAGCCAGATCATTTATAAATAGGGTGAAAAGACATGGACCCAACTTTGAACCCTGCTTCACGCCACAAGGAATGCTTACAGGTTCAGAAAGAACATTATCATAGCAGACGAACTGTTTCCATCCACGGAGGTATTCAGAGAAAAACGAAATGGCAAGTCTACCGAAGCCGTAATGCTTCAACTTATCCAGGAGCAGGCTGTGCGGAACGATGTCGAACGCCTTGGACATGTCATACAGACTGATTGTGGTACATTGCTTGTTTTCTAGGGCCCTTAGAACATTCATAATCAGAGAAGATGCCGCAGTACTAGTGCTCACACCCTTACGGAACCCAAACTGCAAAGGATGAATTAGGGCCTTAGTATCAACGTAATAATTAACTCTTACCAGTACCAAGTGTCATATCCTCGCCATCCAGCCCGATTGCAATCAATGTCAAAATTATATTATCCTTAATGTCATTAAGCTCTGAGTCGCCGAAGTGTATAGATTCCAGCGAAGACATAGTCAAATGTAAATCAGCCATCATATAAACGGCTTTTCCCACCTCCAAATCCGAAATAGGTATAAGGACGCTATATAAATACCGCCAGTCCGTTAGAGAGATAACGAAGGCAGTGAAGGAGGTCAGAAGGTGTCGGATCGGGCTTGACCGTGCCCACTATCTTGATTGAGATAGGACAATCGTCAACGATAAGATAGGTGATTACGCTTTTATCCTTCACACACGTGTCAAGGTCATTTTACATCAATTCCGAATGCACGTGTCAAGGTCATATAGATAAAAGGAATGCGTGCCAAGTTCAAGTCAGGTCAAGTTGGCCAATTAGCTAGCAATAAATTAAAATTCTAGGATGATCGAGCAGGTACTAACTTGAGACTGCGAAACCATGATGCATAAAAGGTGAACAAGCGTCCTCACAAAAAAATCAAATTCAAATTCACTTTTTAAACTGAAGAAACAAACATTACAAACAGAGCAGAGCTAGGAACATGTTGACAGTGTCAAGGATGAGACGAGACTGTTCAACAGACAGTTCAACAGACAGTTCCTTCAATATAGGAATTTGTTGGCAATTTTTATACAATAGGTACCTACGTTGGCATTTTTGTCCATGCAATGTATTTTTCAAGTAGGTGCCTTCACAAGCACTTCCTCGTTTATGTATCATCTTGCTTTTGTGATGATACACTGCGACAAATTATTTTGAAAAATAAAATCTTTATTTTGGGCTTTTGGTGTTTCCATTTTATGCTAGGTATAACCTTTTCCTAAAATTATTACCTTCGACCGTTCTCATCTCTATTTCGGACGTCCTGCCTAACCGCACTGGAATAATTCCCATAAATACCTACCATTATTATTACCTACTTGATTTCCAAGAGGGGTGAACGTCATCATCTGCCAGAGGTGGAAATCGCCTTACATTGCAGGTTTGCATAAATTAGTCTATCGCGAGTGGCGGATAATGGTGTATACCATCACGCCATGAAAATAAGGATAACTCATTTATTTCATCATAAAATACTTAGTAATAAAATATTTGAGCGAAATCAAAGATCCATTACCGAATTCCTGACAAAAAGGTCTCCTGCCACAGGCAAAAACGAGTTTACTGAGCCCGCATTGAGAGTGTTAATCAGCTGATTATTGTGACCTTAAAACACATTCCGTACGAGTATCCACGTCAATACTTATCTAATTCTAAATGTTCTGTTAAAATCATTAAAATACCTACCCTACGAACATCCATGCCATAAACCCAATCCAACATCCATCCCTAACCATCCCTATCGACTTCCTAGTGTTCCATAATGAATTAGTTCGAATCTACTTCAAGTGTTCAGTTAAAATCGTTAAAATACCTACCATATGAGTATCCATTCCAATACCTAATTTTATTCCTCCTGTATGGTAGTTGTACCTCCAAACTTCATCTAAGTTCCTCTTCAGGTCCTTCATTTCTGCACTCCTCAGAGTCTCATCTTTGTATTCCCTTTCCAGATTGTTGTAAATTTATTCCAATCTCTTCGGAGTGTTTCAACTATGTAGATTACTAGTTATGAGATACAAAAATTGTATTTCAGACAAAAGCACATTTTTCCCATTTATTATTTGTTGGCTAATGGTTCCTAATATGTCTTGTTGTCGTAGGTTTAACCTCATCACATGAGTAAAAGTAGTGAAATACCTTCTGTATTTGTCGATTCCTAGAGTTCGCAAGATCCTGAGTCTCAGAGTATTCGAAGATGGCGAGCCAGGTGGGAAAAATTTCAACAAATCCGTCAAAGATCGCCGGCTAGAGATCCTGTGTCTCAGCCAGATCACGCTCTACCACGCGCTCAAAGGGAACAAATTGGACTTCCATCACGCGATGGCGCCTGCAGAGAGCAAAGCGTTCTATCAAGAGTTCCTCCAAGAGATGAGATCTCAATATGATCCTGATCTGGTCAAAGGTGAGGTTTCTCTAACCTATTAGATCACAGTATTACTTATGCCCTTAAGACTCTTATCGGAGCTTAGGGGAGAAACGAGGGGCCGTATTCACAAAACGCACTTAGTGGGGCTTTTCACTAAGTGAAGCCTGAAATCTCCACTTAGAGCCGTACTTTGGAGAAAACGCTATTCACAAACCGAACTTTAGAAGAAGCGTCACTTCAGCTCCACTTTACCTGAGCTGAACTTTCGTCAAGTTACACTACCGGGTAAGTTAGTACAGCTTTTGACAAGAAGTGCGTCTATTTTGCTTGCTTCGACAGCCGTTTTACGAAGTTTTTCCGTTCGGATTTAAATGGAAAACGACTACATGGAATATTTGCAGTATCTAGGGAAAGGAGACGTGTACAAATTGTGCCAAGAAGGCGAAGAGAAAGCGAAAAGAGTGTTTTCGAGTGTTGTGACTACTAGCGCATTCAAATCAATAAAAACGCCTAAATAGATGTTTTGGAAAGGAATGAATATCCCATTGGGCAATTGGAGCGAGTCGCCCTAAGAGTTACCCTCTCGGAAGTTCAACTTCCTTATCAGTTGAACTTGAAGCTGACCTAAGAGCAGCTACACTAAAAACGATTGTGAATAGCGATTTCTCCTCAAGTTTCACTTTGGCCTAAAGTAAAACTTTCGGAAGTGCGACTTCAAGTTTCACTTTGGCGATTTTTGTGAATACGGGCCGAGATTCATCCACTCAACTAGGCTGACAATGATTCTTCTTTAGGCCTACCACAGAAAGTCTCAGAATCAGTCAGGTTCACTCATTATTGTTTCATTTACTATGGGTTCTAATTTTTCTCCAATAGGTTTTACTATCATTTGTTAGGTAGGTACTGTCATACTTATTTATTCATTTTACTCAACCTGGTCGTGGATACGGCCTTGGGTAATCTGCCCACAGAAGTAGGGTTTGATCTCGCCCCTGGGGTGCGAATAGGAGCATTGGCTTTTGCCGATGATGTTATCCTACTCGCAGAAACCCGTGAGGGCTTGCAGATCGCCCTCAATGCATTTGCTAAGCAGCTAGCCGGGTGTGAACTTGTGGTTAACCCTGATAAGTGTGGGTCGGTCTCCTTGGTCCCGTCAGGTCGCCAACATAAGGTGAAAGTTGTGGATGGGGGTTTTGTCGTTGGACAGTCCCCCATCCCATCTCGATCCGTGTTGGAGGTTTGGCGGTACCTCGGAGTCGACTTCATGGGGGTGGCCACTATAACTGCCAGCCGTGTGGATCTTGGTAGAGCATTAGCTCGCGTTACCAAGGCTCCATTGAAGCCACAGCAGAAGCTGCGCCTCCTTCGCATGTACTTACTGCCAAAGCTAACCTATGGGTTAGTCTTTGGCAGGCTTACGGCGGGGAGGCTGCAAGAATTAGATCAAGAAGTTCGCTCTGCTGTGCGCTCTTGGCTGAAGTTCCCACCTGGTGTCCCAAGTGCCTATGTTCATGCACCGGTCAAATCCGGTGGGCTTGGTATTGTGTCTCTCTCGGCATGTATCCCTTCTCTGCGCCGCCGGCGCCTGCTAGCCCTTCAAGGGTCGAGCTGGGAGGTCGCCCTTGCAGCTGCTGATCTTGATTTAGTCAGGCAGCAGTTAGCATGGTGCGATCGAGCAACACCATCTGCTCCAAAACCCAGTTCGTCTGCTGAGTTCGCTGCTGCGCTGCATGAATCAGTAGATGGTAAAGAACTCCGACAGTGCTCTGAAAGCCTTGTCTCATCCCAATGGGTAGATTGGGCTTCGGAGGGCATTGGGGCCCGCGACTACCGACACTTTCACGCCATCCGCGTGGCATCTTTGCCAACTGCGGTGAGGTGTTCAAGAGGTAGTCGCGGGACAACCCTACCCCTTTGCCGCGCCTGTTGGAGTGGAAATGAACATTTATATCATGTGGTGCAGCAGTGTCCTCGGATTCATGGTGGCCGCATTCTACGTCATGATGCGGTTGCCAAGCGGATAGCAGGTGCTTTGTAATCTAGCGGCTGGGATGTTGAGAGAGAGAGATTGTATCACATGCCAAGTGACCAGGGTAAGAAGCCCAACATTGTTGCCGTCAAGCCCGACCAGTCTTGCATCATCCTGGATGTCCAAGTTGTCAATGGCAGCTTGGACATGGAGCAGACTTGGCGGGCCAAGATAAGAAAATATGACACAAATAATTTACGGCAAGCAGTGTCAGAGCTAAAAGGAGTGGCACCCAACAACATCAGGGTGATGGCTGCAACCTTGTCATGGCGCGGTGTGTGGTGCGGGAAAAGTGCCACGGAGTTGCGCGAGTTGGGCATCACGGTAGGCGTACTCCGTAGTATCACCACCCATGTCCTGCTCGGCTCATATTTGAACTGGTGGTCGTTTTATAGAGGCACTTCCCTTCATCCTTCTCTCCCACCCCCACCTTCCTCATGTTCCCTTATCCCTAGGGCCGGCATCGGGTGAGTCCTGGGCGTCCTCCCCATTAAATTTGTTCTATTTATTTTTTAAAAAATTTATGGCGTGCCCCCTCCGTCACCAAAGACATTTTGTCTTGAGGGGAGTTAATTTAAAAAAAAAATCTATATATGTTAGAACCGGGTAAAGACAAAATAAACACGACAACTCTTCTCAAATTCGCACAAAATAATATTTCACTTAAACCAAAAATTGAGAGCCAAAACAATAAAACCGGGAAAGTAACAGCAAATCTTCCTCATTCAGGTCTACCAAAACCAGGACTCCCTAAAATCGGTAAATTACCCTCAAAACAATATATTGTATGCATATATTATATGCAGTTGATTATTGATAACTATTGAATAATATCTATAATAAAAAATAATAATTAGGTTATAAATTTAAAAACATAAATAATATCTATAACATAGTAGGAATTTCTTATAATATTTATTAGAAATCGAAAAATATTATTGAATAATGAAACCTTCGGAAAATTTGGTCTGTAAGGGAGTATTAGATTGTTTAAGTAGTTTTGTTAAATTCTCAAGTCAGATTTGGTATATCCTGGGGTTTGACAAGAACTTCCTCTTCTACCATGGAAATTTCTGAAATGGGGTGCTTTTTCACTAGCAGAAACCTTAAATAATCATCGAATACTTGCTCAAGTTCCTCCTCAGTGGAACTCAGAGGAACTCTGCCAGATGGACTCACCTCATGGACTCTGCCATAAGCTCCATCCATTCTTCCATAACTTTTATCATGATACTAGGAACATGAAAAAGAAAAAATTAATATCCTATCTAAATGGGGAACAAAATTTGAAATTGACAAGGAGTAAAAATCCGCCAAAGTAACCTTGCCAACTTATAAGCGTCACGTTAACGTCACTACAGGAGTTCAACTTTTTCACGATTTCACTGAGGAGATCTGAAAAAAATGACGTGGAAAGTTAGCATCTACGAGTGCTCGCGCTAGCTGATCTTTTTCAAAGTTTCGCATTTTGGCAACACGGGAAGTACAAAAATACTCTAATATTCGACGACTTATACGCCTTTTCCTTTCCAGAAGGGGCTTTTGGGGAACATCTGGTGATTGGAATCAAGAACGACGGTCCTGTCACGGTCATGTTGGAGTCTCCCAAGTCCGCCTCGGACCGCGAGGAACAGACTGTGCCCGACGTGGATGGATAGACCGCCATAAAGTGCTATCCTATTCAGTTTTGGTGGTCGAACTCGTTCGTCGCAAGACAACGCGAACATCTCAGTGCCTCTCACTTGTTCAGTGAATGTTGATGGTGTGATGTCAGACAGCAAATAAAATGAGTTAGATCGCCCTGATGGTTATTCACTTTACCACCTGCGTGTTCAAACGTTTTTAGTGTTGTTGGATCGCCTTAATACCTATTGGTTATTCCACAGTGACAAACGATACTGATAATCATCAATTATTGCATAAAGCAAACCGAGAAGTAATATAGTATCTCATCTCATGCTAGCGTCCATGCATTCATATCCAGTTTAGTGTCCCAATTTCCAAAGCTTTCAAGAGAGTGTGTTTAATGTTCCTGCGGTGCTACGCCGGACATCAGCCTTAGCCAGCTGTTGCCTGTCGGGTCGCATTTGGCCTGGCTTCTGGTCCTGGGGGAAGCCAGCGTGTTCGCGTTGGTTCCCCCCATTGGCAGTTGCCAGGCCTGGGAAACCGCCATGGTGGGTGGGGGCTGGCTGGGTCATAGTCCAGCCACCAGTGTGGGGATTCAAGTAAACCCCCTCACAACTCCGGGCAATGACACTTCCAAATGCACAAGACGCATCAATTAACAAAAATCAACGCCTCAAAATGTGTCGCGGATAGCGATGAATTTTGATTTGTTTATTAATTTTATTTATTTCTCGTTACCTACTGCGTCATTTCAGTTCGATCACTAAAAAAGATGTTCCGGCCAATTCGTTTTTCCCATAATATGGGAATAGATCATAATATGATCTATTCCTCATATTATGATCATAATATTATTATGATCTAAATTGCCTAAATTGATTTTCTTATACTTTCAATATATTACTGGAAATACTGTGTACGAGTCGAGTTGAATTTATTTTCATTGAATTAAGAGAACAAAGTTTAAGATAACATGAAAATTCTGTTGGCAACACTGTCAGTAGGGTATAAGCACCAATTGTTAATTGTTGACACTATTAGAGAAAAAAAATCATTCAATTCTGCGTTCTACCTAAAGTCTTCAAGAAAATGGAATTTATAAGTAGTTATTATGAATTGTGTGTTCCTGGTGAACAGTTTGCACGTATTGGACTTACCAAACTATTTTTTTATATTATCACAAACGAATTTTTCAAACATGGTTTTTTGCCCCCAATGTTGACACATTTGACCTCGAGAATTCCCATATGTTGACATCTGCAGTTCCTAATGTTGACACCCACTTAGATATTGAAAAAAGGGATGTCAACATTAGGAACCGAATGCCAACATTGGGATCAGACGGTTCCACTACTTTAAGTTTTTTAAAAATCGAAAGTCGTGATACACTAAGTATATTATGTAGTAAGTCTTACTACAAAATTATTCAAATCCAAATATCACCTTAGCAACCAAATAAACAGTTCTCCTAATGTTGATACCGAGGTCAACATTAGGACACACAACTATTTCATGAGACCCTAATGGTGACACCGAATTTAACCATGTTTTCTTATTGATAATTGGGGTTTTAATGCTTACACATTCTTCCTTGTGTTATTCATAAAGCAGACGATGTGAAATGATAATTTTACTCGCAAAATTTTACTTCAAAAGTCTTAATTTATGGACCTACTTCACTAACCTGCGGCACAAGGATTCCAGACTCTCCTTAACTGATACAGCCATCATCAGCTATAATTTCATCCAGCCGAATTATATCGTGTATTATAATTAATGGAGCCAGTTAACCTCAATAATTATATTCTTATCAACAGAATGACGCCATTTCCGAGTGCCTACAGAGGCCCAATAGCTTATTTTTATATTTCAAAATTGAAGTGTCAACATTAGGAATAGTGTCAACAATTGGTGCTTTTACCCTACGGTGTGCGCAGACTTTTCTTTGAGTGTTGAAGGAAATTACAGCTATGAGTGACGGAGAGATTGAACTGAACTGGGATAAATTCATCCATTCGACTTAAATACAATAATAATTTATTGTTCCACATTGGTGGTAAAAGATGGAAACATTTTGACAATAATTCATAAAAAATAATACTTAATTTATTATTTACAACAAATCTAATTGGCTGAAATGAACGATTCGCGCGTCAAGGACTCAACTTGTTTTAAACATTGCTTCACTTCTATTCTCCGAATGGCGAGTTTTCCATGGATGTCTTCGTGTGTAGAACAGAGGATTTACTGTACTTTCAGTATTTGAAACACTGAAATTGGAAATAGAGGGAAATAATAGCGCCCAAGACCTAGGCGGTATCCGTAGAGGAGGTGGCAACTCCCGCTAGGCAGAGATGGGCGAATTCTTATTCATAAATACGATTATGAATACAAATCATATCTGCGACTTTATGATTATGAATACGAATACAGGTAAGTTAACTTTGTAATAATGAGAATCCCGTTTTTAAAAACAATTTTATTTTCACGAACAAAGTTACAAGAGATGGCTACCGAGTAACAACTCTGGTGAACAACTACAAAGAGGAAGAGGTCCGCAGGTCTTTTATAAGTTCTCATCGGAAGGGTGACATCGTTTGTTTCTGCTGAGGTAGGCGCGCGTGTCCGTTGGCGAGCGTGAGAAACGCTGATCAAGGCCGCGAGCTGAAGCTAAGGTACTGCGGCGGTGAGCGTGAGAAATGCTGACCAAGGCCACAAGCTGAGGCTAAGGTACTGCGGAGAAGCCGGAATGGATAGTGAGGAAGTCCGAGATCTTGAATCCGTAATTCCTCCCGCCTTAGAATGAAGTTAGGGGATGATTCACTTGTTGTGGATCATGTCCGCTGAATTTGGAGATTGGACGATGAACTGAAATGGAGAACTCGCAGGTTGGGTTAGAGGTTGTTCAGACGGCTGACCTTTCCGTTTGTTAACCAAGTATTTAATTATAATTATAATTATAGAGAGGACAGTAATAATATATAGGGGACTCGTCATGATTTGCACATAATCATAATCAAAGTCTAAATTATTATCTAACAGGAATGGCCAATGTTCATTGACTGGGGGGATTTGTGAATAGTCTCTCAAATTCAATTCAAGAGGGTGAGTGTTAAGATCTGCTATTTCTTTTGGGGATATCAGGGGAATGCGTATCGTTCCTTGAACTAAGGTTGTGGTTAGCATGGGTACATTGTTAACTGCAATTTCGTCTGAGGATGGTTGAATAATCCAGGTACCTTTAATTCGCGTTAAAACGCTTCCTTTTGCGTTCTTTTGCTCGACTATGGTTTCTTTTTTCGCGGTTACAATGATGTGTCCTGTTTCTGGTATGATTGAGTAAAAAGGGTCTTTAATTGAGATTTTTGTGAATTGACATTCGGATAGGGAATTCTTTTGGATTATATTTTGTGAACAATTAGATATTCCTGTAATACATAATAGGTCATTGTTACAATAATATTCGTTATAACTATTCTTATAGCATTTTTGATTAGTAGAGTATATGATTTTATAGTTCTTATCAACTAGGACATATTTATAGTTTGGCATAATGGTTACATAACTAGTACTACGTATAATGGGTACTGGCTGTAATAAGTATAGTCGTAAGTCGGTGTCCTTGTATACCGGTAGACTTACAATGTAGGTAATTTGATCTTCATGTAGGGAACAAATTAGCTTAGAGTTTAATTCGTATTCAATACTGTTGTTAAATAATTTTATTCTACTTCCTAAGTTTTCTTTCATAATATTTGTGAGTTCTGTTTCAAGGATTTGAACGGGTATTATGCTGGGGTGAGTGACGCCTAATTTGCAAAAGGTGAGGGACGTTTCTATATCTCTCAACTGTTCGGTTATGAGATTCGCATTTATCAACATTTGAGCTGCGGCTTCACGTAGATAGGCTGATTTACCTTCAACGGGGAAAACATGGTCTTTTGTTAATTTATTTCTGATCTCTTGGTTATTTAAATTTAATATTGTTATAGTTTCATTATATTTTTCGATCAGTGTGTTTATGCGGCGATGTTCCTTGTCTAATTGGACTGAATTTAGCGTGTTTTTGTTAGTTAGTTTTTTAATAAGGTTATCGTATTTTATCCTATCATCGTCATCGAGATTTCCTGTTATAAATTTTACTACCGAGCCTAATCCGTTTATGAGGCCTCTTTTATTACGACGTTTTTCTGAAATTGTGTTTTTCCTAGGGCGTAAGTTAGAGAGTTTTTCTGTCGCGATACGTAATGTGGCATCTATAGAGTGTATATATTCACTAAGGGCCGGTGTTAATTTAAGGGTTCGTGTGTTCCCCTTAAGTCTGTTGAATGAGGCTATTAGTTCGTTGAGTGGCGAATAGATTTCGGTTAAGTCGTAGTGAATTATGAGTAAATGTTCGTTAGTCTCTACGTAGGCAGGTCCAAGATTGATGGGAAGCAGTCCTCCACTATCGTCGATTTTTGTGATTTCGGCGGTAAGGGCGCTCGAAATGAACCTGTAAGCAAAATATCGTGGGTTTAAGTTTATTGTGGGCCTAATTGTTTTTGTAGAATGTTGCTTCTAATTTCTTCACGCAAGTCTTGATGTGTGAACTCTAAAGGCTTTCGTTGAGATAGGAGGTCTGCATATTTGCAAACAAATGCTCCGCAATCGTACATGTTGGTTTGTAAGGGTATTGGTGTGATTGTGTTCAGAGACCATTCTGAGCGTTTCAGAGTTTGATCATGTTTGTCCTTCCAGTCCTTTTCAATATATTGGAATATTGTTTCGAGAATATTTTTACCGTTGTAGCCTAATGAGTCGTAGTATTCTATGGTTTTAGTTTGAGGTCTGACTGCAACTAATCTCCAATGGGCTGTTTCGTGAATTGGTATTAATATGAGATCTTTCTCCATGAGGTTAAGTTTTTTAGAATAATTTTTCACACGGTTATAGCTCTTCAGGTATGACACATAAAGAAATGTGTTGAATGCGTGGGTCTTCGGGAGCGTGTTGTCATGTGTGCTTCTATGATTAATAAGCTCCATATAGTAGTTTATGACCTGGTCGTTATACCAATTATGGTCGAGTAAGGAATTCATGTCGTCTTGTGACAATTTTATCTTTATCTCTGGTTTAGTTGGTTTGGGTTCAACTGGTTCTATGTCTGATTCGGAGTCGTCTATTATTTCTGATAAGGGCTGAGTTTTTATGGCTCTTGGTCGTTTAACGTTTTTTAAGTGGATTTTTGAGCGGGTATTATGATGTCTGGGTTCGATTTCTGCTGTTTTCCGAATTAGGTCTAAGTCTTTTACGGTTTCCTTGTTGTATTTGTTTTTCGTTTTGTCTTGAATTTGTTTAGTTTCAACGTAAATTTCTGAGGGGATGTTTGGAAGCGTGTCTTCTCGATTTTCGTTCAACTTCCCAATTGTTTTTTCCTTTATCTCGACTTGTTTGTCTCTCAGTATTTTATACAGCTTTTCTGTCTTATTTTTATGTTCGGATATATAGACGTTCGTAAGTGCGGTCTCAATGTCGGGTGGAAGTGGAGAGTTTGATCCAAATGTACCGTTAATGATTTCATAGGGTGTGAGCCCTGTGCTCGAGTGGATACTGTTGTTATAGGAAATAATTGCGTATTTAAGCCTTTCTCTGATAGAAGTATTTTTAAATTCATCACTTTCCGTTATTAGTCTGACAAGTTCGATGATTGTTGAATGGAATCTCTCTATGGGGGAGTTCGAATTTGGATTTTGAGTACTAGTATAATGTATTCTTACATTTTGTACTTTTAAGAACTCTTTCATGACAGAAGAATTGAATTCGTTTCCATTATCCATCACGATTTCTGAAGGACTTCCATGATGGGAAATAAAGGTGAGGAGTTTCCTAGTAATTTCTATGGTGGTTAATGATTTAAGAGGGTATGCTTGGGCATACTTTGAGAATTTATCTATGACAGTTAGAAATTTTTGTCGTTCTATAGTTAAAGTGTCGATGTGAACAGTCTCAAACGGTTTTGAAGGTGTTTGGGTAATATTGAAGGTGGGTTTCAGAGGCCTTCTTTCGTATTTACATTTTAAGCACAACTCACATCTATTAAGGACGTTTGTTATGTTTTCTTTGAGGTTGGGCCAAAAGTAATGTCGTTTGATTTGTTGGTATGTTTCTTCGATGCCACGATGGAATCTTTCTTCTCTGTGATTATACAAGATTATATTGGTTTGGTCTTCCTGGTTTTCTACATCTAATAATTTTTCTGTAAATCTGGTGAGGTTCAATTCTGAGGATTTAAATGTGGTCGTAAGGATGGTGGAAAACAGAGGATAAATATCGGTTTCAAAATATAACCCGTATGCAACTTTGGGTTGTAGGTGTTCGATGAGAAATTTAATGATTTCGTCTTGCAGGTTTCGTTGAGGGAATTTCACTATAATTCTCGTTTTTTGGTTTCCAAATAATTTTTTTGTTTCTATTTCGGTGCTGAATTGCTCTCCGGTGGCTATTATTATTTGGTTTTTACTATGATTGATCGCACTGCTTTTTAGGGGTATTTGTGCTATTTCCTTTCCTTCTTTATCTGAATGTACAGTCTCAATGTCGTTCTGATCAACATTTACACACAGTGATGGGGAATTTTCTTCTGATTGTTTCGTATTTATTTCGATAGGGGAAGTTTCCTTGGTATTGATTTCAATGCGCGACAGAGCGTCTGCATTAGCATTGTGTTTGCCCTTTTTGTATTTGATTTCGAAATCGAATTCCTCTAGCCGGAGTTTCCATCGGAAAAGTTTTGAATTTGGTTCTTTTAGAGAGTGTAGCCATTGCAATGGCTGGTGATCAGTCTCCAATGTGAATTTACGTCCGTATAGGTAGGGTCTGAAGTACTGACATGCCCATACGCAGGCTAGCAATTCTCTTTCAATGGTGGACAGTTTCCTCTCTGTTTCGTTTAGAGTACGGCTCGCGTATGCTATTGGATGTATTTGTCCGTCAAATTTTTGTGATAATACGGCGCCAAGTGCGACTCCAGAGGCGTCGGTGTTTAGGAGAAATGATTGTTTGAAGTCAGGGTATTTTAGGACTGGGTCGTTCATCAATAGGGTTTTACATTCTTCAAAAGCTTTTATATAATCCAAATCTTTGACGTTAATTTTATTTCCTTTTTTTAGTCTGACAGTTAGAGGTTTGGTAAAACTCGCAAGATTTTTAATAAATTTCCTGTAATATGATAATAGTCCGAGGAACCCTTTCAATTCCTTAGTTGTTTTAGGGATCGGAAAATTTCGGATGGCTTCAATTTTTTTTGGATTGGGTTTTAGCCCGTTTTGAGTGATTAGGTGCCCTAAGTAGGCTACCTCTTTTCTTAAAAATTCCGTCTTATCCAACTGTACTTTTAAATTGGCCTGTCGGAGTCGGTCAAAAATTTTTCGGAGTCTCGCCATATGTTCTTGGAGGCTAGAACTGAAAACGATGATGTCATCCATATAGACGGCACAGATTTCGTTTTGTACTCCTCGGAGACAATTGTCCATTAATCTTTGGAAACAACTCGGGGCATTTTTGAGTCCGAATGGCATTCTTTTGAACTCCCATTTTCCGTGTTCCGTACTAAAAGCGGTTTTAGGGATGCTTGATTTTTCCATTTTAATTTGGTGGAAGCCAGATGTGAGGTCAAGAGTGGTGAAATATTTGCAATTCCCTAGTTTGGATAGAATTTCTTCGATATTCGGAAGGTCGTAACGGTCGTCTATGGTCTTACTGTTTAGTGCCCGGTAATCGATTACGATCCTAAATTTCTTTTTTCCTGAAGCGTCATCTTTTTTTGGGACAATCCAGATCGGGGAGTTGTAAGGGGAATTAGAAGGTTGAATGATATCGTTTTCTAGCATTTTGTTGATTTGGGATTGTACTTCCGTCTTATAGATTTCAGGATATCTGTACGATTTAGAGTACACGGGGATTTCGTCGGTTGTTCTGATATTATGTTCAACTAGGTCAGTTGTAGTCAATGGTTCGGAGTCATCGTAAAGAACGTCTGAGTAGTCGTTCAGTAATTTAAATAGTTCAGTTTTTTCTTCTTTGTTGAGGTGGTCTTGCCTAATGGTAGGTGTCAGTTTCTGGAGTTTGTTGGATTTCCTGTTTAGATTGTTTAAATGGAATATTTTTTTGCCGTTATTTGAATTTTGGAGTGAGTTTTCTGAAATTGGTTCGGCAGAGTGTATAGTTCCGATTTTTAGCGTGTGTTGAACATCTGATGTGTTGATTGCTATACATTGCGCAAGGTTATTTTCGACATTTACTAAGCAATTGGGGATTTCAATTGGTCCTAATTTTTTATGGTCTATTACAGCTGTTCCATTTTTAATGTTTGTGAGATGGATTTCGATTTGTTTTCCACATCTGGGTGGTATTTCGTATGTTTTATGATTTGGGGTTTTTTGTGTAGTTTTTCTTGGGTTTTCTTTTTCAGGGTTTTGCGGAACTTTGAAATGTTTTAAAGGAATTTCGATGTTACAAATGGTGATGGTGTTTTTCTTTAGATTTAAGACTGTTCCAAGTTTTTGTAAGTTGTCCCATCCTAATAGCATATCGAAATCTTTGTGAAAATCAAATGCATAAAATTTACATTCTATAATTTTCTTAGGACTAGGGTTAATAATGGTATTATATAGTTTAACACTATGAGTACCAATGGAGCGTCCATGCGATGAAGCAACTAAGAATTTGTCTGGGGTCACGAGATGGTTGAAGTGTTTTTCTACAATTTTGGTGTGCACAAAACTATTCGACGATCCGGTGTCGATCAAGATACGCAGATTATCCTGATTCACTATGAAGGGAAGTCGAATGGGGCCATCGAGGTGATTTAGGTCAAGTCTGGGTAATTTCCTGCTTCTTCTAAAAAATGATCCGGGTTTTGTTGTTCTTCCGTTTCTTGGAAGTCTAATTCCTCATTTTCTTCCTCTCTCGGGTCATCTTGTACTAATTCATGGTTTAAGGTCGTTTGGTAACTCATCGAGTCTTTGGTCCGTAGATGATACGGAATGTAAGGTGTGTTCGCGTCATTCCTCGGTTGTTGTGGGGGTTTATTCAACGAAGACTTGTTAAAGTTCGGCCCCGATTTGTTAAATGGTTGTGGTGCATTGGTTTTTTGGAATGGTTTGGTTTTTACGAAGTTTTGTCTTTGTGGTTGGTGCGTCGAAGTCGAGGGTTGTGGGAATTTCTGATGCAGTAACTTTTTCCTCAAAGTGGGGAATTGATACTCGTTGGTTAGTATCTTCACCGCATCGTTTAAATCAGTGGGTCCTTTTGTTATTAGAAGACGCCCGATGTCTTCGTTTAGGCCCATTAGGAAGGCGCGTAAAGCAACCTTTTCCATAAGTTTTAGGGTTGCAGGCGTGTATTGTTCTGTTGAGTTTTTCAACTTGGAGATTAGCGAGGTGAACAACTTAGAGGTTCTAACATGGAATTCGAAGGGGTCTTCATTCTGTCGTTGTCGAAGCCTTCCGAATTCCAGGATTAGGTGTTCCTCGTCCCGTTTGTCGTCGAAGTTCGCTATTAGGGCATTTTTAATTTCATCCCACGTTTCAAGTGGTGCATTAAAAATTCCTGTTGCCGCCTTGCCTTTTATTTTTGCACGAATGTTGTTTAGGATTACTTTGTTTGCGTAACAGTTTGGTTCTTCGTCGTTGAAGAAATGCTCAATTAGTTCCTCGCACCTTTCAATGAATTGCGATAAAATTTCGGGTTCTCCATTGAAATCGGGGATACCGCTATAATCCGTCTTGTCAGGTTTATTTTGATTGCCCGCAGCGGGTCTTATTGAGTCAATTAAAGCCTGAAATTGGGATGTGGTCATGCCAATAATTTGCTGGACCACTTGTGCAGCGGGTGGTTGAGCCATTTTTGATTGGGGTTCTATTGGAAAATCTGATCCCAAGAGTTCTCTGAATAATTTCCGCCTATCCCGTGGGGGTGAATAAGGTCGTGCAAGGTATGGTTTTTTGCCTGCTGGCTTTCGTGAATCCGTTTTGGATTTTTATTCTTTACTAATTTTGGTGTTAGTAAAATAAAAGTACTTTTGTACTTACAATAGCAGAATCGCGTCTGTCGATTTCATGCTCGGCGATCTTCTTTGATGATCGGGTAGCTGCCAACTCTGTCTTCAACTTGTTGTGTGTGTGGTGAGCTGCGTCCAAAGTTCTAAAAGATCGCAATGATCTACCCGAGCTACAATTCAAATAAACACGTTTGTAATTTGAATTAACACGGTGAACAGTGTCCAGTCTGACTGCGCCAGTTAACTTTGTAATAATGAGAATCCCGTTTTTAAAAACAATTTTATTTTCACGAACAAAGTTACAAGAGATGGCTACCGAGTAACAACTCTGGTGAACAACTACAAAGAGGAAGAGGTCCGCAGGTCTTTTATAAGTTCTCATCGGAAGGGTGACATCGTTTGTTTCTGCTGAGGTAGGCGCGCGTGTCCGTTGGCGAGCGTGAGAAACGCTGATCAAGGCCGCGAGCTGAAGCTAAGGTACTGCGGCGGTGAGCGTGAGAAATGCTGACCAAGGCCACAAGCTGAGGCTAAGGTACTGCGGAGAAGCCGGAATGGATAGTGAGGAAGTCCGAGATCTTGAATCCGTAATTGGTATGAATATGAATATGAATACAATCGTATTCACACTTTGAATACGATTTTCCCCCGTATTCGTATTTTGAATACTATTTTATGATTTTTTCTATGATTTCCCAAAAATTGAATTTTTGTTTACAATTTTCCCTGAAAATCATGAAAAAATTATGATTTTTACAGGAATTTAGGTCGTATTTATTCCCTAAAATTGTCAAAATAATTAATAAAATTTCGAAACGCTCGCCAATTTTTATAGGATTTTTTACGCAGAATCGAATGAGACCAATACTAGATCGCTACGACCAACTGAATATTAAGTAAGACGAAATATCTGGTAAAAATCATAATTTTTGAATGATTTTTAGTGCTAATCGTTTAAACAAATACGATTTTCTGCGGAAATTTCGTCGTACTTTCTATTTGTTTGGTCGTAGCGACCTGAGGGTGGTCTCATTCGATTCTGCGTGAAAAATCCTATAAGAATTGGTGAGCGTTTCGAATTTTGATTGATTATTTTGACAATGATAGGCCATAAATATGTCGAGAGTTAGGCAGAAAGTCATTAAAAAAAGTATGATTTTCAGGGAAAATCGTTAAAAAATTCGATTTTTAGGGAAATTATAGAAAAAATCATAAAATCGTATTCAAAATACGAATACGGGGGAAAATCGTATTCAAAGGGTGAATTCGATTGTATTCGTATTCATATTCATACCTGTATTCGTATTCATAATCACAAAATCACAGATATGATTTGTATTCATTATTGTATTTATGAATAAGAATTCGCCCATCTCTGCCGCTAGGGGCGCTGGTGGTAAAAGTAGTTTCTCGTACGTCCAATAGAGTGCTCTGATTAAAATTAGCTTGGAGAGATCACATCAACTTGTTATACGTTTTCTGTTGGTGGGCGAAACAACTCTGGGTTTTTTGGGTCCTTTTTGTATTAGAAAAAGGGGTCTTTTCGACATTATCTCATTTCAGACAGAAGACAAATCATCCAATCCAACAACATAGGTAGGTAATTAATTAATGTCGAAAATTATCAATGACACTCGAAAAAGTCGATGTGATCTCTCCAAGGTAATTTTAATCAGAGCACTCTATTGGACGTACGAGAAGCTACTTTGACCACCAGCGCCCCTAGCGGGAGTTGCCACCTCCTCCACAGATACCGCCTAGTCGCTCAAGTCTCCAAAACATCGCCTTTTTTCCAATTTTTGGTAATTGGGAAGCTTAGACTGGCGGCTTTCCATACCGTCCAGGCTGCTCGCGTCGAAAAATCTTCATGAAAATCACTACCTACCGCGGTACACTTCACGTCTCCATCGAGAGGTCCTTCGCAATGTCTTTGACGAGGCCGGTCGACGAAGGGGTGAGCGCTTCGTGTAGCTTTTTGATGGAAGTTTGCACGACTTGCTGGAGAGCCGCGTCATCTTTGCAGACGACTTCTAGTGAGAGGAGGTCGATGTTGGCTTTCTTGTTGTCCACCATCACGTGGAGCTTGTCTCCTTTGAAAATCTTAGGAACGCACTCTTCGCCAAACATGTCCTGATAACAACAACAAAAAAAAAAAAAAACTTTACAATTGGCGCTTTTCTAATCAATTAATAATAATTATCAATTAATTTTCTAATTTCACAGAACCAGTTCTTCGTGAAAGTGCTGATGGCAGCCCCGGCCTGGTGGCAGACATGAAGGTACATGGTGTGTGGGACCGTGAGAGACCTGCGTTTTTTGATACCCGCGTTATAAATGCTGACGCAGTCTCTTAAGGTGCGATTTCCCTGGTGAATCTGCGGCGGGCGGCCGCGGCCAGACGCTCTCCACTGCTTCAGCGTTTTTAGATGAGACCGATTTCCCTGGCGCGGCCGGTGGCTCGTCTCGGCGGCTACATGGGCCATTCTGGGCGGCTGCGACCCGACTGGTCTAGAGAGCGCTTTCGCGACTAGGGTATGCAAACCCGCAATGTTTTTACATTTTACTGTGAGTTACAGTATTGAGCCTGGCGTGTATGGCAAATTCAAACTCACAAGAACATCAGTAGCAAACGAACATTTTTTCTTCTCATAAATACAACCCTCTGAATAGAGAGTCTCTGTTTATATTTATGTGCAGCATCCACTTAGTAGACTTTTCTTCTTTTTTAGACATGACATGTTTATACATTAAGAAATGTATATAACTACCTATTATTTCACACCTGAAAAGTCTACTATGTGGATGTTGTACATAAATATGAGGAGTTTGATTCCAGTAGGTACTAACGACCATTTCTATCGATATTGAGTTAACACTTGCCCAGGGTTTTAGGGGGGTAGTTCTTCGCAAAAATGCGATCGTTTTGAAGCAAAAGATTATCTATTCCCTCGAAAAACAAGGGTGAATATTACGTAGGTTTGGCTATTACGCATGTAGGTTTGGCATACCAAGGACTTCAAACTAATATTTCGATTTTTGGTGATTTCTTAGACTTCTTGCCACTTTTATTAATTTTGCCTTGCACTGTCTGCCGTACGTGACAATCCATCAATAATCACCCTCAATCTTCATGACGTGGCCCAAGTAGATTTCCAGTCATATTTAACAGCTTCCATAGTAAATTCCAGAAGGCGTTTGAGTGATAGATAAATCACCTCCTGAATTCCTATCCCATGTGAATCTCTTCATTTTCGCCCAAGCCTACCTAGCAAGGCAGGTGAAGGATTTCGGAGGAAGTGACCGAAAATGCGATTTCCCTGGACAAGTGACAAGCTCGGAGGAGGTTGAACGGATGTTTTCAGTTTAGGATTCGGCAGGGTCCTCGCGTTCATTCTTTTCATCGGTGGACAGTACCTGCACAGTTATTCACCTGATCTGAGACCTGTGCAGGTAAAGTTCGCCTGATGGAAATTCAATTTTCTTCACCTGCGCAGGTTGGCTCGACCTGACGCCTGCACAGGTTTCAGTTCAGTTTTATCGTAGGCTCGTTGGATCGCCTTCGTTGAAAATATTCTCTCCTCTTTTTGTATTTGTGTTCAGTTTTAAATTATCCAATGCGCAATGGCTTCGAGGGGATGATTTGTCCAAGAGCTTGTGGTGATATTGCAGTTGAGTATTTGAGGCATTCAAAGACGACTTACGTGCTAGTACCACATGCCAAAATTGCAACTTTCCCAAAATACATAAATTTTAACCCTCAAATTTGCATTTTTTCAATTTTAGTCTGCCTTATTTAAGCAATGGGTTACTGAAGGCAGACCACGCTGCCTGAGTCTCAATAAAGTAGTACATTATTGAGCAAAAATTTGGAGTATCCCAAAATCAACAAATTGTCATCAATAAATCAACAATTTTTGAATTTGATTCTGCCACTAGAAGACAGCGGGCTATTCAAGGCAGAACATGCTCTATTGCTTACATACCACTCATACTTCAACGTGTTGAAATGTGAATCATCCCAAAATTGACTGAATTTTGAACCAAATTTGACAATTTTTCAATTTAACTCTGCCAGGACTTTACAGTTGCTTAGGTTTGGCAGACAAGTCTCAAACCCGTGAGTAGACTTTTAAAATCCAGCTGTAAAAATTTGGGACGTCCCAAACATTGTGGATTTTTGCACAAAAAGTGTACAATTTTTAAAATTTGAGTCTGCCGAGGGTTAACAGCCGTTAAAGAGTGGCAGACTGATGAAAACATCCATGATTGGACCTAATCTCTCATTCACGGAGTTTTCATCCATCCCGGAGATACGATGATTTTTCGCGATTTTTGAACATCTCACATGGCCGTCATTTTTGAAAGCAACCGTTTTGGAATGGCAGACTTGAATTTTCTCTCTCAGAATGGACAAGATTTTCATATTTTGTCGGCAAATCGTATCTCTAAATGAAGTGCGATTTTCGGCCTCGGTTCCAGGACTATAACGCTCTTCAGCTATGGGAGAAAGATTTCTTCAAATTCTACTTTAATTTTTGGAAATAAACGATGTGGGATTATCCTAACTGCTTGGACTATTATTTGCCTGGAAAATCTTTGAAGCTTTCCTATCTAAGTTAAGAACAATTCGAAGAACTCGATCAGTAGTTCATAACGTACCTGGAGCATCTCAATGACGCACTCCTTGAAATGCATGCGGTCCATCTTCATGGTGATGTTGGGAGGCTGAACGTTCGGATTGACGTTCTCCGACTCGAGGATCGTCGTCAGGATGGCGTCCGCGAACATGTCGTTGACCGGGGAAGCCGTCCACTGGAGCATCACGGACTTTTTGTTGAGGGTAATTTCTATGGCGTTGAAGGCCTTGAGCTTCTTCATATCCAGAGTGACGAGAGGAGAGGCGACGTGCGCCAGCATCGCTCTGGAAACACAAATATCAAATTCATAAATACACGGCCACCATTTTGACATTGTACGTCTTTACTTTGGCAGATAAACGAAAAAAGCGTTGACAAATCCCAAAATTCTCGATCCGCCTTTCAATATCAATGAAAAGGGACAGACAAATGATTTTATATAGTTTGGGCGAAAAACCCTCGGGGAAAACGCGTTTTTACCACTACGTTGGTAACATTAAGTGAGGTATTTTTACCTTGGAAATTTATAACGAGATTTTTTTATTTATAATTTATAACGAGATTTTACCTTAGTTGATACGAACGAGGGCGATCCTAGATAAATATGTTCATATTTGAGAAGATATGAGCTGATCCAAGTCATAAAGAAAACGCTGCAAATTATTACACAATGGTTTATTATTTTTATATAGATCACTCGTCAGCGAAGCCACCAACCATCCAATTTGAAGAAAAACATCGATGGCATTTCGGTCAACTAAAATTTGAACGGAGATTAGGCCTCTTTTGCGATTCACACTCGTGTTTCTGATTTGTCGTACGTAAAACCCTTAAATTCTCGTAGCGAGCGAACGGTTTGTCCTACAGAGCTCCGCGTGGTCTCAAAAAATTCTAAAAATTCTATAGAATCCTAAATTGAAGGAAAAACAATACCTTTATATCAAAATTTTTTGAGTTAGGGCGTTTTTAAATTTCAAAATTGATTTTGGAACCCTTAGAAGTGACCTACATCAACCAAAAGCTTCGGGGCACAACTAGACCCCAAATGGAGCCTACATACCAAATTTCATCAAAATCGGTCAATGCTAAGTGGGGAAAGTGCCGCCTACGGCGGACGGACGGCCAAATTTTTATTCGATTTTTGGATTCTACGTACCTTGAAACGCAAACCATCAAATTTTGAGGGGGTGTTAAAAATTTTTTTTCTTGGTCGATTCCAAAGGATCATTATTGAAAATATTAAACCAAAAGAACCACGAAAATCGGTTGAGAACTAAGGCCTGCGCAGACGACACAAGATTTTGACACACACACACAGACATACACCTATGGGTTTTTCGGGGATTTGGATTCAGAATGGTCTAAAACGGATTAGTGTGTGGTTTTTTTTTGTTCTGTTGTTCCTCCTTCACCCCAGATTAATCGCATAAGGACGCTCTAAAAAGTCGGATTTTAACCCACCAATGAGGGAAAAAAATATCTCGTGTTTTATGGAATTGTTTTGTGTTTTCTCGTCATAGGGTATTTGAAGCATCCCAAAAAATTCTACCCCCACCACAGTCACCAGAACAAGGCGAACCATATATGGCACGCTCGTCTCTACCAGGAGCAATTTTCAACCTTCAACTCAGGAAACATGCGAGGGGAAAACTGACATAGTTGTTCACATATATTTACTATAACACCGAAAGACTCTAAAAATTTATTGAAAACACAGAAAAATCAAAATAATAATTAGTAGAGACGAGAATAGTGGAAATCCACATAAAATATTCATCTCAAAGAAAGTAAGCAGCAGTAACACACTGCTAGCTATGGAAATTTCCATTGTTACTTTTTCATCGTGATTTGCGACACTGTACTGGACGCACATGCCCACATTACACTTTCCGCAGGCAGTGAACAGTCTACTGGTGCATCGTTCTTTTCTCAATAGGGCCCAAAAGTGATCTTTCCCGTCAAACTTGATGTCTGAAACGACTTGCTGAGATCTTTTGCCTTATACTGCAGTACCACCTGCAGAAAAGCTCGAACTTATGGACGGCGTCCTGTAGCTGATCAAATAAGTCAGAGCATTTTGCCTCTTGAATTCCTGTTTCAGGTTTGAATCGGCTGAGGGTATCAAGAGGAAAGAAGGGAGAGGGAAGATATGGGTAAAATTATATGGAAAAAAGGAGCTGCAGAAGGGGCGAGAGAAAACACTGTGAATTGAGGAAGTCCCAGAAAAGACCCCATGAGATATGGCACGCTCTCCTTTGTTAGCAGTTTGAACTCAGGTGACGTAATGGGGACGAATGATAGCTTATAGAAATAATAGGGGAACTATCTAAGATTATAAATGCGGTCAAAAAATTGGACAAAATAAGTACAATAAAATCTTATTTCATTTATCACAATTTGGGATCCATGTCGAAAAAAAGCAGACACTTTAAAATGAGGAAAACAGGTAATGCTAGCTGCACTCGATAAATTATTGCATCTGAATGATGGATGGAACCTCCCTGAACTAATCAAGGAGGTCGGCGACAAAGAAACGCGACCTGCATGGGCAGGAAAAGAGTTTTATTGGAACATGGTTGCTGTGCCACATACGGCACGCTCGTCCTTCAGGGGTTAAAAAAACTCTAGGAGGCATTTTTTGTTGCAAATTAGTTGTAGCAACTACTCCCGAAGTTTGGTGGATAACTTACCCCTTAATATCCTGAAGTATCTTTTCGGAAGTCCGATTTTTTAAACATTCTACAACACTGCTCAACCATTTTTAAGACAAAACCGATATTCTTGTGGCTACCTTGATACTTCATCTATTGTTTGTACAATACACCATCCGACCCTCTGACTCTCACGATATCCAAAAATATACCATTGAAAAATCGAAATTTTCTGATATTCTTGGATACTTCCAGCCACAACTCTTATTTCATCAACATCTCGGGTTGTTTTTCTGTAAGATTTAAAATTAAATCTGACAGAATAGTTGTTATATATCCGAACTAATTCATGAAACTGATCTTTTCTGTCCCCCAGTACATGGTAGAGTCTGATCTGAATATACTACTGAAGGAGGTCTTATTGGGCTAACAATTTTAGTTTATTTGTCATTTTAGTTTTTATTTATTTGTTTCAGGATAAAAAGCTGCTGGTTCCGTCCAGTCATACTTGGATAGAATGTCTTCTAAGTATATATTTTTAAAATAACGATAGCCATCCCCCCCGGTTTTTATCAAATTAAGAAACTTCACATGAATCCCGATCAAAACTAGCAATTCTATGGCATCGGTTGGCCAAAATACACCAAAATCTTGAAAAATATCATAAAATACAATTTTTTGAACACGTGGGAAATTAAGGGTTAAGGGACACACTGTAATCTTCATAACTCAACTTCCTGATGCCCTTGAAGTAATCCTGGTCAGCAGATTAACCAGTTATGTCCTAGTAATGAGTAACCTCGACAAAAACGTCGTACCTCGATAACTACAAACCTTAGAATCGGAAGAGATCCGTTGAAGGGTATGTGCTGCTGTTGAACTACAGAACTCGTCGTCAGCGTTGTGTACTTGCTAAGATCGCTAGGAGCGAGGAGGTGATAGTTGAAATCCCTCTTCACCAAGATGCCGGATAAGTTGTCACCTGGTTTAGGCTCCTTCATGGCTAAAGAACCCATCACTTTTGCCACTTTTTCACCTGCAGACATGGATACATTTAGCGAAAATCCTAGGAGAGAAATATTATTATGGAACATTCAAATTTTCGGTAAAATAACATAGAACGAACCACATATAAGCCCACCTAGGACTTGTGGCACATCGTTCTAATGAATAATGAATATGCTTTTTATTGTCATTATACATAAAATGTATACAGGGTGTAAGCCTAACTGGTCTGCCATACGGTACCAGTCGATTCTACAACTAATTTGCAACAAAAAATGTCTCAGCGATTTTTTTTAAAACCCTTCGTTTTTGAGTTATTTTAACTTTAAACTTTTTTTCTCGTGATTTTGACCTTGTCATTAAATTGGTCATAACTCCTTTAATTTGCTGTGTAAATAACAATTTGAGGATACCGTTGGAAAGGGCATTAAATTTCCTATCGGATAGATGCCTTAACTTTTTTTGAGTCAAGGTTTGAGACATGAAAACGTCCTCTAAAAAGAGAATTTTACGTAATTTTGGAAACCTCGCATTTTTTTAATCTCAAATTGAACTACAAGAACCCATACCTTTTCAAGATGCAAGAAGAGTGAAAACTGCGCCAGAATCTCAGCTTTCCAATGGTATAATCAAAACATATTCTACAACCAAATTAAGGGAGAATTTTGGGTTTAAACGCGGAAAAACGTGCATTTTTTCAACGAAATCAGCACTCTGGTCTCCTGTTTCCGGAGGCCTCGCGTTCTTCTGCAATCCCCCCACCCCCACTGCCATCGTCCGACCCCTCAGATCGACTAGGCGGAGCGCCAAATTAGTTGTAGGATCGACTGGTACCGTATGGCAGACCAGTTAGTTAGGCTTACACCCTGTATAACAATCGTCAATAAACAGTTATAAAATCAAACAATGGTAAAAATAGTCCTATAAAAAGTACCTAACATGTCATAAAGTAGGTAATAATGTAAAAACTAATTTAAAAAAAGAGGAAACCGGTCATTCAATGTAAAAACAAGACAATAACGAAGATAACAAGTTGCGTGATGCCCTATAGCCGCAGAAAGCGGTGCGAGGCCAGAGGGGAGCCCCGGCCCCGCCCGGGCCCACCCACCATGGTGGCGTCCCAAAACCAAAAACGCAAACGGCTCACGAAAGAGACGCTAGTCTGGGACTTCCAGTTAAAGCCAGCCAGCCCACTTCTTCTTCTTCTTTTCATAGGTGTTCACGACATAATGGTCCCTGCGATCAAACAGGATGTCATCCAACACTCAGGAAGACGGTATTTATTAGGTACCCCACAAACGATTCTGAATGTCTCCTTGACATTGCATACTTGAAAAAAAAAACTATTTTGTCGCCTAGCATTGCTAACCATTTCGCAATTCATGTCAGATTTCTGATCCCAGTAGTAGCGATTGTCTGAAATCTGAATAATTTTGCTGTAGCCAGCAACTGCACCTTGTTAAATCGCCTGATTCTTAACCAGTCAGTACATTTGGCTCGGGTGGTTCAACATTCCATCGGGGGTATCACCAATTAGTACCTACATCAAGGGCTTGTTGAAGAGAAAATCCAGGCCTGCAATGAAAAAACGTCTGCCAAGTGGGTGAGGCACATAGCTTCCTCGTATCCATAACCCGATTGTATAGAAGATCCGAAGCATTGTAGTTATTCTCAAAACATCAACTACCCGCAAAATCTCTGAATATTTCTTCGAAATCGGATGAGAAATGTAGAAGTGATGGCTGTGGCAAGGATTCCATAACAGACACGGAACCAAAATTGTTCAGGAAGACTGAAACGAAAACGAGTGGAAATTTTGATTTTAGATAACATTTTTTTTTCCACCTTGGAATGTGGAAACAAAGTTTTCGCTACCTTGTTAGACCCGTAAGCAAAATTGGGTGAATCAACACTTGACAGCAACTAAGAGCCCCTGAGAGACCAGGGGACAGACCATACGGCACCCCTGATGTAAAACCACTTCTTGTGAAGTTATAAGTGGAACAAACTCCAACAAAACAATTGTATCCCATAAATAAACATTCTGGTAAAAATAAAATGAAAAAAAAAAGACTCAAAAATATACATTTTGATTATTTACACCAAACTATTCAGCAGCGATTCAACACCAACAGATTGGTCCATTTTAAAATGAGAAACAATTGTACTGAATCACGTTCTGAACTAAACTAACGCTCGTAGGGTTTGAGTTGAACATTCCAGATCAAGAAAATAAGCAGAAGTAACAATTAAGTCAGAAGTTTACTTCTAAATGATGTTCAAAGGAGGTTGCCTCCAGTGGTGCTGTACGGCACCGCTGGTTCCAAATGGGTTAAAATGTTAAACTATAAGTTATAATAATATTCACCTCTAAAATATAATTCCACCGATTCCGTATTCCGTGGGTTATAGATGAGGATTTTGTTCTCTGGGTCGCCTTCGTACTCCCTCTGCAGAGCGGATTTGAGTCTGCTCATTTCGTTCTGTTCGCCGTGCACGAGAACGATGTGCGGTGGCTTCAGCTGCCGGATGAACTCGCTGGTCTGCTGGTAATCCGTGTGGGCCGAGAACGATATATACGCCACTGGAAAAGAGTAATTCAAGATGAACGCACTAGCAGTTGACACGTTTAATAAATTAGAAAAACTATCGATATTTGCAGTTCGAGGTCATGGTTTTAAAGTTTAACCCTGTACTTCGCAACGTCTAATATACCATACGCGTTTTCTGTTCAAATTTTAACATTATAGAAGCTTTTTCAGTTTTATCATGGGCCAAGGGTACACTAGTGGAAAAATTGAAACCAATCCCCATAGGAAAACTAGGTACCTACCTACCTACCAAAATTTGAGATAATTAGCTCATTACGTCTTCGATTAAGACTGCGTAGTTGTATTGGTGTACATCCACCTTTACTACTTTGTCTAATTGAATTGGCCAGTGGTGAAGGGAAATAAGTGCAAAAATCGATTTTTTTAAAAATTGTTGATTTGGGTTCTCCTCGGCAAGACACATCATATGGTGGTGAAAAGAACCAAGTTCTCGCTTCAGATTGTCAGATATTCGTCTCCACCACCGAGCGTTTTGTGGAGAAAAGAACTAAGTGTGTAGTTAGTGCCCTTCACCACCTGATGACGGGTCTCCGCGGACATGTCTGTTGATCAAAGTACATCGTTTCTCTTCAATAAACAACAAACTTATTATACTAAGCAGTTTCGTGAACTTTTTCACCTCAGTCTGCTTTCTCCTACGTTGAGGTACTGTTCGTCTGTGCTCCTAATTATTATTTTTGTTCGCGGTTTCTCAACCGAGCGATTCATTTTTTTAAAAATGGGTCCCAAACGTATAAGAGATGAAGCTGGACATAAACGCCAAGTAATTAAGAAAAAATACTGCAAGGCCTTCAGTACATCAGTTATAGTGGAAAGAGTGTGCCTCCTCAAGTAACTGGAACGCCATATTCGTAAGTAGGTACCTACCACAATATCATAGCTTAGTCACCCAAATTTTTACAAAGATACACGTTTATTTAGCGCCAAGAAGTTGGAGGATGTTGGCAAACTAAGAGAGTATGTCCCTGAAGCGTTTAAGCAATTTTATGATAACATACTGGCTTGGCCAACTCAGGAACAAGAAAATGTAGAACAAACGTGAGAAAAATGAAAAAAAAAATGAAAAATCGAAATGACAATCGATATACATAATATTCAATAAGTTTACAAAGTTACTCGTTCAAATAAAGATATTTCGTCATATTCGGTATTAATTCTCTTCATGCCCAGGTAATCAAGTGGTGAAAGGCACTAAGTTCCCAAAATTTAAAATTTTTTTCTGGTTATCCCCCTCTAAATTTTGCGGCAGTTCAATGCTGTTTGAACATCACTTTTATTGGCCTTCCAAAAGGAAAAAACTGGGTCAAAATCGAGCGCTGCAGTTTAAATAAGCAGTTTTTTGCTTCTCCTGAAAAGTGGCGTTTTTGCACTTAGTTCCCTTCACCACTGGACAATTCAATTAGTGCAGCAAGTGAGAAGTTATAGTAATTGTAGTAATTATTACTAGCGATTCTTACGTTATTTTGTTTTATGAATTCTTTTAACACAGAATGTGTTTTTGCGATGACCTACCGAAAAAAAATCGTCACGAAAAAGCGACAGAAAAAACATCTGGTGATATGTTTATTGGTTGTCATGTTAATGTCAACTCCACATTTATTATTGTTGTTTTTTATTTAATGGATGACTAGTATCGCAAAAACACATTCTGTGTTCCTATGATTTCATACAGAGTATGGAAAAAGAAATAAACCGGGGGGTGCAGGGGGGCGGAGCCCCCCGCCGAGGCGCAAAGCGCCGAGTTTTCTGTTTGAAATAGAAAGAAATACATTTTATTTAATAACAATTCTCATTTATTGGTGACTTGGCAGTGTAGGATATGTAGGTACTAACTATACCAAACGAGTTGAGAATCTGTTCAAATTTCAACATTTCAGAAGCTTTTACAATTTGACATGTTTTTAGAGGGCCCAAAGTAAACTTTAGGGGGGAACATTTGAAAGAATCCCCAAGGGGATACTTTTGCCAAGTACAGGGTTAATTATAAAAGTGCCCATTTTCTCAAAGTGAGCTGTGATTTGAACGAAGACAGTCTGATAAAAACGGAGTTGAGAAATTGGATTTAACCCAAGAGAAAAATGAAATCCCTGAGTTTTCAAGTAGAGTGAAATTCCCTGAGTATTCCAGGTTTCCAGGTCGCTGGCCACCCTGTCAAATCATGAATGGGAGATGCGCATTGATTTTTTTTTTAGATTTTTAATCGAAAGTAGACCTCATCCTGAGAATTTTGGCACCAACCGCGACCTTCTAGTTTGAGTAGATCTGCTTCCATGATTTTTCAAAGTTTCGACCGCTTATGACGTCACGCGCCCCTCTCGCCTGGGCGGGACTCCCCAGCCCACTGTGACGTCATAAACGGCCAAAACTTTAAAAATTCATAGGAATAGATTTACACACGCTATAAGGTCGCGGTTGGAACCAAAATTCTCAGAATGAGGTCTACCTTAGATTAAAATAACAATAAACAGATTTTCCTAGTGACGATTCGATACTTTCGATATTTATTGATATCGATATTTTGTTTTGAAATTTCCGATATTTGTATCGAAAATTTTCTTGCAATATTGTCGAATATTGAAAGGAAAATATTGATATCGAAAGAAATGAAATATCAGTTGGGATGGTTATATTTCTTCCCACTGTAATTTATCAATTATAACAAAATTGTCCGTTGTATCGCATGGGGGAGGATTTTGAGTCCACTTTAAGCCTGTAATAACTCGGAAAAACTACATTTTGTTGGTGAGAGCACAGAATACCGTCGAAATTTCTTTCAAGGTGTGGACTACTAGTGCGTTTACTTGAAAGTATTTCCACGAAAAAGTTACACAATAAAAACCTCTTAACAAAAAAATGGACCGACCTCAAAAATAATGTCTGTAAACACCAAAAAGGGAAAAATAATAATCACAGCGAAAAAATACTTGATGTAGTAGGTTGTTGGACATAGATATCTAGTCAACAGATGGTATGTTGGAATACCAACAATTATTTTTAGTGTGATTCACACTTATTGTCACACTCATATCCTCCATCATACGACAGCAGTTACGTACTACCCTATAGTTTTGGAAAACTTATCTCCACTCGTATTCATGTTTTGAATTGCACGATCGACGCATGTTGTAATTCTCACCAGATCATGTGAGTAGTTCTTAATAACCACAGCGTATCCAGATAGGTAGGTACGAATTGAAGTCGCCACCGTGCCCATTAGATACCCAACTTTATTATGAATTACAAGGGAGCTATGTGCTACACCCACTTGGTAGAATACCCTCTACATCTAACTGTACTATATCCCTCATATTTGGTAGGAAAACTCACATATTTGAGCGATCATAAACGCGTTTGATATGGCTCATGCAGGTTCTGAGAGAATAACCCAACCATAATTTTCCCCTTTCTCATCCCCCGCAGCGCCTTTCAGTTATCGGAACCCCCCTCATATAGCATATCATTTTAAAGCTAACAATCAGGCCTTCAATTTGACTATACACAAATAGTCCTCCATCGACTCAGTCGGAAGTCACAGGGCAAGAAGAGTGAATGCCAACCAATATTCCTGGAAACAGGAACCACGTTTTTCAACTTCTTTCACAAATTTTTGATACTTTTAACAAAGCAAAATGAAATCTGTTTGAAACGGGACCACCATGGATACTGGTAGAACACATTTTAAAATGAATCTGACATATTGGTACCAGAATAAAGAAATGCAAAGTGTTCAGACATATAAAAAAAAAAAAAAAAAAATCGTCGTCCCACGACAACCCGAATTGAGTACCTCCTCTTTCGCGCGCCTTCGGCGCGTTGAAGTCGGTCAAAAATAGTGTGAGTGATCAATGGTTTCTACCTGACATTGATAGTTTCAATTTCTGCCCGGTTAGCGTCACAATTTCTTCAGGCTCTGAGAGGATAGTCTTGGCGAGCGTTCCTTCGACGCAGTACCCGGCTATGATTACGCCGTTCTTGGGGTCTGTACACCACGACTCGAACAACTCTCTGGACAGGCCGCTTTGCATCATACCTGAAAAAAATCAACTGCCGCGTTGCAAACTGGTTGAAGACGAGAGAAATTTAGCAGATAGATGATCCAATGCGTGATAGTAGTTAAGGGGTCTCAGTCGGCCTCCGTTCGTTTCTTGCTCCGAGTTAGTATTTCCCTGGATTACCAGCGATCAAAGTTTGAAAGTTGTACCTAAATTTGATATTTTCAAGGATTTTCGAAATTCGTTAGTTCCAGCAGACGAACGGCGACCGACTGAGACCCCCTTAGGGATGGCAACGATATATCGATATATTACGTTTGATATATCGATATATTTGTATCGATATAGGATCCGATATTATAGGTCAATATCGATATTTTGACCGATATATCGCGACTAGTTTTCAACAAGTAAAAATTAAATATTGAAATGAATGGATGAGAATAAGTAGTTTCTAATAAGTAATGGATAAGTAATTTTATTCCAAATTTTGTAGGTACCTACGTGATGGGTAGATTTCAGACTGTTGACTTCAGCTCAGACATGATTGTGTACATAGTAGGTATACACCTACAGAGGCTCTCAAGGCTCAATTACTTGACTTGAGTCAAAATTGATGGAGACTAGTCTAGATTGAAACAACCTACTATTCGAAGTGAAGCAGGTTTTCACAACAATTATTTTCAATTTTGAAGGATTATGATTGAGTTACTGTCGAGTTACAGACCAGGATTGGATCAGGCCTGGTCGGCACATTCCCCTACTCACGGGTTTGGTCTGTGGGTTCCCTTCACCACATCTGCGGATTTCGATCGGTTCGCCCTTTCCACAAACAAACGATCGAACTGGCGGACTTTTCAAAACTCGGTGACCCGCCGGAAAAATCCGCTCGTGTATGGCTAGCTATTAACATTTTCTCCAATCCGGAGGTATAGACAGACAAAGGAGAGACGTGTTTTAAGTCCAGTAAGGTAAACTTCCTTCTTCCAAATTATCCCCTTCCCATTAAAGTAACTTTGCACTTAAACCTGAAGGACTGGAAAGTAACGATCAACAAACTGATTTATTTTTGATTACAAAATTAAAGTTCGATCGAAAACATGCAAACGGAGTTTCTTACAGAAAATGTCTATTTCCGAGAAGATACGGACGGCTGCATGGAATTAGATATCAAGTAGGTACTAATATTTAATCCTAGAAAGAGTATTATTATCTGAATAATGCTATGAAATAAAGACATTTATTAACAATTTATTAAGAAATTTTTGAGTTGGTATTTCCATTTTGAGAATATTTGTATAATGCATCGAAATGGGACACTGATGGAGACATTTGAGTAGAACCAAATATATTTAAGTAGTTCATGTTTACCAATCTATCAACATTTTAATTATAATACTCGTATTGACGAAGGTACTTGTACGTTGTTAGATATGAACATTGCGGAGGAAGATCATATTGACTTGAGAAATTACTTTGTTTTATGATTAAGTACAATTGATTCAATAAGAATTATTCGAAATTTGTGTTGGCATTGAGACATGCATCTTGAAGCGGGTTAATAATTTCAATTCTTAGTCCATGCATCTTTAAGCTTTTGTTATCAAGGTAACAAAAGTATCAAATGTAGAAATTATAGAAAATTGTTGTATACCTGAGAACCATTAGCATGCAGGTACTTCAATATATATGTGCCTATATGGTAGGTTTTTTTAGGAACTAAGAATTACTCGTGTTAGAGTTTTTGTCGTCCATTCGTTGTCTGTTGATGTACGTGTATGACTCAATCACTAAGCTAAAAGTCTGTAGACAGGGTATAAGCTTTTGAATATGTTTTTTTTTCGTTTTTAAACAATGAATTCCGATCATTCATATCCAGTAACTTTTGAAAGTAGGTTATTACTAAGTAGGTTAATAAGTCATATTTCACCCGGGTTTTCCAAATAGATCTTCCGATATGACGAATATATCGTTATATTTCTTCCTAAATGATGTTAGAAACGTTTCAATTCACCTACCTACTTACTTCTTCAATTTCTTCCAAAGTACATCTTCCGATACGTCGATAAATGTCTTCCTAAATTAATTTTTTATATTTTTAAAACGTTTTATTTCATTTACCTACTTCAACACGTTTTTCGAAGTCAATCTTCCGATGTATCGAAATCTCATTGACTCTATATCATTTGACCTGGATATCGATATATTTCATTCGATATGCCATCCCTAGACCCCCTTAATCTCAAAACATCAATCTCTAAGTACCTTGCACTACACTCATTTCATACCCTTTAAAAGAATGTGCAAATCTATCCTCGTATCTATGGCACCATTCGGCTTTGATGAATATTTTTGTGATATTATGTATTTATTTGTAATTTTAGTATTAGCTATACGAGTGATATTCTTTTTGAACCCGAGGAATATTGTTTAAAAGTACTCGCGCTCGTTCATGATTTAACTTAGGTGGAACTCTGTGATGCAACTCTGTGATTATATTTGTTAGGTAAATACTCTGTGATATTAATGAATAGTCCCCTTTTAATTCTTCTTCTAGTCATTCTTGTGTTGTTGTTTTAGTCCTGGTCTGTTTTGTGTTGTATGTATCTTACCTATATGTAAATGTATCTCCAGGCTAGGCCATTGTGACGTATTGGCTTAAGCTACGGCCGTTTTATTTACCTTCGCAGGGTTGCACTTTAGAGTACTTCGCCTTAATATTATTACTAACATTCATTGTAATTTGTTATTTCAATTTATTTAGGTACTAATTTTGCTTGGTCTCACCAAAGTTGTATATTTAAGATATTTTATTAATATGACATTTGTCAATGCACACAGTGTACAACGACAAAAATAAATCTATTGATCTATTCATAGGGGACCATCTACACGTCAAACCTCACAATCTCTGAATATTTCTTCCAAGTTCGAACTCGGATGGCAAATGTGGAAGCTATAGATGTTATTTTTTTATTTTTTTTTTGTAACTCCCCTCAAAGACAAAATGTCTTTTTTGACGGAGGGGCACGCCTTAATTAAAAGAAATAAATAAATGAATAAAAAAATTAAAACAAAAGAAGGAAATTCACGCTTGCGCATGCCCAGTGGCTACTGTTAATTTGGGGCCATGATTTTCATAGGGGACAACCCTTCCGCTGCCTTGGTAGACTCGGAAGCAAAAAGACACTTACCCGGTGACGCCATGACGACGCAGGGCCCGATATCATCGAACTGGTCGATCCCCTTCAAGTTGGAAATGTGGGTGAAGACGAAAGGGTTGTTGACGGCGATCTGTCGCTTGATTTTGTCGTTCATGGCGTTGATGTAGGTTTGGTAGACCGCCATACACTTCTTGGCGAGGGACGATGCGTAGTAGATGGGAATGTCGTGAAGCTCCGGGTGCTGACCCCAGTACTCGTCGAGGATGAGGAGAAGTTCTTGAGCTCGACCGAGGGCGAATACCGGGATCAGGCAGCGGCCGCCTCTGCAATCACATTTCCAAGATTAAGAAAGCTTAACCCGTTAACGCCCGAAACTTTTTTTTCTCCATATAAAATGAATCTGACATTTCGACTCCAAATAAATTTTTAGAACACGGGAAAAATAATTACGAAAGTGACCAGGATGCTGAAGGAATCACTTGAGAATGAAGCAAGGCTACTGGATTTGGTGGACAGACTGAAGAGAGGAGGACTGAACTGGTGAACAAAGTATCAATCAGGGGGGGAAGACAGAACAGAAAATTTGGGTGAAAAACAAAGGACAGAAGAAATTACATAAGACACATCGAGAAAAACAAGGAGAAAGGATGGAGGAAGAGGGGAACAGAACTCAAACCAATAAAGAAGAAGGAAAATACATATGTCTACAAGGGAAACATCCCATGGACAGTAAATAGATCAAGAAGAAGAAGAAAATCTCCCAATCGAATTTCATGGGTTTAAGTTGCCATATAGCAATGCTGAACTCAACAAGAACTGATCTTTTTTGTTCATAAGAGATTTTAGTAGATCGTATCGCGACCTCACCGGATCTAATAGGAACTTTCTCGGGATAATATAGGCGGAATACGTCCAATATGAAGAGATTAATTCATCAACTCATCGTCACCTTCATAATTAGTCAAAAGAGACCACTAAAGGGGGCATTGGATAAAGTATAGTTGCCCTTATGGTTACAACATGGGTATTTGGTAGGGTACTTGTTAGTTCTTACACCTCTAGAAAGGTCAAGTAACCAATCAATTTGAAGATGACGCTTCGTGAGCATCCAATGAGCTATGTGCAACACCCACTTGACAGACTACTTCCATTTACCGCGTATGGTAGAATAATCAATAACACTGATGACATCCAATCAGGCCATTTACCCAATCCAGTTGTTGATGAAGCCAGGCCTCGTAGCTGGAGATAAAAAATTACAAATATGATCAGATTTGGGGAAAAGGATCTCCAGGATCCAGGTGTTCTCAATGAGACAGGAAGGAGCACAGCACCCTCCAAACAGAAAAGCACTCTATGTTGCCACATGGCCACACTGGGCGGTAATAGGTTAATCGATACTACAGTGGGCTCACTTGAAAACATCACGATGGTTTCCAAATATGACCAGTATTTACACAATAAGCAAAACGGGAAGAAAGGCTAACAAAATAAGGGGAAATCTCCTTAAATTAAGTCTCAAAGGGATATCAATCAAAGGGAATCTCAAAGGGATCATCAATTTCAGAGCGACTGAAAGTGAGCTAAGTATATTTTCTATTGCAGGCCATGAAAAGAGAACAGAAGTTAGTTAATGAGTTCTCAGTAGAAATGGCTAAAACAAAAAAGAGAAAGTCAGCCAACTGGTAGTGGCAACTTGCTTCCTCCTATCCGTAACCCGATTGTATAGATGATCCGATGCATAGTAGTAGTCTCAAAAAACACCAATCTCTATGTACCTTGCACTACCCTCGTAGGGGACCATCTACACTCTAATCCGCATAATCCTTGGAAATTTCAATATCGGATGAGAAATGTAGAAGTTATGGCTGTTACAAGGAATTCACGTTTGTGCATGTGCAGTGGGTACTACCAGTCTGGGGGCAATCATTTTCATAGGAGACCATCTAAACCCCAATCCGTATGATCTCTGAACATTTCATCGAAATCGGATGGAAAATGCGGAAGTTATGGCTGTTACAAGGAATTCACGTTTGCGCATTCGCAGCAGCTACTACCAGTCCGAGGATGATGATTTTCATAGGGGACCATCTACACGCACAATCCCAGTGGGGTTGTGTCGAAATCGGACCATAACTTCGTATAGTTCTGCCCGTTACAAGGATTTCATGACAGACACAAAACCAAAATTGTTCAGGAAGGTCTAAAACGTAAAAATAAGCTTCTGCTACCTCTGGTTGACTGCAGCAATTAGAAAACACTGATAATAATGATAACTACTAATGTTATATGGAAAGCAATTACCTGGAAGAAGATAATAGGTTTATTGATTTCCAAAAGGGAGGAAACACAACTTTTGTCGTTTTCCAAGATGATGTTTTTGTTGTTGGAATGCAAACGCTGCTTGCTCATTGGTCCGTCATGGTCTTTTTGTCAATGAAGAAATCCCCATGAACGTATTAGCGTCTGGGCTTGCTCGCTCTAGCTGTTTTCCCCACATTTCCATAAAACGAGGTGCGAGAAGAACAAAAATACTCTATTTCTAGTGTCTTTACCAGGACGATTAACCTTTACTGCCCGGAGTCATCATTTTAGAAGTCCGATTTTTAAGATTTTGCAACACTGTTCAACCACTTTTAAGGTTCGTTCGTAGGAGCAGTCCTGAACAGTTCGGAGGAGTCCTGGCGCCTCTACCCCCTCCCCTTTTCAGTTCCGGTTTGGTTCTGAACTAGTTCAGGGCTGCTTCTCCGAACAGACCATTAAAGGCTAAAGGGAAAGATTTGGATTGGCCAATATATACACCGAAAACGTCATGAGGGGTACCCCCTTACTAATACAATGTATTATCTTCATGTCACGAAGAAAATATAATTTAAACTGCAGTCTCATTATAAAGAGTGAACAAATTTGTTGTGTTTTTGAATTTTTAATTGATTTTATTTTAACACTAATTGGACTATGGTGTCACCAGTGTCACCAAAATTTTATGAATTCCATGGCTGTCCCGATGTGTCACCAGATTAACTAGATTTAAACTGAAATTTAAGAATAAATGGACAGCTGAATTTTTTGAACCATTCTTTGCAAGTTAGCAGAAGTCGAAAAATGATGTTATGACAAAAATAATATAATTTTCTCCATCGATTTCTTTGGAAATCTTTGCCATAACACTATTTTGAGACTTTCGAAAACCCACAAAAAATTCCGTTGTCCATCAAAGTTAAAATTTAAATTTAAATTTAAATTTTGGTTTTCCAGTGACACTTCGGGACAGCTGTGGAGTTCCTGGGATGTTTTTGGTGACACTAGTGACACCATGGTCCAATCAGGGTTAAGGACGATTCGCCTCTGGCGATGATATTGGGGGACATTGTGAGCAACCTCCTCGTGGTGTCCTCTGGGTAACGCTGATGGCTCACAACTAGGGACGGCACAATACCATCGATATATCGGAGTATCGATACCGATATTTGTATCAATACTTTTAATGCAAAACTCAAACCCATGCAAAATATTAACCATGATGGCGACATCAGTCACGTGCGAACGGCTTTTTTCGAATAATAAACAGTATTATTTGTATTGTAACTGATTTATTACTTGATTCTTTCGATTTCTAGTGGAAGAAAAACATCATTTCATTGAACAGAAATTTCTTGCAAATAAGAATTAGAATTAAAATAAAATGATTATTCATTTTTTATTAAATTTAAAATTATTGGCTTTTATTACATTTTTAATTGCTATTGACTTCTATTACATTTTAAATTATTGTTTTTCAAAAAATATATTGCCTTTTCTTAATTAATAGGGTTTTTATTTGGAGTGAAAAATCATCGAGTGGTTAATTTGAAATATCGGTGGTATCGATACTTTGAGCCGATATTATCGAACTATCGATATTTTATAATATCGGTATCGAAAAGATATCGGGTATCGATACTTCCTGAGAAATATCGTATCGAAATGAGTATCTTGCCGTCCCTACTCACAACACAACGGTTTTCCGCAATTTCATTTTGAGTTCAACTAGTGTGTCAAACTTGAGTCGTTTGTCAATCATAAGGACCTCAGCCACCTCTCTTCTTGAATTCTTCTGAAACCACCCCTCTTCTCTTATAAAATCTTTTTAGAATCTCACTACACATCCCCCTCCTGAGGTGACCAAAAAGATACCGTCCAGTTATCATTGAATTAAGAATCATCTCATACATCTCGATCAAAACCAGCAATTCTACGCCGTTTGGTCTATCAGAATACAACAAAATTTTAATAAAATCCGAAAAAAAACAATTTTTTTTGGCCGAAAAGGGTTAGAAAGAGTTGGCAAACCTGTTGACAATGTCGTTGACTAGAGTGGTGAATCGAGCTTCTCGCTCCTCCCGCTTCTCATGGATGTGGGTTCCGTAAGTCGCTTCTGTGATCAGAATATCAGGTCGGACTGAGGGGATTTCGGCAGCCATTAAATGTCTGTCTTCCTGTAATGTTGTAGTAGTAAATGGTGAGTCAATGAGCATTTTCAAAATTAGAATGATTAAGAAGTTCCAAAGTCCTTTAGTGCTGAGTAGAGGTGTGTAAGACAAGGTCATTTGGCGGATTCGAATCCCAAACGGTCACTCATTACAAAGACCAGGTCTTTTGAATCCGTTCATTACGTTCACACACAAGACAAACAACCAACCGGTCAGGAGTGACAAAAACGAGCGAGTCGAAAAACCGAACGAGTCGGAATAGGTTACAATGAGTAGAGCAATTTGAATGAATCGAATGAGCTAAAAGACAAAAACGAATGAAAGATCGATTCGAATCGTATGAATCAGTCGCATGAATTTTTGGTCTTTCAGTTTTGTCTTTTAGTTTATTATTTTCAATAATGACCAAGAAAAAAAATTGTTAACACCCCCTCAAAATTTGTTGGTTTACTTTTCAAGGTACGTAGAATCCAAAAATCGAATAAAAATTTGGCCGGCCGTCCGACGTAAGCGGCACTTTTGCCACTTAGCATTGACCGATTTTGATGAAATTTAGTATGTAGGCTCCATTTGGGGTCTAGTTGTGCCCCGAAGATTTTGGTTGATGTAGGTCACTTCTAAGGGTTCAAAAATGAATTTTGAAATTTTGAAAACGCCCTAACTCAAAAAATTTTGATATAAAGGTATTGTTTTTCCTTCAATTTAAGATTTTATAGAATTTTTAGAGACCACGCGGAGCTCTGTAGGACAAACCGTTCGCTCCCTACGAGAATTTAAGGTTGGACGTACGATAAATCAGAAACACGAGTGTGAACCGCAAAAGAGGCCTAATCTCCGTTCAAATTAAAGCTGACCGAAATGCGATCGATGTTTTTCTTCATGTTGGTGGCTTTGCAGACGAGTGATCTATATAGGAAAATAATAAACCATTGTGTAATAATTTGCAGCGTTTTAGTCCGCAGTTCATTCGAACGTATTTCTTCGCTTGGATGATGAAAGGTTTTGTTTAGAAAACCACTTCCATCTACTTCTTTCTGTTGATAGTTCCATGTAATTTTCACGCATTCATGATCTATGTAAAAAAAATGTATGTATAAAAATACATTACACATCCATGTAACGGGCAATTAATTTGTTTTGTTGGCTTTCTGCCATTGTTCACGGAATTTTTCCCGAAATCTCGACGGGTGTGTTGAACGAATGACCGGGTTCATTTTGATAACCCGTTCAGTTCAGACAAGGTCGTTTTGAAGATAAGGTGTTTTCAGTACATTCACTCCAAAAAAAAAGTACAGCAATGATTATAGCCTACCCTAGCCTCAGAAATAGCATTCGCTTTGACTCTATATCAAGAGTGGTAATAGATGGCCAGAGTCTAGAGTATGTGGACATTGTGAGGAACCTGGGCATATGGTTTAGTGCTACGCTCTCATGGAACGATCAAGTAACTAAAATGTGCAATAATGTTTATGGCTCGCTGTACCAACTTAGACGTATGGCAATTGATTTTCCGTTCCATGTACGACTGCAACTTGTCCAGTCCCTTGTACTTCATAATTCTGAATATGCATTAAGGTGAGGCACAGGCACAGGTCAGGTCACAGGCATACTGTGAACCAAATAATTAGGCTTCAAAAAGCACAAAATGCTGTAATAAGATTTGTAGTTAGGCTAAAACTGGACCAGCATGTGACACCTTATTACGCGAAGTTGGGTATTTTGAAAATGAAAGAGAAAATTCAATGTGCTGTGGCTACTATGCTTTTTAAAAATATGAAGTTTGGTACGCCGCAGTACTTAGCGGAAGAATTTAAATTTTTGAAAAATGTCCATGATCGGCAAACTAGGAATAATTTATTGCAAGTACCACTACATCGAACGACAATTTATAATAAGTCATACTGTACCCACGCCATCAGAATATATAACAATTTCACTGACCAATTTGATCTGAGCAAATCAGTGACTCAATTCAAGAATGATTTTACAAGAATATTACTAATAAATTACACAGAAACTTTAAAAAAAAAGTCTGCCAAGTGGGTGTGGCACATAGCTTCCTCGTATCCATAACCCGATTGTATAGATGATCCGATGCATAGTAGTTAATCTCAAAACATCAAAACGAGTTAATCTGTAACATCCCTGAAAATTTCATTGAAATCGTACGGAAAATGTAGAAGTTATGGCCGTTACAAGGAATTCACGTTTGCGCATGCGCAGTGGCTACTATCAGTCCGAAGGTGGTGATTTTCATAGGGGACCATCTAAATACTAATCTGTAACATCCCTGAAAATTTCTTTGAAATCGGATAGTAAATGTAGAAATTATGGACGTTACCAGGAAATTCACGTTTGCGCATGCGCAGTGACTACTATCAGTCCGAAGGTGGTGATCTTCATTGGGGACCATCTACAACCTAATCCGCATAATCCCTGAGAATTTCATCGAAATCGGGTAGAAAAAGTGGAAGTTATGGCCGTTAAAAGGAAATTCACGTTTGCGCATGCGCAGTGGCTACTATCAATCCGAAGGTGATGATTTCCATAGGGGACCATCTAAATACCAATCTGTAACATTCCTGAAAATTTCATTGAAATCGGATGGAAAATGTGGAAGTTATGGCCGTTACAAGGAATTCACGTTTGCGCATGCGCAGTCGCTTCTATCAGTCCGGGAATGATGATTTTCATAGGGGACCGTCTACACACCTACCCGCACAATCCCTGAAAATTTCATCGAAATCGGACAATAACTTCGTATAGTTATGCGCGTTACAAGGAATTCATGACAGACAGACAGACAGACAGACAGACACACAGACAGACAGACAGACACACAGACAGACAGACAGACACACAGACAGACAGACAGACAGACACTGAACAAAAATTGTTCAGAAAGGTCTAAAACGCAAAACGCGAGTGAAAATTTTGATTTTGGAGAACTTTTTTTTTCGTCCTTGAAAAGTGAAAACAAAGCTTCCGCTACCTTGGTAGACTCGGAAGCAAAAACATGTGTTGAATGTAATCCGCTAGGACGTAGAACAAAATAGGGGCATATTATTATATTATTAACAACAATGTAGAAGAGTAGATGTTCATTTTATGATTTTATTTATTCATGTTATTTTCCAGATTTATCGAGGTAGGATGTTGTAATAACCCTTTCAGGGTTACGGTAAGAGAGGGCCCTAAGGCCCTATGTAACCCTGATTTAATAAATAAAAACTTCAATCAATCAATCCTGACCGACACACCTCTAGTGCTGAGAATAACTTCATACCGCAGCTGCTGCAGTGCAGCATTGAGTCCCTACTAATAAGAATAGTAAACCTCCAACAATCTCAAATTTTCCAAATTACAGAAATTACCTGTCTGGAGAAATCTCCTGTGTACAGTAGTTTCACTCCTGAGATTTCCAACATGAACATAGCAGCACCCAGGACATGTCCAGCGTTGTAAGCCCAAAACTTGACTCCACCGACTTCCTTTTCTTCGTGGAAGTTGATGGTTTCAATTTTGTCCATACTCGCCTCAAGGTCACTTTCCGTGTAGAGCATTTGCTCTGTGGAGATGTTGCTGACTTTGATGTAATCAGAGACTAACCACCTGCGACGTGAACATTATAGATAGGATTCATTAGGAGAAATTATAGTACTGTTAGCAGATTGAGAGAATGCGGATGGCTTGGTAAGGTGTCTATGAGTATTACAGTCCCAAACACATCGTCCTTCCTCTACCTGACACTCAAACCAGGAAAAATGGGACCGAGGGTGTTGCCTACCGATCAATGATGAAGTGAAAGGGTTTATCTATTACAGGCTGCTCGTCATGGAAGAATAGGCCATGCTGCTCGTGGTCTGTCAGGGCTTTCATGTTTGACGTAAAACACAGGGTGTTTACTATTGAGATGGACCAAACTTCAAAAATCGACTGTACAACTAATTTGAGTTTGAACATGTCTTTTAGCACTTTTGTTAACCAAGTTTTTTTTGACCCTGTCACTAAAATTACCATAACTACCTTAACCCATTTCCGGCCTTTGATGCATTTTTGCATCGTCATAATAATGATTTTTTTAAATATTGAAATAGTGGAAAATCTTTGTAGAAGAATTTTTTCTCGTTCATGCTGTTCCTAAACTTTTCAAAGAAAAATGTCTTCGGCATTCGGGAGCTCAATGCGATTTGGGTAATTTTTTTTTTTTTAAAGGAGGCCTTTTGGCCAAAAGCATGATTATGGTTGCTCAAATTTGGTCCTGGGAGAGTGAGCGTTCTGGGCCTCGAGTTGAAACAGATTCCGGTTCATAAAAATAGAATTTTAAATTTTATATAGATTTGTTAAAAAATTTTTGACAATGAAATGGATAAATCATATCGATTTGGAAAACAGAGACCTCTGAAATCCTATTAAAATGTAAAATTCATAAAATTTGGAGCATTTTTGCTCTCGATTGGTGAGCAAATGATGCCTTATTTCGGCCGCCATTTTGTAAAATAGTTCATCCTCCTTCCCCCATTACTCTGTCATTTCTACCCTCGGCTTGAAATGGGTTAATTTACCGTAAAAACAAAAATAAGGAAATTGTGGGAACGGGCGTGCTCTATGCCCGGTTTACAAAGGGGTGAGATAAGGAGGCTCGGCCCTTTCCCCAGCCCGACTCACCAGGCTACCTAAGATTTTGGAACAGGTAGCCAACACAGGCCTACAGGTATACAAGGGTATACAGGTCTATGTATACCCTCTAGGAAATAGGTCAGCCGCATTCTTTCAATCTGCTAACTATAGATAAAAGATTTATTATGAAGTACTGAGCCGTAGGGTATTACAATTGAGTGAGCTTGTTATCCTCCCTCAAATCCAACTTACCTGTAGATGGCTTTTGTGGCGTGCGTCATGAAACATCGGCCTTTGAAACTGGTTTTGAGGAGGAACCAGGGCAGAGCGCCGCAGTGGTCGAGATGGAAATGAGAGACGAGGAGGAGGTCGATCTCATCGGTGTCCACGATGTCGACGAAGGGCAACGCATCCATGCCAGTTAGCCCCGGGTGGATGCCACAGTCCAGCATGATTTTCTTACCTGGATGGGAAAAGTAAGGAATCCAGTTATCATTTCTGGGTCTTAAGCAGGGAATATTAACATGATCAGAGGAGAGTTCTGGCTCTATCAAGATCAAATAGCTAACGCCAATGCATATTTTTCTTGGTTTTCCGCCAATGCCGCAAGAAATCTCAAAGATCTACCTACAAGGATCAGCTCTACACTGTCTAATTTTATCAGGTACACAACATGAGTGCTATAATTGATTCGTTGCGAACAGGCCTTTCAGAAATAATTAGTGGCTCTACCTATCACGAACCTTGAATGCAAGGAATCTAAGAGGATAATATAGATGTTATGATGCAAGGGGAATGCTTGCTTTTCAAAATTCCATAAATTTATATCATGAACATGAATTCAATTTTCCTTGGAGAAGAACTTAAATTATCACAGAGGGATTGCCCTTCTCTGCACAGCGTATAAGGTTTTTACTAGTTGGCTGAACAAAAGGATCATCTACGCTGGGATCATCTACATTATTGGTGGAGGCGCCGGGTACAATAATGTAAGAGTGTATCTGACTTCCCCCCCCCCCCCCTAATCAGAAGGGTAAGTCTATTCTTACCTTTTGTCGCTGCACCTAGCTGCAAAGTGGGGAGTAGGTGACGTTGAACAGATATGCAATATGAATAAACCAACGTACGAATTTATTAAAATATATTCTTATCTATTAGCTTATTGTCTACCTACCTATACTCCCACAAATTAACGTGCGCGACCGTCGAGTGTTGACCGGGTTGCGCGGACCGCAGTTTTCTTTACTTATGTTGTCACTGACCTGCACGATATTCACCAATGGGGGGTGATGAAGATTTCGGCTGGAACAGCAGGGGCAGCAGGCAGCAACTTTTCTGGGAGGCGGCTATTCCCCCGGGCGTCGTTAATAGGAGGGCTGCAGGGAGAGAGGTAGCTTCTCGCTTTGACAATCCAATTTCCCGACTGACTCGTTTTTTCACTCCTTCGTCGTGCCCTCGACTTTTTCTCCCAGGTCAGCTCTGACCTGGTTTTGTGTTCCTTATGTGAGAGGTTCCTTCTCACAATGACGTAGAGGGGGATCTAAGCCAGCTCCAGATCCGAGGTTAGATAGAAAGGACTGGAGGGATATAGTTGAGAAGGCCCTGGTCCTCCAAGGACCGTAGTGCCAAGAACTAAATTTGCTTGAACCGTGAAATTTGGTGGAGAACCAAGTAGGATAACAGTCTCGAACCTATGGATAACATTCTCGAAGTATGTACCATTACGGATAGCTAAGATGTGGGTAGGTATATTACCGAGTGTCAGACAATTACAGAATACTAGTACCCAATCTGGGTTATCGAGTGCTGGAAGTGTAATCCAACTTCCAAGGGTCTACTCAAATTATGTCTCACTGAAGTCCAGTCTAGACTATGACAGCTTTGTCACAGCTATCTCTTCACACTACTTTCGGACGGGTACCACGAAACGATTCGTCGCCCCTAGAGAGTCACCTACCCTTGGTTACATCACCATAATTTTTATGACATCCAAACTGCAAACTAAAATATATACTAAAATATTTTCTTGCCTTTGTATTCGACCATGATGCAGGACCGTCCAACCTCCTGGCCGGCTCCCAGCGGCGTGATGGACAGCAAATCGCTCTCCTCCATCGGCATCCCAGAATCTCCCTTTCTCGAGCCCATTTTTAAGATTTTATGCTTCGAATAAAAATATGGTATTTTGCATTTGAAACACAAAACTACAAGAGAAATTGAAATTTCGACTTGGAGCAGCAGAATCCAACACAAAACACAGCAGAAGCCTAATGGTTGTTGTTGTTTGTGTTTTTTTAATGAGTTGTCATGGATGAAGATGTCGTTCCATGAATGGATGGATACTTCTGGATGGATAGTCATGGATGGATGGGCACTTTCTGCCCAGAATTCTGCAATAATCATACGTCAATATTTAGTATTTAGTAAAGAAGGAAATTATTTCAATGTCTTTAGTACGAAAAACCTAGTTATCAAGAGTTTTTATTCTTCAAACTTGGAAAGTTTTTTTCTCATTCATAGGACTCTTGTTGCAACACTGCTTCAGATAACCGCAACACGAGTAACCTCCCTCGATAATTTTTAATGCGCAAAAAATGCGTTTTTCTCTCCGAAAGACGGTTTTTTTCTTCAAAAATCCGATACAATGAGCGACAGAATCATTCGAAGTTACTCCGCGACATCCTCCTTTCAAAAATAAGTGCACATTTTCCACAAGAAACTCGATGCGTAAGTTGTATCAGTCAGCCAAATCTTGTTCCAACAACCCTCGAATGTCCGGTTTTTGATTCTCCTTATGCTCGTTTTAACATGTTATTCCTTTTAATTCCCTCCGAATTTTATTAAAATTAACTTTTACTAATTCTCAAGTTCATTTAGTACTCGAAACACGATATTTTTAGCTCCAAAAAACAGTTTAGAGCTGTTTTCCGTGTACCTATTACTCGAATGACGTAGCGTCTAGCTTCTATTAACTTTCCATATTATCTCCATTACCTGCCAATTTACTTCTAATCACAGTTGGTACGTACACACCAATTTGTTCGCCAATTCATTCAGAATCGTCGAACGTCAAACGAAACTTTGATACTGCCATGAAGAGCCTCTTGAATCATGATGCAATCGTTAGGCGTGTTTTACGGTCACCGGCGTGGTTCAGACGATAATTTTATTTACCGTCAGATTTTTTATGAAACGCAATATTCTCTTATAATTACCGTCATTAAATGTCACGATTTCGTCGTTCTGTACGAGAAGTTTATCTGGCAGTTTGTGTTGAAACGGTTCTTGTCATCAAAACGTGTCAAGTCATGAATTTGTTGTCGAGTTGATTTTGGCCAATTTTTGGAAGAAAGTGGAGTAATTATTTTGGTGTTTTCAATTTTAGGCGTATCGTTGTATGATTGTTTAATTTTTCAAACTTGTATTATGTATTAGATTCTCTTCCACGTGAACGTGAGAGTTCATGAGTCAAATACGAAAATTTTTCGACTTTTTCGTTTTTATTTTTATCAAATTCTGCAGGTTTTTCCAGACATTTTGGTATATAAAAATGTTAAATTTGAGCAGTGGAAAGCAAAGATATGAGTTTTCAAAGATTGAGGAGCTAAACGCTGTTTTCGGGGGATAGGTAGCTGTTTCCCGCTCCAGGTTCATAGTTTCTATATTTCTGTAACTACCTACCGTTCTTTCGCTGTTCATAAGTTCTGATTGATATTCTATGTCCTACTCCATGGTTTCAGCACTGGTTCCCATGACTCCAAATAGTACAAAAATAGCATAGCACTAGACTAATGAAGAAATCAAGTGAGCCAATTGTGGATAACCATTATTCTTATCAGTACTAAGTGATATGAAATGACCTTACCTAACCGGTGCAAACACTGACTGATAAGAATCATAGATAAGGAATAATCAGACCTTATTTTCAATTTCTTCAATATGAAATAATTACGAACTATCGATCAAATACCTCAAACAAGGGTAACCTTTCACAAATCGCGGTTTTTCTCCAAACCGGAAAATCCTTGTTTTTCGTCACTTAGGTACCTGTTTCTCGGCAGCCAATAGAGCTGGCAACTTGAATTTTTTTTATATTGTCGAGAGGGGTTTATTACAGTCATTGAACAAGTTTGGACGGAAAACTCCCTACAGAAGCATGGCTAGAATTAAAAAATCATTAGCATGGAAAATATGAAAAAAATGTTTTGCTATATTGTCTCTAGGTAAAATAATATTTACACAACAGAGTTGAAACTCGCTCAGCGGTTATATGAAGAGTAGATGAAGAATTAAAAAAGAACTATGAAGATATCATGAATATATCCAGAGAAACAGGTAGGTATATGAAAAAGTGTTAAATTAGAACCGACTCATGAACCCCCTTAGCGAGGTATTACGAATTTTGTAGTGCGGCGATATCGAAAAACAATTTGAAAGGGAAGTTCGAGGCCCCACAACACTTGTTTCCACGTTGAAACCCATGAGGAAATAGGTGACCTAGGTGACCGACATATAATTTGAAAATAATACCTATCGATTAACCGTATAACTAACAAAATAAGTACCCATAAATTACTACAATAAGTACCCATAATATGCCACTAGAACATACTTACATAAGAAGTAATACAATTTCGTAAGAAGTCATTGTGGATTTCCTAATGATCTGGTGACTTCTTATGAGTTCATGGCTTTTTTTTAAAAATATTTTATTTCCATTTGATGTACATGTTTGTTACAAAGTTTTATAATGTTGGAAAAATATTCCCCTGTGGGCAGTACCCGAGTTAGGGAGAAGAGTTCCATTGAAATCGAGAATATAGGTAATAATGAAAGACATAGGCATGTCGTAAATAAAATTAATGACAACTGTTCCCTAGATATGTACTTGAATGTATTAAAATTCGGTACTTAGCTTAATTATTTCTGAATCTTATCTATATCTTCAACTTATCAATCTAAATTTACATAATATGACTTTAGTATCCTATTTGAGCATTTTGGATTCTCCGGCAACCTGAGTTTGAGCCCACCCGGTAAAAGGTTAAACATTTTGGCTCCAAAATAACGATAATTGTTTAAACCTGCGGTTGTTCTGACCCGCGGTAAAACCATAAAAACATAAATTTGGAAACGAGTCGGCTGGTCGTGCCGCGGTAGTGCAAAAGACTTTTCTTTCAAAACCTGCCGTATTGCTGACAATTTTTTGAGATCATTGATGGTCAAATTTTTTGTTTTTTTGAAAAAAAAGGTCATATATGTTCTAAGTAGTCATTATTTGTGATAATTCTCACAAACACTTTCTGCGTACGTATTAATGGGTCTAGAGTGGTTTTGTAGGCACTGCCCCAAGTTGGCAAACTGTCAAGAAGTACAGATTGTACAAGGGCGAAATATACAATGGGGTATTTCAGTCAATTATTAAAATTTTTTTTTTCAAAAGAGTATGGCTCAGGAATAACGGTAATCAAGAAAATGTTTTTAAAAAATCAGAGAAGCTAAGGAAAGTTGAAGATTTAAATGGTGTGACGTAGCTAGCCAACTGTCTTTGAAAAAAGTATGCATGCACAGAGAAGCGATGAAACCCTTGGATACTACAAAATACTACTCACACACTCGCGCAGCATAGTGTGTGTGCGTTACCACCTTCAACGCGGGAGGTAAAAAGTGGGACTATGTTCCCCTATGGGGAGAATTTTTTCCCCAAAATTTGACATAGGCGCTTTAATTTTTGTTAGGTAATGTATTTGAAGTGTTAAATTGATTTGGACGCCATTTTGATTGGTTTTAAACCATGAAGTCATATGACATCACACGCCAGGGTGGTAGTACTTTCCAGCCCTTCATTTTCATCCCTATGCCTTTGTAGGGGCCTTAGAGTGGGGAGCGCTTTCCAAAGAGGCATGATGTCATATGACATCACCCGTAGCTCCGCAAGAACAGCATGATGTCATATGACATCATCCGCGCTGAAGGTGTTAAGGGAGGCCCGCCTTTTTTTCAAACGTATGATCTCTTTAATTAATTTTTCTACCACATGTTATTGGTTATTGGGCTTAAAGTTGCAGTATGTAGGTTTTCAAGGGTGCTGAATCCAAATTTGAGGTCAAAAACCTGAATTTCCGACCTACCGAAATACCCCATTTCAGAACAGTACAGCTCACTCCAACTCCCGTTTGTGCAATGTTTTCAGTGACATTCCTAGTTTGACTCGGCAGTATAATCAAGTTACCGAATTCTTGCAGGTTAGAATGTGATGGTTGCTGAATCAAAAAGTCTTCCAGAGCGTGTAGCAGGAATCTACTACAGCCATGGTGTCTGGTGTGCTGCCCACCCAGTTCCTGTGCTTGTGGTTGCTGTTTCGACAGTTCTCCTTTCCTGGTAAGTTTTTCTTCCGGAGCAACATTGAGATGATTCTTTAGAACAATAATATGTAGCGTTTTTCATTGTTGTTTATTTCTCTATGACTGGGCAAGCTGTTTGCCTGGTAAATATTCTCACCTGGCGCCCCTGCATGGGTTGAGTCTCAGAGCGTCAATCAATCAGAACGCTTCCCTGGTTCTTCTTGACTGACTTCAACACGCCGAAGGCGCGCGAAAGAGGAGGAACTCAATTCGGGTTGTCGTGAGAGGACGATTTATTTTTGGATGTATGGACACCTCGTTATAGCCCTGAATCAGAATCCCCCTCCTAACTCCTATCAGTCTTATCTTCTCTTAATGCACTTGTCAAAAACTAGGATCCAGCGCAATTTCAAAACCCGATTTTTACATGATCGATTAATCTACAAGTACAATCAGGCTAAGAATTTTTTCAGATTGAAATCAAATCAAAGAGTTTTTATTTGTTAAGAGCCTTCGCAGGCAATACAAACGTCACGTATTTTATGGTATTAAATTAAACGTTATTAAATTGTATTAGCAATAAAACATTTAAAAAATACAAAGATAGAAAAATAGAGAGATAATCTAAGTCAACAAAAAAAAAAAAAAAAAAAAAAAAAAACAGACAAGGTTTGAACATAGGTATAATAAGATCAACTATCATTGATAGTTGATGTCGAAAAAATGTTCCACTCTATACAGTTCTCTGTCAACCAAAGAACGTTTCACGACCGTCTCGAACTGAGCTAAGCGCAGCTCTCTCGTCGATGGATTCAGGTGGTTGAAGAGACGACATCCAATTTGGTATGGGCTCGTATTAAGCGATGAAGTCAACCTGGCTTGAGAAGGACAGAGATTGGTTCGGTTCCTTGTATAACATTGATGCTTATCCAAACCTCTGCGCAGGATATTTAAGTTAGTTTTCGCAAATATGAGGCACTGGAAAACGTACAGGCTAGGGAGCGTCAGGATTACGAGCTCGCGAAAAATGCCCCTTACAGCTCTCGCTCCAACCCAGCTGCCGCATAGTACGTACAGCTTTTTTTTTGGATTTTGAATATGCTGTCAGCGTGACAAGAGTTTCCCCATAAGACCTCACAGTACATTAATCGAAGGAGCATCTAGAACGCGGCCCGCAGGTGCTGCACGCGCTTCCTAGCGACACTACGGCGAATCTCTCAATTATCTAATTAATGCTCTCTGATCACAAGATGTAGGTGTCATACCGGAGCTAGTTCTCCCTGGCCCCACGAGGAGCGCAGAATAATTGGGATGACCGATGTTACCGATAACTGGAGCAAAGATATTGAAAAACAAAGACAAACTAACAATAAAATGGAATGAAATAATAAAAAACAAATAAGTAATGAAAATAATGAAAATTGGAAAGTTAACGCTTTTTTTAACGGTGCAATAAGATTTGAATTGGCGTGTGATTTAAGGAAGTTACGGCCATTTTAGTTTAGTCAAGTCGATAACACGAAAAAAGCAGTTTGCCACAGTGCCACTAGGAAGCGCGCGCAACCCCTGCGTAGTGTTCTAGATGCTCCTATTAATCGACTGGCAAAACAAGCATGGTATACCATGAGCAAAACCTCAGATGAAACAGAATGAACAAGTCGTCGAAGCAGAAAGTTGCAGCTGGCCAGCTTAGAAGACAGCATCTCTGTGCGGCTTTGCCAGGATAGTCGGTTATCGACCAATAATCCCAGAACGCTTACCGAATTTTCGAGACCGATATTGGGTTTTTTCAGCATTCATTAGCCGAGCACCACTCCCTGACTTTGATTCTTCTTTGATTTTCAGCATACCTCTTATGAACCTGCCGTTGCCTAGCAATATCCCCCAGACGTTTGTCGACTCAATTAATTCTACCGAAGAGCTTCCAAGATGGTTTATGGACAACCCTGTTTACGTTCACCAAGTAAGTTTTTGTATAGTTTATCCCAATATTTCAAGTCCATAGGTGTGTGTCACAATTTGTACATCTTGTTTAGAATGTACACTTGAGAAATTATATTGTTTTGTGAAGGTGATACTGAAGAGCGCCGTGTCCCCGTGGACGGCCGGGATGCTGCTGACGGACGCGATCAGAGCTCCGCTAGCTGAGGTGTTTCGCCTGCTGGAGGCTGTTCAAAACTACAAACATCCCAGGTAGAGACGTATATCTAGATAGAAGGATGGCGATTCCTTAGTGGCGATTCGATGTTCCTCCCGATGCGATATTTCACATCAAAACAATATCGGAAGTCAATATTGATACCGTTAAAATATCGATGTCATATACAGGGTGTTTCACGAAAAGGTTACACCCCCCTTCATTTCCGCAAAATACAGCGCAAAAAATTCCGATCAACGCAATTCTTCATGGTTTTTTGTGAGGATCTCAGAAAAAATACTTTTGCGCAAAAAAGTTGCGCGCAATTGACACTAACTTCATTTTTTCAAATGGAACCCCCTCTTTTTTATTACAGATTTGGATTCTACGTCAAATTTCCTGAAAAATGCATACCCACATCGATTTGTTTTATTGCGCGCAACCTTTTTGAACGCTCTAAGTTGCGCAACTCCACAATAGCACAAATATTAGGTTTTGGAGAACCCTAAGTGTGGTACATGCTTTTTCATCATTTTTTTTACGCTGAATTACATGGTGTCATTCGTTTTTCAATTTGACAGGAATTTTTCTAAATGACGGCCAAAAACTCGGTTCTTACTAGTGAAAAAATCGCTCTTTTTAAATCGTTATTAGTTTTTAGGCAATTTTATTCAGTTCAAGTATGATTATGCTGCTAGTTTTTATTTTTAACTCCACCGTAGACGGCCCCAAGCCCGTGGTTGAAAAGGAGGTGAGAAAATGAAAAATAAACATGATTTCGACCTCAAAACTGATGTTTTCGTGAAAGAAATGTTAATTTTTCCTCTTAAATCTTGATTTTTCCCAAAACGGATGACACCCTGTGATTCAGTGTTAAAAAATGATGAAAAAACATGTGCCACACTAAGGGTTCTCCAAAACTTAATTTTTGCGCAATTGTGGAGTTGAAGAACTTAGAGCGTTCAAAAAGCAAGGTTGTGCGCAATAAAACAAATCGGTTTGGGTATGAATTGTTCGTGAATTTTAACGTAGAATCCGAATCTGTAATAAAAAAGGGGGGTTCCATTTGAAAAAATGAAGTTAGTGTCAATTGCGCACGATTGCGCGCAACTTTTTTGCGCAAAAGTATTTTTCCTGAGATCCTCACAAAAAATCACGAAGAATTGCGTTGGTCGGAATTTTGTACGCTGTATTTTGCGGAAATGAAGGGGGTGTAACCTTTTCGTGAAACACCCTGTATATATTTTTCATTGGAGGTACTGGCACAGAAGTCGCCAGAATTTATCAGATTTACAGTCTAGCTAGCTTGTTGAGCCCTGGATAAGAATCCCTCATGTCCTGCTATGCAGCCAATGTTTCAGATGTTAGTGGAGATACCTGTTCAGAAAGGTATTCAATTGGAATTGGATACCATTGGAAAATTTCCTATCTCCCTAGTGCTAAATCAAACGTTTTAAAGAAGACTCAGATGTTGAAAAATGAGCCCGAATAGTAAAATCTCGTGGTTTGATGGAGAGTTAGAGATGAGCGGCGGCGGAGGAGACCCCCCGAATCCTCCAGTCAAACCGTCGATTTCGTTGAAAAAAATCACGGTCTTTCTCATTCAAGCGCGGTTTTCTTCGCTAATAAAAATATTGGAAACAATTCAGACCATCCTGTTGGAAAGCTGAGCTTTTGGGTCAACTTACAGTGGGAAATTAACCGGCAGTTTCAGTTAGGCTTACAAACATTTTAATACTACAAGGTCAAAAACACGAAAAACATTTTAAAAGTGAAAAAATACGGAGTTTAAGAGGGTTAAAAACAGCCAAGAGACAAAAAAAGTTACAAATTAGTTGTAGAATCAATCCCTAGGCTGTTGCAGGAACGTAGTGTTACACCCTGTATTGGACATAGAGGGTTGTAATCATGTTTATGTGTTGCGTTCATCTTCTGTTCCTATTGTTTGATTTCAGGGGAAACAGATAATTACAGTAGAAACCAAAATACCCATCCCACCCGATATTTTTCTTTCGATATCAATGTTTTCCTTTCAATATTCGTTAAGAAAAGGAAACATCGATCCAAATAGCGGAGATATCGGTATAATTAAATATTGGAAGCATCGAATCGTCACAACTCCTTACTAATATAATAATAATATCAATATCTTTTTTTATTGTTATCATACGATAAGTATAGAACAATCGTCAACATTTAGTAAGTTATAATCTAATAATTTGAGGTAGTACATATCATGAAGTAAAGTAGCAGTTAACAATGTGAAAAATAATAATAATAATAATAATAATAGAAAGACGTGAAGCAGGAACATATGTGGATTAGGAACTTAGGTGATCGGCCTGTCTAGGAACTAACGTAGGTATGTGTGGAACGCCACCGCGCCGGCCAGGGCGTCCCGATCGGCTCGGACCCAACCACCACGGCGGCTCCCGGGGCTCACACAGACAAACACAATCACAGTCATTCCCAATATCACAGACGAGGTATAAAAATCACAGTCGGTCTAAGATCACAGGTTGATTATAACTAGGTAACTGAACATGAAATAATAAAAATTTTAGCAAGCGAGAGTACTAGGTATATTCCTCTGCTGCTCTAAAAAAGATAAGAATAATACCTAACAATATTTTGAATAAATAACAGTTAAAACATAACAGGAAAATATTTTCCACTGTCAACACATAATATGAGAGTTCATAGAAAAAAGTCACTTAGGTGGTAAAGTTCATGTTTTATAAGCTCACATTTCAGCACCCTCTTGAAATTTTTAAAAGGTAGGTCTCTTGTAACTTTATTGAGGCGATTGACCAATCAACACCCAATCTGAAGGGGGTGTGATACCATAGATGATCTGAGCCTTGCCTGAGGGGGGCATAGGTTGATTCTCGATCTTGTTAAATAGTCATGCTTCGATGATCCAGTTGGTATGTCGTTCAAGTTGGACTTGACCAGCAGCAGACAATTGAGGATGTATAAAGAATGGAGCGTCAGGGTCCCAAGTGCCTTAAAATGACCACGGCAGCTTTCATTCCATCCCATCCTGCGCATAGTACGAACAGCCCTCTTCTGTTGCACAAAAATGTCCTCGGCATGACTGGAATTTATTACTATACTTATTTATATATTTATAATAATAATAATGGATAATTTATTACTATATTTACTACTATTATTTATTACTTATCACTCTTGCACAAATTCGATTGATTCACCTTCGTACAATTTTCCAGTGGCCTCACGTTATCCGACGTCTGCACGCACGTTGAAGCCCCCCACCGCCCTCTGCCGTTGCCTCAGTACAACTGCCTCGTCGTCTCGCCAGCCAACTTTTGGCGGCAGGATCCCAGCCAGTTCTTCACGGACATCAACCTCGTTTCCACCGTCTACAGTCAGATGGTGAGTAGGACGGAGGATGCCACCGATAATGTATTCTCGATTTGATGCTGTCGGTCCATTTTAGTCAAACTCCGACCTAATATTGACTTTCAGCCCCTTCGTACGACTCACTTTTAGTTTTTTAACTACATTTCAGGGCGTTCAAGTTGGCAAATCAAATTTACCGGAGCTCTTATTTGGAATGCAGTTGAAAGACGCAGGTTTCAAGCGGTACCCGTTGAGGAACAGGCAGAGAGTTCTTCAATATGCCGTCACCATATTCTACCACAAATACAACAAAGAGTGAGTTTAATATTGTTTCATACATTATGAGAAAAGTACATATTCAACACCTATGTGGTACCTATTTCTACTTACGTCTTTGTTTGGAGTTGAAGTCGTCTGGAATCCAGCAGTCAGTGTATATGAAGAATAGTAAGCTAGAAATCGAGCAGTCATGACATTAAAAGGACTTAAACCACGTCAATTTGGCTGGTGCTAGGGATATTTCAAATACCTATGGATACTTTCGTACAGATACTCGATATTTTAGTGTCAATACTGCTCTAATTGATATTTTAGATGTCGATACTTTGGGTTCGTCATTCTTAAATATCGGATATCTACACAGTTTTAGCGGAAAATTTAACGTAATGTCTAAAAAATGAAAATATGAAGAAGGTAGGGAGGTCGTTGGATCAATCCTTAGTTGCTGCTCCACCCTCGAAGAAATAAGCCCAGATTTTGTCAGATAATTTATATTATGAAAAAAATATTCAGAAAATGTTTAATAATAATAATTATGTTCGATGTTTTAATAATTAACGATATGTTGTGTAAATAAACTCAGCTTGGTCTTGATAGTGAGAAATTAACAATTATTTTTAAGAATATTTTTTCGAGAATATTGGGCATGTTGATATTTTGTGGCTCTGAAGTATCGATACTAGCCCAAACAATACTTTAATATCGATACTCATCCTTGGGCTGGTCCAAGCTCACGATCAGTGTACGAGAAGAACTATTAGCCAAATTGGCTTGGTAGACGTCTTTTCACTGACAAATCTCAAGTATGTTGCTCTTTGATAAGCGTTGTCACGCTTGCTCTTGAATTTGTGCTCCTGAAAATGGCAACGATCATATATCTTTCTACCGTATATTTGAAGCCAAGGGGAGGTCTGATGCGATCTGTGTCACGTTGTCAGCACTAACCAAGCAGAGGGTCTGGTGTAGCCATGGTCGCTCTTCGGTGGCGATGTTTGAGCCGATTCTGCGGGGGTCATGGGTTCTATTCTCGCCGCCGGGGTCGTGCTTACGTGTGTCTGGGGCTCATACCCCCCGTCGCTACCCATGATGGTGAGGCAATGGGAAGCCATGGGCGAAATCATCAGAACAAATAATGATCTTCCCTTTGGAAGACAGCTGATGACGTCCGCAACGCCAGGAATGGCAGTCGGATGAAAATCCAACCTGAAATGGTTGTTTACTCTAATTACTTATTTGAAGCCACAAGTTTCCCTGAAAGTTTACTCAAAACATCCTCTTTCTTACAGGTTCGTGGACGGTCTGAACGCTCACCTGAAAGGATTGTATCCCCTCCATCAAAACTCCACAGACTGCGAATCCTGCTCATCAACCGACATCGTCCATCTCTACCACCGCGGGGACTTCGATTTTCAAGAGTTTCTCCCTCTATTCTTCACCTACCTGATTCTCTTCTTCTACATGTATTTCTCGGTCAGGAAAATCGAGCTTGTTCGTTCCAAAGTGAGTTTTATGCTTTCCAAAATAATATGATCGCTTAGTACTTCGATATTGAAATACTGCATCCAATTTGCTGATGACTTCTGAGCTGTTTAAACACTTAATTGAGTGATTATATTGTAAAGAGCAAGTTCAGTGTAGGAGGCGATTGCTTTCGATGTATCTACGCCACCAACCTTTCGTTGAGTTAGTGTAGTAGGTACTCAATACTCCAGGCCTGATGATGTCCTTACATCTAAAGCACTCGATTTGGGATTCTTCAATAAGGCATGTAAATAATAGTCTTCTTATATCTATCGGAACTAACCACAAGCATTAAATTCTTAGGTTGGTATGGCGTTGAGTGCTGTATTCACCGTAATCTCTTCACTCGTCATGTCGGTTGGGCTGTGCCTGTTTTTTGGTTTGGATCCAGCTGGAAGCAGCAGAGGTCGAGAGGTAAGAGAAAAACGTTCATTGCAGTAAATTAGCGATCTTTATAATTCGATGGGTGTATCTCTTTTTTCTTGCTATTTCACTTTTTACTTTGGCTATACCTCGACTAGCTAAAAAAGGGTGGATTTCCGGAATAGTGGCCTTCCAGGCTTAGCAATGGTAATGTTGGTATAGTTTACCTTTAGTTGTTGGGCGCCAGATACTTTCTGAATAGGAAGAAAGTAACAAAGATCCATACACAGTTTCAACATAAATATATATTGCTCTTCAAATATTTGAGATGCCTATCTGCGGTACCGCTCAAAAATGAATTTTCAATAAAGATACAACAATTAAAGCTTATTTAAACTCCTAACAAAAAAAAACTAACAAGCATGAAAGATATTCCCTAAGATCATAAATAACCTTTGGGAGATAGTTATAAGTACCCCTATACCAATTTTAGTCGTAATTTATTAATCAATATACTATCAAGAGCCATTTGCTCAGACCATCAACCATTATTTAACTGCCAGAACCTGTGATCCTCCAAGGTGCCTATAGCAAAAGCCGCCTGGAACAACAGAGCATAAAATTTACCTACCCTTTTAGGAGAGTGTTCAAAAAAAAAAACAAAAAAAAAACAATAGACACGCAAACAGCACGCAAAACAAGCGATAAGAAACTCACCTTCTTCCCAGTTTTGATGCAGGTATGCTGGGAACAAATCCAACCAGTGGAGGCAGCCTATCAGGTAGTCCGTTCAATCAGCTTATCAGAGTGGTCAGTTCTATCAACAGGTTGCACCACTTGGGGTACCTAGACAACCCATAATCATAGCTGTGTCAGTTAATGCATCTCTGAACATCCTCCTTATAATCACAAACATCACATGAGGCTCGATAGTCACAACTATCACAGGGGGCTCGATAGTCACAACCATCACAGGAGGCTCGGTAACGATCACATGATCTGTAATCACACTGATCACCAGAATAGGATTTCTCCCGAATTTCTCATGATAATATTATGCATGACATGTCACAAAGGGGTTAGGTTGGGGATGGCTTATTCAACTCACCAGTGTGGCAGAATTTGGATTTATCAGCGAACACAACCAATCCAAAGTAGAATTGCCTCATATATCTTCAAGGTCAGGTGGGTATTTGAACTGCTCCAGCAAAATCTGTGATCAAGCAGACGAAATCCCAATTGAGGTAGAACAAAGAAACTAGATAGATTCATAGGTATTGATCAAGTTCGGGTATCTGCAGGCCGAAAAGTAGGTACTCACTGGTGATGCTTATGATTGGCAGCATGTATTTGATCAACAGCAGAAAAATAGAGTTTCGAATCATAAACTTGGACAGTTTTCTCAAAATAGGTACTTGAAACAAAAATTGTCTTAGGACTGGAGCAATTCTCCTTAACCTCAGAAACTCCTTTCTCCCATCTTCTCTTATCAATCGTCTGCCTCTCTTCAGGTTTGGAGCACATGTAAATTTTTCTTCAAGATGATGACGAAGATGTAGTTCTATTTCAGCACAAAATTTCAACGGTTTTTCATTCGGGAAGAAAATTTGAAGAAACTTCAGGCAATATGTAGATCTAGAGGAAAACTCATAAAGTTTGTGATAAGGGTATTCCTTCTCAATGCGAGCTAGATCAACTCTGTTGAGAGGATTTGGAATTAATTGAGACAGGTTACCCGACACACAATTAACCTGTCCCGATGTCATTCATGCCCTCTGCTGATTCATCGGAGAACTCCGCAGTCAATCGCACATCCCATAGATCTCGCATCAATGAACAATCGAGCGAACCCTTGCCGCAATTTCTTTTGCGGAGAAAGAAAATTAAGGAAACAATATTTTATCCGTTACATGGGTTGGTTAGAAGTAACCTACTTGTAGACTTACGAGAAGCACTTATTTTTCCAGTCGTGGGATCGGCCCTTTCCATCAGAAAGGGTTCCACGTGAGGTGACAACATTAAAATCGCCTTGTTGAACTAGTCGGTAATTTCTGTGTTATTTCGCTATTTCAGGTTTTCCCTTACTTGGTGGTCGTCGTTGGATTGGAGAACATCCTCGTTTTGACGAAATCTGTCGTCTCAACTCAGCCTCATTTGGACGCCAAGATCCGAGTGGCTCAGGGGCTCAGCAAAGAAGGATGGGGCATCACCAAAAACCTGCTGGCTGAACTTACCATTTTGACCATTGGACTGTTCACTCTCGTCCCTTCTATTCAGGTTCGATGAAAAATCCTGTTCCAACACTCAGCACATCTATGTAATACAGCGCAACATTTCATTCCAATGTGGTGTTCCGCAGGAGTTCTGCATCTTCGCCATGGTCGGTCTTTTGTGCGACTTCTTCCTCCAGATGTGCTTCTTCTCCACGGTCCTGTCGCTGGATATGAGAAGCATAGAAGAAGCTTCCGACGGTATGGTGCCGCGTTTGAGAGACTACGCCGTGCCTCAGCAGAATCGCTCGATCCCCAGAACCCGGTCTGTTCCCAGGATAGACTGTCTTCCGGACGAAAACGAAAGAGTTCCGAAAAGGTATGAGGGATAGCATTTGGTACGTTAAAAATCATATAAGTAATAGAAGTAATTTTACACCCATTTGTCTGTTATTCACCAGATTACGCCTCGTACTATTTTGGGGCCGAACTCGAATTGTACAACGTGCCTTCATGGTGTGCATGATCGCTTGGATTGGTGGATTTATCTACTCTGCGGGGATCGTCGATTACCTTGTGCCATCTTCTCCTTCTGTGAGTAACCTAATCCCAGATATTGTACTTTACTGCCATCCTTGGAAAAGCCTCTCAATTGTGTTAAATGCATATTTCCCCGTGTGCCAGTTGTTATCCAGAATTAAACAAAATCCCTTCCAGACAGAAGTTCTAAGCTCTGAGATGGCCATCGAAACTTCTAAAACTTGAAACGTACTTTCAGGGCCAAGTTCGAGAACTTCCTCCGGGGCACATCCTGGGAAAGTACCGGAGTCTTCTCGGCCAGGAGGGTGAAGCCGCGATATTGGGACATTCGCCTAAAGTCAACGGCTCTGAATCCAAAGCTGGCGTTGTAAGTATTATTGAGTACTCCTCATTCAAGTATTTTGTACACACTGTAGCTTCTAGAAGTTGCTGTTTATCTTCTAGGACGAAGTGTTACTGAATTCAGCCGATGCGCCTTCGCTAGTACCCGTCAAATGGTGCTATCTAGCGGCAGTGTACAATAGTTCTTCGTATACGTCATGTCGACTTGCCACTCTCTCTCCTCTGCGGCTGAACGTCCTAATTTCTCCTAATAGGGCCTCGGCCCTTCGTAATCCTTTGGAACCACCTCAGCCGCCTCTCAAGTGGCATTCCTTGGCCCAGGCTCTTGACCCACTTGAAGGAGATATGAAATTGGTAAGTTGATGGATTTCAGTGCTAACATTTATTGGAGATGATTTACTTTCTCATGCTGGAATTAAGGTGAACTGTTATTCGTTTACTCAAGCTAGTAACTGTTACTTATTCACAGAGCGAACCAGGTCCAGTTCATTCGCGAGGCTGGGAGACACCATATTTACCATCCTCTCCTCTGGAAGTTCTCTTAGTGACGGCTCTGTGCGTCATTTCCATCCTCGTCATTGCCTACGCGTGTCTCGCCTTGTACCATCTGGTCTGCACTCGTAACTACGCTCAATGGAGATCCGCTTGGTCCAGCGAAGAGACACCTAGTACATCTTCACAGGTAGATACTTGGACTAGTTAGGTTTTCTGATGAATTACTCTCCATAAACCTCGGTTCAAATAAATCCTGAATCTGATCAGAAATTGTAAACTTAAGTACAGTGCTACGATTGAAAGAAAGCGGGTATACCTCCTAACATACATAGACGACTACCTGTTCCAAAATCTTTGGTTGCCTGGTGAGTCAGACAGGGAAAGGGTCGAGCCTCCGTACCTCTACCCTTCGTTATCCGGGTATTGAGCAAGTCGAGTCATAATGAGGTGCGTTCAGGCTGGGAAACCCCCAAGCCTCTGTTTCTCAAACCTCGAGTCTTGATGCGGTAGATAGTCCCACCCCTCCACTACCTACCTACCTACTCCACAATGAAATTTGTTATAAGAAACATGGAGTTTCATTAATGAACAACGATCGCATTTTGGTCTGCTAAAACTTGAACGGAGATTAGGCCTCTTTTGCGATTCACACTCGTGTTTCTCATTTTACAACCCAAGTTTTTTCCAAGTCCAACCCTTAAATTCTCGTAGTGAGCGAACAGTTTGTCCTACAGGATTCCGCGTCGTCTCAAAAAATTCAATAATATCTTAAATTGATGGAAAAACAATACCTTTATATCCAAATTTTGAGCTAGGGCGTTTTTAAAGTTTCGACCCTTCGAAGTGACCTACATCAATCAAAATCTTCGGAGCACAACTGGACCCCAAATGGAGCCTACATACCAAATTCAAAAAATAACTCAAAAAATTTTTATTAAATAAAAATTAAAGGTACCTATTGTTTTATTTAAATTTTAAAGGTACCTATTGTTTTTCCATCAATTTAAGATAGATTTTTTTTGAGACGACGCGGAGCCCTGTAGGAAAAACCGTTCGCACCCTACGAGAATTCAAGATTTGGACTTACGATAAATCAGAAACACGAGTGTGAATCGCAAAAAAGGCCTAATCTCCGTTCAATCTCGTGTTCTTGGCAGACGAGTGATCTATATAGAAAAATAATAAACCTTTGTGTATCAGTTTGTAGCGTTTTTGAATTCGAATTATCTTGAAACGTAAACTAACAAATTTTGAGGGGGAGTTGAAATTTTTTTGGTCGATTCCAAAAGTTCATTATTGAAAATGATAAACCAAAAAAATTAGTCCAAGTCAAAATTTTCGAAATTCTCCCGTAATAAACAACGCTATCGAGGTGCACATCGAGATTGACGCGAAATAAAACAAGATTCTCTAGGCATTTATCGCTTCTTAGTCGATCAAGTATATTACTTCTCAAGGATTATAATAAGAATACCTCCAAGATCAAATTTCCACTCGAATTTTACGTTTTAGACCTTCTTGAACAATTTTGGATCCGTTTCTGTCTATCAAACAGGTCTGTGTGTGTCTGCAAATCCTTCTAAAATGCAAAAGTAATACGAAGGTACTGTCCTATTTTGGTGAAATTTTCAGCGGTTATGCGGGCTGGAGTAATGCGAAGGTAATCCTTGAAAATCAAAGTCCAAGTATAAGGTTTAAAGTCAAATTTAAACATTTTACAGTTTTTTTAAGACCACCATTTTTTAGGTTTATTCTTTGCCCATGAGGGGCTCAACGGTAAAATACTACCCCATGGGGTAATATTGAGATATGATGATCACATCTTCACATGATCACCTCTTTTTGACCGACTTCATGCGCGGCGAAGACGCGCCGAAGGAAGGGTGTATACAGTTCGGTGTGTCATGGGACGACGATTTTTTTTTTGACATTTTATGTCTTTACTATGGCACATAAATGAAAAATCGTCACGCGGGGAGCGTTATGAGGGGAGCGTTACGCGGAAATTTCTGATGATTTTCACGTACAACCAATCGTTCCTAGGGAAAACTAACTTCCTCATTTTCCACCCCACAAAAATCGTTCACCACTCATTGGAAAGCTCTCAATTTATTAAACATAAGACATAAAATGTCTCTCGTGGTTGCGTACTTGTACGAAAGCTGTATCCACCGTTTGTGTTTCTTTACTTTCCCCTTCTTTCCAACAGTCGACAGTTTGTTTTTTTAAACTCCCCTCAAAGACAAATAGACAAAATCCTCCCCTACATGACAAAATCGCAAGCCGCCCGCCGCAGACGCGCCAGGGAAATCTCACCTTTAGAATTACTAGGGGGGGCAGAATTTCTAGGCAACAAGTTTGCCTCGTTGGCCTGTGTTCTCTGAAAACTTACAAAATATTTGTATAGCACCCTGAAAAAACAACATTACACGACCGTTGAACATTATAGTGAGTGTGCTTACTCTATAAGTTTGTGGTGTCAAGAAGAGTATTTTTTGAGATGTATTAATAATATTTAACCGAGAGATTGATTGCATAATTTTAACGCTTCGTAGTGTGTGCCACTCTCACAAGGCGAACTATTCAGTCATATAGCTAATTTTTCGATTTTCTTAACCATATTTTCCTTCATTTGACATAAAAACTCGAAAAAGAAGGTCGAAATCTTCAAAACTACTTGCTTCACGCGAGAAACGAGACAACTTCAAAGGCTAGTTTTCTTCGTTCAATCGATTCAAAATGTGGAAGAAGCTTGTGAATTCGTTGCTTAGGTTAGCCTTTCTCTAAAAGGAGGTCTATGTTAATGTTTCTTCGTGTGATTCATTTCTGTATGTTTGTACCACTAGCATTTTTTTATTCGGGCACCAATCTGCCTGATTCTTTTTGAAAAGTGTTCTACAAGTATCCATAGTGGTCCCGTTTCAATCAGATTTCATTTTGCTTTGTTCAAAGTATCGAAATTTTGTGAAAATAGTTCAAAAAACGTGGTTTTCGGGGAGATTGTTCCGCATCCTCTCCCCCCGCCCGACTCTTCGAAGCCACCCACCCTGCTCGTCCCCCCCCCCCCCGCCACCGCCCGTCCCATCCGGCATATTCTCGGACGCCTGCCGTCCCTCAACTAATTCATAGGGGACCACCCTCTCATTCATTGAGACGTCATAAACATTCGAAAAATTAAAATTTGTAGAAAAAGGTCTACTCACGCTAGAAGGTCGTGGTTGGTGCCAAAATTCTCAGAATGAAGTCTTGTTTAGATTAAAAATAACAATAAACAGTTTTTCCGACCCTCGCGCACACCCCATTATAAATTTTGACTTTGACTTTTTTTTCACTTTCACTAATGGCTTCCAAAAATTGTGGTTTCCACAAAACGGATAAGAAATTCAACTCTCTTACCAACGGTGTAATCAGATTTGAATTTGCATGAGAAATAAGGGAGTTATGACTTAGTGCCACAAGATCGAAAACACGAAAAAAGTTCATTTGCAGAAATAAGGAGTTGAGGAGGATTCATTGGGAAATTTTAATGCTGGTTGCTAATGAAAAACGGATTGGAAATTTACCGCTGTTTTTCAACGTTGTAATCAGGTTTGAATTTGCATGAGAAATAAGGGAGTTATATATATTGGTAAGAGGCATTTTTGTCGAAAATTAGTTGTAGTGCTGACCTTTCAAGTGTGGTCCATCTCAATGATAGATATTCTGTATATAATTTGGAACCACTGCCTCGAAGTGAATCCCGAAACCCTGGCCGACCACGAACGGTCTCTAATAAACACACCTTCCACTTCGTCAGTGGTCAACACCCTCGGTCTCATTTTTCCCTGGCGCGAGTGACAGGTAGAAAAAGGACGACGTTTTTGGAACTGTAATACACAAGGGCACCTGACCAAGCCAGCCGCTTTCTTTCAATCGTAACACTGTACAAGCATCCTACGAAAAAGGTGTATAATGAGGGACTGATCCTTCGTTAAAGCAAGGAGTCACTAGCGCTCTCGGGAGTTTTAGTTAGGTACTACCTATCCAATCTTTCATGTCTGACCATTCTGCTACAACCAAATAGTAGATGGAATGTAGCAGTAAAACGCATACCAAGTGGGTATGGCACATAGCTTCCTCGTATCCATAACCCGATTGTATAGATCAATCTCTAAGTACTTTCCACTACCCTCATAGGGGACCATCTAAACGCTAATCTGAACAATACTGAGAAATTCTTCGAAATGGGATGGAAAATGTAGAAGTTTTGACTGTTACAAGGAATTCACGTTTGCGCATGCGCAGAGGCTACTATCAGTCCGGGAGTGATGAATTTCATTGGGGACCACCTACAACCTATACTCTTGCCTTTATTTAAAGAGCTCTGGACCGCGGGTTCCAAAACCCCTTCCCTGCCAAGAGGTGGCAACGTTGCAAGGTGCTCACCTTGGGGTCTCAACTCACAACCCTTCGCGGTCAAAACCCATCATCCCTCTTCCTTCTTCCTCTTCTATCAACATACAATTTAATTATTTATCGTTCGGTGAACATTTTTTGTAATTTAAATTCGTAACGTACTAATTATTCTGATGAAAATGAGTCCAAATTTCCTGTAATTCGGCGAAGAGGGCGTAATTCGTTTGGGTGGATTGGCCAGGAGAGGGCTGCTGAGTTTTAATCGTACCTGCCTCGAGTTTATACTCGATATGTTCAATTTTTCTCGCTGATCACGATTTTGGTGATGGGATGATCGAAATAATTTGTGAATCAAGTGTGCATTTGCAGAAGAGGGTAAACTGTTGGGGGGGGGGGGGGGTTCACGGGCGGAGGGGTCGCGCAGGTATACCTCGACCTTCCGCTGGGGCTCGGATTCTTGCAGTGATGCCGAACCTTCGAGGCCTTCAAAAATCCCAGAGCTCTTTAAATAAAGGCAAGAGTATAATCCGTATAATCCCTGAAAATTTCATCGAAATTTGATCGAAAATGTGGAAGTTATGGCTGTGGCAAGGATTTCATGACAGACACGGAACGAAAATTGATCAGAAAGGTCTGAAACGTAAAACGCGAGTGGAAATTTCGATTTTGGAGAACTTTTTTTTTCAACCTTGAAAAGTGAAAACAAAGCTTCCAAAATTGGTAAAATTACTCAAATTTAGTCCTTTTTCTTTGGAAACAACCCTTCTGAATTTTACCATAGATTTTAGTGATTTTTGAATGTTGTTATGAGTGTTTTTGTACTTTTTGCTTATTGTTGACTAATTTTACTACTTATTTGTCATTTTATTTTTCTTATGATCTTGACATTACCTGTGGTGAACACCTGTAATCATCAAGGGAGCAGGTGTGTTTTGTGATTTAAATAAATAAAAAATAAAAACCCTTCTGAATAGTCAGTTAAATGTTGAAATTTTTGTAATTTCAAAATCTTTATTTGTTGATAAATGATATTTTTATCCGAACTTTATCGTAAATTCTGTTTTTTTCAGCTCGTGCTTCAAGCAGTACCTCTCGTATTGGAGGGACAAGGACAATGCGTCGAGTGGCTGGCGTCAGATGGCAGCACCGTCTCCTGCTCTTACCTGTCGGGAGACGTCAACGTTTGGGATGCAACGTCTGGAGAACGTCTGTCCCACATTGACAGGAAAGCGTAAGATACATTATTTCGTTAGTTTTTGTTACTACAAATTACAAAACATAGTAATGAGACTATTTCATAGCTTCCGAATCATTTTTGATCACATAATATTTTTTTACAGGTATTTCGCCCAAAAGTACGAAGAGCAGCGGCTGAGTTTGAACGAATCTGGTGAAATGGGAGATTTTGATTCTTGTAGCAGTGTATATGAACCAGTTCCACGGTAGGTTATATTGATTTATTGAGGTGATGAAATTGCTTAGTAATAGCGTCATTTTGTTAAAAAAACGTAAAATGAAATCTGGGGGACACCTCCGGACCTGCGGGTCGTTCATGTTATGGTCAAGGATCAAACCAATGAAACACAGAATGTGGTTTTGTCATCAAAGATAACTCGGTTTTTCGCTAGGAGCATCTAGGATAAGAAAGTGGTAGCCGAAGCGCTATCTAGCGACGATTTGATGAACCTTCCATTCTTCCTCTGGCAAGATGAATCCACCTCCGTTATCGCCCGGAAGTAATGTCTGTAGATCCCTGTAGGGAACCTGAAATGGGTTGAATGGGTTTTCTTTTATATTTTTATGGATTTTATTTAACATGTTTTCTCTTGAATTATTATATAGGGTACAAGTCATTATTAAATGTTCAATATCACCAGTTGGGTGACCACAGTCACAAGATTCGTCCTCCCTAAGTCTAATTCGATGAAGATACAGGGTGGCGCAGATAACTTGACCACATTTGTTTTTGTTGCCATGAGCTTAATATTGGAGGAAAAAAAATGAAGTCGCTGTGTAGATGAGGAATGGAAGTTTTTTATTCATATTGAAAAAATTTAATTGTGGAAGATAACATCCAGCAAATGGCCTCCGTTACGATTTACGCACTCTTCAAGGCGCTCCCTGAAGCTGCGCATCACGTTTTCCAAAACATTCTCTGGAATGCGGGCGATTTCACGGCGAATGGCGTCCTTCAATTCGGCAAGCGATCGAGGTTTGTCGACGTAGACTTTTGACTTCAGGTATCCCTACAAGAAAAAGTCGCATGGCGTGAGGTCGGGGGAGCGAGGAGGCCACGGAATGTCACCATTCCGGGAAATCACTCAACCGGGGAAAATTTGCCTAACTCGATCCATGGAAATTCGAGCAGTGTGCGCTGTGGCGCCGTCCTGCTGGAACCATATTCGTTCAGTGTCCCACTCATTTTCCTCCAAATAGGGAACAAAAAAATCATCGAGCATCGCCACATAGCGCTGTGAATTGACGGTGACTGCTCGCCCGGTTTAGTCCTTAAAAAAAATATGGCCCGATTACGCCACCTTTGGACAATGCACACCACACAGTAACCTTGTTGCTGTGAAGTGGCTGCTCGTGGTGCTCATTAGGATTTTCAGGTGCCCAATAACGGCAATTTTGTTTATTCACGTACCCATCCAAGTGAAAATGCGCTTCGTCTGATGTCATGACAATCACCTGTGGGTCCTGCAAAATTTCCAACATTCGCGTTGAGGATTGTGCCCTTTGAATGTGGTCCGTAGGAAGGATCTTCTGGACGATCATTATTTTGTACGGATGCACATGCAAATGTTCTCTCAGAATGACTTGAAGCCTATGGCGCAAAATGGCGAGTGCTTGAGCGCGTCGTCGTGTCGAGCGTCGAGGGCTGGCTTCCACTGATGCCCGAACGCGGTCGACATTCTCGGGGGTTACGACTGATGGCGTTCGTGGGGCTCTTCTTCCAACCAATACACCTTGTCCTCGGAAGGTGTCAACCCATTTTCGGATCGCACGGTTGTTTGGAGGAACTGCGCGGGGAGGAAGGTTGAAATGAGTTCGAAACGCCCGACGGGTAGCCTGAAAACTTTCATTATTTCGAAAAAAGGCCTCTACGGCGAACGCACGATGTTGAACGGACCAATTCATATTGGAAACTAAACTTCCAACCTTCCCAAACAAGTTGAGAGGTCGGGGACCCTCGTAGGTCATTCACCTCGCGAACCCTCCCTTCTACAAATGTGGTCAAGTTATCTGCGCCACCCTGTACATTGGACAGATTCCGTGGTTGGCTCTGAGTCTGCATATAATTCTAATTTCCCTTTTAGGTTTGTTCAAGTTCTTGAACCACGGTACAAAACTAATTTTTGGATTTATATTTTTATAAAATTTTCCTTTTGACCCTTGATCAAAAAACTGCTGCCAACTTGCACGAATGTAACCTTTGGATATCGCATAATATTCTTCCCTTGGCAGATTCGAGGTCATTGATTCTCCTTCACGCGCGGCGGATTTTGCTGCCTGATCTACACGTTCGTTGTGCAGTAGACCTACATGAGACTTGACCCACACGAATTGAATATTCATCCCAGCGGTCCTGCAACTGTTGACTAGACTTACTGCCTCAACAACAAGATGATTTTTGAATTTAGCCAGGAAAGGGGAGGAGAGTGTTTGTAAGGCACTGAGGGAGTCTGTACAAATTATGGCGGTTTGGAATGAAGGTTGAGTTGAAGAAAGTAGGAGTTTTAGTGCTTGAATTATTGCGATCACCTCGGAGGAATAACTGCTTGTCTCCTCCGGTAGCTTGTATCTCGTGACTACCCCAGAGTCAACATCCAAAACTGCCGAACCCACCATATCCCCTGTTTTTGAGCCGTCTGTGAACACTAATTTATATTGCTGCCACCTATGCTCGACGAATTCTACGAATTGAGCATTTATTGCTATCGTATCATCGTATCTCGTATCTCCGGAAGGTTCGTCTTATCTTCGCTAGGCAGCGCTCACCGTTGCAACACTTTCTTCCCCTAGATGCTCCTGGTTTGGGTTGTCATAGTTTTCGACGATATTAGGTACTTTTTATCACGACATGGGATAAATTATTGCCATCACCAAGAGATCTTACGACGCTTTCACGTAGAAGTGACTTTTGCTTTATTATTTTCAATAATGAACCTTTGGAATCGACCAAGAAAACAAATTTAACCCCCCCCCCATCAAAATTTGTTGGCTTACGTTTCAAGGTACGTAGAATCCGAAAATCAAAAAAAAAATTTTGGCCGTCTGTCCGCCGTACGCGGCACTTTCCCCACTTAGCATTCACCGATTTTGATGAAATTTGGTATGTAGGCTCCATTTGGGATCTAGTTGTGCCCCGAAGCTTTTGGTTGATGTAGGTCACTTCTAAGGGTTGTAAAATACGGTTTGTTAAAATTGCCCTAGCTCCAAAAATTTTGATATGAAGGTATTGTTTTTCCATCAATTTAAGATAGTATTGAATTTTTAGAGACCACGCGGAGCTCTGTAGGACAAACCGTTCGCTCCCTACGAGAATTTAAGGGTTGGACTTATTGAACATGTTGGTGGGTGGTAACAATCGCAAAGCCGTGTTCTTTGCAGACGAGCGATCTATATAGAAGAATAATAAACCATTGTTTAATCATTTGCTGCGTTTTTGTTTGTTTTTGGGACGGAGGACCTCAGTCACTTAGAACATAAATTTGATCTATTGTGGCAAAAAACGTGATCTACGTGACTTTTTCACTTAAACCAAATAACCTCCGAACAAATACATTGTTCCTTGTTAAAAAAAAAAAAAAAAATACTTTTATTTATTCTATAGGCCTTTTATGTTGTGTATTATAAAATCTATTTTTTGTTCGCTCAGCGGGAGGCTTTATTCGTGTCCGGATTCGGATCGAAGTTATCTTCAAAGGGTGCCGGATTTGTCGAAATCCATCAACACGAATTTCACCAAAATCTCCCCTCAGCCTCGTCGTGACAAAGACTACAGCGAGACTGGTTTCGACTATGGTTCCACCGTTCGGATGCTTTACGCTGCCCAAGTAAGTATGTTTGTTACATCAAAGCTAACATTTGGCTGTATAAATAATAACATAATCGTCCATCTTCTCGCTGTTTATCACCAAGTTCCTCTCTCTTGAAATTCAGGCGGACGGTGAGTGGAACCACGAAGATCAAGAAGAGGGTCTATTCGACCATTGTCCGTCCATTTGGTGCATGGACTCCGCCGAAAATCTGGTCGCCCTGGGAACTTCCAACGGCAGCGTCGAATTCTGGGAAGCTACGACTGGAAAGCTAAAGGTACCTCGCATAACTCGTTTAAAGCAGAGATAAAGGTGGTATTCGAGATTAATCATTCAGATAACACGGTGGAACTTTCCGCTTGGAGCGCTGGGGTCTGTGGATGACCTTACAAAGTTTCTGGCGAAGGCACTTCTCACATTTGGTCGTCCAGATGAGTGAATGTGGCATTTCTGATTCACCAAGAATCATTCATTTAGCCTGAGCTTGAATAAGGGGCTTCCGAGTCTCAAAAATAATTATTCTTCAACCCTAATTGGACCATGGTGACACTGGTGTCACCGAAAAGATCGTAGGAATTCCACACCTCACCCAAGGTATCACAGGAGTAACACTATGTTTTAATTACAATGGTCAAAGTTGAATTTTTGAACCATTTTTCGTTGATGCTCGTTGATTCAACCCACCCACCATGGCGGCTTCCCGATACCAGACCGCCATCGCCAGAATAAACGGCCACAAACGGCCACCCATCCCACCGACAAAGGCCAGCAACTTCGCAAAAGCGAATTCGAGAGCTGCCACCCGTGGCCAATCGAGCGCCCCCACCCAAACAAAGGGTAGACCCAAACAATAAATAAATATCAAAATAATTCACTCAAACAATCATTCAATAAATTACAGACACACTAGCACACACATACAATCACACAGTTTACAACTAAGTTACAAAAAAAGAACATTGAAGAGAGACAAAACTATATTACAAAATATATCACAGTATTCTGAACAGAGTACTTTTTAAAAACATTCCTCTGTCAGCCTTACAGAACAATTACAAAGAAAACAAAAACATAGGGTAAGCAATCACCATGTCATTAAATCCTCAAGTACCTACTACGTATATCACACGTTTGAAAAAAGGCGGCCCTCTCTTAACGCACACACACTTATGCCGCGCACGTGTGTGAGTAGTATTTTGTAGTATCCATGAGGTCATCCAAGGGTTTCATCGCTTCTCTGTGCATGGATACTTTTTTCAAAGACAGTTGGCTAGCTACGTCACACCATTCCAATCTTTCCTTAGCTTCTCTGATTTTTTAAAAACATTTTCTCGACAAACAGACCCGATTACCGTTATTCCTGAGCCATACTCTTTTGAAAAAAAATTGTAATAATTGACTGAAATACCCCATTGGCCTAACTACGACATTTGGTCCCTTCTAGTTATTTGCACTGTGGCTTGGTGATGTTGGAATGTTCTCGATGTTTATTTACCAGTTTGATTTACCCAGGGCATATACGATGACAAGACCAGTATCGGGGTGACGTGCATCAAACTCGTATCTTCAAGATGTGTGATAGCAAGACTGAATGGGGGCCTGGAAGTGTACACCGTCGAATGGTCTTGTCCAGGCCCCAATCCATCCTATAGAAGAAGTAAGTGGAACGTTTCTGCTTCATCAATTATGTTTTCTTAGGAGGTTCAGAAATCAGATTGATAAATGTTGTGTTAAGGTCCGTTTTTCAAGGCATGTCGACTTGACGGTGACCCTCGGGGTCTTTCAGGGAAGGGAGTCCCAGGCAGGGGCGTGGCGTCCATAAGGCCACTCTGGGTCTAGCCCCGGCAAAATTTCTCTCTCTGTAAGCTAGATTTTTACCCCAAAGATGGAAAAACTCCCCTCAAAAAGTGTTCTTCCCCAAAGTAGAAAAATTCCCTAGCAGAAAGTTTTTTTCCTCAAAACTCACTCATGATCCATGGAAGGATGGATCTTTTACAAGTGTGAAATAATTCTACACTGACATGCAGTTATTATGTCAAGTATCCATGGTGAAACCTGGAGCTAGCTTCCATGCCTACTACTAGGTCCATGCCCAAGGCTGCCTCCACAGCCAGCAACTAGAGAGAAGAAGAAGAAGAAGAAGTAGGATGAAGTAGGAATTTCCATGATCTGGGGCTAGACCCTGGATGAGAGCCGATAGGCAGCCAGGTGCTTGTCAGTACCACAACTTTTCTCAATATGGTACCTAAAGAGGCGATGCAAAAGACCATTAAAAGTCTTAAAGGGAATATGACCCTGGAAAAGCATTCAAGAGACATTTCGACTAATAAGTCAGAATTTTTTAAGCCTTTTTTTTCTATGATCTCGTCTTTATAATGAAGAAATTATGTGCTTTTCGTTTTAAAAAATGAACATTTTATGTTTTAGTAACAAATTAACATTTTTTTATCTTTTTGAGTTCCAAAAATGAATTTTTTTCCATCATTATAACTGGAATGAAGTAGTTGAGATGTGATTGTTTCCCACTTTGTCCTCCATTTGACACAAAATTAGGTATGTGTGATCCTAGGGTCAAGTTCTTGTATTTTCTGGTTTGATGCCCCACCGCTTTCGGAGGTCACCCAACGCCCCTGGTCCCAGACACGACTTTATCGAGGCATGTCTACCTCAGCTGCTTACCATCAGCCTTCAGTATTGTAACAGCTTGATAAGTTGATCTTTGAAGAAGGAGCATCTCCAACATCTGCATTGGATGGATGTTTGTTCCATTCAAAACCACAAGAGACCGTCATTTGCATCAATCAATTTCTCAGCACGTTGAGCATCCAGCATACTCGTATTTCCTTATATTGATGGCTACCTTTAGCTGATATATTTATTAAGGACTTTTTTCGCTTCTGCTTCTTGGAGTTGTTGCATCTTCTGTAAACTATGATGTTTCCTTAAAATAATACAAGTGGCAGTCAGTTGCGTCAATTGCATCAATTGCTCTGTTTCTTAAAAAAATTATGTCCTGTTTTCCTATTTCAGTTAAATTAGGACACAACTAGACTTAATTCGTGTAGTTTGGAAGTGTTGAATAATCCAAACAGTGTTTTTGGCATCAAAATTAGCTATCAACGCCTTCCTGCCACGTTTTGGTGAAATGTCTTCAAGTCCTAAAGTTTTTCCTGTTTCCAGGTGGTACGGGAGGCCATTCGCGGGCTGCCAGTACCGGAGCGTTCGACTTCGTTGGGGGTCTTCTCAACACGAATAGCGGAGACTCTGAGGAGCTGCGGATCGGAAGGGGGCGTGCCGTACGGGCGCACCAACAGCCAATTACCGTCCTCCAAGCGCAGGCTGGCCGGATTCTGACCGGCAGTCGAGATCACACTCTCAAGGTATTGCTAAGTGACGTCTATTCAAATCCCTTTTCACGTTATCGTACTTTTGCTTTGATAATATCGTCGGCAAATTGACAAAGGGACGTATCTGCAAATTTGTAGTTCTGAGATATTATCGATCAAAGGTTCTCAGCTGTCCTAAAAATCACCTGACGGAAATTTTAAACCGCTCATCGACTAATTCAACTCGGGTTGCTTCATTTTAGGCCTTGACGTGTAATCAAAAACACTTACGTCTTCCTGTCAGAGCGCCTTTTGCTATCATTACAGTTACGACCCCTGGTGATTTCACTGTTCTATTGCATCCAGTGAGTAATTAATTTCATTGCAACAATTTTATTCATCGTATTTCATGATTACTGGCTCACTGACTAATAATTAGTCTAATTATAAGTTAACAATAATTAGACTAATAATTATTATTAAGAACTGTGGTAGTTTGAGAAACAACTGGAAAAACGCTATAAGCCGTTGCTGTATTGATCAAACTAGAAAGTTTTATGACTGTTGAGAAAGCAATCGCTCATCCACTGCATTCGTACCATAAAAATATTCCTTTGTGAAGATTATACTACTCCCTTACCTTTTATTCATTTGAATGCTTTTTTTGTTTCTTCAGCGACCGTTAAATAATTATTTCAACAATTATTGTTGAAAAGCGAAGAAACCGAAGAGAAAATAGAATGAATAATTGTTTTATACGAGAAACTAACTAAAACTAGGTACCAAGTAGTTGAAAGGATCACGGAAAAATTAATAAAGATAGGAACTATTAAAATCATTGAAAATAATCTTTGTTTGAAACTCTCATTTTCAACCACTAAAAGCTGACCAGGCCACTGCACTTTCACTCTTCTTCCTCTTCGTACTCTGAGTCTTCATCCTGGTCAGGTTCAGGCAACCTGTCCTCAACTTCAGCAGAAGGTTGAAGACTTAGGTAGTAAAGCCCGGCTTTCCTACATGCGTCTCGCCGCTGCGGCTGCGGCTCTCGTTCAGCCGCATTGACTCCTTCAATGTATTGCATATGTGGCCTCTTTCCTACATGCGGCTGTGCCGCTGCATCTGCGGCTGTTGGAGCGCGTCTGCGGCTGGACTGCTCTAAGGACCAGTGCCTAGCTGCGGCCGGGATATGCAAACCCGCATCGTACGTCTCCCTCTCTTCAAAAATGGGTACCTATCACGGACGATAAATGTGAATTACAGACTTCGCACTATTTACTTTTTGTCCTCCAGTGACAACAGTTCCCTAACTTTTTCGAAGTGTTCAGTATGTTTACGACAGAGGAGGACGAGGTACTCGTGGGGTTGGTTGAAAAAATGTTTCTTCGACGAGTGAAGCTACGAAGTTGAATTGGCTGAAATTTAGCCGGAAGAAGTTCCGGAACTTCACTTCATCACTATTCAAATGATCTTTTACCAAAACATGAAAAGCCCATGAGAATGCTTGAGCCGCATGGCCGTTGCGTCCAGACGCGTGTAGGAAAGATACTACCCCCCTGCGGCAGCCGCAAGCTCTGCGGCTCAATGTGATCGCGAGCCGCAGCCGCTGCGGCCAGACGCGAGTAGGAAAGCCGACCTGGTGGTATTCTGCCGGAACTTGACGTCGGAAATTTGCAGTTTTTGTCGATACGCTCTTGGCAGAGAGTCGTTGCTGGTCCGGCGTCGACCTTTGGGGGACTGGTAATTTACCGTCTTGAATTCTCCCTCGTAGTCATCTTTGTATTTTATTTCCACTGAGCCTGCGTCAGATTTTGAGTACACAATCATGCAGACCTTCCGCCAAGGAATGGCCTTCTTTAGTATCTGTGACACGGCTGCGAAGTCCAAAATCTGGTCGTAAGTCAGGGAAGTTACTTCGAAGGGGCGAGGGTTTGTTCGAGTGCAGCGAATGACTTGTGCCCATTCCTCCGGAGTGTAAACTGGTGCGTACTTCGATTTCTTCTCAATTTTGAAATGCATAGAATCACATTCCATTTCGGAATGACCTACTTCGAAAAATGTATGGCGATTGGTTTTCAGTGATGATGTGGTTGTTAGCAAATGCGCTCATCGAGAGGCCTCTCAGGGGATCGTTGAAAAAGGACGCAATTGGCACGCGCCCGTCACAGGAACATGACAGAAGGGCGTATCTGCCGCTTACGCCTTTTTGTCAGATAGGGGATTCAGATACGTCCCTTTGTCATTGCGGAAATTGCGACTGTGGCAGATACGTCCCTTGGTTACGGATTTTTTCTTGGGTTTCGAAGGGGTTAAACGCCTGGAGGTTATCATAATTTGATAGAGACGAGCGTTCTGGTATCTGAAATGAAGTTATCTAAAAATGTCAAAATTTGTAGACGTACTGTGAAGTCCTTAGGAGGTTGGTAGCAGTAATTAAGGGGGTCTAAGGTGGTTGGCGTTCCGGGTTAGTCTAATCTCTTACGAACCTGCGCTCCCCCCCCCCCCCCGTCTGTAGGAGCAACAGTGCTACCCACCACCCCAGTTCCTCCCCCAGCTATTTCATAGCTAGTCAGTTTTCTTCAACAGTTTTCCCCATTTTTCTCAATAAATAATCATCCAATTTTTATATTTTATATGGCATTCTTTTTATTTTTATGATCTCTACATCCAGTGTGTAGGTACATACAATCGAAGGTGAAAACAAGCCTTTGAAGAGGTCGTTTCTCTCGAGTAAACCAACAAGTTTCGATGATTTTAACGTTCATTTACGACTTTTTCAAACAATCGAAGGTGAAAACAAGCCTTTGAAGAGGTCATTTCTCTCGAGTAAACCAACAAGTTTCGAAGATTTTAACGTTCATTTACGATTTTTTCAAACAATCGAAGGTGAAAACAAGCCTTTGAAGAGGTCATTTTTCTCGAGGAAACCAACAAGTTTCGATGTTTTTTACGTTCATTTACGACTTTTTCAAACAATCGAAGGTGAAAACAAGCCTTTGAAGAGGTCATTTCTCTCGAGTAAACCAACAAGTTTCGAAGATTTTAACGTTCATTTACGATTTTTTCAAACAATCGAAGGTGAAAACAAGCCTTTGAAGAGGTCATTTTTCTCGAGGAAACCAACAAGTTTCGATGTTTTTTACGTTCATTTACGACGTTTTCAAACAAACGAAGGCGAAAAATAGCCTTTGAATTGGTTGTTTCTCTCGAGTAAACCGTAGCTTCTGTGCGTGCGCAAACGTAAAATAAAATCCTTGTAACAGCCATAACACTTGTATTTTCCATTCGAATTTGATGAAATTTTCTAGTACTGTTCAGATTGGCTTGTATATGGCCCCCTATGAAAATCATCTCCCCAGACTAATAGTAGTTGCTGCGCAAGCGCAAACGTGAATTCCTTGTATCATCCATAAATTCTATAATCTCCATCTGATCATGACGAAATTCCTCAGGATTGTCCAGATTAGGTTGTAGATGGTCCCCATGAGGGTAGTGAAAGGTACTTAGTGACTGATGTTATGAGATTAACTACTATGCATCGGATCATCTATACAATCGGGTTATGTATTTGAGGAAACTATGTGCCACACCCACTTGGCAGGCGAGCATTCTACCACTGAACCAGTGCTGCACCAGTCTGTTGTGGGCACTCAGAGGTCTGCCTGCATTTATACTGACAGTGAGGTTTCATTGGCTTTACTGAGGAATCACCGGATCCATTTGCCCACTGTGGAACGTGTAAAGCCGCGTCCACACTTGCAACATTCGGCCGCTCCGAACCTCGCTCCGATCCTCTGGCAGGATCGGGGCGGCGAAACTTCAAAGGAAAAAGGATCGGAGGAGCGGAGCGCAGTCCGATCGCTCCGTTGGCGGTTTTTCATCTTGCATCAAAGGAATGATCGGAGCAGGGTGAGCCTAGTGTGGTCTTTGATGCGCCGCTTCGCTCCCCCGAACATTCCCCCACTCTTCAATAATTTCGTGAAGTGTCGTGCATTTTTTTTCATTTTCCTCACTTTGCATTTGCTGTAGCAGTGGAGTGGACGAAGGAAGAAACTTTTTCGTTGATTGATGAATTCAAAGCAAGAGGGTTGTTGTGGGACCCCAAAAACCCACAATATTTTAATAAACTTAAAAAACGGGACGCCTGAGAAGAGCTTTCCAAGCAAGTTGGAAACTTGAGCTCAGCCAACAGGGTTTTTTCACGATTTAAATGAAATTTTGTGGTCCACCGACGCGATTTTCTAATTTGAAAAAAAAAATGGAATCCATCATTATGTATGTAAGCAGCTGCGGCCACTTGAAGTTGAGATGCCATGCCTGAGGACTGAAGAGCGCTCGATTCTCCCGATCGCCCTCCGAGGTTCGGAGCGAGGTTTGGAGCGCTGCGATGTTCGGGGCAAAAGATCGGAGCAAGGTTCGGAGCGGCCGAATGTTGCAAGTGTGGACGCGGCTTAAGACGCCTCTTATTCAACCTACGTGGCAGTTGGGTGATTGGGTTGTTGTGGGTGAAAGCACATGTGGGCGTGCTGGGTAATGAGGCAGCTGGTATTCTCGCGAAGGAAGCAGCTGGCGAGATGGACCTTCCCGAATCATTTTCCTCTGCGCCACGGACATTTGTCCGGCGAGTTCTACATGAGGGCACGTTGTCTTCATGGAATGAGTTGTGGATCCTCAATGATGACACGGCACAACATACTAAGCGCTTCTTCCCTTCAGTTTATGCCAGATTGAAGGCACAACTCAAGGTGAACCATAAGCTTATACAAGCATTGTCGGCGCATGGTAAGAATAGGGCCTACCTCAGAAGAATAGGAATCGTGGCTGACGACACCTGTCCCTGCAGCGAAGGGGTCCCACAGACATGGGAACATCTAATCGTCGACTGTGTCTTGTTCGAGCCGCAGCGGTCACGCTCAATCAGGAAATCAGTGCTGGGTGGTTCTGGTTGGCCCGTGGACTTTCCTGCGTTAGTCACTAAATACATGAATGAATTTACAGACTACATAAGCGACATTAATTTTGATTTATTTTAGAAATTGTATATTATTTCAATGTTATAATCATCTATTTATTAACTTTATTTAATAATTTATTTACTTGAACAAGTAAAGTTATTTTGATATAGATATAAGCTGTAAATATCATTAAAACAGTATGTATAAATTGCCTGTAGACAGCAATGGGAGCAGGCATTTGTATTAAAAATTAATTTAAAAAAAAACCCACTTGGCAGACGTTTGTTTTTTCGGGGAATCGCTGGACTCCTGAGATTACAATTGGTGTCTTTTTCAGACATTGATATTTCTCATTTCTTCTCTTTTCTGGAGGCAGGTCAGTTGATAGTTTGCTGAACCTCTGAGTTTAGAATTCTGCTTAGGAATGATGACGTGCAGCTCATCACGCGTTCGCACTTCATCAAATTTCCGTTGAATTCATTTCAGGTGTTCAGCTTGGTGGACGAACTGTTGGTCTTCACTCTTCACGGGCATTGCGGGCCCATCACGGCGCTGTTCATCGACAACGTCAATCCGTTGACGGCAGGATCCGGAAGCCACGATGGAATGGTCTGCGTGTGGGACCTCCTTACAGGTGAATTTCGTTTACCGCGCTGCAGCAGGACCTCTAGTCTGCTGGATTAAGTCTGGAACATAGCAGCGTTTTTAAGTTTATTACGTTTATTCAAATAATCAATAATTATGTATACATTTGAAAGTATAACAAATATATGTTTTTATTCTAGGCGCGTGCGTTTACTCTTTGGAGGCACACGATGGTCCTGTGACAGCCATGACTTATTCGTCCAGCTACGTTCTCAGTCTCGGGGCTGATGAGAGGCTTTGCGTTTGGGATCGGTTCCAGGGTCACCTCCTCAACACCGTTCTCCTCGTAAGTTAGCAAACGATTCTAGCCGAGCTTTTGCCTGCCAGGGATTTGGCGAGTGCTGTGTAAACGGGTTCGCTGTTGTTGCACTCGTATCCGCACTTAGTCTAATCGTCGGAGAGATTCACTGATATACCAAGTTCTGTTACCGCCATTGTTAAATTGAATTTCCAGCTGTTGTTTCACTCTATCGAACAACTTACTACTTAATTAATAGCTTTTATTTTATCGTTTATTTTCAGGCACAAGCCTACTGCACGAGCATGACAATGCTCACGCACAATCTTCTTATTACTTCAAAACAGGTGAGATGAATTCCTTCATTATTTCCCGCGATTGTAGATAATAACATGGAAAAGTTTTGTGCTTATGTCGTCCGTTGTCTTCCTTGTGCTAGGGTTGATGTTCAGTTTTATTTGTGTTTTTAGCAGATTATAATTACATTGTGTGCTGGGCACAACATTCTCATGTACCTCATGACACTCCATCCACTTCCCTATCTGGACTCATTGCTCCTCCGTGCCTCATGATCTGTCAGGTGGTATTGTACTCACGAATTCGGTGTATTTTCAGGGTTCTCTAGTGATATGGGACGTCCGAAGCGGGGATCCTGTGCGCCTGGTGAAACTGGGACACAACGACTCCACCGTCTGCGTCTCAACTATCCTTCCACTCCGTGACGCTGTGGCCTGTGACTACGGCAACTCACTTCGCGTCGTTCGTTTCCCCCTCGTTAGAGACAAATCAGACTGAATAAAGGTGAGTTTTTATCGGGCTATAATATTGTAGAAAGCAATATTATGAAACTTATTGTAAAGAAATGGAACATGACATGATTGAAGGTGCAAGATATGATTTTGTGGCGGAAGGATGCGACTAATGATACAGGAGCATCTAGGGAGAGAAATTGGTGGAACGGCCTGAGCGCTGCCTGGCGACGATTAGATGAACCTTCCGGAGCTCAAGACATATGTTATCTCCCTTATCAGTCGCCCAATGTGATGTAGGCGATTCCTAAAGCCGGGTTCTGTCTTCTGTAAAACGGAGTGAGCTTCGCAGATGTCAACTAACTCCCATCCCTAACTAATTTGAAAATTATATATTTTACGGTACGGTAGGCAGCTCCCTCATTAACTGGTGAGCCTCTTGTCGGCCCCTTGGTAAAGTGGAGGTTACAAACCTTTCATTACCACCTGGATTTTTTGTTTACAACATGTTTCGTGCTTCCATGGTGATTGTTCGCGTCCTATCGCAAAGAAAGTTATTTACCCTGCGAATATTTACAATTTCTGAGCACGTTGATGACGAAATACTTCGAGTTGTGAACGAAGGGTGTGGTGGAGGTGAAATCGGGGAAGAAGACTTCGCAGTGTTTGCTGATTACTTCAACAATGACTGGAAGTAATCGGCAAAAGCATAAGGAAACTGGCAAACGGAAGCAAAAACGCTAAACCTGAATTTTTGGTATTTTTTTAGAATTTTAACTTTGATTGTTCCGTTTTTTTCTATTGGATTTCATTTTTTCGTTATTGTAATTTTGTATTATTCCGTTTTTTTCAATTGGATTACATACAGCATAATGTGAAGTGAATTTAGCAGTTTGAATCATTACTTAACTCTGAGAAATAACAAGAAGGTAGCATTTTGAAGTTTATGGTCGTTTTTCTCAAAATCCATTTTTTCTGTTTTAAAACACTGAAATGCTGCAGCTTCGTCATTTTTTGAGCTACAAGGGTGCTTTTGGTCTTAAATTCTTCATAAATCTATACAGATTGAGAAAATAGCAATAACTCCATTTCGACGAACGCCGACAAGAGGTCCCTTTTCGCTTTCCGCCTCACATATTGTTTAGTAATGCTGGATTTCAAGGGACGTCCCATTGGATGAGCCTTAGGTCAATTTAAACCAGTAGGTGAGCGATAAAACAGGCATTTTCTTATCAAAACGGCTTATTCTCATCAGTGAACCCTCTTTCGATAAACAAAATAAAATTAAAAGTTTGCCAAGTGGGTGTGGCACATAGCTTCCTCGTATCCATAACCCGATTGCATAGATGATCCGATGCATAGTCACAAAACATCAGTCTCTAAGTACCTTGCACTACCCTCATAGGGGACCATCTACACGCTAATCTGGACAATCTCAGGATATTGTTGGAAAATTTAGAAGTTATGGCTGTAACAAGGAAAAAAAAAAGAAAAAAATAGAAGAAAATTAAGAAGGAAAGGAAATTTAGAAGAAGGGGATTTTAGAAGAAAAAAATTAGAAAAAAAATTAGAAGGGGATTTTTTTAGGGGATTTTTTTTTAATTTAAGGAAATTTAGAAGTTTTGGCTGTAGTACCTTTGCTCATGCGCAGTGGCTACTATCAGTCTGGGGGCGATGTTTTTCATAGGGGACCATCTCCACCCCAACTCGCATAATTCCTGAAAATTTAATCGAAATCAGATGGGAAATATAGAAGTGATGGCTGTAACAAGGAAATATACTTTTGCGCATGTGCAGTGGCATTGGTCACTGTCAAAGAAATACAAAACACCATCAACACCAAGATAAATCCAAAGAAGGCCCCTGGATATGACCTGATCACTGGACAAGTCCTCAAACACCTTCCGCGGAAGACGCTTGTAAAGATCACACAAATCATAAATGCTTCTATCAAACTTCGGTATGTTCCACAACTGTGGAAACTTGCTGGTCATCATAATACTGAAGCCAGGTAAACCTCCTGAAGAAATAACTTCTTATAGACCGATATCACTATACCTGTACTCTCAAAACTCTTTGAAAAAGTGCTCCACAAACGACTAATAAAAATTGTGGAAGAACGAAACCTCATACCTAAACACCAGTTTGGGTTCCGCCATAAGCATTCGACTATAGATCAGGTGCACCGGATCACTCATATTATTGAACAAGCCATGGAAGACAAAAAACTTCCTCGACGTTACCCAGGCGTTCGATAAAGTCTGGCACGAGGGACTTAATCATAAGCTCAGACAAATGCTTCCAGCAAAATATGCTGAGTTGCTCCACTCATACCTATCAAATCGGTACTTCCGAATCAAACAAGATGAAGCATACTCAGAAGCAAAAATGATTCATGCTGGAGTCCCGCAAGGAAGCGTACTTGGCCCCCTCTTGTACGTCCTATACACTAGCGATCTACCCGAACACGAGGGTAACACCCTGGCATCATTTGCAGATGATACTGCAGTCCTTGCTATTGGTGAAGACAATCGCGAATCCACTTTAAAACTTAGAAGATCCATCGAGAAACTCCATGACTGGACAATTAAGTGGAGAATCAAGATGTATGTAGCCAAATCAGTCCATGTTGATTTTACCAACCGCCATATCAAACATATACCAATATATCTTAATGGCAAAGTCATCCCTTATGCTAACAAGGCAAAATATCTGGGTATGACTCTGGATACGAAACTCCGCTGGAGGGTGCATGTGAAAAATAAAAGAACAGAACTGGACATCAAACTCCGAAAAATGTATTGGTTGGTTGGTAGACGATCAAAATTGTCAATACAGAACAAACTAACCTTATACAATCAGGTCCTTAAGCCAGTCTGGACATATGGTGCACAACTGTGGGGCTGCACCTCTCAAAGCAATCGTGACATTATACAGCGTTTTCAGAACAAAGTACTGCGCTCATGCGTTGATGCGTATTGGTACTCAACCAATGACGACATCCATAAGGACCTTAAAATTCCCTCAATAAATGAAGTCATCAAAACTCAAGCAATAGCCCATCACCAGAGGCTACAAGGTCATATCAACGAGGAGGCTGTGAAGTTGCTGGATGTTGATGATCTACTCAGGCGGCTGAAAAGACGAAAACCTCACGATCTGTGGCAGTAGGGAGTGGTGTTTTCATGAAGTTGTTCAGTGAGTGTTGTGCTGTGCGCTCCTGTGAATCTTGTGCGTCAAAAGACACATAAAATAGCCGACAAATGTAGTATGGAGGTGTGCTATGTACCACACTCTCTTTTCAGTTATTTATATACATTGTCACAGAAATGTTGCTAATAAGTTGAATTACTTGGTGCAATAAATATAATTTGAAAGAAAAAAAAAAATGTGCAGTGGCTACTATCAGTCTGGGGGCGATGTTTTTCATAGGGGACCATCTACTCGCCAACCCGCAAAGTCCCTGAAAATGTCATCGAAATCAGATGAGAATTGTAGAAGTTATGGCTGTGGCAAGGATTTCATGACAGACAGACAGTCACGGAACCCAAATTGTTCAGTCTGAAACGTAAAACGCGAGAGGAAATTTTGATTTTGGAGAACATTTTTTTTTCAACCTTGAAAAATGAATACAAAGCTTCCGCTACCTCGGTAGACTCGGAAGCAAAACCTTTACAATGATGATAACCTCAAGGTGCGGTTACTTCACGAAATGTTCATTTTCAATTTTTCTGTTTCGTAGAGAACCTGTTGGACACTTTTGTGGTGGATCGAGGAAGGAAAAAAGTTGACAATCGGTCCTTTGTTTCAATTTTTTGTCAAATTTCGGAATTCGATAATTATTACCTATCAGAAGTTTCAAAGAGGTAGATTAAGATGGAGGAGATTAACGATTTCTTTTTTTGTAAGATCAATTACTCAATTATCCGGATCTTCTTAAATCATTCTAACCATTCGACCGGGTTTTCTCGGTGCTTCAGTCGAAACCAGCTCGTAGCCGCTGCTATAGCTGCTGAGGTGAGAAGCTTGAAAAAGTCCGTTCAAGTTCGGGCTGCCCATCCATCCCGGAGGATATCCCTCGGGAGTCCTGTGGAAAATTTACCAAATTTTTTAATTCATTTCTTCTGTGTGTAGGTAGTTTTTTACGTCTCCTGTAAAATTAGGTTTCAGGGACTTGTCCCGTTTCTACACTCAGCGATTCATATGGTATATTCGGATTCAGCAAAAAATTTCTGATATCAATGCGTTTTTCAAAAATGAAAATTGTCCACAATTAAGATAATGGTATGCTATAATAAAAATCGAAAAAACCAGGAATCGTGTAAAAAAAAAACTTTCTAAAAGAAATTGCAACACCATTGTTCCTTTTCTTAACCACACCTTCAACTGAATGATTTCTTTGAAAATTCGCTCATTAATTCATGAATGAATGGACTTTTTTATTATTACAGAGGTCCACTCGGTATCTTCTTATCGCTAGACTGGCAAATAATGATATGCATTGTATTCTTCGTGAATAGAATTGAATTGGCCAGTGGTGAAGGGAACTAAGTGCAAAAAATCGAATATTTTTTAAATTGTAGATTTGGGTTTTCCTCGCCAAGACACATCATGTGGTGGTGAAAAGAACTAAATTTTACATCGTTTTTCTTCAATAAACAACATACTTATTATACTAAGCAGTTTCGTGAACTTTTTCACCTCAGTCTGCTTTCTCCTACGTTGAGGTACTGTTCGTGTGTGCTCCTAATTATTGTTTTAATTCGCGGTTTCTCAACCGAGCGATTCATTTTTTCAATGGGTCCCAAACATATAAGAGATGAAGCTGGACATAAACGTCAAGTAATTAAGAAAAAAAACTGCAAGGCCTTCAGTACATCAGTTATAGTGGAAAGAGTGTGCCTCCTCAAGTAACTGGACCGCCATATTCGTAAGTAGGTACCACAATATCATTTCTTAGTCACCCAACGTTTTAAAAAGATACACGTTTATTTAGCGCCAAGAAGTTGGAGGATGTTGGCAAACTAAGGGCCGTATTCACAAAACGCACTTAGTGGGGCTTTTCACTAAGTGAAGCCTGAAATCTCCACTTAGAGCCGTAATTTAGAGAAAACGCTATTCACAAACCGAACTTTAGAAGAAGCGTCACTTCAGCTCCACTTTACCGAAGCTGAACTTTCGTCGAGTTACACCCTCCGGGTAAGTTTGGCTCCTACCACACTTTACTGGCCCTTAGTACAGCTTTTGACAAGAAGTGCGTCTATTTTGCTTGCTTCGACAGCCGTTTTACGAAGTTTTTCCGTTCGGATTTGAATGGAAAACGACTACATGGAATATTTGCAGTATCTACGGAAAGGAGACGTGTACAAATTGTGCCAAGAAGGCGAAGAGAAAGCGAAAATGGATTCGAGTGTTGGTCAGAAGACCTTCCGCGCACGTCACGTAAACAATTTCCTGCTTTTCCTTTTTACAGCTACCTTTTGGCACGTATAATTGTGCTCAGTTCATTTCAATTTGAGGACATTATTGTTCAAGTGTCCAAAATGTAGTCAGATTTATATGAATTCTATTTCAAAGATCCAGTAGGTAAGCCCAAATTAACCTTTCATGTCGGCCTTTCCTCAGTTTTCCATCGGGTCTTCCTTCCTTGGGTCTTCCAGTCTTCTGGTCTTCAAATTAGTCCGATCCAGACAATCGTTTGTTGATCACCAACCTGTTATCAATATTATCACTGAATATTCCCATTGGTCAATAGGAGCGAGTCGCCCTAAGGGTCGCCTTTTGGAAGTTCCACTTCCTTATCAGTTGAACCTAAAGCTGACCTAAGAGCAGCTACACTAAAAACGATTGTGAATAGCGATTTCTCCTTAAGTTTCACTTTGGCCTGAAGTATCACTTTCGGAAGTGCGACTTCAAGTTTCACTTTGGCGATTTTTGTGAATACGGGCCTAAGACAGTAAGTCCCTGAAGAGTTTGAGCAATTTTATGAGAAAATACTGACTTGGCGAACTCAGGAACAAGAAGATGTAGAACAAACGTGAGAAAAAAATGGAAAAAAATAAAGAAAAATATTTTTAAAAAATCGAAATTACAATCTATGCACATAATACTCAATAAGTTTACAAAGTTATTCGTTGTATTTAAAGATATTTCGTCATATTCGATCTTAATTTTCTTCATGCCCAGGTAATCAAGAGGTGAAAGGTTAAGTTAAGTTCCCAAAATTTAACATTTTTTTTGGTTATCCTCCTCTAAATTTTGCGGCAGTTCAATACTGTTCGAACATCACTTTTATTGGCCTTCCTAAAGAAAGAAAAAAAACTGAGTCAAAATCGAGCGCTTTTTTTTATTGGCGGGAGGTAGCGCTGAAACCCGACAAGGATTGTTGAAGGCTGCTAGACTATCATAAGAGATTTATGTCAAATTAATCATAATTATTGTACATATGGTAGTGGAGAAATGGAGTCAGCATCAATGTGAATCATTGAGGATGCAATCGATTACAAAAAAAAAGATAAAATCGAGTAGACAAATCGTAGATCTCAATTCCAAATTTAAGATAGAGTGCATTTTGGTAGTTTCGAGAAGGACATCGACATATATTTGGTGTTCAAGGCCTTCATGGAGGTATTCATGGTTGTCCTTGATCAACACTAACTAAACGTAATGAAATGCCTGATTTTTTTTTTTTTTTTTTTTTTTCGGCAGGTAGGTGAGAAAATCTTTAAGATCCACAGGTGGAGTTGGATCTCGTAAGATACCCTGAAGGATCCGCGACTTCAAGGTTATGTGGGATTCAAACCCACTAAAAAAACACCTCCTTTTCTCCCACGTTGGATGATCAGCCTGGAACTGTTTAACACATTACTTCAGGCTGAGTCCTGGGGCACTTCATCAGTACTGGATGGCGGGACGGCCCAGGTGTTCCCTTCTCTGTCTCTCTCGTTCTAACAATGTCTTCCTTGTCAGAATACTCTCTGCGTACGCTGCCACAAGACTCCAGCTCCTCTCACCTTCCAGCATCTTGCTGACGACAGCTTCTGGTGTTGGAATTTGGGGAGTTAATCCCAGCTCTGCCAGAACTGGCTTCTTTCAGCCGCCCATTTGGTGCATTTGAAAAAGGTGTGCAGCGCATCAACATCTTCTCTCTTCTGACAGTGCGGACATGTTGGGACAGTTACCTTTCCCATTTTATGTAGATAGGCATAAAACAGTCCATGTCCTGTGAAGAATTGTGTGAGGAAAAAGTTCAATTCTCCATGCTTCCTGTCCGTCCATTTCTGGATGTTTGGCACTAGCCGTGCGGTCCACCGTCCTCTATATTCTCTTGTCCATATCTCTTGCCAGCTTACCATCGTGCAATCTCTTTCTTCCTTGGCTATGCGGGACCTGTCTCCTTCATCCCTTCTGTCGAAAATTCTTTTTCTCTCTGAAGCCATCAGCTGGATCGGTATGACACTGGTAAGCACAAAGATAGCGGGTTCTGACACTGTTCGGTAAGCACAGGCGATTCGTAGAGCTCCTCTTCGCTGCACAGCTATCAGTCTCTGTCGGAGATACGCCACGCTCAGTGCATCCGCCCACACCTCCGCTCCATACAAGAGAATTGACTCCACCACTGTCATCATCAAGCGTCTCTTGCATGGTCTAGGGCCATTTATGTTTCTCATAAGGTGACAAAGAGCTGCCGATTTTTGTGCAGCCCTGTCTGCAGTTCTTCTTAAATGTTCACCAAATGTGATTTTTGTGTCCAACATGACTCCTAGATATCTGGCTGCTGGTTTAGTTGTTATTTCAGTGTTTCCAATCCGCATTGGGATGATGGTGGGTATGCGCTTACGGGTGAAGATGACTACCTCTGTTTTTGATGTAGCTAGTGCCAGGCTATGTTCTTCCATCCACTCCGTTACTCGTGTCATGATCTGCTCCAACTTGGCTTGGGCTGAATCCATTGTCCTTGCGAGTACTACTGCTGCCACATCATCAGCATATCCAACAAGGAAACAGTCCTCAGGCATTTCCAATCTTAGGACCCCGTCGTATGATGCATTCCACAGTTGAGGACCTAGTACAGATCCCTGAGCAGCCCCTGATGTGATATCCTTCGTTCGTATCCCTTGAGCAGTCTCATATGTTAGGATGAAATGCCTGATAGCCGATACAGTTCGCTGGAAATAGCAATTAGTGCCCCGGATCACAAGGCCCAGCAAGTCAGGAACCCCAGAGTTAGGTAAAGCGGAATTTTTTGGGGTACATAGGAAAATTGCACTCAACAGCAACAATGCCAATTGCAAGACTTCAACTCAGGCTTGCGGTACACCAAACGAATCCACCATTACGGCTTTGATCAGCCACTGCGACGCAGATCCACACTTGCCAGTCCACGTGATCCAGATGTAAAATTAAAAAGACTTTTCAACTGTATTTGGTGACCCTATTGATCGAATCTTTTCCGAAGAAATTAAACCAGAATAACGCGCCTACACTTGAACCTACATTGATAGAAACTACAGACATAACATACGTGAGAAGCTAATACCTACCTACCTACCCTATGGCTCTACAATCCTGTGTGGATCATGGCCTGCCTTAGGAGCTTTCGCCATTCGTCTCGGTTGCCAGCAACTGTACGCCAGTTTCGAACTCCCAGCCTCCTGCAATCCTCATCAACTCCGTCGACCCAGCGCAGCTGTGGCCTTCCTCTACGACGCGCACCACCGGGCTCTCCATTAACCCATTCGATGCGGGAAAAAAAGAGCGACGTTACGCCCCATCCTGAAAATTTTCACTTCGATAAAAAAATTTCATTTTTCATGTTTGATATTCTCATGTTTGATGTTTGACTCGCAGATTGTTTCTGAAGGACTTGCAATTACGCGAGGCAGGTCATAACGGACAACCCAACGGTCGGAACAATTTGAAGGGGGGCGCTCTTATTGTTAGGCATGGCATCATATGATGCCATCCGCACAGCACGAAAACCACCATGGCATCATATGATGCCATCCGCACTGAATGGGTTAAGGACCTTCTTGGGGATTTCGGTATCGGACATTCTGATAAGATGTCCCGCCCATCTTAGCCTTCCACACTTGATGAAATTTACAACATTTCGCTCCCCAAACAGGCTATACAGTTCCCGGTTGTACCGTGACCGCCAGACCCCCGCATCATTCACTGGGCCAAATATTCTACGGAGCACTTTTCTTTCAAAAATTAGCAGGGCATTCTGGTTAGCTGCTGATAGGGTCCATGTCTCTGATGCTTATGTGAGCACTGGTCTTACAAGGGCCTTGTACAATGCAACTTTTGTCGATCTCGTTATGTTCTTGTTCTTGAAAAATTTCAGTAGCCCAAAATACGACTTATTGGCATTGATTATTCTTGATCTGATCTCATGGTTGAGATCATTATTCCATGTGACAACCGAACCCAGGTAAGTGAATGTATCTACGGACTCGAACGTGTAGTTACCCATTCGAACTTCATTGCTATTTTTCTTCCCACTGGCCAGCATGTATTTGGTTTTCCTCACGTTTACCTCAAGTCCGATCTTTTTGGCCTCCCTCTCCAGTGCCAGGAATGCATCCCGAATCCCTGTCATACTTCTTCCCACAATGTCAAGGTCATCTGCATAGGCCAGGATTTGGACTGTTTTATAATATAGCTAATAACCTAGATAAATTATACATAATTAAGTTGGGTAAAATTATGTATCTGTAATGATTATAGGTTGGTAAGATAGTGGTAGCAAGCATTTCGATCTACTGTACATAACGGTAAACAAAATATAAATTAGATAGTATCTTGATAGTTAATTTTGAGGAAACGCTTTAGTGAAACTAAGCAGTTTTTTGCTTCTCCTGAAAAGTGAGGTTTTTGCACTTAGTTCCCTCCACCACTGGACAATTCAATTGCAGGTGAATAACAACTTGGAATTTTGAGTTACCGAATCATGAATAAAATATTAAACAAATAATGACGCCTCAAAACTTCGATTTCTCCGCTAATTTTTTAAAATCGGTCAAACTCGGATGTTCTCATTCTACGCTACACTGTATTTCGTTTTGCTCCATTACATTTTATGTTTTTGCTTGAAGTCAATTTGAAAAAATTACTATTTTTTTTTTCAAAAGGGGAAAAATTTTACGCTCATCAAACTTGGCAGACTTTTTTTTTCAATCGTTACCGAGGTCGAATTCGAGACGAATTTTTATGCTCTCGATCTAATCGAAAAAACCGCGTTATAATTGTTGGTTGACGAACTGCACGTAGAATAACCTCATTAACGAATCGTTGGGGTGACGCGATGGTGATTCCGTTCGCTCGATTTTCCGGCCCATTTCATTTTCGAAGTCGTGAAAATTTCCATTTCCGGTTTCAAAAGATCGTCAGATTATACGATTATGTAATCGGCACGATCCCGCGATTCAAATCGACTTTACGAATCGTGAAGGAAGTTGACGTTTTAATCGCTTTTCGGACGCATTTTTCGACGATGAGGCGTTAAAAATCGAAAATTGGGGGAACTCGAGATTATTGAAGTTTGAGTTCGTTCGAAAGATTAAAAAGGCGTCAGCTGTGCTTCCCTCGTTTACGAGGTGTGACTAAACTTACCGGGCATTAAACTTGGTCTACTTCCTTGGCATTAAAGGCCGGGTAATGGCACGATATTTCGGGGAGAGTGAGGACAAAAAAGCTGAACAAGCATCTCAATAGTGTCAAAATATACATTTTACCGACAGTCTGGCTGCCCTAAAGGCCATTGCTGCATGCACCACAAGTTTGAAGTTGGTCCGAGAATGCCTGAAAACCCTCAAACAGTGGCCAAGAGCAGGTCCCTCTTCTCTGGATTCCCGAACATGAAGGCTATGAAATTGTTGATCATCTTGCCTAAAGAGGGTCAGAGTCCCTGCCAATAGGATTAGAAGCGATTGACTAACCAGGCAAGGAATGAAAATGATTTAACTCTAAAGCACAAAAGTTAAAATTTCTATCAAAACGCGTCCGTGAAGGGTACCTACTAACATTGACCAGGATAACAATTCAAGTGAATTTTACGTTAATTTCCCTAAAATTCCGTCACACCTTGATGGTTGAAGCACTTAAAAAGTTTTTATGTGTTCATTCTGTTCAAAAATTATTTTCCCACTTAGGAATTGAAAACGAGTATCTACATTGCATGCAGATACATCTGTACATGGATATGTCTTATGATGGAAATTTAAATGATGAGCTCACTCAGCTGATCAGTGACCACTCAGGCGCCTTCAGCATTCTCCATTGACCCGCCCTCTCAAATTTCAGCTTCCTGCGTTCAAGAGGAGAGGAAATGGCCTTGGAGCTCACTCAGCTGATCAGAGATCATCAACTTTGATGATGTATAGAAGTATGTATCGATTGACCCTGCCTCTCAAATTTCAGCTTCCTGCGTTTAACAGCATCAGAAAATGTTATATACCTAGACGAGATCGGTATCGTATTTCAAAATTATATCTTGGCCCAATTCTCGAGACATCGATGATGGAGAAAAGACCCAGTGGAAAATTTGCTGGAGAAGCCAGGACGGATGCTGGCAAGAGGGGTAAGGACAGTGATACTGATCATCGGTGGATCAGCTGCCAGAATCACTCCGAGAGAGAACTTGCCAATGCAGGAGGATAGCCTCGGTCATTGGACAATTTCTAACAAACTTGAAGCAGTTTATTTCTCTGTTCAATTTCTCCCTTGCAAGGGAAAAACATTAAATCATGTTTAATGTTTTTCCCTCGCAAGGGAGAAATTAGATATAGTTTTTTAAGGTCAAGAAAAAAGAAAAGATTCTAATTAACCAAAACAATTTATTATATTTATATACATCTATTTACAGTAAATACTCAATAATGGCTTATGATATGAAAAATAACTTATCGATTTTTATATTAGCATACAGGGGTTTCGATTGTAGATATCCCAACCAAGCCTTTACGTGTGATTTTTTAACCATACCAGTCAAATAGGACGACTTGTGGATTTGATGCCGATTGATATTAACATTAAAGGCATAATCGTCATCAAGTTGCCGATCACTCAGCTGATCAGTGACCACTCAGGCGCCTTCAGCATTCTCCATTGACCCTGCTTCTCAAATTTCAGCTTCCTGCGTTCAACAGGAGAGAAAATGGCCTTGGAGCTCACTCAGCTGATCAGTGACCACTCAGGCACCTTCAGCATTCTCCATTGACCCTGCGTCTCAAATTTCATCTTCCTGCGATGAATAGGAGAGAAAATGGCTTTGGAGCTCACTCAGCTGATCAGTCACCCTTCAGGCGCCCTCAGCATTCTCCATTGACCCTGCCTCTCAAATTTCAGCTTCCTGCGTTCAACAGGAGAGAAAATGGCCTTGGAGGTCACTCAGCTGATCAGTGACCACTCAGGCGCCTTCAGCATTCTCCATTGACCCTGCTTCTCAAATTTCAGCTTCCTGCGTTCAACAGGAGAGAAAATGGCCTTGGAGCTCACTCAGCTGATCAGTGACCACTCAGGCGCCTTCAGCATTCTCCATTGACCCTGCTTCTCAAATTTTAGCTTCCTGCGTTCAACAGGAGAGAAAATGGCCTTGGAGCTCACTCAGCTGATCAGTGACCACTCAGGCGCCTTCAGCATTCTCCATTGACCCTGCCTCTCAAATTTCAGCTTCCTGCGACGAATAGGAGAGAAAATGGCTTTGGAACTCATTCATCTGATCAGTGATCTGTCAGGTGCCTTCATTATTGTCCTTTGACCCACCATCTCGAATTTCACCTTCCTGCGTTGAATAGGAGAGAAAATTGTTTCTATACAATGAACATTAATTTGTGATTCACACTCATATTTCTGATTTATCACTAGTCCAAACTGAAGGACCTCCGAGGGAGCGATCTGTTGGTCCTACGGAGCTCCGTGTAGTCTCATTCGATTCTAAAAATTCCAGTCTATTTTAAATTGATGAAAAAACAATACCTTTATATTTAAAGTTTTCGAGCTAGGACGTTTTGAAAATTTCATCCCCTAGTTTTCACCCCTTAGAAGTGACTGACAATAACCAAAAGCATCTTGGTACAACTAGACCCCAAATGGAGCCGATATAACGTGGTAACTAAGAAATCGGTCCGTGGTAACTAAGAAAAAAAACGATGCAGATTTGCGTGTCGGAATTCACAGAACGACCCCCAGCCCTAAAACATTAAACATGTTAAAAACGTCTGCCAAGTTGGGTGGGCAGTATAGCTTCCTCACTCATTGTAACATGGACGTATAGAATCAGTTGGCGAAAAACAGGAGAGGAAATGGCCTTGGAGCTCACTCAGCTGATCAGTGACCACTCAGGCACCTTCAGCATTCTCCATTGACCCTGCCTCTCAAATTTCAGCTTCCTGCGTTCAACAGGAGAGAAAATGGCCTTGGAGCTCACTCAGCTGATCCGAAGGTGCTGAAATTTATAGGGGACCGTCTAGGACCTAACCCGCACAATCCCTGAAAATTTCATCAAAATCGGACAACAGGTTAGTATAGTTTTGCCCGGGACAAGGATTGACCACAGACAGACAGACAGACCAACAGACCGACAGACAGACAGACAGACAGACACGGAACCAAAATTGTTCGGGAAGCTCTAAAACGCAAAAAGCAAGTGGAAATTTTGATTTTGGAGGACATTTTTTTTTTTCACTTCTTTCACGAATACAAAGCTTCCCTACCTTCGGTAGTGAGGAAGCAAAAAACGTTGCATTGTTTTGTGTGTCGAAAATTTTGGAATGACCCCCAGAACTAAGACATATCCATGTCAAAATTTCTAAAGCGGGAAATGCGGTAAGGCGAATGGAGACTGACGTGCCTGAGGACTCTGGTGACGTCACGCCTCTTCCCAGCTGTGGAGCGTGAGCTGGCCTCCACTCAGGGGAGTAGGGACTCACCATGGTTACTTACACTAGAGTGCTCTAAATTCAAAATGAAAAAGTTCAGAATGCTCTTGGATGGATCTTAATTTTTAAATGAAAAACTCGGCGCTTTGCGCCTCGGCGGGGGGCTCCGCCCCCCTGCCCCCCCTGGTTTATTTCTTTTTCCATACTCTGTATGAAATCATAGGAACACAGAATGTGTTTTTGCGATACTAGTCATCCGTTAAATAAAAAACAACAATAATAAATGTGGAGTTGACATTAACATGACAACCAATAAACATATCACCAGATGTTTTTTTCTGTCGCTTTTTCGTGACGATTTTTTTTCGGTAGGTCATCGCAAAAACACATTCTGTGTTAAAATTGTTTGAACCTCCCGCCCATTTCTGGCCATTAGGATCAAAGGCACCCACTCGCTAGTTCTAAAGCCCGCCCACAGAGGCCAGTGCTACCACCCTGTTCTGCCTCGATTTATTAGCGCAACTTCATTCAATTGCAAACTGGAATATAAGAACCAGTACGGGTTTATTTAAGTAAAATAAAAGAACATGATAAGTACGGCATTAGTCCATTTTCCTGAAAGTACAAAATCAGAGCGACACGGTTTTGGCCTCCCGGGTTTCAGCACCAAATGTTGTAACCTCGGGAAAGGGCGTTAAAGGAACTGTTGTGATCAGCGACCTCTTCGCATTTCTGTCCATTCACTTCCTTAGATCAGTGGTGGGAGCTCTGATTCAGAATCGAAACGATAGGATATCGATCCTCGGTTGAGGGAAGTTAATTTATGATGATTCAACGTTGTGGCGCAGTCGTACCGGACCCGAATGGTCTCCTCAGCATTTATCAGAGAAACAATAATTCATTAAGATTAAGATTGAGATTAACATTGAGGTCAGCAGATCCCCCGCCCAGTCAATAAGGAACAATAATAAAAAAAACTCCGAAGCCAGTCAAAAATAGCGTGTTCTCACTGGGTTGGAAAACACCGGCCGAAGCAGCCTCTCACCTCCCTGACTAGGTAACGGAGTACCTAAGTTTTCCTAATGGGGAGATGTTGTGATCAGCTACCTCTTCGCATTTCTGTCCATTCACTTCCTTAGCTCAGTGGTAGGAGCTCCGATTCAGAATCGGAATGATAGGAGATCGATCCCTGGTCGAGGGAAGTTAATTTTTGATGATTCAACAGAACAGTACAATACAGATCTTTTCAAGTTCTTATTTGTACAGTTCTTTTAACGTCCTTTCCCGAGGTTACAACAAAAATGTTATACGGCGTGATTTTATATTATATTCAATCCCCTAAGACATAAAAAGGGAATTGGCAACATTGAGTGAAAATGACAAAAATTGGTAATTTTTGAAATTGGCGTAATTTTGATTGGTAAATGATAAATTGGCAATCAACCACATATTCTTCAAGGAAATTTAATGCTCTACAACCGTTTTTCAGTTATCAAAGTTAACAAAGTTATCCGGAAAATGTGAGCTAAAAACAGAATTTTTCAAAATTCCTCCATTTTTGGATGCATAAAACTCGGTAAAGGTTCGGAATTTCGATAAAACGTATAGAATCAAAGTTGTAGAGAATTTTATCAGCTTTAATTTACTACAGGACATGATTTATCGAGAAATGCACCGTTTTCGAGATATTCATGAAAAACCCCAAAATGGGACCTTTCGTGACCCCCCTCCCCTCGAGCTCGTGCCCCACCCTCCAGGACTTTTAGTATGTTAATAAGGATACCCACCCCACATCTGTGCCAATTTTGGTTTGGGTTCTAATTTTTTCTACCTCAGGCCCTTTTTTAGTCTTCGTTGCCCGGACTATTACTAGGGCCATTACCAATCCGTTTTGTTTACCAAGCTCAGTAAAACCTCACGTCTTGAAAAATTGAAGGGAAATTCAACCTCTAAAATGTTTTGGTTCCCCGATTTTCCTGAAATATCGTGACTTTGACTTCATTCTCGAGTTCAAGTTATTCTGTAATCACTTATTACAATGACCCATATTAATTTATATTGTTCCTCATTTCCAGTTGGTGGGGAGCGTTGAATCGATACTAAACCCGGATCACCTCACTTTTCTCAAAGTTGATTTCTCGGACTTTTTCTTCCTCGGTCGTTCCTCGAGTCTCCACAAAAAAAGGGTAAATCCTTAAACTGCCTTTAAGAAGCAGTCGAGTTTCAAGTAGTTCGATTATTAACTTATTGATTGTTTTTTACATTCTGGTTTAAAATGCTCCTATCAACATGTTGAAAAAAGGTTCATTGCCTTTTTTACGATGGTTACACTTTATATTGGTGAGCTACCAGGCTTTTACAACGCGTTGAATAAAACAAGTCGTTAATAAAACGTATAATGCACTAAAATATTAAAAACATAAAGGAACTAATTTTAGAGAAGTGCATTCTGGGAGGACTTCTCTTTGGATGGAGAATAAAAGGTTATTTTCAATCAGTAAGCGATAAAACGTTTGATTATTGAGGGGTTGGTCAAAGAATCTGATTAGAAGTTTTTATGGTCGCCCAGCTGATCTGTCTTTCAATTATTTTTGAAGGTTATCAGGAGGTTGTGTTCTAAAGTTCAGCGCTCAGAGACGAATAGGGTAAATCATCATTTTTCGCCCTTTTGGGCTCCATCCACGGAAAATGTGAAAGTTATGGTTGTTACAAGGGTTTTACGGTTGCGCATGCACAGTCAGTTTGGGGGTGACGATTTTCTTAGGGGACCATCTACATCTCAATCCGCATTATAACTGAAAATTTCGTCGAAATCGGATGGAAAATGTGGAAGTTATGGCTGTTACTAGACTACTATCTTTCTGAGGCTAATATTTTCATAGGGGACCATCCAACCAGCACAATTCCTGAAAATTTAATCGAAATCTAACAACTTTGCGTAGCTTTGCTCGTTACAAGGATTTCATGACACTAAGCCAAAATTGTTCAGGAAGGTCTTCAATGTAAAACGCGAGTGGGAATTTTGATTTTGGAGACAATTTTTTCGTTAACCTTGAAAAGTAAAACGCTGCAAATTACTACACAATGGTTTATTATTTTTCTATATAGATCACTCGTCTGCAAAGAACACGGCTTTGTCATTAGAGAGTTTTCGCCACATCAGGCGCGACGACTTGAGATTGTGACGACTTGAGACAGATGGGGCCAGCAGACGCTGATGCTAACTTTTTTTGGTGGATTTCGAGTCGTCACAAAACAAGGTGCGGACTCTGAAAGTCACGCTAAATAGCTACCAACCTGCGAAGTCACTCGAAAATGGCCGATGGCGAACAGCTGATACAGACTCTGGGGGTCTCGAAATAAGTTTTTCAGGACGAAATTTGGAATGTTCGGCGATTCGTCGTATTGAACAAATCGATTACTACTTGGATACCTATTTACATCCTTTCCTATAAAAAAAAACCTACCTACTAATGATTTTGATCGTATTCAACTAGTTTAAATGGGTAGTTACCTATGTAGTGAACACCACAAACCTACGTTTTCCAGAGTTCGTACTGCATTTTTCTGGGTCTCAAATACCAACCACTTAACTACAGATTTTGCAGGAGCTATCTATCTACTGGTTCCTTGATTGTCTAACAACACTGTTGTAAGAGGACTTTTCCAACTTGACATTCAACTTACAAGTACGATGATCACAGCAAACGGAACTATCAATTGAAATCTTGAATGGTGCCTACTTACGTGAACTGACTCCCGTTGCTTGTTTATTGTAGATCTGTAGTTATGTGTGTTGGTAGATGAATAAATAATATACAACATTAAATGAAAAACAAGGGTGCATTTATTCATAAATTTCATTGACATTCAAACAATGTAAAATTCGCACAGATTCAACAGTAGTATACGTTGGATTCACTTGATCTTGATGTGAAGATAAGAGAATTCTGGTGACGAGTAATTTGTTTCGAGAGATGAAAAACTTGATAATTCCCGGGAAGAAGAAAACTGTTCTACAAATGAAAGCTAAAATCGAGAACCAAAGTACGGGAGTCGAACGTCGAAAACAACACAAAATCCTGCTACATCCGATCGAAATTGAAATTGGTTATAAAAGTGTGAGGTTATGAAGGGCACAGTCGTCAAGAAAACTGTCGTCCTCGACGCCGCCAAAAGCCGGCATTTGGCGGCGTCCAAGACGACCGAGCTTGCCGTCCGACTCGTCACAAAAGACGTGGCGAAAACTCTCTTTTGCTACCACCAACCAACATGAAGAAAAACATCGATCGAAAGTAGATATAAACCAAGTGGGTGTGGCACATAGCTTCCTCGTATCCATAACCCGATTGTATAGATGATCCGATGCATAGTAGTTAATCTCAAAATACCTTTCACTACCCTCATAGGGGACCATCTACACGCTAATCTAGACAATCCTAGAAAATTTCATCAAATTCGAATGAAAAATTAAGTGAGTAGATGTATGTGATTGGATCAAAAAAATTCTTAGCCTCGGCTGGGATTCGAACCCGCGATCCCTGGAGCACAAATCAAGACTCTCTCCTCTGAGCTATTGAAGCCTTGTCATGTAAAGATTTGAGATTCTCACAGGAGACCATCCCTCTATGAATGAATCCCTCTCCATGATTTTCATAGGGGACCATCTAAACACTACTCTGTAACATCCCTGAATATTTCATTGAAATCGGATTGAAAATGTAGAAGTTATGGCCGTTACAAGGAATTCACGTTTGCGCATGCGCAGTAGCTACTATCAGTCCGAAGGTGGTGATTTTCATAGGGGACCATCTAGATACTAATCTGTAACATCCCTGAGAATTTCATCGAAATCGGATGGAAACTGTAGAAGTTATGGCCGTTACAAGGAATTCACGTTTGCGCATGCGCAGTCGCTTCTATCAGTCCGGGGATGATGATTTTCATAGGGGACCGTCTACACACCAACCCGCACAATCCCTGAAAATTTCATCGAAATCGGACAATAACTTCGTATAGTTATGCGCGTTACAAGGAATTGATGACAGACGGACAGACACACAGACAGACAGACACGGAACCAAAATTGTTCAGAAAGGTCTAAAACGCAAAACGCGATTGAAAATTTTGATTTTGGAGAACTTTTTTTTTCATCCTTGAAAAGTGAAAACAAAGCTTCCGCTACCTTGGTAGACTCGGAAGCAAAAAGTTGGAGGGAGCAGTCAGCCTAAGACAACCGAACTCCGTTCATACTTGAATAAATATACATTTTTATAACTTAATAATGAATAACAGGAGGTTTTCATTTTTTTCCGACCGTCACGTCACGACTCAAGAAAGAATTACCATGTTTATTTTAACAATGAATTGTGAATATTTGTGGCAAAATAAAATTTGAAAATTTTTCAGGTGGAATAAATGGAGTAAAATTTGATTTGAGTAAATGATTTGACTGTAGATAGAGTTTATGTTTCAATAAGGCATTTTGAAACCTTCTACCTTTCACACTTTTTTTCAAGTACTTAGGAGGTCTTCAATGAGTTGATTCACGAACTCCTTCCCCTCCGACCAAACGAGGTCTATTGTAGAGTTTAAAATCAAACCACCTAACCAAACTTCGCACCTTCACAATCAAGTCTATTAGAAAGAACAAACGCTTCACACTCGATTCGAAATCATAAACTCAATTTTAAATGCTTGCATACGAGTCTGCAACACATTGGGACATTTTCATGTCAACCACTACACAACAAGTTTGTTGACAACACTACGCATCAAAGTTTTCGTGACGATTTTTCAGTTCATGTGCCACAAAGCAAAGACATGAAAATGTCAATAATAAACCAACTGTCAAAATGTCAAAAAAATTTTCATGGAGAGTACGATTCGAACCTGGAACGCAGGGCGATAGACTAATGCGCTACCCCTGAGCTACCGACTCCTATGTGGAAAGCGTAATAGTTTCAGGTTCTCACATTACACAGAGAAGGGACAGATTCTCCCTTACATTCTCGTAGGGAGCGAACGGTTTGTCCTATAGAGCTCCACGTGGTCTCAAAAAATTCTAAAAATTCTATACTATCTTAAATTGATGGAAAAACAATACCTTTATATCAACATTTTTCGAGCTAGGGCGTTTTCAAAATTTCAACCCTTAGAAGTGACCTACATCAACCAAAATCTTCGGGGCACAACTAGACCCTAAATGGAGCCCATATACCAAATTTCATCAAAATCGGTCAAAGCTAAGTGAGGAAAGTGCCGCGTACGGCGGACGGACAGAACATTTTTTATTCGATTTTCGGATTCTACGTACCTTGAAACGTAAACCAACAAATGTTGAAGGGGTTAAACAATTTTTTTTATTGGTGATTCCAAAGGTTTATTATTGAAAATAATAAACCATAAAAAACGCTATTGCTACCTTGATAGACTCGGAAGCAAAAACGGCGTCGGGAGTTGAGGGATCCATCTTCTCAATGGTTTTGTTTCCCGTGTCATTGATGCATAGATAGTGCACCGAGAAGTAATAGTGATAAGCGCTGATACTTCGGTATTGCCATCATTGAGTAGGTTTGGTCTCTCCCACACTCCCAAAATTGCAATATGGATATGTAAGGCCATCATACTTCCGAGATTACTCTTTGGAGTGGTTGGCTGGTGGCCAGGAACAGACAAAAATAGACATCTACAAAAAGTAGAACGGATTTTCATGTATGCTCATTGGTGGCGCTTTTCACACAACTCCAACTAGAAGCATACAAATAATCCTGGAACTGGCTCCCATAGAGACATTAATAATGGTATACTCTATGCAAGCTGCCATAAGACTAAACTCACTGGGCGAGTGGAAACACGACACTAGTCACCTAACACACTACTCCCAAGTGGGTCATACACTCATTAAAAAGGCGGTTAACGCATATGTCCCAGAAACTCTCATGCCCTCGGATGAGATGAGAAAGAGACACTTCTGGAATCTTAGGACTACTTTTGAGATAAAAAGTAAAGATGAATGGAGCCACCAACAAAACCCTGTTGACACGGCAGACACCATTAATTGCTATACAGATGGATCCAAAATTGACGGACCTCAGGAAACCAATTCCGGGGCTGGTGTCTACATACCCAGCCTTGGAGTGGCGAACTGGTATAGCCTTGACAAGCACGCAACAGTATTTCAGACAGAAATACTCGCTATTAAAGAATGCATCACAACAGTAATACAATTTGGTGTCAACAACAAGAAAATTAACATCTTTACCGACAGCCAGGCAAGTATAAAAGCCCTTCAAAATCCCATCACTACCTCAAAACTGGTATGGGAAACGAAAAGGCAAACCAATAATCTATTTTTTGGAAATAATAAAATTTCCATAAAATGGATACCCGTACATTCCAATCAGCCCGGAAATGAATATGCCAACAACCTTTCCAAAAAGGGCTCAAGAAATAATTTCATTGGACCCTCACCAGTGATCGGCATTTCGAAGAATGCTTGCAAAGAAAAGGTCAAAAATGGGTCTAAAGAAACTGATAGATACAGACAGACCAGAATGCTCATCACCTCGTCTGATGCGAAACAAGCCCTATGGTTGACCTCAAAAAGTCGAAACATCATCAGGCTAATGATAGGCATTCTAACGGGACATTACGTCTTCCGAGAGGAATGGCAAACTTTTGACATACCAATTTGAACTTTTGGCAAATCCATTACCGGAGTCCTTGTCCACCTTTTCACTTCTACACTGTTCAATAAAGTGTTGTTTTTATTCTCTCTCATTTTTTTCTCTCAAAGAACCGAAGGAATGTTTTAAGACAGCAGGTGAGAGATACGATACCAAACCTACTCAATGATGGCAATACCGAAGTATCAGCGCTAATCACTATTACTTCTCGGTGCACTATCTATGCATCAATGACACGGGAAAACAAAACTAGGGATGTACATCGGTGACCAATACATCGATGTTTGCAGTAGAAAAAACATCGGAGTGTAAACATCGATGTATTATAAAACATCGGATGGAAAACATCGATGTTTTTTAAATCATTTGCTAAAGTTTGAACTTGAAGCCTTATCGGTGAAATTTTGATGCATTCTACCTCAAAGTTATCAACAGACTATGCTTGAAACTGCCTAGGTAATTCTTTTTAGGAAAATGGTACGTGATATGAGGAAAAATTTCTACAAAAATGTTTTATTTTCAATACTTATTAAAAAAAAATGTATACAGTCCCCAATATTTTGGATTCGTCTCTTTCAGAAAGAGGAGCTTTGCAGCTAAATCCTCCGAAAGACGATTCCTCAACGGGTTCAAAATAATGCCTGCTTGAGAAAACAGTCTCTCGGAGGGTACGGATGAGGCGACCACGGGTACATTTTGCATTGTTTTCATGCGAACCAGTGAATACCTTGGCTTTGGCGGAAGTCGTTGTTTATTAAAAAGCATTGAAAATTGAAAGTAAAAGATATGTCTCAAATACGTCGATGTTTTTTACATCGATGTCCAGAAAAAAACATCGATGGTTAAAATACATCGAACTGAAAAGATCGATGGAAAAAACATCGATGTTTCCGTAAAAACATCGATGTTTTAAAAACATCGAGTACTCGATGTACATCCCTAAACAAAACCATTGAGAAGATGGATCCCTCAACTCCCGACGCCGTTTTTGCTTGTAGCAATAGCGTTTTTTTGGTTTATTATTTTCAAAAATAAACCTTTGGAATCGACCGAAAAACAAAATTGTTTAACCCCTTCAAAATTTGTTGGTTTACGTTTCAAGGTACGTAGAATCCAAAAATCGAATAAAAAATTTTCCGTCCGTCCGCCGTACGCGGCGCTTTCCTCACTTAGCATTGACCGATTTTTATGAAATTTTCTGAAATTTTCTAGCTCCCGCCAGAGATCACTCGCAGACATCAATGCTTCCAAAATTCAAAAATATGAAGTTGACGCATTACTAGAGGCTGCCACAGCACTTGCGAGAAGCGCTGTTAATCAAGCGTTGGTCATCTCTGAGTAGGTTCTCTCTTATCTCACACCTGCAGTCTTAAAACATGTCTTCAGTTCTTTAGCTTTCAAGCTACCTACCTTGAAAATGAACCAATCAACCTGCCATCTGTCTCTGTATCTTGATAAAATTTTACTGTCATTCCACATGTTGAGCTTCAGAACGTGCGTTATTTACTCCTCAAGATTAATTTCTATCGTTTCTCCTATTCCACCCTAATAATCACCTCATTTTCGGCTCTCGTTAAAAGTTTCACGACGCTACGTATAATGCCGCTTTTTACAGTCGTTACCGATTTTTCTTTACATCCCAACCGCCCACTTATGCATCTCGTTTTCTCGAATAGTTTTTCCGAATTTTGCCGAAAAAAAGGTACCGTTTTTATCTATTCAATAAACAGCGGCGCGGTTAACGATCGAGTTGAAAACCCTAAAGTACCGAAAATTGAGTTCATTATCGGCCTTCGAATACCGCTTTATTTTTCTGTTCGTTAAACTCTAATAAACCGAAAAAACGACGGTTGTTTCTTCGAAAGGTGCTCTTTTCAACAAACGCATTAAAAATTGGCCGAACAAATTACGAATACTTCGAGTAATTAGGTGTCAGTCGTTTCACATGACATCGAGTGGTACATTTACGAGGTTCACTTTAATTGCTTCTTCGTTGTCGAAGGTGAAAGCTTTCATAGCAGTTCCGAAAGAAAATACACATTCCTGAACGGAATGAAACACTTTCCAAATTGCACAAAATATTTTCTGATTGATGCTCATTTCACAAATAGAAATAAATATTTTATAAATTCAAATAAACATTCTCATAACTGCAGATTACGCTCAATCATTTCCATGCCAGTTCGACGGAGTCGCCGGTTGAAAAACTACTCAATGGTGGCACTCGTCAAGTTCTGTGGAATCTCTTCTCAATGCTGTTTTTTTTTTAAATGATGTAAATTTTATTGTTATTATTTTAACATTACAATTTTGATAAACAGTAATATAGTAGGCCTGTAGTAGACCTAATGGGGGGTGTGCCTTGATTTTTTTTAGATTTTTAAACGAAAGTAGACCTCATCCTGAGAATTTTGGCACCAACCGCGACCTTCTAGCGTGAGTAGATCTGTTTCTATGATTTTTTAAAGTTTCGACCGTTTATGACGTCACGCGCCCCTCTTGCCTGGGTGGGACTCCCCAGCCCACTGTGACGTCATAAACGGTCGAAACTTTAAAAATTCATAGGAAAAGATTTACACGCGCTAGAAGGTCGTGGTTGGTACCAAAATTCTCAGGATGAGGTCTACCTTAGATTTAAAATAACAATAAACAGTTTTTCCTACCCAGGCGCACACCCTATTAACATGCAAAATGAATGAAGGTTCCATCCATTGATTGTCCTACATGCAAAAATTCAAATTAAATAACAGGGAGTTTTTAACAAGTTTAAATTAAATAACAAGTTCGATAATAAGAGGTAGTACAAATTCAGCTCTCGGAAAGGAAGTCTTGCGGTCTCTTTCGTTTTAAACGTCGTTGGTTTCGCGGAAGTGGGGTGCAATTGGAGAGATAAACTAGCAGCGTGTTGGAGTGGTTTCTCATCGAAAAATACAGGTTTGTGTACGCCTCTCGAAGAATGGCATGTACAGGGTGACTCATGGGAACCTAGTAATTTTGAAATAATCATAGAAAGTCGTATGTTTTCTTAAAAAAAATTTATTTGGTATAAAAACATTCATCAAACTATAGCATTTAATAAAATTTATGTGCGGAAAATTATGTCCAGTAAGTGATGACCATTTTGGTGGAAACACTGTTGCAGTCTTTCACGGTAACTAGCCTCCACCCGTTGAAGTAAGTCTGCGTCAATCTGTGCAATTTCCTCACGGATTGAGTTCTTCAGTTCATCCAACGTACGAGGTTTAGTGACGTACACACGTGATTTGAGGTTGAGGTTGAGGATATGAGGTTTGAGAGCAATGATGACACTCCTCCGTGACCTGTTTCCCGGCCGAATCATTTCAAGGTTTGGTGACGTTCCTTGGCCCCCCCGGTCCCCCGACTTGAGCAGTTGCGACTTTTTCCTCTGGGGCTACCTCAAATCACGTGTCACGTGTGTACGTCACTGAACCTCGTACTTTGGATGAACTGAAGAACTCAATCCGTGAGGAAATTGCACAGATTGACGCAGACTTACTTCAACGCGTGGAGGCTAGTTACCGTGACAGACTGCAACAGTGTTTCCACCAAAATGGTCATCACTTAGGTACTGGATATAATTTTCCGCACATGAATTTTATTAAATTCTATAGTTTGATGAGTGTTTTTATACCAAATAATTTTTTTTAAAGAAAACATACGACTTTCTATGATTATTTCAAAATCACTAGGTTCCCGTGAGTCACCCGTACAGGGTGGAGCGCAGCAAACAGATGGATTACAAAATAGAACAAAACACAGAAGTAATCAGAAATAGTCTAAGTTTTTTTTTCCTTACATGTGGTACTTACATGGTCCCTTACATGGTATTGGAAATTTGATTTTAAGTGGTTTTGAACAACGTATCTGACAAATGGGCGCCCTCACTCTGAATACACTGAAGAAGCCGATTTCTGAAGTTTTTGTGTACTCTTCCAAGCATTGCAACGGGTATTTCGGCGATGTTGGCTCTGATGTTGTTCTTGAGGGCTTCAAGGGTCCTGGGACGATCATTATAAACCTTGGATTTGAGGTAGCCTCACAGGAAAAATTCGCAGGGGGCTAAATCTGGTGAACGCGCTGGCCAGTTCAAATCGCCTATCGGGGAGATGAGGCGCCCGGGGAACCTTCCTTTCAAAAACTCCATCACTCTCCGTGCTGTGTGGGCGGTTGCACCGTCCTGCTGAAACCAGACGTCGTCCAGCTGCATTGCATCCAATTCAGGCAAGAAAAACTCCTGAATCATGGTTAAATGACGCGCAGAGTTGACAGAAACGGCTCTGTCATTTTCCTCAAAAAAATAAGGTCCGATTATCCCATTTCTCGAAACTGCACACCATACTGTTACCCTATCAGAGTGAAGAGGCCTCTGGTGGAGCTGTCTGGGGTTCGACTCACTCCAGTAGCGCATGTTCTGCTTATTCACACAACCACTGAGATGGAAATGTGCCTCCTCAGAGAAGAAAACGATAGCGTCCACTTGCGACTTGTCTCGCTTCATGATCTTGTGGCTTCAATTCCTGAACGGTTACCATTTTGTAGGGATGCATATGAAGATGTTCTTTAATTATTCGATGCATGGAACGTCTCGAAATGCCAAGAATTTGTGATTGTTTCCGAACTGACTGCCTGAGAGACTGTTCAATGGCGACTCGAACCCTCTCGACGTTTTCTGGGGAAGTGACTTGGTTCTGAGGCCCCCTTCTGATCGCAGAAACATTACCACTCGTCTCAAATGCTCCTACCCACAAAAGAATGCGATTTCGAGTGGGAATACGGCCACGGGGGGCGATATTGAACCTCAAACAAAAGGCACGTTGAACGCGGACGATCGAGCGGGAGTTCTCCAAATAAGCTGTTACACAAAACGTGCGATGTTCCACAGACCACAACATGTTGGCGACTGGAGGGGTATGTGGAAACAAACTTCCCTTCCCCCTCCTTCAAAAGAACCCTCGCCCAGCTACCTGCGACCCTCCTGTCGGGTAGGGGAATCTTTACAAATCCATCTGTTTGCCGCGCTCCACCCTGTATATACTTCTTTTGACAAATAGAGATGGAATTTTGTTCAATTTTGAATTCAATTCCGAGGTCTTTTTAGCGTAGTCTAAAGTCTCTTGTGATGTGGATGCAATTACCAGATCGTCAACATACACAGCAATTATGGTTTCAGAGTCTCCTCCTGACGAGCTGACGTAAATGCAAGGATCAGCGTTCGATGGTTTGAAACCCAGTGTTTTCAACTTGCTGTCCAACTTCAAAAACCATTGCCTTCCCTGTTTAAGCCCATACAAGGCCTTTTTGAGTAGACAAACTTGAGGTTTTTCAGAAAGCCTAGTTTGTTCAGTGCGTCCTTAGCGTGGTCATATACTGTTTTGTCCTTGTTATAAGCTTCGTCCATTATTTCCACCAAATATTTTTCAAGGTGTTCAGGAACTTCCATGTATATATTTTCTTCTGTCGCCATTTAAAAATGCAGTTTTTACATCCAATTGAGATATTTTCATGTTTTTCTCTACTGCAAGTCCTAGTAGGAATCTCAGATCTCAGAAATAAAAACTATACGAAGTTATTACGATTTCGATGAAATTTTCAGGGATTGTGCGGGTTTGGATGTAGAAGGTCTCTTATGAAAATCACGGTTCCCCAAATTGACAGTCGCTGCTGCGCCTGCGCAAACGTAAACTCCTTGTAACGGCCGTAACCGAATTTGAAGAAATTTTCCGCGATTGTTCAGATTGGAGCGTGGATGGTCCCCTATGAAAATCATCGTTCCCGGACTGAAAGCAACCACTGCGCATGCGTAAAAGTGAATTCCTTGTAACGGCCATTATTTCAACATTTTCTATCCGATTTCGATGAAATTTTCAGGGATAGTACGGAACAGGGTGTGGATGGTACGAAGTTTAACCCTAATTGGACCATGGTGTCGCTACTGTCACCGAAAACATCTTATGAATTCCACAGCTGTCCCAAGGTGTCACCAGATTAACTGGATTCAAATTACATTTTAAACATTAGGTAATGGATAGAGCTGAATTCATTTAAAAAAATTATTTAGAAGTCAATATTTAAAGGTTTTTAGAAGTCAAAAAATGATGGTATGACAGAAAATTTGGAATTTCTTCTCTTAATTCTTTAGAAATGTTAGTCATAACTCTATTTTGAAACTTCCAATAGCCCACAAAAATGATGCTGTCCATTACATTTAAAGTTGCAATTTTATTTTGGTTACTCCGGTGACACCTTGGGACAGCTGTGGAGTTCCTGAGATGTTTCCGGTGACACTAGTGACACCATGGTCCAATTAGGGTTAAGAGGGTCGTCTCAGTTGGTGTTTGTTCTTAGTATTTTGCCAAAATGAAGGCGCAAAAACTTGAAAAGTTGTACCTAAATTTGAAATTTTAAAGGATTTTAGAAATTCATTAGTGCACGTCCCTAGGGAATTGAAAATCTGAAATATTGCCGCCGGATCATCAAAATCGAACAAAAAATGCCAGGTATTATTCCAATTATTATTATGCCAATTATGAAAAAAAAAACAAAAAATGCCAGGTATTATTCCAATTATTATTATGCCAATTATGAAAAAAAGGCAATTATTGTTCGACTGGCCGAAAAGACTGCTAAAAGCAGGCAAAAAATTGTAGATATGTAAAAAAAAATTGATGTCGCGGCCTGGAATCGAACCCGGGACCCACGTTCGGGCGACATACGTACGTACGGTTGGCGTTTTATGTATACAGGGTGTCTACCATTTGGATGGACCAAACTTCAAGGAGCGATTCTACAACTCATTTGCAACAAAAAATGTCTCCTAGCAATTTTTTCTTAACCCACTCAAAATTCTTTTTTTTCCACTTTAAAGTTTTTATTCGTATTTTCGGCCTTGCAGCACTAAAATGGTCATAACTCCCTTATTCCTCATGCTACTTCAAATCTGAGAACATCGTTGGACAGAGCGTTAAATTTCCTATCCATTTAGTGGGAAACCCGGTTTCTTAAAGCCATTTGTAAAGGCAAAAAATTAATCAAAGTCAAAATTTATGATTTTTTTCGAAAATCGACATTTTTCAGGCGAACGATTCCCCCGTAAAAAATACCGCTATCGTGGTGAACTCAACGGGAAAAACTACCCCAAGATCTCACCTTTCCAACGGTATGTCAGTTTCAAGGTTTAAGGGGAAAGTTTCTTCGAAAAAATTGAGTTTTGTGCGAAAAAACGTGCTTTTTTAGGCATATTCCGCTAGAGAGTCGACCAAGTATTATTGCCTTCACTTCTCAAGGATTGCAATGAAAAGTCCACCAAATGACATTCTCGTATTTTACGTTTTGGACCTTCCTGAACAGTTTTGGTACCGTGTCTGTCCGTTTCCCAGTCGGTCTGTCTGTCTGAAAGTCCTTGTAGGTGGCGAAAGCAATACGAAGCTACTGTCCGATTTCGATGTAATTTTCGGCGATGTTCTCAATAAAAATCAAAGTCAAAGCATCAAATTCTTAAGCAAATTTGAAAGTAGCATCAAAATCATCAAAGCATCAGATTCGAAGTAGCATGAGAAATAAGGGAGTTATGACCATTTTAGTGCTGCAAGGTCGAAAATACGAATAAAAACTTTGAAGCGGAAAAAAAAAGAATTTTGAGTGGGTTGAGAAAAAATTGCTAAAAGACATTTTTTGTTGCAAATTAGTTGCAGAATCGCTCCTTGAAGTTTGGTCAATCCAAATGGTAGACACCCTGTATAGATGTTGATGATTCCAGCGGCAATAATTCAGTTTTTCAATTCCCCAGAGACGTGCACTAATGAATTTCTAAAATCCTTTAAAATTTCAAATTTAGGTACAACTTTTCAAGTTTTTGCGCCTTCGATTTCGTGAAATACTAACCCGGAACGAGGATTAAATGGCGACCGACTTGACGATAGTTTGGGTTAGACGCCCGCCATATTGCCGGGTTTAATCCATCAGGGGGGTATGAGTCGGTCACCTTTCCTTCCTCGTTCTGGGTTAGTACATTTCTTTTAAGAACCGGCGCTCAAAGTTAATGTTGTACCTAAATTTGAAATTTTCAAGGATTTTCGAAATTCATTAGTGCATAATATCTACTTAGAAAATCGAAAAACTAAAAGGGCAAATTTTTTTTTTGAAAGAGAGTTTACTTATATGAAAGAAAACTAAGGTTTGCTGCTCGAAAAAGCATCCAAAAAATGTAGAGAATTTAAGAGAGATGGAAATTTGAAATGTAGCGGCAAGCTGTGGGGGCAGCCATGTTGTGACATATCCCCCTGCCTAACCAATCTCATTCCATTGCTTGGTGATTCCATTCCAGAGTTGTAAAGTAAAGATTACTTGGAGTAATGATTACTTTTCAAAATTACTTTTCTTATTAGCAATGAAATGAGTGAAGTGATTATGTACACATAAAACCAATAACTGGGGTTTTAAGAGACACTTTAATCCAAAGTAATTGCCATTACCATTACGCATTCCTGTAATGGGAATGGAATTTTCAATTACTTTTTCCGATTCCTTGTAATGGTAATGGTTTTTCCAATTTGTGGTTGGGGACCATCCTAAAATTTATAGGAGACCGTTCCCAAATTCCTTGGAAACCACCTCCCAATAGGGGGCGATCTCACCATCCAATTCGTTGAGGACCATCCTACAATTCAAGGGGGACTATTCTAAAAATGCTTGGGGACCACCCTCCCGATTCATAGGGGACCGTCCCAACATCCAATTCGTTGGGGACCATCCTACAATTCATCGGTGACCGTTCCCAAATTCCTTGGGGACCACCCTCCCGATTCATAGGGGACCGTCCCAACATCCAATTCGTTGGGGACCGTCCTACAATTCATAGGGGACCGTTCCCAAATTCCTTGGAGACTTACCTCCCAATTCATAAGGGACCATCCCACCATCCAAATCGTTGGGACCATCCTTCAATTCATAGGGGACCACCCTCCCGAATCGTAGTGGACCGTCCCACCTTCCAATGATTCCCAACTATTAGGATGGTGGGATAGTCCCTTATGAATTGGGAGGTTAGTCCCCAAGGAATTTGAGAATGGTCCCCTATAAATTGTAGGATGGTTCCCAATGAATTGGATGGTGGGATGACTCCCTATGAGTTGGGAGGGTGGTCCCCAAGGAATTTGGGAATGGTCCCCCTTGAATTGGAGGATGGTCCCCAACGAAATGGATGGTGGGATGGCTCCCTATGAATTGGAGGGTGGTCCCCTGTGAATTGGAAGGTGGTCCCCTATGAATTGGAGGGTGGTCCCCTGTGAATTGGAGGATGGTCTCTTATGAATTGGAGGATGGTCAACTTACTGGTTGAATGGTGGTAATGGGGAATTGGTTTTCCCATTACCCATTACTCTTCCTGTATGGGTAATTGGAAGGACCCATTACTTTTCCAACTACGAGTAATGTGGAATTGGAAAAACCATTACCATTACAGGAATGCGTAATGGTAATGGCAATTACTTTGTTCCGAAAGTAATTGGAATTGGTGATGGGAATTGGAATTCCTATTTTAACAACTCTGGTTCTCTGCTTCTACCAGCAGAAGATTCAAAGTCGTGTTACAGACACTTTCTACTAAAATAGGCAGTAACATGGGTGTGAATTGTGAATGGAATCCATTCCCACTTAGATTTCCTTATTGACTATTGATGTAACCATCAGACTCGCCATCAAATACTACCCCTTCGTTCTCCCAAAAACGTTTACGTTTGGAGCTAAAAAATATCAGTAGACTAATCGATGTTTAATCTGACAATTATCGTACTAAACCTGTTGTCCTCAAGGTAGAAAGCTAGTTGAGAAAAATACTCTCGTGATTTACCAAAAAAATCCCCCCAAGTAAACTAACTTATAATTATAAGTTCATTATATTCAGTAAGTGTTCAGATTTCAATGTAAAACCGAATTTACGAGTATATTTTTGTATAAACGTTGATTTTACTGTTCATAACAAAATTGTAAGTTCCTTAGTTGACAAAAACGACTTTTTTTTAGCGTTGTGAAATTTTCGTAGTTTTAGTTTCCATGTCAATCGGCCTACCAAAGACCTCTTTCGTTGATTTTCAACTATGATTTATAATTTTAGTACTTACGCCTTAAGTTATTAACATTAGTAGGCTTAAATGTGTTGTAAAACGTGGAATAGCTGTTGAAATGGTGTTAACCAAGAGCCTAAAACAAGAACTGTTGAAACGAAAATTTTAATTATGTTGAATTATGTTGATGTGTAGTGTTGTTAAGATGTTAAGGAGAATGAGCCTTGAATATTTTTGTATGCCGAAATTATTTTTAACTTGAAAACTCGTGCCGTACTGCTTTTTGTTCACTATTTGAAGAAATAAGTTATAGATTTTTTTTCTAGACAAATATAATGTTTTTTTCGGCCACTTACTTTCGAATTTCATTTCGCCCCTGTTCACATTCTCCTTCGATTTCTATTGGAAATTTTGGTTTTTGGTTTATTCGTTTTAACCCATTTCCGCCGACTGTGACATAATATGTCAGAAGCCTCTAACTGTGTTACATATATTATATGTAACACAGTTAGAGGCTTCTTGCGGTTTGGGTTTCAGCTGCCATCAAGTTCCCAGTAATTTAAAATACGCTTAGTTATCAAGTAGAAGAGCCTTAATATGGGTTTCTACGAAAATTTTAGTCCTCGCGGCAATTTTGCAGTGTTTACAAGCGTTTGTATTGGATCAAGTGCGCAGTGAAGAGAATTTCAAGACCCCGCCATGTTGTAAGTACTCTATATCTGTTATTACTGCTTTTCTCGTACCCTTTTTGGTAGTAATTCCTTCCTTAGGTTTATAAAAGATGATTCGAGTTTGCTAACCTCAGTTTTATGGCTAACAAAGACTATGGCAAAGAGATATTCAAGAGCTGAGAAGAAGCACATTCAGTCCCTCAACCTTGCTGCATTACTAATTATAACAAAAATGTGGGATTGACTGATGGAATGGGTCAAGATGTTGCTGATAAAAGGATTGTTGCTGATTAGAGGAAAGAAATAACGGTGGCCGTCATTCATTTGGTGAGTGGATGTAGCAGTAAATAATACGAGGTGTCTCTACAAACTCGTAAATTTCAAAAAAAATTAAAACTGGATTTCTGCTGAGATATTGTGCAGACATATCTCGTCTGCTATGAAACACCTACGAAGCTAACTGGACCAAGACAACATAGCATGAACCATTCACTTGATTCGTGCTTCTAATTTGATTTTTAAAAAATTGTTCTTCATTTATTTGAAAAATTGTTTTACTGACTTATTATGTTCCTTTCAATGACTTCATTGGTTCTAATTTTTTGGAAAAATTACAAAACTTATTCAAATTAAAATTTTGACTTCAGTAACATCACTTGATTTAGCTGAATAATTGAAAGACAGTATTTCATTGACTCTGATTTTGCACCCTTTGATCTTTGGTTTGTATTTTACTGATCTCTAATTCGTTATATTTGATTGTGTTTGAATAATAAAAAGTCATATTTTGTTCCATAAAACATCGATGATTTATCTACCAAGATGCTCACTTCTTGTGAAAAAGTTCATAGAAATGTATGTACATATATGTCACAGTTGATTCTCCCACTCCTAGGACCCATAGAATTTTTTGGCATTTTTCTCCACTCAAGGGAGCCCAGTTAGACAAAACTAAGTTGGAAAATTTTGAATTTTCCAATTTTTTAAAATTCTTTACGGAAATGGGTACTGATTTTGTTCACTATTTGAAGAAATAAGTTATAGATTTTTTTTCTAGACAAATATAATGTTTTTTCGGCCACTTACTTTCGAATTTCTTTTCGCCCTTGTTCACATTCCCCTTCGATTTCTATTGGAAATTTTGGTTTTTGGTTTATTCGTTTTAATAATAAACCTTTGGAATCGACCAAGAAGAAAATTTTAACCCCCCCCCCCTCTCGAAATTTTTTAGTTTACGCGTCAAGGTACGTAGAATCCAAAAACGCTGCAAATTATTAGACCAAGGTTTATTATTTTTCTGTATACAGGGTGTAAGCCTAACTGGTCTGCCATACTGCACGAGTCAATTCTCCAACTAATTTGCAACAAAAAATGTCTCTTAGCAATTTTTGTTTAAACCCTTCGTTTTCGAGTTATTTTAATTTTAAACTTTTTTTACGTGATTTTGACCTTGCATCATTATTTGACAAATTTGGCACAAAATTTGAGAATACCGTTGGAAAGAGCATTAAATTTCCTATCGGATAGGCCCCTTACCTTTTTTTTGAGTCAAGGTTTAAGACACGAGTAAGCCCTCTGAAAAGAGAATTTTACGTAATTTGGGAAACCTCGCATTTTTTCAATCGCAAATTGAACTACAAGGACCGATATTTTTTCAAGATGCAAGAACAGTAAAAATTGCGCCAAAATCTCCGGTTTCCAGTGGTATAATTAAAAAATATTCTACAACCGTATTTAGGGGAGAAATTTGAGTTTGAATGCGGAAAAACGTGAATTTTTTCAACGAAATCAGCGCTCTGGCCTCCTGTTTCTGAATCTCAGATAGTCAAGTGGGAGCGCTGATTTCGTTGAAAAAATTCACGTTTTTCCGCCTTCAAACGCGATTTTTCCCCCTAAATTTGGTTGTGAAATATTTTTTGATTATACCACTGGAAATCGGAGATTTTGGCCCAGTTTTTACTGTTCTTGCATCTTGAAAAAATATTGGTCCTCGTAGTTCAATTTGCGATTGAAATAATGCGAGGTTTCCCAAATTACGCCAAATTCTTATTTTAGAGGGCTTTTTCATGTCTTAAACATTGACTAAAAAAAAGGTAAGGGACCTATCCGATAGGAAATTTAATGCTCTTTCCAACGGTATCCTCAAATTGTAATTATCATTGCTAATAAAAGGAGTTATGACCGATTTAATGATGTAAGGTCAAAATCACGAAAAAAGAGTATCGTCACAGTATCGATGTAGGAACTTGCTTGAAATAAAACACAATTAACGTAGAGTCATTCATTTTCATCACAATATCGATACACGATAAAACCCTTCAGGTTAAATCACCCTTCAGGTTTAACAGTTATTACAAGTGAAACATTTCATAAGGTATCTAACTGGAACGCTACGCCTCATTTCCACACCGCTCGGGAGACCGCTACCTACCAGTCGACCAGTTAAGTACAATTTCAATACCGTAACTATAAGATTCCGATATTTTTTTTGTTTTCAGTATCGTTTCCCCCTTTTAAGAAGAACCTTGTTACTGACACTGACCAAGAGCTTACACAAATGTTGCTGTAACTCTCTAATAACAAAGGTCTGCAAAAAAAATTTTTTTTGATCAGCTGCATGGAATCTTTTAGCTATAGTTTATGTTTTTTGGTGTGCTGAATCCAAAAATGACCGCCATTTTTATCCATCACGCACAGTTTTCTTGCAAAATAGGGGAGAAGGGGAACTAAAAAACGAAAATTGAGAAAAAAACGTCTGCCAAGTGGGTGTGGCACATAGCTTCCTCGTATCCATAACCTGATTGTATAGATGATCCGATACACAGTAGTTAATCTCTAAACATCAAAACAAGTTAATCTGTAACATCCTTGAAAATTTCATTGAAATCGGATGGAAAATGTAGGAGTTATGGCCGTTACAAGGAAATTCACGTTTGCGCATGCGCAGTGGCTACTTTCAGTCCGAAGGTGATGATTTTCATAGGGGACCATCTAAATACTAATCTGTAACATCCCGGAAAATTTCATTGAAATTGGATGGAAAATGTAGAAGTTATGGCCGTTACAAGGAAATTCACGTTTGCGCATGCGCAGTGGCTACTATCAGTCCGAAGGTGGTGATTTTCATAGGTGCCTATCTAAATACTAATTTGTAAAATCCCTGAAAATTTCATTGAAATCGGATTGAGATTGTGGAAGTTATGGCCGTTACAAGGAATTCACGTTTGCGCATGCGCAGTCGCTTCTATCAGTCCGAGGATGATGATTTTCATAGGGGACCGTCTACACACCAACCCGCACAATCCCTGAAAATTTCATCGAAATCGGACAATAACTTCGTATAGTTATGCGCGTTACAAGGAATTCATGACAGACGGACAGACAGACAGACACACAGACACACAGACACGGAACCAAAATTGTTCAGAAAGGTCTAAAACGCCAAACGCGAGTGAAAATTTTGATTTTGGAGAACTTTTTTTTTTCGTCCTTGAAAAGTGAAAACAAAGCTTCCGCTACCTTGGTTGACTCGGAAGCAACATCATAATTTGTATTTTGTACAATCTCAAACTAATTGAGTATTCGTTTCCTATTTAATACAAAATACTCGAATAATTTATTCATTTTGCTTGTGGAACCTTTTCTTTCATACTTCGTCGCGTACCTACGTTTTCGTGCTCCAGCATTGTCTGTATCTCTCTTGAGCATCCTACAGTAGTCAGCTAGTATTGTATCCAGTTATTATATTATTATTCATATGAAATTGATGGGCAAAAGTGTATATTAGTTTCCAATAATATTTTCCGTTGTGTTGAGCTACAAAATATCACTTCTTCAAAAATACATGATATCGAAACCTCAATCGTAACATCTCGTCTTTTCAACCACAACAGTTTTGGCGACGATTGATAAAAAAGAGAGAATATGGATCCAAACCAGCTCCAACAATTGATATCCGCGTTGGAACGGTTGATTCCTCAACCTCAAGGAGAACGAGGACAAGGTGATATTCAAACAGCTAGACCTAGTAATACCGTCTACAATATACCACCATTCGAACCTTTTGAACTGGATGAAGGCAGAAAAATGAAAAGACACATCAACCAGTTGTTGAAATCTGAAGTCATCAGAAAGAAGTCTGTTACATTCAGTGACTCGCCTCAGCTTCCAGTCCAGTACCAAATGGGAGAAGAAGACGAAGGAGCGATACTGCCTGCCGTTCCTGTCGCTTCAGCCAATCCTCCACAAGCGACTCCTCCACAAGTTGAAGATTTTCAAGGGCCGAGTCAGACAGCAATGGCATCCCCCTTGAGAACAGCTAACGAGGAAAGCATTTCTTCCCAGCCTTTGAGGAGATCTTCAAGGATGAGAATGAAGCCCAGATACTTGGATGACTATGTCACCTGAGGACGCCTGTTTTTTCTTTAACCTTTTCAAACCTTTCCAAATTTATTTATTCATTCAAAATTAAGGGGGGAAGATTATTGTATCCAGTTATTATATTATAATTCATATGACATTGATGGGCAAAAGTGTATATTAGTTTCCAATTATATTTTACGTTGTGTTGAGCTACAAAATATTACTTCTTCAAAAATACATGATATCGAAACCTCAATCGTAACATCTTTTCTGGAAAGTATTCTACATGGGAGTGTAGGAAATGAACTTTTAAGCTCATGTTGCATCCCTGAGCTTTGTAGGCAGCCAACATGCGATTCACAATGGATTTGTAGTTAGGGTCTTTCGTATTGCCTAAAAACTTTTGCACTACATCCTTGAAAGAGTCCCAAGCTTCTTTTTCTTTATCGCTCATTGATACTGAAAACAAGGGATCGGACAAAAGTTGTCGTATGTCAGGTCCTGTAAAAACTCCCTCTTTCAATTTAGCTTCAGACAGTTTTGGAAACTTTGAACACACATATTTGAAACATTCCCCATCTCTTGGCAATGGCAGCCATGTAACAACCTGTGCACTATGTTCCGCAAGGCATCCTGACTTTTGAGAAAATCAAATGAACAACGATTCTGAGCATCCTTACGCTTCTTCTTCAAAAATATCCCACCACCTTCTTCCCTACCTCCTCTATTTCAGAATATATCATTCCTGGGAGAGACATGACTAAATATGAATGTGAAAATACTCATGCAATTCATAAAATTGACAACTTGGCAGCAACTACAGAATTGAAGTTCAAGGCTGAATAACACCATACGTGGAATTAAAAAAACCAGTTTTGCAAAAAAACTAGACGTGATGGAATTTTTTGAGTATTTTTTTCGGTTTCAGCATGTAAAAACCTATGGGAACCAGTAAAAAAATCGCTTGCAGTTTTTTGGATGCAGACCTGTGTAATAAACCCTTGTGTACTAATTTGCAGCGTTTATTGTGTTCCATTTGGAATTTTTTCGGCGAAAAAAAAAGTCATGGACGAAAGGGTTAAGAAATACCTTGTATGCCAACTTGTTATTTTGAATATAACCGAATGAAAAAAAAAAAACTCTCCTCAAAGGCCAGAGAAATAAATTAATAATGAGTGGGGGGGTGCGCCTGATTAAAATTTTTTTAAAATCGAAAGTAGACCTCATCCTGAGAATTTTGACACCAGCCGTTCTCTTTTTGGATGAGAAGATCTTTTTTCTATGATTTTTCAAAGTTTCGAATGTTTATGACGTCACGCGCCCCTCCCGCCTGGGCGGGACTCCCCAGCCCACTGTGACGTCATAAACATTCGAAACTTTGAAAAATCATAGAACAATGTCTCCTGGCGCTAGAAGGTCGCGGTTGGTGTCAAAATTCTCCGAATGAGGTCTAGTTTAGATTAAAAATAACAATAAACAGTTTTCCCGACCCAAGCGCACACCCCATTCAAATTTTATTGGGGAGAACGCCGGCCTTAGGGATGATAGAAGAGGGAGAAGGACGAAAGCCCCTAAAAAACGACCAGTAGTTCAGGTATGAGCGGTGGTGATACCATTCAGTACACCTGCCGAGATGCCCAACTCGAGTAACTAAAATTAAAACTTCAAGTGCACAACTGTTCCATCTATAACTTAGCAACGCGTGATGTAAAATGTTACTGGTGGGACGAGACAGGAGCTTCTCTAGACGCCTCCACCTATGCTTCCTGTCTAATAGATTTTTTGGAAGAGCTACTTGAACTAGCAAAAAAGACTGTGATAATTTGGTCTGATGGGTGCACTCCTTTAGAACCGAAATAAGGTACTGTCGAATGCATTATTACATCTAAGTATCAAACACGGTGTAACAATTATGCATAAATATCTCGAAAAAGGACACACGCAAATGGAGGTAGACAGCGTACATGCTCATGTAGAAGAGCAAATTAAAAAAAGCCCTGTGCAAGAACCCCCCATATAGAGCTGTTTACCTGGACCATGAATTTTTTCTCGACTACTCCTTCATAAAAGGCATGGTGTATTCATCTATAAGACCTGGAAACCAGCGAGATGACCCAGTCGTTACCGATCTTCGATGGCTCCAACATGAACCCGATGGAATGATAAAATACAAGACTGCGTTTGATGGGGATTTGACTTTCCTTCCACCTGAGACCGAATCTCAAAAATGCCAAGTTCACCAATTTTCCCAAGCTCTTTAAGGGGAGTCAGCCCGAAAAACAGCGTGTTTTGCAAACGCCTCTGTGTTGCTTAAATCTTAGTAGAAAAATGAAAATGGTCAATAATTCGACAGTTTAGATCTTGATGAACAAAATTATGTAAAAAAAATCATAATTGATCATTTAGGTACTTCGCTATAAGTACCTAAAGTTGGGCCCTTTCACCTGTTTTCGTGCACTTTTCTCGGTAAGTACTCGTCCGAATTCAATTTTTTTTTTTTAATTTGTTCATCTTACTAAGCTCTATCAACAGACGAGGGCTTTTCCATTTTCAATAGTTTTATCATTTTTTTTCTCAAAAAAATAAAAAACCGGGTTTTGGGTAGGTAACATTTTTTTAACCACAAACTCTCCAAAACAAAATTATCCAAAACCCCCTCGTCTATCGACGTATTAGCAACGTACGAACAACACTAAAAAAACAGAATCAAAATCGGTTGAATGGGTACCGCAGAAAGTGCACGTAAGCATCAGAAAATGTTGTTTCGAGAAAAACGCGTTTTTCTGAAAAAGAACAATTTTCGAGCTTCGCGGTTTACTACCGCCCGCGTTCTAACTTGGCTGTATAAGAACAATGAGAAGAGGAATAAGGTAAGGGTTATTCAGTGTTACAGTTTGTTTATTGCCGGTTTTTTGACAGTTTCCGAGTTTCTAAAGTTGTTTCTGACCAGTAGTAAAGAAGCAGGGACGGGAGAGTGGTACACCAACCAAGCAGGCGGAAGCAAGGCGGTCTCTCTTGTGTAGAGTGGGAGCGCAGCCATGAGATGGCCAACTTTGACCTCAATTATCTTAGGGTTCCGTATTCGGAACAATCAATTATTATATATCAAATTGTTCGAAATTGAATGGAGAATAATATAAAATTATTTTAAAAAATTGAAAAAAATTTTTTTTTTCGGGCTGACTCCCCTTAAAAGCAGAAGACAAATTTAATGATCTACAATCATTAAAAGACTGTGGTATACCAAAAGACTGCCATGCATTTACGATCTCTTACCTAAACTAGGAAAAAGTACCTATTAGAGAAGAAAATCGAAAACGCAAGAGAGATTATGATGAACAGTAGACTTATTTCACTACCTACGTACAAAGATAGTTTTATACATATTGAAATGTTTTTAAACATAATGATCCTGTATTTTTTATAATGAGCTGTGATTAAGCAAAATAATAAGTTGGTGATAAGAAATGAATGTGATAAAAGCAAGCTAATTTTAAACATAAATATTAAGTATTGAAGTAGCATTGAAGCTAGTGAAGTGATTCTTGTGATTTTACTATCATTTATTTATTTATTTATTGGCATCAAAATAGTACAAATTACAACAATTTGTTGAAAAAATTAAAATAATTGTGACAGCACTCTGTCGTACTTGGAAATACGACAAAGGATCAATTATAAATGAAAAAGAAAAGAAATCGAAGCCCACCAGAAAATAAGTTCTTAAGAACTTGTGGCATCCGGTGGAGTCACAAAAATCAGGCTCAGCCGTACAAAATTAGGTCCGAAGGAGAAATGGAATCAGAAATTAACCAAAAATACTAAAAAATGAATTAAATGAATTAAATCCACTTAAAAGAAGAGAAACTATACTACTTTCATGTATGAATTTAACATTTTTCTAAAACTAGCTAAATTATGAAATAATGACAAATTAATATTATTATCAAAAAAAATTTAAGTGTACGAACGTACGCGTTCCTCCTGTAAAACTCCGTATTCACTCTCGGCAGTACGATACCTGAATTTAGAAAATTTCTTGTTCTTGTGGACATAGACAAGTGCTCTTCACTGATGCCAGTGATATAGACATGAATACCGGAATGAAATATGAACATTTGTTCAATGGTTTTAACCTCAAAATATTTAAAAAGCTTAGAAGATGGATATCTAGAAGATTTATTAAGAATAAGTTTAGTTAACTGATTTTGCTAACATTGAACTTTACTTACATACGATTTACAAGCTCCCCCCCATAAAATAGTTCCATACTTGATAATAGTGTAAGCCAAACCATAATAAACCAGACGAATTTGTGCTTTAGATAAAAATTTTCGAGCTTCCTTAAATACAAAATCCGAGTAATAATCAATATGAGGTTTGAAATTTAAATTATGGTCGATTACCACGCCCAGATATTTACACTGCTCAGTAAAAGATAGAGACAAGCACATGCATCATCGTGGGACGTACAATAACCCGTTGAGCGAAACTTGATTTTGTGGTATTGTGGGAATGTTCGATTTCCTACTCTGAACCGAAGCACTCAGGTTTTGTCAACATTTATGGCCATATAATTAGAATCGAACCAGTCTTTTACCAAAAGTAGATTTTCATTTACGGAATCAATTACTTTACAGTAATCTTCACCCCAAAACACAATTGCTGTGTCGTCGGCGAAGCCATATAATTTTCCAACAATATTCAGTTGTAATAGGTCATTCACGTATAGGAGGAATAAAATAGGGCCTAGAACTGAACCCTGGGGAACACCAATATTTAAAATTTTTTAATAATAATTTTTTCTAGTTGCATCTTTTTGACTGAATGCTCATCCTATTTTTTCTTTAAATAGTTTTTAAAGTTGCGACAGCCATCCTAAGCCAAATTTTATGCAAAAAAGTTAATTAATAAATAATGTTTTATAAAGATTTAATCTTGTCTACTAAATTACTGATCCTGTTAACTGTGAAGAAATTACGTGACAACATGTCGTATCACGGACAAAAACATCAACAAGTCGTATCATAGTGATTTTTTCTTGTGAATGAGTTTTATACTATTTTCAGTTATATAGTGCCAAACATGATGACTTATGTTCCAATCAAAGAAAAAAATTAGTATTTCATCACCACTATGGTCTAGAATCAGTTTTTTGGCTCTCCTGAGAAGTTGGTAAAAATGAGATACGACCTGTGGCTTTGACACCCTCGAAATAAATCTTCAAATGAATATTAGTCGCTTAGCTCAAGAAATTTTGTTGTCCGCTCCTCGAGAAATTTATTATCAGTCTCATAAGCCCAAAACGTGTAAAATATTCTCGAAAGTCGTGTAGAATAGGAGATCGACTTATAAATTCCTCTTCTCATGCATAAATATCGGTACAACAAACTGAATTGAGTTAATCAAATTCGTCATTGTTCTTTTTGATATGCGGGTAGTTTTAATGCGGTAAATAATGCCTGTAGTTAGTGGGATCGAGCTCTTTGAGGAGGTATTGTTTCTAGGCAAATAATTTGGATAATTGGCCGGGTGATGCAACGTAATAATAGTAGGTACGTGTAATTTTATAAAAACCAGCATTCGTATTTTTTGTTTTTTTAATACAGGAAGGTTAAATTTTAATTATTGTTGGTTTTAGGAATAATGACGAAGACTTTAAATGTGATAGTGTTCCGTTATGAGGGTTTGAATTGAAGATGCGGTTGTTGGGTGTGCTTTGCTGTACATTCGCCGTCTGTCAGGTCGAAGGGCTGAAGAAGTCTGACGGCGATCGGGCGTACGACAGGCCCTGCGCGGAGAACTGCTCCGCGGAAAACGCCGAGGACTGCTGCCTCCTGGGAGAGCCGTTCGGGGAGGTCGAGCGAGAAGCCCGGGCGGGGATTTCGACGGCGAACGAGGCTCTGAGGAGAGTCGAAGAGGCGCTGCTGGAGCTCATCGACGACGCAGATGAGCGGCAGAGGATGCTGACGACGTGGAGGAAGATGGGGAAGGTGTTGAGGTTGACGAAGCGGAGTATTAGTCTCTTGTGCGGCGTCAAACGTGAGTTGAAGATTACCTACCTTATGTTTTCGTGTCAGGTCATCAGTTATAACTAGAGCTCGGAATTTGCATATTTTGCATATCTTTTATTATGCGGTATATCTTTGTATATGAACGTTTTGAAGGTTTCTGAAGGGTATGCGGTGGTTTAAATTGAAATTGAAATTGCATATTTTTGCATATTTCGGTCATTTTGGGGATTTTTGCATATTTTGCAGGACATTTTACCAGTTTTTTGCGTATTCTGGATTTTTTTTTTTTTTTTTTTTTTAAGTCAGTGTTGGAAGTTGACAATATTCGAAATCGAATGTTGGAATGTTTTGTCGCCTCACTCACATCACCCCTGCCATTACCTGCTCTAATGAATAGATGAGTGACAATGCAAGTGAACGAATCGTTAAAAATCGGTAAAATGGTTACTACTCATCCAAAAATTCACCAAATTTGTTGGTCATAACACCTCGAGTTATGCGCACCAGACAGTGGTGGAAGGAGGCGTTTGAGGGAGGAAATTTTCTAAATTCAACATCTTAAAGTAAAAACTCGGCCTTTCGCGCCTCGCCTTACTGCTCAGAGCCTTTGGCTAAAATTCAAGAAACATGGAACATGCTTTAGCCGCTCTTTTCGGAGTAGTAGGAATGGGGCGGGCGGGGTGGAGAATAACCCCCTTGTGACACTTCCGTGTCACCCCTCTCGCATAAAATAAAAAGAAGATAAAAAAGTCTGCCAAGTGGGTGTGGCACATAGCTTCCTCGTATCCATAACCCGATTATATAGATGATCCAATGCATAGTAGTTAATCTCAAAACATTAGAACATCAAAACAAGATAATCTGTAACATCCTTGAAAATTTCATTTAAATCGGATGGAAAATGTAGAAGTTATGGCCGTTACAAGGAAATTCACGTTTGCGCATGCGCAGTGGCTACTATCAGTCCGGGGATGATGATTTTCATAGGAGACCGTCTACACACCAACCCGCACAATCCCTGAAAATTTCATAGAAATCGGGTGGAAAATGTAGAAGTTATAGCCGTTACAAGGAAATTCACGTTTGCGCATGCGCAGTGGCTACTATCAGTCCGAAGGTGGTGATTTTCATAGGGGCCCATTTAAATACTAATCTGTAACATCCCTGAAAATTTCATTGAAATCGGATGGAAAATGTAGAAGTTATGGCCGTTACAAGGAATTCACGTTTGCGCATGCGCAGACGCTTCTATCAGTCCGGGGATGATGATTTTCATAGGGGACCGTCTACACACCAACCCGCACAATCCCTGGAAATTTGATCGAAATCGGACAATAACTTCGTATAGTTATGCGCGTTACAAGGATTTCATGACAGACAGACAGACAGACACGGAACCAAAATTGTTCAGAAAGCTCTAAAACGCAAAACGCGAGTGAAATCTTTGATTTTGGAGAACTTTTTTTTTCATCCTTGAAAAGTGAAAACAAAGCTTCCGCTACCTTGGTAGACTCGGAAGCAATAAAAAGAAGAAGTAGAAGATAAGCTGATAAGTATGGATATTCTCTAAACTACCTGCACAGCACCACGCTGAGACCCAACTCCAGGGAATTTATGGTAAAACTTCAAACAGTCCGATTTTCATGATTTTTAAAAAAATGGCCGCAATATTGTGTATAATAATAAAAAAATAAAACCCAAAATCGATGTTCTTTTCCCATTTTTGCCGGCCAAATAACCTTTAAGCCTAAAATTAAGAATTAGCTTTAAAATTGACTTTAGGCGGACTCTTCTACCACCCAGAATAATCTGGGAAAAAATAAATTTCAATTAAACCTGTTAACTTGAGTGATCAAATAAAGCTCACTCAGAGAACTAAGGAGAGAAAAAGAAAAAGAAACTCCAAAAAGAAAATAGAATAATCTCCTCTGCTTTTAGGAAAAACTAAGAGAAGAAATGGAAACATATTGTTTAGTAATGCATGCATTCCAGGGGACGTCCCATTGGATAAGCATTAGATCAGTTTAACCAGTTTGTAAGCGATAAAACTGTTTCACTCGATGTAATTTATTTATTACTTTAGGCAAGAAATAGTGACCCCTCATCATTATCTACCAAAACATTTCTAGCGGCATGGGAGCCTCGAATCTGAACAGCATTGTAAAATCCATGATCTACGATACCCAACATGCGAATTCGAGTTCACCCCCCCCCTCCCCCACCACCGCAACGCCAACAATGGTGCCAGTTTGGCACCAAAGCGGAAATACGTCGTAACATTGAACTTTCATCTGTTAGTTTTGGTAGGCAGTCCGTTGAAGTTCACATCCGTATTCGAGGTGAAACACAAAAAAAAAAAAACGAAATAAGCGGTTTATGGCATCATGGCACCATGGTGGCACCACTATTAGTTCCATGGTGGTAAAGAGAATAATTCATGAAAATTCGGAGGTATAATGAGAATTTTTCCTCAATTTCAAAGCTTGGGTACAGTTAGTAAGCAGTAAAGGAACCGAAATATTGAAAAATCGTATATTTTTTGAATATTATCCCCCCCACTCACCCCCTCCCCTTGCGAATTTTGGTACTCTGGTAAAATCATGTACAACTCAGAAGTTATTTGAGTCAAACAAAAAAAGAAACACGCAAATCGGTTGGAAATTGAGGCCTGGGCAGAGTTTACAAGATTATGCACGCAAACGCACGTTTTTTAAGCATTAACCCCCCCTTTCCCCCTCTTAAAAAGCAAAACCCAAAATTCCGGCGCCGTAGTGCACAACTAGATAGTATTTCGCGTCAAACGAAAAAAGAACCACGAAAATCGTTTGAGAACTAAGGCCTGGGCAGAGTACACAAGATTATGCCCAAAAACGCATGTTTTTCGAGCATTAACCCCCCCTTTCCTCCCCTTAAAAGGCAAAATTCGAAATTCCGGCGACGTAGTGCACAACTAGATAGTTTTCCGCGACGAACAAAAAAAGAACCAGGAAAATCGGTTGAGAACTAAGGCCTGGGTAGAGTACACAAGATTATGCCCAAAAACGCATGTTTTTCGAGCATTAACCCCCCCTTTCCCCCCCTTAAAAGGCAAAATTCGAAATTCCGGCGACGTAGTGCACAACTAGATAGTTTTCCGCGACGAACAAAAAAAGAACCAGGAAAATCGGTTGAGAACTAAGGCCTGGGCAGAGTACACAAGATTATGCCCAAAAACGCATGTTTTTCGAGCATTAACCCCCCCTTTCCCCCCCTTAAAAGGCAAAATTCGAAATTCCGGCGACGTAGTGCACAACTAGATAGTTTTCCGCGACGAACAAAAAAAGAACCACGAAAATCGGTTGAGAAATAAGGCCTGGGCAGAGTACACAAGATTTTGTTACACACACACACACACACACATACACACACACACACACACACACACACACAGACATACACCTATGGTTTTTTTCGCGGATTTGGATTCAGAATGGTCTAAAACGGATTACTGTGTGGTTATTTTTTTTTTCTGTTGAGTGTTGTCCAACTTTACCCCAGATCGATCGCATAAGGACGCCCAAGTCTTACTGTGGGACGTCCTAAAAATGATACAAAAGAAACAATGGAGTAGAACGAACAGAAAAAACCCTCTTTGGTTTTTGAAAAGACAAAAAAAAAAAAAAAAAAAAAAACGAACCTGGAAAGAAAGAAAAACAGGAAACTGACTGAGAAAAGAAAATGAAACACACCACAAATGGGCTTTGACAAAGAAGGAGATAGAAGAGAGGACAACTACTCGTAGATCATCCTAGGCTAGACTCTAATAGAAGAGAGAGAGCGATTAGAGGGGGCTTCCTTCCCAAGTTGGAACTAAACAAGGCATGGAGGGGGAACTGAATGAGCTAAAGGGAACCTATAGAAGAGCGGGTAGAAAATCAAGAAAAGGTACTCCTTGACAAATTCATTACTAAGTGATTTATTAGAAATGATAGGCAAAGTAATTCTGATCTTTCCTAAAAAGGGCCCTTTAAATCAAAAATAGAAAAATAGAACTACCTAAGCGGATTGACAAAAAAAATTTATGTCTGGCCTGGACTCGAACAGGGGACTCCGCCGGTTGGTAAGCTGGGTCTCCTTGACGCTCCAGATGCGAGGTGAGCACTTGCGAAAAAGGTCGGTCTAAAAAATTCCACAAAGGCTGCCTCTTGCTGTCCTGCAATAATGTAAGGAGGTGAGCAATTTGGATGATCATCCTCATGAAGGCACAACAGGGTGGGGAAGAAGTGGTGGTTTTGAAGACAGTTTTGGCTCACCAGAGTAAGTCCTCAAATCCGCTGACAGGATGATTTGGGATGCTGCGACCCAGGAATCCTTTTTCCCCAAATTGCTGGGAATTTCCTCTATTAGATCGGGAATTCTTCAAAAGAGCGGCTTTCACTAGGTAGGTATGCGTGCAGACTGGTGAACAAAGGCTTGTCGGATCCCTACCACGTCGAGCTGGTTGCAATAAAAATCCTGCAGCCTGACGAGACTAGAGAAGGGTTTGGACGATGCGGCGAAGCGAGAATGTGAGTCCAGAGTCCAGGACAGCGCGGCGATAAGAACTAACGGAATAAAATTAAATTGCCTATCTTGAACAGGAACCGCCTGTCAAATTTAGTTGTTGAGGACCTCACTAGGTCGTGCGGTTAAGAATGGTTTTAGAGAATAGAGTGGTGCAGGGTAGAGCTGCGACAAAGCACAAGCAGCTTACACTGCTCCCTTGAGAGACTCAATTCATGTCGACTGTGGGTCTGTTCAGAGAGACAGTCTGGAACTAGTTCAGAACCAAACCGAAGCTGAAAAGGGGAAGGGATAAAGGCGCCTGGACTCCTCCGAACAGACCCTGTCTGTTCATGTTGCTCAACATGTTCAATTCACGTTGCTCTTGTTTGTTCGTTTCCAGTGAAACTTGCAAGGTTCGCTACCCATCCAGTCGTCGGTGCTGCCGCCAAGCAAATCTACCATACTGTGAGGGCTCAAGGGGTCTTACTCATCAACATCATCCTGTGGGCCTGCGATGAGATAGCTGGAGAACACCGCCCTCCACCTACCATCAACGGGTATGGACTTGAAATCTCCAATTTCTAGTTGGAAATAATCAAAATTACGCGTATTTTGATGTCTACAGCCTGGAATTGAGACCGGGTCTCCCAGACTAATGGTTCTTGCAGTCAAGAAAGCTACTTTCTGTAGTTTCATTAAAGCAGACTTATTTTGGCATTAAAATTTATGAACCACGGTGTACACTGCATTAGAATCAAATGAATGAGGTTAGTTCCGCTAGTTATAAGAATACAATTATTATCTACGTACCGTATTGGAGAATCCGTCGTAACCAGCAAGTCGAGTACAGGAGGCGAGCAAGATGTAAGGACATCATCTTCAGGCCGTTGAGAGAGTGCTAAAGTTTGTCAGTCAGTCGTTCTATTTATATAGTCTGGGTGAAAGGGAGGTGAAAGGATCAGAAAGTGAAAGGAAAGGGGGCCACCTAGTAACGAGAAACAGCACCCCTATGACTCCGCTAACTTCCAGACAACCAAACGACCTAGGATGTCATAATTTCAAACAATTAATAAAAATAATCAACTAACCAAAATAAAAATTAGAAAAAAAAGTTAGAAATAGATATAAGTTAATAATTTTAGCAATAAGTTACTTATGTAAGCTAGTTTTTAATATATTCATAGTTGAGAATAGAAGACCACGTGGTCACCACGTGGTTACCACGTGGTCACCATTTGGTGAATGTACAATTAGCTAATTTTATCTCTCCCTTTCACTTGACAAGGGGTGAAACGTGTTAGTACCTGTACGTGTTGTTTTACCTTTCACGAGACCACGTGGTGAAAGGTTGTTTGTCAAGTGAAAGGGAGAGATGAAACTAATCCTATTAGCTAATTGTACATTCACCACATGGTGACCACGTGGTCTTCTATTCTCAACTAGAATATCTTATAAACTAGCTTACATAACTAACTTATTGCTAAAATTATCAACTTATATCTACATCTATTTCTAACTAAATAATTTTAAAAAAAAATTTTATCATTAATTAGTTGATTATTTTTATTTATTGTTTGAAATTATGACATCCTAGGTCGTTTGGTTGTCTGGAAGTTAGCGGAGTCATAGGGGTGCTGTTTCTCGTTACTAGGTGGCCCCCTTTCCTTTCACTTTCTGATCCTTTCACCTCCCTTTCACCCAGACTATATAAATAGAACGACTGACTGACAAACTTTAGTACTAACTCGACGGCCTGAAGATGATGTCCTTACATCTTGCTCGCCTCCTGTACTCGACTTGCTGGTTACGACAGATTCTCCAATACGGTACGTAGATCATAACTGCATTAGAAGATAGTTTTGGAGCAAACTTGTCTTACATTGGTACCTTTTTCATGTTCCTAGGTTTGGACCCTGTGGAGGTCATTGGCCCTGTCAACCAACATTGACCTGCACCACAGGAAGCTGCGAGGGAGATTCTGAAAACCCTTTCGTATTACCGATGCCTCAAAATTTAAGAACTCATAAAAGCACGTCTTATGCACGTTCAAGCGACTCTTATTCGAATAGTTATACACCGAACCCAAGATTCCCACTTCCTGAAAGCCCGTATTTTATATTAGAACCTCCTGCCGGTGGTGGAGAAGAAAACAAACAATCCACGGAGGACCTGTACGGAAATTCTTCAGAAAATGAGAGAAATGAGAACAAATCATCTCACCGGCGAAGGTCGCAAAAAAGAGTTCAATTGCCGGAAAATTACTACAAATACAGAACCGGTCTGATTCCAAACGGTGATACACTTCCCAAAATGATCGAACTTCCAAATCCATATCTCTTCGATCCGCGACTTATAGGGTTATTCGACCCGCCCCCACCAAGGAAGGAGAAGCGCAGGTTCAGGCATGTTCCTGACGAAGCCGGGGATACAGATTCACAGGTTGGACAAAATGGCGGACAGCATCGCATAAAAAACGTTCGAGAGCAGATTTTTGGTGATCAAGATCAAAACAGTCCGAAAGCTCGTGAATTGGTCGATCCTAATGTGCCTTTTGTGATCAAAGTAATTGGTGTAGATCATTCTGAAGACGATGGAGGGACAGGCAGACGTGAAAAAGAGTTCCATGGGATACCAAGAGCGTACAAAATATCTCCCAGAAATGATATTCCTGATTTTGGGGCGTGGCTAGAAGAACCCGAGAGCGTCGAACAGGGAAATAGGAACGATTCAGACCCATATTTGCCTCTAACCCTATTATAGAGCGGCTATCCCTGAAAATCCCACTCGATTTCATCGAATCCTCATCCAGTGCATCAATTTTGAGTGGGCGAGTGCGTCGGAAAAAGTTGAATTTGTAACCGCGAAAAGCTGTGAGTTCAGTTCTGTTTTTTTTCCTCAATAAAATTGTGGTTTGTAACTTCTTGCGGAAAAAAGAGGACGTGGTTGCCGCCTTTTTTTCTTTTTCATAAAACAACATTTCGTGGAAGTGGTTTCAAAGACGACCTGCCATAAGTACCTACCTACTTATTTATTGAAGAAGAAGAAAACATGTTTATTCAACATAATCTCACTTACCAATTAGTGCAATTATAAATTCGGTTAGTATAAACAATGATCGCACCCATTTTTTTACCATTATATAGTGACAAATATCATCATAGGTACAAAACCATTATTAAATCAGTATTATGTTTAAACAAACTGCGTAATAACAAAACTACACCAAAAAAAAAAAAAAAAAAAAAAAAAAACACTAACTAAAAAATTACAAAAAACATGATACGGCATGGATTTTTCATCCATCTGCCGGGGTAAGCTGAGCCGTCTTTCTTTAAATTGTTTACTTTCATTTTTATTTTTATATTCTGAGAACAAATGCAAAAAGAGGGTGTGAGCGTTCAGGAGAGTCCGACTTTTTTTTTAAATTCAGATTACCAATTGAACTCTGCTACAAGGGAATCTCGGTATCTCCAGGCCGAAAGGCTGAATTGGCCAACTCCAGGCCAATGCTCCCTATGGTTCAGCAAGAGGACCATTCTTTCCATGCTGATAGTACCCTCCCCAATGTAGCGCAGCCTGAAATCTCCCAGCACGGGGCAGCTTCCAAAAAAATGGAGGATGTCTTCATTTGCATCCTGATTGCACAGAGAGCAAGTCCTCCTTGGGCTTTCAGATCTCAGGTAGACCCCGTCATTCAGTGGAAGTAGTGCCCCTCTCAGTTCGAGGACCCATCGTACTACCCATAAGGCATGGTCTCCGTCCACCAGTAGATTCCCAGGTCTCGCGTCCAAATCAAGCGAAGGGTATAGAGGATTCTTGAAATCCATCGCAGCTGTCCGCATGTCACCCATCCAACTCCGTGAAACCGCCTCCACCAATGTATCCAGCTGTTCTGGCCACTCATTCATCAATTCCAAGCTCCCATGAAAAGTGCAACCTTGTCTTAGTGCTAGCTCTGTAACAGCCCGAAACCACGATATCCTTGACCTGACGACCTCTCGTGCCACTATACCAGGATATCTGTCCTGGGGCCCTAATCACATATTGGCAGGCGAGAGACAACGTGTATGCGTAGATTGGCTGGACACCAGTTTCCAAGTAGGTAAAGTCATTTGGCGTATTTCTAGGTAGGCTGAAGATTAGCTTAATGAAGAACCTTAACACCTGCTCAAGAGAGCTTGACTGGATGTATCCCGTGACTTGGGCCCCATAACACAGGACTGCCCTTGAGACGGTCATGAAGACTTTAACCTTGACCCTGACAGGGGTGGATGGGCGGCTGAAGAGGCTTCTGTAAACACTATTGATTCTGAGCTTTGCAGCTGCTGCCCCCTCGGCAAAGTGCTGCGCAAACGAGAGCCTAGTAGTGAGGGTGACACCCAAATACCTGTAAGAGGCCACAACGTCAATCGGACTTCCATTATACACAAATTTATCTCCCACACCAAGTCCACGACGAAAAACCATAATTTTCGATTTGGCCAGGTTGACAGTTAGCCCCCATCTAGCAGTCTACTCCTCCAGTCCAAAAATGTTTCTACGTAATTCATGAGAGGATTCTGCCAGGATTACGATGTCGTCAGTATACATAAGTGCCCTGATGATGGTGTCACCAACCCTGACTCCACAAGGGAGAGCGCTAATCAAGTCATTGATGTACAATGCGAACAGTTGCGGGCTGAGTAAGCAGCCTCGCCTCACTCCACATTCCATGGGAAATGGCAGGGAGATGCCGTCCACCTGCATACATTGATCTCACAGCAGCTATGAAGCGCTGCCCAGCACCCGCCACCCCTAGTTTCCAGAAAAGCAGGTCATGGCGAACTCCATCAAAGGCAGACCTGATGTCAACAAAAAAAGCATATAGCTTGTGTCTGGGGCCTGCATTAAACCTTATATGCACTAAGCTTGTTAGCGTTAAGATGGCATCTGACGTGCTGTATCCCTTGTGAAAACCACACTGACTTTCATTTAGTATTCTTTCTTTATCAAAGTAAATGTAAATTTTTATTGTAAATGGAAAACATATTGTTTAGTAATGCATGCATTCCAGGGGACGTCCCATTGGATAAGCATTAGATCAGTTTAACCAGTTGTTAAGTGATAAAACTGTTTCACTCGATGTAATTTATTTATTACTTTAGGCAAGAAATACTGACCCCCCTCCCCCACCATTATCCACCATAACATTTCCAGCGGCATGGGAGCCTCGAATCTGAAGAGCATTTTAAAATCCATGATCTACGATACCCAACACGTGAATTCGAGTTCACCCCCTTCCCCCCCCGGTCCACCAATGGTGCCGGTCTGGCACCAAAACGGAAATACGTCGTAACATTGAACTTTCTTCTATTAGTTTTAGTAGGTAATCCGTCGAGGTTCACATCCGTATTCAAGGTTAAACATACAAAGAAAAACCACGAAATATGCGGTTTATAGTGTCCTGGCACCACGGTGGCACCACCATTAGTTCCATGGTGGCACATAGAATGATTCATGAAAATCCGGAGGTATAATGAAAATTTTTCCTCAATTTCAAAGCTTGGGTACAATGAGTAAGTAGTAAAGGAACAGAAATATTTAAAAATTGGATATTTTGTGAATATTATCCCCCACTCGCCCCCTCCTCTTGCGAATTTTGGTACTCAGGTGAAATCATGTACAACTCGGAAGTTATTTGAGTCAAACAAAAAAAGAAACACGCAAATCGGTTGGAAATTGAGGCCTGGGCAGAGTTTATAAGATTATGCCCGCAAAGGCATGTTTTTTAAGCATTAACCCTCTCTTTCCCCCCCCCCCCTTAAAAAGCAAAATTCAAAATTCCGGCGCCGTAGTGCACAACTAGATAGTTTTCCGCGTCGAACAAAAAAAGAACCACGAAAATCGGTTGAGAACTAAGGCCTGGGCAGAGTACACAAGATTTTGTTACACACACACACACACATACACACACACACACACACAGACATACACCTATGGTTTTTTCGCGGATTTGGATTCAGAATGGTCTAAAACGGATTACTGTGTGGTTATTTTTTTTCTGTTGAGTGTTGTCCTCCTTCACCCCAGATCGATCGCATAAGGATGCCCAAGTCTAACTGTGGGACGTCCTAAAAAGTATAAAACAAATGGGTGTGGCACTTAGCTCCCTATGCATAACCCCCTTGTATAAATCTGATGCATAGTAGCTTAAAATAGCTCAAAACATCAATCTCTACGTGTACTACCCTCATAGAGGACCATCTTACTCATTAACCAGCACAAACCTCCAGATTTTAGCTACATGCCGCTCTGTCGACCTAGTGGATGGCCATCTTTAGGGAGCCTAATGGTGTGAGAGGTGCACGGATAATACATTATTATTGGATTAAGAATGATTTAATCTAGCGTTAGTTACATTCAGGATTGCAGTCTAGAAAATGCTGTTCACCTAAAATGTAGTTCGGTATCCACAAATTCTATACGTTTTGGAGTTTTCTTGGAGATTGGTGTTGAGGGAATTGTCACCTCCTTCTTAGTGGTAGTACTCACCTCCTCAACATCATCATCATCATCCTTGGAGATTGGTGTTGAGGAAATTGTCACCTCCTTCTTAGTGGTAGTATTCACCTTCTCCTCCTCATCCTCATCATCATCCTTGGAGATTGGTGTTGAGGAACTTGTCACCTCCTTTTTAGTGGTAGTACTCACCCTCTCCTCTTCCTCTTCCTCTTCCTCATCATCATCCTCATCATCATCATCCTCATAATCCTCATCATCCTCCTCCTCATCATCATCATCATCCTCCTCCTCACCTTCATCATTAATGTTACCATTTGTGTCAGGATCGATGTACTCTTTAGTTTTATCTTTCGACCCATGGCCAGAATGTTTATTTACCTGTGGCTCAGTCGTACTAACCATCAATGGCTCAGTGGTCCTACTCTTACGATGACCTTTAATGTTCTGCTCAGTGGCACTATCCGTCACAGGCTGAGTGATCCTACTCATACTAGGACTCGTGCTCTTCTCAGTGGTGCTCTCTATCCGCAGCTCAGTCGTAGTTTCCATCTCTGTTTGAGAAGTATTTATGTTACGGTCATCATTGACGATTGCCTTATAACAACTTCGACATGGATCACCATCCTGGATATTTTCCACTTTCGGACACTCCTTAGGCACTTCTTCTTTCCCTATTAGCTCGTAACATTCGGTGCCAAAGGTTTCCAAACATATCAGTCTCGCCTTGGATAAGCAGTCGTACGTCTTGCAAACGCTCGTCTTCGTGCAGGGCCAAACGCCACCACAAGGGCCAAAGTCTCCGATAGCTGGCAGGCTTTGGCAATCAACACCAAATTTTTCTATGCAATTGCGAGCCCAACCTCTCGCTTTGAAATAAAAATCGGACAACGTTCCAAGAGTTCCGTAGAGGGCTTTGGCCTGATTTTCAAAATAACCGTCCCAAAACGTCCCCAACATGTCTGGAACAAAAACACATTTTCAGTTCGCAACAGGTCAAAACCCATAAAATTATGGTGAAAACCATAAGCACCTATGTGGGGAATCTTGAAAAAAAACCAAGATTCAATCTTAGAAAGCCATCTTCAAAATATAGAATCGAATGAAACCAACCATGGATTGTGAAGTATTTATTTATTCAGATGTAACAGCCTACAATAAGGCAAACAACAGTCGTAAACATAATACAAAATAATATAAGGGGACAGAAATAAAAGAACCAACGAATCAGGCTAGGTTCAAACAACAGGAAGGATGAGAGAAAAATAAAATAAAAAAATAATAATTCAACCTATGATTGATGAAAATTGTCCTTTCGGTGGAGGCTGCGCAAGCGGGCCCCCACCCGCCAGCTGGGCGCCACCCGACCGGCCCCGGGCCCACCCACCATGGCGGCTCCCCATACTAGGCACTCAACGGCCACGACGTACAGCACAACTACTGGACGCCACCACCATCAGATAAACCTCGCACCACAATCTCTGGCAGGTAGCCGAGAACGAGGCACCAATGAGACCGCCCCCGGGACCAACCAGGTGACAGCCCAACCAACGAGGGAGGACATCCACAAACACACAGTCATACATACAATGAATACAATCACAAGGATATTTGAGAAGACTGAATGAATCCATCATTGAGTTAGAAATTTGCCTTAAGGGGGTCTCAATCGGTCGCCGTTCGTTCCTCGTTCCGGGTCAGTATTTCCCTAAATTGCAGGGGCTCAAACTTTAAAATTTGTACCTAAATTTGAAATTTTCAAGGGTTTTTGAAATTCATTGTTTTTTAAATTGTACAATATATAATTTATTTATGATTTGAGGGCGGAGTGGATCTTGAAGTTAGCCGATTTTCGGAGTCATTGGACGAGTACTGTAACCTAGAGTTCCTTGGCTTCTCTCGTCATTTAGTCGCGAAGGAGTGGCAGGATTGGTCCGTCTTCTGTCCCAAGACTTCTTATTTTTTTCCTGGTGTCTCATGGATACAGCCCTTATCACTGCAATCTGAACTTTAACTTTCAGAAAGCCGCTGATCTCAGACAGGTCTGTTCCCCACTTTTCAGACATCCTGTTAGCTGCCCTTTTCAGGAAGGCCTGGAATTCTTTGTGAAGAGCTCAATCACACGAAACGATCAATGGCGTAAACGAGCCACGAACATCTTCTGCTCCTTGGTCATACTTGCGATGTTTTTCCTTAACAGCTTGCTGGGATACTGTTGACCATTCTCTGGTGCAGTCGGAAGGAGCGTTCGGCGTTGATAATGCGGTTGTCGAAGAACGCCACCCTCCCACTGTCCCAGACACCATTGGCCTGAATGTCAGCGATCAGTGCTGGTTGACCATTAGCTGCCTCTCTCATAACTGGCTCTGTGGCCACCCCTCCCCATGCAGCAGTTTAGGGAATTGAAAAACTAAAAGATTGCCGCTGGAATCATCATAATCGACCAACAGTTGCCAGAGAAAAATGGGAAAAACCGTTAATGCAGTTTGGGGTTTCCCACTTTTCTTTGGCAATTATTGTTCGATTTTGATTATTCCAGCGGCAATATTTTATTTTTTCAATTTTCTAGACTGCTGCACTAATTAATTTCGAAAATTCTTGAAAATTTGAAATTTATGTACAATTTTTGAAGATTGAGCCGCTGTAATTTACGGAAATACTAACCCGGAACGAGGAACGAACCCCTTAAGACACCAAATACCTGGGGTTTCTGCAAACCATTGAGTCACGACTTCTCTTGCATCCTTTATTATGTTTTTGGAGGACACAATATTTTTGACCTTCTATTTAGTTTTTGTCATCCGAACAGCTATATTTTTTTAAATCTCTCTTCAAAGACAAATGGTCTTTTGTAATGGAGGCCATAAATAAAATTACAAAAAAAAAAAAAAAAAATAATAAATAAAATAAATCAAATAATAATGAGCAGGACGCCCAGGACTCACCCGACGCCGGCCTTACAGATGAGGGATGATGAGGAAGGTGGGGGTGGGAGAGAGGGATGAAGGGAAGTGCCTCTATAGAAAGACCACCAATTGAGATATGAGCCTAGCAGGACGCGGGTGGTGATACCACGGAGTACACCTACTGAGATGCCCAACTCACGCAACTCCGTGGCGCTTTTCCCACACCACACCCCGCGCCATGACAATGTTGCAGCCATCACCCTGAATGTTGTTTAGTGCCACTCCTTTTAGCTCCGACACCGCTTGCTGTAAATCATTTGTACCTACTTTCTTATCTTAGCCCGCCAAGTCTGCCCCATGTCCAACTTGCCATTGACGACTTGGACATCCATGATAATGTAAGAGGTCAGGCTTGATGGTAACGATGTTGGGCTTCTTACCCTGGTCACTCGGCATGTGGTATAACCTCTCCCTCTCAATATCCCAACCGCTAGATGGCAAAGTACCTGCTATCTACGTAGAATGGGGCCACCATGAGTCTGAGGACACTGCTGCACTACATGTTACTCCGTCGGGCACGGCAAAGGGTATCTGTTGCCCCATGACTACCTCTCGAACACCGCACCGTAGTTGGCAGAGTTGCCACGTGGACGGCGTGGAAGTTCTGATAGTCGCGGGCCCCAATGCTCTCCACAGCCCAATCTTTGGAGACAGCCCAATATGGATCAGATGCCCAATCGGAAGCCCAATATGGATCAAACCCCTTAAGGCCACTCAGCCCGGGAGATCATCTGGATTGGTGACCGCTCCAGGGCGGATTCGCTGGTTGGCCCTTTGGTGAACCCTGGTCCACTTGAGCAGGTGAGGCATTGAGTAGCCATGAGCAAAGTCATCGGAACCAATTCTGATCCCCCCCTTTGGAAGACACCTGCGACGCCAGGAATGACGAATAATATCTATATCTATCTAATGACTGCCGGATGAAAATTCAACCTGAGATGGTTGTTTACTTTTTACTTACTACTGAAATTGGGGCTCCAAAATCTGAGAAAATGCACCTTTCCCCTAACTAACTACTCTGTAGTCCTGGGGTTTCTCTTGTAGAGATAATACCTAATGCTTAACCCTTATTTTCCCACTTGTTTAAAAAAATTGTTTTTTCGGATTTTTTAACCCTTCACTGGTAGACCCCGGAGCGCGGCGCTCCTTCAGCCCATTTTTCGAATACTGTGGTTCACAGTGGCTATCCTGAGGGCTGTGATTCACAGTTTCCTCCTAGAAACCACCTCTACGCAGGACCGTACCCTCCTCTCTGTCCCCAAAACCACTCAGGGTTAGTGAGAATCGGTTTCTTGCACTAAAACGTGAATGTGTCAGATTGCTCTTAAGTCTGAGCGCTCTTCTGATCCCAAGAAATGGCTTCAGTGGTCTGAGGAAGATTCTGACGATATGGCAGAACGTATATCTGACTGAAACGGCTTTGACTAGTTAAATTTTGATTGCTCAGTTATTTGTATTTCAGAGTTGAGCAAAACCTATTTTTACCAATACGTATTTCTGAGTTCAATAAAAAAAACTTTTTTACCAATATGTTTTTCATTGAACATTTTTAGATACACCAGGATATGAGTTGAGTATCTCACTCTGACCAAAAACAATTAAAAAATATGATAAATATTGATTTTTTCGGGAGGAAGTACCGAAAGAGCGCCGCGCTCCTGGGTCTACCTTTTGCGAGATGAGATTAGGTCTACCACTGGAGGGTTAAATCAAATTTAGATATGCTTCGACAAATGAGTAGAATATTTGAGCAGATGTTCCTGTTTTTGTCGTGTCAGCTCAAGTATGATCTTTCCTAGGGCCACACTAGCGCTATCTGGAGCAACAGAATCTGTCTAAAAACCCATTTTTTGGAGAAGAAAAAGAAGACTTGGAAAAATCCTTGGTGGGATGTTGGGGTCTGTTATTTCTTAAAGCACAGAACCAAGGAATGATGTGGAGAAGGTTCAGTTCATGAATGATGGAATTTGTGCTGCCTCAGACGGTGGCGCCATCTCTGATGAGGAAACCGAACCAATAGCCTACGAGGTGAGAAATGAGGCCCTATTACAGTCTGTCAACTCGATAATTATTTAGTTTTTTCTTTGAGTTATTTTGGTTTTACTATTACGTTTTCTTACACAATCAATAATATGGAGTATCAAGACAGCCAACGGCTATCAGTTTTGGTTTAGAAGTGGATAAACTATTGCAGGTAAAAATTGGACTTCCTAAAAGATACCTCAGGTTATTAAGGGTTAAGTTGTTCATCAAGAGAATTCACTCACCTTTAGCTTCCATGACTTCATTCAGATTGTCATCGATCAGGTTCCATACTAACTTGGCCACTCTCACCGGAGTATGAGTACTATTCGTTAGTCGGAACAACGTGTCATTCAAAAGGACCGTCTCGACTTTTCCGATGAAACGCACAGCATCCCCTTGGACAGCTGCGACTCTCGAAGCTGCGTCAACGAACCCGGGTACGTCCAGATCCACACCCAGGAAAGGTGCGATTAAAACCTCTGAAAAAATGAACTCTGAAAATGAGTGGGTACAAATTGACTTTAAACCTGTAATATCCGTAGGAGGAACGTTGGAATATTCCTCGCTGAGGGCTACATCTACATGAATGAAACTGATCCAAATATGATTACTACCTGTGAATGGAATTAGTGACATTGAGAAGGACATATTTATTTAGTAAAAAAATTGTCTGAAGTAACCTAAAGTACGAGAGAAGTACTCGAAGGCTGTCCCTAAATTACCGATCACAGAAGTTCAATTTCTAAGTTATATAGTTTCTTCTAAGTTCAACTTTGATCAAAGTTATTATTCTCTGTGAGCTGGAGTCATTACGTTTTTGTTGTTCTATTGTTCTGTACTATAAAGCCGGTGTTTTTAATATTTTTTTTTTTCATTTTTCCGTAAATTTATCTTCTATAATTATGGTGGCGTCTCCACCTTCTCTTTACTTATTGACGTTTGGTGGTATCGCTAAATAAACATCCTTCGAGCCCTGAAGAAGGTAATAAATTTACCGAAAGCTCGGTGAAGAAGGTGTATATTTCCATTTGACCACAATCCCGATCAATTGACACAGTCCGTTTTGTTGGGTCGATCTACGAGTTGTACTCAATCTCTTACATAGTTGCTGTTCATCATTCATTCTCGTACCTTCGAGTTGTACTCAATTTTGCATCCTGAGCTACCAGTAATCAGATTTCCACATTCCACAACTCTTTATTTCTCCGAATAGAGTGTGAAGCGTATTCATAATAACCTCGATTGTGAAGCGTAAAATATGGTTGGAGGTGGTGACAATGGCAAAGCTGTATTCTTTGCAGACGAGTGATCTATACATAAAAATAATAAACCTTTGTGTATTACTTTACAGCGTCTTTTCACTCGACCTTACGTCATTAAAACTGCCATAACTCCTGTTATTTACCAAGTAAATTCAAATTTGAGGATATCGTTGGAAAGAACGTTAAATTTCCAAGCTACCCAGTGTAAACCCGAAACCTTTTAGCAATAAACCATTTCTAAAAAATGAAATCAAAACGCAAACTTCAATTTTTTTCTTCGAAACATGACTTTTAAAATCGAAGTTTTTACTTTGAATCCCTGGCTATTTCGAGGGGCGCTCTTTGGAAAAAAACATGTACAAATTGTCAGCTTTCCAATAGTCTAACAATTTTTCGTTTTAATATTCAAATTGGAAGAGTAAATCAAGTTTTAATGCCAAAAAACGTGTGTTTTACAAGAAAATTCAGCGTTTTACGCGGTGTATTGTCTCCCTCAATCTCCGAATAATTCTAACTGCTAGAAGGTGGATTTTTCGAAGAAAACCTGCGTTTTTCCCGTATAAAATACGCATTATTCGTAGACATGGTAATGAGCATAAAGTAACACCTTTCTACTCAATAAAAACATCAACTTTCCAGAAAATCGATGTTTTTATTGAGTAGAAAGGTGTTACTTTACGCTCTCTATTGAGAAGGGTTTCTCTTTTCCAGTATCACAATTTCAAGTTTCGAGCTCTCATAACGCTAAAAATGACATGTTACTTCCCCAACATACCTAGTAACTAGTAACATTAGATAAAACTGTTTTGTGGAGTAGAAAGGTAAATAAGAACGCATATGGGTCATTTTCCTAGAAAGGGACAATCGGTATCCCAAGATTTCAGAAAACTTAAAGTTCGACTCAAGTTCAGCCAAAAATCAGAGATTAACCTCACACCATACTGATTGAATTTCGACGGAAGAACACACAGTGGGGCGCTCAAATAATTAATTAAAAATGAAAGACGAAAACCTATCGGCAGATGAAAGACTGTCGTGCCCAGATAACAGTAATTCATGGACAGATTAAAGACGTGATCATGTTTCATCCAAACTTTCCCCCTTCAAAATTCGGTGCGAACATCAATAATGCATAATTTTGTTCAAAAAACTTAATTCTAATATTCTAAAAATAGGAAAAAGTAAAATAAAATAACAAAACCAAGTTTTTAGTGAGCAACTCGATTTAATTTTCAATGAAAATTGAATTCCCAAAATAATCCAATAAAACATAATTAATTAATTAATAAGCATTTGGTCAATTTAAACAGTTGGTAAGCGAAAAAACTGTTTCACTCGATGCAATTTGTTTTGTACTTTAGGCAAGAAATACTGAGCCCCCCCCCCCCCCCCCCCTATCACCATCATAACATTTCTAGGGGCATGGGAGCCTCGAATCTGAAGAGCATTTTAAAATCCGTGATCTACGATACCCAACAAGCGAATTCGATTTCACCCCCCCCCCCCCCCAAGGTGCCAGTCTGGAAACGAAATGCGTGGTTTCTGGTGTCCAGGCACCATGGCGGCAACCCTGATTTATTTCACGATGGCACAAAGAATAATTCATGAAAATTCAAAGGTATACTGAGAATTTATCTTCAATTTAAAAAAAAAACAACCACTCGTTCCCTCACCACCCTAATTTTGACACTCTGGTTAAATAGGGTGCTACTCGGAAGATTTCTAAATCGAATAAAAAACGCTGCAAATTATTACACAATGGTTTATTATTTTTTCTATATAGATCACTCGTCTGCAAAATCACCAACCATTCAACATGAAGAGATTAAAAAATATATATATCAAAAAAAAAAAAAAAAAAAAATCAAAATCACCAACCATCGATCGCATTTCGGTCAGCTCTAATTTGAACGGAGATTAGGCCTCTTTTGCGATTCACACTCGTGTTTTGATTTATATATATATATTTCAATATAAACCCTTAAATTTTCGTAGAGAGCGAACGGTTTGTCCTACAGAGCTCCGCGTGGTCTCAAAAAATTCTAAAAATTCTATAGAATCTTGAATTGAAGGAAAAACAATACCTTTATATCGAAAGTTTTTGAGTTAGGGCGTTTTCAAAATTTCAAAATTGATTTTGGAACCCTTAGAAGTGACCTACATCAACCAAAATCTTCGGGGCACAACTAGACCCCAAATGGAGCCTACATACCAAATTTCATCAAAATCGGTCAATGCTATAAAGGTATTGTTTCTCCTTCCATTTAAGGTTCTATAGAATTTTTAGAGACCACCCGGAGCTCTGTAGGACAAACCGTTCGCTCACTACGAGAATTTAAGGTTTGGACGTACGATAAATCAGAAACACGAGTGTGAATCGCAAAAGAGGCCTAATCTCCGTTCAAATTTTAGCTGATCGAAATGCGATCGATGTTTTTCTTCAAGTTGTATGGTTGGTGGCTTTGCAGAAGAGTGATCTATAGAAAAATATTAAACCATTGTGTAATAATTTGCAGCGTTTTATTCGATTTTTGGATTCTACGTACCTTGAAACGTAAAACATCAAATTTTGAGCGGGTGTTAAAAAATTTTTTTTCTTGGTCGATTCCAAAGGTTCATTATTGAAAATAATAAACCAAAATCGAATAAAAATTTGGCCGTCCGTCCGCCGTACGCCGTGGGTCAGTGACATCATAGGACCACACTCTTTCATTAAGATACATGACTGTAGCGCCAAAAACTTTGAAAAAAGCTTAAAAACGAAAAACAGCATATAGATAGCATAAGATAGCTATAAAATTCAATCGTATTGTGGACACTGGAGCCTCATCCGTAAGCTTCTTCGGGCACTAAGTTTATGATGCGAGGACATTGTTACCTAGAGGATGATAGCATGCATGTTTAATAACTCAAGAGTTGGACTCAAAATAAATCAGAAAACCAAACCTGAATCCCAAAAGATTGTTCACTATAGGAAATAGGCCTAATTTCAGCGAGCATTAATCTTTTCATTGATATGAGTTTTGTGTTGTACTCATTTGTGCACCCTTTGCAACCTACGATTAATTTGCGATTTTATTATTGATTATTATTTATTTTTATTTGATCAGGATAATGATTTCATTGCAAGTAGTTAGTATTGATGGAAAACCCGGGTTCTATGCAGACGGATAGTAATAATAGTAATAAACCGTTGTGTAGTAATTTGCAGCATTGTTTTGGATAACGTAGATGTTCGTGACTCTCACCTGGGTCGATTTCATCTTCCTCTTGGTTCCAGTTGACGTCGTGATCAACCTTTGGGATCCTGTCGTCATCGCGATCAACCTTTGGGATCCTGTCGTCATCGTGATCAACCTTTGGGATCCTGTCGTCATCGTGATCAACCTTTATGATCATGTCGTCATCGTGATGGGTCCCATCGTTAGGGTGATTTAAATTTTTGATCCATAAGACAGTATGATCTACCTCTTTGACAGTTCTTATTGGATGTGCTCGTGGGAGGTAGGAGTAGCCGTGAGCGGGATTTACCCCGGGATAGTTGTAGACAACGTGGTCTATCCCATGGTGGTATCCTGAGTTATCCACGGGGTGACGGAAGGATAAATCGTGGAAGTAAGCGGTTCCAAGAGACAGAATACAACACACAGTGAAAGGTAAAAAAACCATCATCCTGCGATAAAGAAAAATCTTGTTAGCTGTTTCAAAAGATTTACTACTCCTATGAACAAGCAATAAAGTGGAAAAATAATAGTAATGAATAAAACCAAGTGAGTGTGGCACATAGCTTCCTCGTATCCATAAACCGATTTCATCCAATGCATATTAAGACTACAAGGAAAAAACGCTGCAAATTATTACACAGTGGTTTATTATTTTTTATTTTTCTATATAGATCACTCGTCTGCAAAGCCACCAACCATCCAACATGAAGAAAATCGTCATCGTCATGTTGGATGGTTGGTGGCTTTGCAGACGAGTGATCTATATAGAAAAATAATAAACCATTGTGTAATAATTTGCAGCGTTTTTACTAGCAAGAGTCCAAGCAGAGTGATTTTCTCCATGATATAAACGTTATTTGTGCAACTAAAGAGTAATGACCCATAAGCCTCTCTGCCTTCTTCATTTTTTAGCCATTATAGTGAATTTTCCGCGAGAACTGTATCAATATTCGATATGTAGAAATATCGGATCCAAAGTAACGATATCCAAAAATATCGGATAGTGCAGTATCGATGCTAAAATATCGAGTATTGGTACAAAAGTATCGATATTTTGAAATATCGAGTACCGATAACCATACCTACCATGCAACTCAAAGAATGAGAAGGCATTCCCAGAAAAATTGTATATTCCTTAGATTCAAAATTGATGAGTTTTTTGAGAAAAAAATGCTCTCCTGAAAAATTATAAAAACCCGAGTTAACCGCTTCAGACCCCATGGGTTGTATACAATCCATAACTTTGCAGGCTTCTCTATCCTTTGCAAAATGGTTGAGAAAGCTTGCAAATGTGTTTGTGTCTTAAGACGCAATTCCGTAGACGAGTTAAGGGTTAGGGGTAGGTAGGGGGATGGGCTAGGGGTGAGTTAGCGATGGGTTAGAGATAGGTTTGTGATGGGTTGAACCAACCATTTGGATGGTTCACTTGTGCCTGAATAAGAGTCAAAATTTCTCCAGCCAGTTCCACTCAGTATAAACCAGTATTTTCACCGGATTTTGAAAATAAGTGTAGCTTAGTTAGTTCAGTACTTAGTTTATTTAGTTTTCAGTAGTTTCTACTTCTTGATTTGTGATTTGGAATTTTTCCCAGACTATGATTTTTAGTGCCTCATTTATGTGGGCTGTGAATGTCGATTTTTTCAAGCTAAAAGATTAATTAATAAATAATTTATTTCAATAAAATGTTTATTATTCACTCCTGCGAATGTTCAGTGGATGATGGAACCTCTCAGATTTTTGTTACACGGAGACCCGGTGGGTTTTATACAACCCACTTTATTACTCAATGATCCAATAAAAATAAAAATCTGAAAAAAATCTTGACTCATCCCTAGGCTTTTCTTAATCAGTTTCAATCAGCAAAATAATTTTATCTTCGTCAGATTTAAATGGGGGCTGATGGGGTTAACCTATTTTCCCCCTGTAGTCTTCATGTACTAGTTAATCTCGAAACATCAATCTCCAAACCATGATTTTCAAAGGGGGCCATCTACACGTCAATCCGAACAATCCCTGAAAATTGCATCGACAACGGATGGAAAATGTGGTCGTTAAGGCTGTTGCAAGGAATTCACGTTTGCGCATGCGCAGAGGTTACCGTCAATTTGGAGGAGGTGGGGGAGGGGTGAGTTTAAATTTCTTTCATGTTCGACACTAAAGGTTAATTATTGAAAATTCCTTTTTTGAATAATAAACAAGAATTGGTTAGACATTACCTGAGATGGCTTTGTTGAAATGGACTACACCAACTAGAAGCGAGCCCAGTGTATTTTACAAAATAGTACAGTAGAGTGCGAGAGAAGTTCAAAACGTTCCAATATTGTCTAGGAAAAAAATGAGTTGGCAAAGAATTCCGACAGCTTTTGATTGTGGTAGCTATGAAAAATCAAAGGAGATTCTCAATCAAGAAAACCGAGTTATACATTTTTTTGTATGACTCAATCCATCTGTAATTAATTGATATTTTTTTTAATGAAGCGGTATTTCGAGGTTTTGTTAGGTCTTTACGGGCGGCTGAAACTGAAATTTCTTTAGGACCCCGTTCCACAACTATTTCCTGTTTTGTTGTATTTTAATGGAGCTATTAATGTTTCTACGACGACACCAAGTGACACCTCGGAGAGCTTGCTGATTCAATATAAATTTTCGTATCGTCACAATCGATGGTTTCGAATGAACATTTGGGTCTATTTGATCGATTTCGGACCACCAAAACAAGCTTATTTAACCAGTTTTTATCTCAAATCAAGGAGAAAGCAAGGTTTCGAAAGGATATTTGAGTCTATTTGACTGATTTCGGACCATCTCAAGCTTATTTAACTCAGAGAGCTTGCTGATTCAATGAAATTTTCGTATCGTCACAATCGATCGTTTCGAATGAATATTTGGGTCTATTTGCCTAATCTCCATTTAAATGTTAGCTGACCAAAATGCGATCAGAGAGTTTCTTCGAGTTAACTTCAGCTTTGCGTCCTTAACAACCAGTAATCAAAATTTCTAATCAAGGCACCCACAACTCTTTAATTCTTCGAATTGACTGTGAAGTGTTTATTTCTTCAGAGTAAACTTAATTGTGAAGCGAAAATATGGTTGGTAGTTAGTGACAATGGCAAAGCTGTGTTCTTTGCAGGAGTGTGATCGGTACAGAAAATAATAAACCTTTTTGTAATAATTTGCAGAGTTTTCATACACATCTTTATTAATTTCGATATCACCTTTCCCATTTCAATTATTCTTTCAAGCATAGAGTTTTTTTTCTATTGTGTTTTCAGTAATTATCTTGTTAGGGATATAATAAATTATATATGATAGATAGGTGGTGGGGAGAGGTGTTCTTCTAATTCCAAGTAAATTCAATGAAGTTATCTGGTCAGGAGTTAGGATTTTTTCTGGTTTCCTTGCAGTACCGAGTACCTAGTAGTAGTAGTAGTAGTAGTAGAGGGAAGGTCAAGGGAGAATACAGATGGTGGTAGGTGCTATTGATGGAGAACCAGTGATCTATACAGAAGGGTGATCTATACAGAAAATAATGAACCTTTGGGCCATGATTTGCAGGGTTTTTTAAAAAACATTACATTTTGCGTCGAATGGCGTTTAAAACATTGAAATCAGAAATAGGTTAACCACGGCAGCCAAAATCGACTGTCGAAAATATACAATTTCTTCAAACTTCGACTAAAAGTGCTAAACGCTCAACTTCTAACGCTTGTCGGTCGAAAAAGACAACACCGACTGCAGAATGTCATTGAACCAAACTTGTAGGAAATTTAATGATGAATCAGATGGTTTTTAAAATTTGAGACTCGCTAATTCTAGTGCTTAGATATGCATTTCCAACCAAAAGAGTCCGTAGCGCCAAATTCCCACTAAGGCTGTTCAACGCAGGAAACTTCGTCTAAACTCAAAATTTCTTACTTTCTTTCAAGTAACTAACAGTAAATTTGACCAACTCATATAACAATTTAAACTTGAGAAATCATCATATCAAGCTCTGATTACGAGGTAACCATCAACCATTAATGACTTACAAAACGATCACAGAAGAATATGACAGGGAAGAGAAAACGAGAGAGTTGCTCATTATATCAAAGTATTTATAACTAAAGAATAATCTTCACAATTTACAATTTAAAAAATAATTTATTTTTTATAGGGGAATAAGAGTATTACATTATTTGATTATCAGGAATTGCTTTACTACAAATTATGAATTCTCAATTGCAAAAATTTACCATAATATTTCCAATTTATGAGAGAATTGTGTCAGCAGTATTATTCTTCTGGTCAGTACCTCGTATCAGTGGTTGCTTAGAGGAGTGGGGATTGAATTCTCATGTTTTTCATGGTTTCCAAAAAAATGTAGAAGCCAATCCCATCTCCATTCAGCTTCAATGAACTTTTTGAGGAACCATCCAAAAATACTGCACAAGTTTTCAAAAGTTAGTCTTCCTGGTAGCAGGAGTGCGTTGGAGTGCCTTAGCCTAGTATTAGTTCATATTTATCAAAAGTTGTCGATCTAGACAAACTCCTCGACATATCAATAACATTGGACCAAATCATCGATATATACAAAATTTCGATGTTTCGATATTATCGTAATCGATGTGCCATCCCTAATATACCTACTCGGAATCCTTGTCGTACGCATAGCTATCAAAATTTGCAATTCCACGAAATATTTATGATGGTCCCATATGAATTTCTTCGTGATCCTATACCTTTTTCGAATCCTTCCCTTATGCTCAACTATCAAAATACGCATTGCAATGAAATATCCTGGGTTGAGGCGGGTTCCTCATCAATTTCATCGTGTCTGGCGTATTCATAGCCCATGTGAGATCGTAAATACCACCAAACACCATTGTCTCGCTATCTAATTGACGTAATTGAGGACTAACGTTCCTGCCAATAGCCACACTCAAGGTGACTCTTTTGCCTGTCCACAATAAATTTCAAAAGCTTCCGATTTGTACATTGATAGGGTATAAATTTGCACCATTAAAATAAATAAATAAGCTCTTATTGCGGGATCAGAGTCGCCATCTCGATTTCATAACCCAAAAACGTGTCTCAATGATTCATTGCCTTTCGAGTTTTGACAACCCATTGTCAAGAAAATCTTACAAATCTTACAAAATCCAAAAATTACACAAGTTTTTTAATCAAAATTCGAGGGAGGAGATACCTAACATTTTCAGTTCTTTTTCATGAGTTTAAAACTAAATATATCAAATGTCCTTATTTGTTGCGGATATCATATTTTTCAAGATAATGTAATAAGGTTATTTAATTTTTAGAGTTATTTGGCTTCAGTTGGTACAGTTTTTAATTGTTGTTGATTGAACACGAATCTGAATGTTGTCGTTTTGAGAAATTAAATATTAAAACTACCAAAAAGAAATGCAAGTTTGAAGTCACAAGTTTTCATGCAAGAACCACCGACGAACGTCAAAATTTTGAATAGCTTCAAAATATGAAAATGGAGGTAGATTTGTGAGTCAAAAGGTAACTCTTGAATTTCGAGCCGGGATACTTGGATTACGAAATCCAAATAAAATATTCTTCTGTGAGCAACTTGGCTGTTGCTCACTGTTTCCCCTCACAGGCACTGCCTGTCTGTAAGTCCTGATACCCCATTGGGACCAGAAAGCCCACAGGAGGCCACAATAAGACGGGCATGGCCTCCCACCACCGTGTTCGACCAACATCATAGAACACAACATAAATCAACTGTCAACAGGAGGAAAGAACATCCATGGAGGAGGAAATCTGACCAACATCCATGTACAATCACAGGAGATGAGCATAAAACAATGGGAGAGCTGCACCTACCAACTTTAACAGTCTGGCCAACTGTCAGTTGAGCTGGCAACACTGACCCAAAGGGAGAGTGATATTCCAATGTAGAGCCCAGAAGCCTTCAGTCCTGCCACTACAGCCTTGCTAGCTAGTCTACAAGCTCTCTCCCCCGTCTATGACGCTCTCGCCCGTATCGCACCATAACGATACACCCCCAGCTATTTCCTCCTGCCTCCCCCAAGACACTAGGTTGTACAGAGTGAAGTCACCAGTGTTCTTGTACTGTCCTGCCCCCTGGATCTCTGAGTCATCGCCTGGATCAAGAAGTATCGAGGACTTCTTCAGAGCCAGCCCTGTCCCGGCTCTCCCCATCAACCATGCCGCACCACCTTCCAGATGCTTCGGTAACCTGGGACCGTGAGTGTGTAACTACAAATATCTACTCTATATTGGCCAATCATAGGTAGATGGTAGAAGGGAACTCAGTGAACTTAAAGAGTAAATGAATCTAGTTTAAAGTCAGCGTCGTACTGTATCGACCCTATTATAAGCCGTATCGACTAAAATTGGACACTAACCCATCGAAATTCGTACCTTTTGTTAGCATAAAGCGTATCGCTCTTCAGGCATATCTTGTACCGAGTCAGCATACCTGTATCGTATCTCATATTTGTCTGGTCATTAAATCTAAGCATTTTGGTAAATGTAGTTTCTACTTTAAAACTACCCACACCCCAGGTTCTGAGTATTCCGATAAGGAACAGTATCGATTTAGGAACTTGCTTTGAAAGAAACCAAAACGTACCTTTAACTTCATTTTATTAACAGAAACATCGATACAATTAATACCCTTCAGGTCACAATATCCTTCAGGTTTATATTACAAAGTATAACAGAGTGTATCGCCTGGAACGCTATGCCTCATCTCCAAGCTGCTCAGGAGACAGGAACAGTTAAGTACAACTTTCGTAACGTAACATAAGATTCCGATATTTTCTTTGTTTTCAGTATCGTTTCACACAATCCCCCCATTTTAGGAAAAACTAGTCACGGCCCACTACCCCAAAAGCTTACACTTCATTGTAAAAAAATTTTAAAAATGAATTTTTCTACACTAAGAAATGGAAAAAAATGATGATTTCTGAGTTGTTATCTTTATTATTGGTGTTCCTTGTTTTAGGAAACAAGTTCATCAAATTGACTTCAAAAATCGTGTTCATCCCAGGGAACCTACACACCGGAATAGTAAGCATAATTAAGAATGTCACTAACGACCCGCAAGGCGTCGTCATCAACCCGAAAATGCCGATTACGCTCGATCACTCGGTTTTGGGTTGCAATCAAAAAAATGATTTCCTTCCACCTGATTAACGTCCGCAATAAAAATGGCTACCGAAAACGAGTATCATCGATAAATTCATCGCAATCCAATTTATTCCTAGCTTGGCACAAGCTTACGAAACGTCAGTAATAACTTGGCTGTAATGAATTGCCTTTATGGCTCGACTACGATTGTCTTCCATGTTTTAGAGCGAGTAGCTTTCCTGACTTGGCCAATCAATTCGATAGTGGCATTATCCATCATTAACGACCAGCAAATTATATGATGTTCATGAAACTAGACGGATAAACTTAATAATTTAATTATGTAATTTCATCTTATTACATAAAACGCTCTGCAAATAAAAGTGAAATTAATTCATTATGAGTTTAGGATTCCGTCTTCAAGAAGGATAACATCGATTTATTACAAAAACGCTGCAAATTATCACGAAAAAGTTTATTATTTTTCTGTACAGATCAGACTCCTATAAAGAACACAGCTAATTGCCATTGTCACTACCTACCAACCATATTGGTTTATTATTTTCAATAATGAACCTTTGGAATGGACCATGAAAATTTTTTTTTAGCACCCCCTCAAAATTTGATGGTTTACGTTTAAAGGTACGTAGAATCCAAAAATCTATTAAAACGCTGCAAATTATTACACAATGGTTTATTATTCTTCATTTTTCTATATAGATCACTCGTCTGCAAAGCCACCAATCATCCAACATGAAGAAAAACATCGATCGCATTTCGGTCAGCTTTAATTTGAACGGAGATTAGGCCTTTTTTGCGATTCACACTCGTGTTTCCGATTTATCGTACGTCCAAACTTTAAATTCTCGTAGTGAGCAAACGGTTTGTTCTACAGAGCTCCGGGTGGTCTCAAAAAATTCTAAAAATTCTATAGAATCTTAAATTGAAGGAAAAACAATACCTTTATATCAACATTTTTTGAGTTTGGGCGTTTTCAAAATTTCAAAATTGATTTTGGAACCCTTAGAAGTGACCTACATCAACCAAAGTCTTCGGGGCACAACTAGACCCCAAATAGAGCCTACATACCAAATTTCATCAAAATCGGTCAATGCTAAGTGGCAAAAGTGCCGCGTACGGCGGACGGACGGCCAAATTTTTATTCGTTTTTTGGATTCTACGTACCTTGAAACGTAAACCATCAAATTTTGAGGGGGTGTTAAAATTTTTTTTCTTGGTCGATTCTAAAGGTTCATTATTGAAAATAATAAACCAAAATTTGGCCGTCCGTCCGCCGTAAACCGTAAATTTTGCCACTTAGCATTGACCAATTTTGATGAAATTTGGTATGTAGGCTGCATTTGGGGTCTAGTTGTGCCCCGAAGACTTTGGTTGATGTAGGTCACTTCTAAGGGTTCCAAAATGAATTTTGAAATCTTTAAAACGCCCTAACTCAAAAAAGTTTGATATAAAGGTATTGTTTTTCCTTCAATTTAAGATTCTATAGAATTTTTAGAATTTTTTGAGACCACCCAGAGCTCTGTAGGACAAACCGTTCGCTCACTACGAAAATTTAAGGTTTGGACGTAGGATAAATCAGAAACACGAGTGTGAATCGCAAAAAAGGCCTAATCTCCGTTCAAAAGCTGACCGAAATGCAATCGATATTTTTCTTCATATTGGATGGTTGGTGATTTTGTAGACGAGTGATCTATATAGAAAAATAAAAAGTAATAAACCATTGTGTAATAATTTGCAGCGTTTTTTATCAAGTTTTCCAACTTATCCAAGTTTATCAACTCTTTTTCTATGTAGTCAAATCAAATCAAATCAAAATGTTTTTATTTGTAACTGGCCTTATCAGGCAATACAAAAGTCTAAAACATACATAAAACAATAACAAAATATCAAATAATTACATAAATTTAAGTCTGACGTTTCTTGGATAGCATTGTAAAAAACTCTGCAGGGTCATATAGTTCCAGTTGCACGAGTATTCTTCTGACCGTAATCTTGAACGATTTATAGGGTAGTTTCTTTGTTACATCATCCAAGGAATTGAAGAAACGGCAACCCATTTGATGAGGGTTGGAGGTCATAGATGAATTCAACCTGGCCTTAGGGGGCACAAGTTATGACGGGACCTCGTCAAGTGGTCGTGCGTTGTGAACCCAGTGGAGAAGTAGTTGTTAGGTAGTTGTTACTACCTACGGTTAACTTTTCTCAAATTCATTGCATTGAAGCAAAAGCAAGATTTTCGTTTTAAAGTTATCTCTTCTCATCGAGTTTCACGTAATTTTTGATTGCCCTCCTCATCCAAGACCATCCTGTTTGTGCAAATCGGTCGGGGGGGGGGGGGGGGGGGCAGGCCCCCTGGCCCAAATCGTAAATCCACCACTGTAACCCAACATCATTATTCCGTTTCCTCTCTATTTCGAAGTCCCCATCCCGAAATACTGGTTGAACATCTTGCATTTAATTTACAGTATGATTTTAAGAAGGAAAATTGGCAAGTGCCAATTCGACGTTCACAAGAAAAGTTATCTGCACCAGGCAAGGGTGATTGGATTAAGGATTAACGCCAAGGTACAGGCCGTTCTGGACAGGAATTGCGGCTGGGAAGAAATGAAAAGTATAGCCGCGAATCTCGAAGGGAAGGAATCTTCTCTCAGGGAAGAGTGGGACGCTGAAGACGTCCTTGCAATGAAATAAGCGCCCTTGACTTCTGCCCATGCAGAGAGGATATTCTCTAAATTGCAATATATCCTGAGTGACCGTCGTCTCAATTTATCCATGGATAACATAGCCGCCCACTTAAAATTGTTTTATAATTGAATTTAACATGTTGTAAATACATGTATGTCGGGAGCAGGATCCTATACGGTCGGTCACAAGGTGACAATTCCCCTTTTCCCTACAATCGACACACCTGCGTGGGTAAACCTGGTTGATTTTTCAAACTGGGAGTCATGAGACGGGCTGATCAGTTCCTTGTACACCTCAATACAAGCTATTACGTTCCGAACCAATATATCTTGTTTAATTTATCTGACAAACCCTACATCAGAAGTGGGATTAGTGAACTACCTAGCTCACATAATTTATAAAATTTTTGTTTGTGTTAAGTTTTACCTATTTTTCAAAACGGGTTCATTAACTTCGCGACTGATGGCTCAATCAAGATCGTGGCAGATAGAGGACGTTGTTCCCGACGAGGAAGAAGCAAGCTCCAACACCGAAAATGAACCAACACAACGCTTGATTGACGCCCTTCTCAATAAGCTACCCTCCAAGACGCCCAACAAGGTAAAATTCACCGAATTTGACGTATCAAAGATCAATCCTAAAGCGTGGATAAAAACTGCTCAATTAATTGCCGAAGACGCCAAACCAAATAAAGCTCAATTAGCTCGGGCATTAACTGAATCCTTTAAAGGTAGCTCAGCGGAGTGGTTGGCGGATAATTTGGATGAAAACCTCACCTGGGAAAACTTTCTCCGCGAAATTCTGTCACATTGACACCCCGGCGGCCATCATATTTGAAGCTATTAATGCGCAGCCTCGAGACAATAACATCACCAAATTAGTCTCAGAACAAATGCTCAAGATTCGGGGAGCATTCAAAGACAAATCTGGCGATGAATGTAGTCTGCTCCTCGCCACAGCCATCTCGGCCAAATATGACAATGACGCAAGAAAATGGGCTTATACCACGGAGAACATATCCGAAGGTGAGTTGATGAGAGAATTGAAGGCGGCACGTGCGACAAGGTCAACATTCACCAATCGGATGACGTTTGACCAACAGCAACCGAAATTCGATATGAAGAGGAACCCAATCAAATACGCTTCCAGCTAGCGTCAAAAGGCCGTATTCAGGTCCTTTTAGAGGGGACTATAAACGCTTCAAGACAACTCTATCTCAGGACCAGAAACTACGAGAACAAACTCAACCTGGAACTTCGAGACCACCCAGTAACTCACAAGGACAACGCTCAGAACTGAAGTACTGCCGAACTTGCCAGATGAACAATCATTCTTGGCAAACATGTTTCAAAAACCCGAACAGGATCAATATATCGCATGGTGAGAACATTAGTGACGTATGTCGATACCCCTGTGAAGTCATTAGTGACGTAACTCGAAAAATCAAGTTTTGAATAAAATGGCGCGAAAGATTTGTTGTAATTTCAGAAGACGATTACAACCGAAATTTATGGGATAAATTAACCTTTTTTTTTCTTTCGTCTCTGTTTATTCCATATTTCTCAACACTAATTAACTTTTTTTGAAATAATCGTTTTTTCCCCATTTTTTTACGAGTTACGTCGTTATTGCACAACATTTGCACATCGTGAAGCCATGAATAAGGAGGATAGTGACGTAAGTAGGGTTGATAAAAACAATTACAGAGTGAGTTTGAACGCTTTTTATTTCAACAACGTCTTATGGTCATAAAATGAACTTATTTTAGTGAAATTTGAACTAATTATCTTTTAATAAAATTACTGTACGTAGCCAACTTCACTATCACACACAAAATCACCACTGAGTTTTCAATACCGAAAGTATTTTTTCTCTCAGATATCAATCACAGTGCTCAATAACTAGATTAGAATGTATCACATTATTCCTAACCAAATTTAATCACTCATTGAAACTCAAAATTCTGGCTCACAACTAAAATTATTAAGTCTTCATTCTCTTTACGTTGGAAAAGCTCTAACGCATAAGCAAAATTAGATAAGTCTTCATAGCACATTATTTTGAATTAGCAAAATTAAAGTTCCTAGGCATCTATAACCTATGCTTTCGGCACAATTTGAACTAGGTTGGTGACTAGTCAGTCTAATAAGTTAAATTGAGTCCCCTTTCTCTCTACATCCGAAAAAAACGAACAACTTGAACGGTAAATGAAAAAACCTGAACATAGAAACTCGAACCAAGATTTTGAAAAAATCTCATTTTCCTCAACGTTTCCTTACTCAAAAATCAAGTTATTGTAAAAATTTGCGTGGACTGAATCAATAGCTCTATTTGCAAGGAGGGCTTGGAGATCATCAAATTTTTTTCTTGATACTGGCAAAGGCGCTGCATAAGCTGACTCTAATTCGTAGCTCACCAACGAAGGTAGTGATCTTCTTCTTGTAGCACGTCTGACACACACTGACTTGAATTCCATTTGCGTAAAGGATGTCTTATAATGAAAATGATCCAAATCTGATTTGTCCACTTTGATCGCAGAAATATCGTTAAAATCGAATTTTTCCCCATCAGTATTTTCATTGAAAGTGTTCGATGTAAGTGAGCTTTGTGCACTTTTCATATTGTAGAAATCTTCATATCCCATTTCGTAGAGTTTGAAAGGACGATTCGACTTTCTAGCAGTTCTAATTATTCCTGCATAGTGAGCAGGTACGAGTATTGGACCAGATTTTAAGGATATCTTGATATTCTTCTCAATAGTCGAGTGACTAGCATCTCCTTCATTTTGACCATGTCCAACTACAAAAACGCTGCAAATTATTACACAATGGTTTATTATTTTCTATATAGATCACTCGTCTACAAAATCACCAACCATCCAATATGAAAAGAAAAAGAAAAAAAAAAAAAATTAAAAAAAAAAATCAAAAAAAATCAAAAAAATCAAAAAAAAATCAACATCACCAACCATCGATTGCATTTCGGTCTGCTCTAATTTGAACGGAGATTAGGCCTCTTTTGCGATTCACACTCGTGTTTTGATTTATATATATATATATTTCAATATAAACACTTAAATTTTCGTAGTGAGCGAACGGTTTGTCCTACAGAGCTCCGCGTGGTCTCAAAAAATTCTAAAAATTCTATAGAATCTTAAATTGAAGGAAAAACAATACCTTTATATCGAAATTTTTTGAGTTAGGGCGTTTTCAAAATTTCAAAATTGATTTTGGAACCCTTAGGAGTGACCTACATCAACCAAAAGCTTCGGGGCACAACTAGACCCCAAATGGAGCCTACATACCAAATTTCATCAAAATCGGTCAATGCTAAGTGGCAAAAGTGCCGCGTACGGCGTACGGCGGACGGACGGCCAAATTTTTATTCGATTTTTGGATTCTACGTACCTTGAAACGTAAACCATCAAATTTTGAGGGGGTGTTAAATTTTTTTTTTTCTTGGTCGATTCCAAAGGTTCATTATTGAAAATAATAAACCAAAATCAAAAAAAAATCAACATCACCAACCATCGATTGCATTTCGGTCTGCTCTAATTTGAACGGAGATTAGGCCTCTTTTGCGATTCACACTCGTGTTTTGATTTATATATATATATATATTTCAATATAAACACTTAAATTTTCGTAGTGAGCGAACGGTTTGTCCTACAGAGCTCCGCGTGGTCTCAAAAAATTCTAAAAATTCTATAGAATCTTAAATTGAAGGAAAAACAATACCTTTATATCGAAATTTTTTGAGTTAGGGCGTTTTCAAAATTTCAAAATTGATTTTGGAACCCTTAGGAGTGACCTACATCAACCAAAAGCTTCGGGGCACAACTAGACCCCAAATGGAGCCTACATACCAAATTTCATCAAAATCGGTCAATGCTAAGTGGCAAAAGTGCCGCGTACGGCGTACGGCGTACGGCGTACGGCGGACGGACGGCCAAATTTTTATTCGATTTTTGGATTCTACGTACCTTGAAACGTAAACCATCAAATTTTGAGGGGGTGTTAAATTTTTTTTTTTCTTGGTCGATTCCAAAGGTTCATTATTGAAAATAATAAACCAAAAACTTATGTTCGATACTCTTGATTTTGTACTTGGCCACAGCGTACAAATAAGCAGTGATCACGAACTTGTTTTTACCTTGGCCCCCACAGTTGTCAGAGTACAGCACTATCTCCAACTCATCAGAATTAGCTTCATCTGCCTTCTGTTGTAGAAACTTTAGAAGAGCGGTGCTAATTTCATCTGCTCCTCTTCTTCCGTCACCCTCATGCCAAAAGAAACAATGAACGTCACCCAATTTCTTATGAGGTGTAAGTTCACATACTGTAAAATTATAGCAGTTGAGACGTGATCTGTAATAAAATGCCGAGACATCTCCTTTTGGGACTGGAAGGGCTGCTTGCAGGTCAAAACATGCAACTGTAAAATGTGCATTACTTTTCATTTTTTCCTTATCTTTTTCCTTTTCGGCCCTGGATAACGTTTTCTCAGTTTGATGATTTTGATATTGATTTTGCAGACTCAACTGTTCCTCCAGATCTGAGTGCCTGTATGTGTGGCAAAGTAAACATTGATCTTTTTTCGGTACATGGAAAGATAAATTGAATTCGTAGTTGAAAATTTGCCGGAAAAGAGAAATCGTCCCATACTCTTTATGATTTGTTTTGCATTCCTCTACATAATTTCGATATATTTGACTGATAGTCAGACCACCATCAATGTATTTCATTTTCGAATTGGCTCTGGTGTAGTGACTCTCAAGTGCCTCGATGCTGTTTAAGTGATTTCTCATATCGATTTTTATGTTTTCAGAAACTTCAGAAAAGATATTATCTTGTTTCATTTATCTGACAAACCCTACATGTAAATTTGTTGGAAATGCATGTAAATAGTTGAGATACATAAAGAAGCCCTGGAGTAATTAGAGAAATCATTTTCACCCATCTAGCTTCTAATTTCCCCTTCCTCAATGTCATTAGGATCCATAATGAAACACTCGCGAATACTTTACTGAAGATACTGATAATTATTACTTTATTCTAGAAGATTCTGACAATTCCGATATTTGACTGAATTATTATTAAACAAAGCAAACTCCCTGAGACACAGCGACTACAATGACAATATGAGATGGGAGTTGCTTGGACAGCGTTTACTCATCAACTGATCCTCGAGTAGGAGGGTAGTACAGGTATGTTCTGGGTCTGAGGGTGTAGGCCGGGGCCTTTTCGACCGAGCTATGATGGAGAGGAAGTCAGATCCCCGATATACACAATACAGTAGTTGATATGCTTTCAAGTTTCATGATTTAATGGTTTAACATCCCTTTTACGGTGGGGAGGGGGTGGAAAGTTGAAAAAAATAAATACCACATCAGCTGAAATAAATGCCATATTCGGCCACAATAAGTGCCACATTGCCACATTTTATAAAAATACGTGCCACATTTTGAAGGTCTCTGGTAGTTATTCATGTTTTATTTCACTCAATAGTTTTCTGACTGTTCATATTTCCTGCATCGAATAGTGTCTCCATTCTTGTTCAACTATCGGTGAGTGTTTTTTCGTTGTATGTAACCTAGTTAGGAATTAATCTGGTGTTCTCGAGGTCGGGAGCTCCACAGCTGCAAAGGCGTAGACGAACTGCGCTTGCGTGAACTGCGAACGGCCTTCCTCTACATTCTTTCGATTTTAGTTCCGAATCCCTCCACGATAGAGTCGTGGAGCCCCATTTCATCAAAGAGCGGTCTATTTGGTAACGGATTTCCTGAGAAGCTGTTTAGTTCCTAACAGAAAGCTCTGAAACCGAACGTGATCGTGATGACTATTGGTGTCCTGTAGCTTTCCTTTTGTCCTCAACTCCATGCCTCCTGAGAGGTTCAAATTTTGACCTGGGTAAAATTAGTAACTATCTAAGGAAGGTACCTGTATTTCATCGCAGTCTCCTAAACGTCGTGAGGTTGGTAAGTTTATTGATTAATTTCTGTCATTCACATCGGCAATTTACAGCGTCTGATTTTGCTTCTGAGTCTACTCAGGTAGTGGAAGCTTTGTTTTCACTTTTCAAGGACGAAAAAAAAAGTTCTCCAAAATCAAAATTTTCACTCGCGTTTTAGACCTTCCTGAACAATTTTGGTTCCGTGTCTGTGTGTCTGTCTGTCTGTGTGTCTGTCATGAATTCCTTGTAACGCGCATAACTATACGAAGTTATTGTCCGATTTCTATGACATTTTCAGGGATTGTGCGCGTTGGGGTGGAGATGGTCCCCTATGAATATCATCGCTCCCGGACTGATAGTAGCCACTGCGCATGCGTATAACTATATTTCCTTGTTACAGCCATAACTTCTACATTTTCCAACAATATTCAGAGATTGTGCGGGTTGACGTGTAGATGGTCCCCTACGAGGGTAGTGCAAGGTATTTAGAAATTTATGTTTTGAGATTAACTTCTATGCATCGGATCATCTACGGGTGTAACGGTTAAGGTCGCACCACCGGCCAGGGTTCGATTATACAACTAATTTGCGACTTTTTTGTCTTCTGACTTTTTTTTAACCCCCTTAAAATCCGACTTTTTCCACTTTTAAGATGTTTTTCGTATTTTCGACCTTACGAAATGTAGGTTGTTTCCACTACAGTTGTTTCCAACGTTTGTAAACCTAGCTGAAATTGCCGGTTAATTTCCCACTGTAACCCCAAAAGTTGACCCAAAAACTCAGCTTTCCAACGGTACGGTCAGAATTGTTTCTAATATTTTTATTAGTGGAGAAAACCGCGCTTGAATGCGGAAAAACGTGGCGGCGAAGGAGAACCCCGAATCCTCCTGTCAAACCGTCGATTTCGTAGAAAAAAAATCACGTTTTTTCGCATTCAAGCGCGGTTTTCTCCGCTTGGGAAATAGAAAATTTAACGCTCTTTCCAACGGTGTAATTTCATTTTAATTTTGACTGAAAAGTAAGGGAGTTATGGCGGTTTTAATGGCGAAAATACGAAAAACATCTTGAAAGTGGAAAAAGTTGGATTTTAAAAAAAGTTCGGGTTAAAAAAAGTCAGGAGACAAAAAAAGTCGAAAATTAGTTGTATAATCGAACCCTGGCCGGTGGTGCGCCCGAAAGGGTGACATGACATCCTGTATAGAATGGGGGGTGCGCCTAATTTTTTTGAAATTTTTAATCGAAAGTAGACCTCATTTTGAGAATTTTGATACCAGCCGTTCTCTTTTTGGATGAGTAAATTTTTTTCCAAGATTTTTCAAAGTTCGTTATACCTATCGTTATTACTATTATATCAAACGATAAGTAAAATAACTAAAAAAGTGCCAAAATTTTGTATTTTTTTTGGCAAAAACATTTCAAACTCTAATGCACTTTGTTTGGGTGGCTCTGGATTATATTATTACAACCATTCCCAGTTTGTGCTTTTCTTAGTCCTTTCTTGGTCTATTGCCTGGGCTATTATAGCCCGTGTATAATACACGCACAGGGAGCGAGAATTTGCCCATTCTTGGTCATTTTCTGCCTTACAATAGATTCTAGATAACGTTCAGAGCATTAAATGTGGAAGCTATACTGCCCATACTACTTGGATTGTGTTTTTAAAAACCTCATCGCAAACTAGCTACAAAATGGGTAGGAAGAACTTTCTTGTTTGGAAGTCTTGTTTGGAGTTATTCCTATATTAGTTGCCATGATGACGCCGAGGTCTTTATCAACCTCTTCTTCTTCTTCGTTGTCCCCTTCTTCTCTTTGAGCTGCCATTGGAAACCTTCGCCAACTTTCTCCATTATCAGTTGTAGGGTCTTTTATCACATCTCGTTTCAACTTCTTTTCTCAATTACTGAACTGTACGGCAATTTATATAGTAAGTGCTTTCAATTGTAGTTTATACCGATTCTCGTTGATTAGGTGCTCAAGTTTCAGTGCTCTAACTTGTGTTTTTAACATTTTTGAACTTGTTTTTTACTGTTTCAGGTCCTTTGTAAGGTGAAGATGTGTCAGTCACGGACTTTCAAGTATTTCGCATTCGGGAGCAACCTTCTCACGCAACGGATTCACCTGAACAACCCCACAGCCAAACGTTACGACGTCGGCGTTTTGGAAAAATATCGTCTGGATTTCGGGTATTTGGCGAAAAGGTGGGGCGGATACGTGGCGACGATTGTTCCCGATGAGCGAGCCGTTGTTTGGGGCGCCATTTGGGACATCGGCGACGAAAACTTGGAGGATTTGGACAGGCAAGAAGGCGTCAAAGACTCGGTTTATCGCCCTTTAGAAGTGCCGGTGAAGACGCCTAGTGGCGAAGTGGTAACTTGCAGGTGACTTGACGCTGTATCCACATTTAGTAACCTATTTTGACTCCATTTTGCCATTTGTTTGTCCATTGCCTGTAGCAATTTAGTTTTAAGCCTTAATGTCCTGAGGTATCTTTTCGGAAATCGGAGTTTTTAAGCATTATGCAACTCTATTCTACCACTTTTGAGCCAAAACTGATATTCTGTTGGCTACCTTAATAACTATTGTGTTGAAAACCTCAGAAAAAACATCGATCTCTGAGATAATATTGTGCTAAGATCACCACTGACCACCCTTACCATGAACTGAGGCACAGTAAAGGCCAGTTTCATGGATTTTTTCAGATAGATTTTTTCTACCTTATTGACATTTTATATTTTTACTTTAGCATATAAACGTAAAAACGTCACGAAAAAGCGTCACAAAATCAGTCACGAAAAAGCGTAACAGTTAGTTGAGAAAATAAAAATTGTGGCTGGAGTACCTACCCACGAATATAAAAAAAATTCGATTTTTCAATGGTGTCTTTTTGGATAGGTACTTGAGGAGTAAGGGTGGAGAGATACTCCAGAATGGAGAGGTCTTATTGGGCTAACAATTTTATTTATATTATTTAATTTATTTATTTGTTTTAGAATGAAAAACCGCTGGTTCCATCCAGTCAAAACACTCTTGAGGAGTCCAAAAATTTATCGTCCAGTTTTAATCAAATTAAAAAAATCTACGTACCTACATCTCGATCAAAACTATCAATTCTGTGCACCAAAATCATGAAAAATATCCGAAAAAAATCATTTTTTTGAACAAGTGGGAAATTTAGTTTTAACCTCATGTTTTCCAGGTTTTTCCAATTTTAAGATTTTGTTCGTGTTTTCGACCTTATACTATCATTACTACCATAACTCGCGTTATTTACCAAGTAAATTCAAATTTGAGGAAAGAACGTCAAATTTCCTACCTGGTGCAAAACCAAATTCTTTAAAAAATAAAACATTAAAAAAACCGAGTCAAAAAACGAAGTTTTGAAATTTTTCGAAATTTGACTTTTGACGTTTTTACTCCAAATTTATGACCATTTTGAAAAAATGAGACAAAACTTGTCTAGATTGTCAGCTTTCCAACGCCCTATAACTTTTTCAGTACCATGAAATTTGAGGATGGAAATGGCGTTTGAATGCGGAAAAAAATGTGTACTTTCAGCAAAAAATCAAGAGTTTTATTAGCTTTCAAGAGTAATTGGTGAACTACTGTACAGGGTGGCCCGAGACCAATCAGCAATACTTCAATCAAGAATAGATTCTACAACTAATTCGCAACAACTTTTCCCATTGTTTTTCTTAGCCCGCTTAAAATGCAACTTTGTTCACTTTGAAAATTGTGAAATCCTGTCGATTTTTGCCGTAACAACACGTTTTTTTCGTATTCAACAATGATTTCAGTTTTCAAATTTCATAGTAAACTAAAAATCGATGGACCGTTGCCCCCCCCCCCTTTGAAGGAGCAACATTGTCACCCACCAACCCAGTGCCTCCCCCCCAGCCTTTTCATAGCTGGTCAGTTTTGATCAGCAGCTTTTTCCAGTTTTCTCAGGAAAAAAATCTTCCAATTTTCACGTTTCTTGTGGTACTCTTCTTATTTTTTTATCTCTGCACTAGTGCACTTGTTTAATTCTAAAAGTGAAATTCCATACGTAAAAAGTTGTACAGTGAATTGGGGTAACTTTGAACCATGGGGTGTAACTTTGAACCTTTTCACTTTTTTCACTTCATTTAACGCCCCCAATTTTACAAAAATGTGTAGTTCCTCAGTTGAATAATTAAAAGCAACATGAGGCCTTTATACAGGGTGTCTACACTTTCGATGGGCATAACTTCAGGGTTCGATTCTACAAGGTATTTCCAACAAAAAATGTCTCTTAGCAATTTTCTGTTAACCCACTCAAAATTCCTTTTTTTCACTTTAAAGTTTTTCTTCGCGTTTTCGACCTTACGGCACTGAGATGGTCATAACTTCCTTAATTCTCCTAAAAGTTCAAATCTGACTACACCGTTAGAAAGAGCGTTAAATTCCCAAGCTACCTAGTGCAAAATCAAAATATTTCAGCAATAAAATAGTTTCAGAAAATCAAGTCAAAAAGCCAACTTTAAAAAATTTTCGAAACTTGACTTTCTTCGACCAAAGTTTTCACTCTAAATCCCTGCCCATTTCGATGGGCGCTCTTCGGAAAAAACATGCTCAAATTGTCAGCTTTTCAACGGTCTATCAATTTTTCTTTTTAACATTCAAATTGGAAGAGTAAATCAAGTTTGAATGTCAGAAAACGTGTGTTTTACAAGCAAATCCAGTGTTTCAAGCGGTTTATGGTCCTCCTCGACCCCAAGATGGCTTGACGAGTTTGGTATCATTTCCTATGTAATTTTTTACGCTGAATCCAATGGAGATACTTTCGAATGGTTCCGACTGCTAGAAAGTGGATTTTTTGAAGAAAACCTTCGTTTTTCGTACATAAAATAAGCATTATTCGTAAATGTGGTAGTAAGCATGAAGTAACACCTTTGAACTCAACCAAAACACCGAATTTCTAGCTGATTGAAGTTTTTGTTGAGTTCAAAGGTGTTACTTCATGCTCACTACCACATTTACGAATAATGCGTATTTTATGTACGCAAAAACAAAGGTTTTCTTTAAAAAATCCACTTTCTAGCAGTCGAAACCATTCGGAAATATCACCATTGGATTCAGCGTAAAAATTACATGGGAAATGATACCAAAATCTTCAAGCCATCTTGAGGTCGAGGGGGACCATAAACCGCTTGAAACACTAGATTTGCTTGTAAAACACACGTTTTCTGACATTCAAAATTGATTTACTCTTCCAATTTGAATGTTAAAAAGAAAAATTGATAGACCGTTGAAAAGCTGGCAATTTGAGCATGTTTTCTCCGAAGAGCGCCCATCGAAATGGGCAGGGATTTAGAGTGAAAACTTTGGTCGAAGAAAGTCAAGTTTCGAAAATTTTTTAAAGTTGGCTTTTTGACTTGATTTTTTGAAACTATTTTATGGCTGAAATTTTTTGATTTTGCACTAGGTAGCTTGGAAATTTAACGCTCTTTCTAACGGTGTAGTCAGATTTGAATTTTCAGGAGAAATAAGGGAGTTATGACCATCTCAGTGCCGTAAGGTCGAAAACGCGAAGAAAAACTTTAAAGTGAAAAAAAGGAATTTTAAGTGGGTTTAAAGAAAATTGCTAGGAGACATTTTTTGTTGGAAATACCTTGTGAAATCGAACCCTGAAGTTATGCCCATCGAAAGTGTAGACACCCTGTATATTTGCCAAAACATCTGAAGAAGGGAAAACGTGCGCCGCGTGAAAACAATAATTCATCGTTTCAAGTGATTATCAGTCCCCAGTTTTGATAGCCAGTTTTCGATTCATTATTACAAATATCTGCTCCTACGTTGGGTGCAAAATTTTGATTCCATGGTTACTAATTGTATTTTTAGTTTTAGGATAACTTGGGAGTAGAATTAATTTTCAATTTCCAAGCGAGCTAATCGTGAAACTTTGAAGCAAAATTAGGTGAAATCAAGGCAACTTTGAGCCGGTGCAAAGTAGGCCATTGATGTTTGGAACGTAGAAGCGCATAAATCACGTTCACTTTTCTCCTATGAAATCAAACCTCAGGTCCAACATTGCACCAGGTGGAACAATATTGCTGAAGGCAACATCACACTTCCTCGTGTAGGGGTAGCCACATATTTTTTCCATGATCTAATCAGTTTTTTTTGTGAAGATAGGAGTACACAGTCTAGTATTTTTTTAAATGAGAAAAAAGAATAAAATGTAAGGGAAATGGATCTTTTAAGAGAAAATCGTCAGGCTCTTTCTGGATTCAGAATCAATCCGAGATTATTTTTCGATTGCCGAGATATAAGAAGCCACCCCACTTCTACTGAGTCGTACTCAATGCGTGTCAAATTTAATCTACTCTCTACTGATGTAAGGTGTTTTTGCCTTAATATCAATGAAGCATCCGAAATTTAGCAGTTTACAGACAAAAATAGAGGTGGTTCAAAGTTACCCTCAATGCCTGGGTAACTTTGAACCACCCTAAAGACAAAAATTTCGATTATTTAACAGAGAGTTTTTAAAAAAAATCTTTTGTTGTGCAACATTTGGACAAATTACTTTCCGTTTTTGACATGAAAGACCGGAAAAATGGAATTTTAACACAATGCGAAGCCAAAGTCATCAAAAACAAGGTTCAAAGTTATCCCAATTGACTGTACCTATTATCCGAAATTTTCAAGAATTTTGAAATTTATTAATTCATCTTTCTAGGGAATTGAAAAACTAAAATATTGCTGCTGAAATAATCAAAATCGACCAAAAACTGTCAGTGAAAAGGTGGAAACCCCGTTTATTCACTGACTGAGATCCCTTTAAGGCATTATGGAAATTGAATGATCGTATTAATTTTCCTTTAAATCCCGATCTAGGTGCTACTGCCTCGTGAATCAGCCTAGCTACCCCGAAGTACCCAACGTCCCCAATCTTTTACCGTCCAAAGTGTACATGGATACAGTCATCAGGGGAGCGATAGAAAGCCGATTGCCTGAAGACTATGTCAAGATGCTGGAGGCCATTCCCAACAACGGATACGACGGACCTGTGAACTACGGAGTCAACTGAACTTGCCTCCGCAGAAACTGTGCAAAAGGACTTTTTACATTTCTGACGAGTACTTGATAGGTCTTATTTCTTTTGTACTTAGTTATTTAATTTCAAATGACTGAAAAATACATGTTTAATAAAACTGAGCCCTCCTCATGTGTCAACTTCCTACTCCCGAACGCCTATAATCTTCGAAATCTAGTAGAATACTGTTAAAGTTCTACATTCAAGAGAGAAACTACACTCATTGACATCAAAACTGGAACTATTTGTTATTGTTTATGCTAACCAAAACCATCGCCACGTAGCAGTGACATGCAACACTTCTCAAATCCATAACACTACTCCCTTCTTTTTTAAGAAATTGTCGTATGTCCTTGCTATCCTCCTGCGTTGACATGTCCTCCCTCGGTGGTGTTCAGGTAGACAATCCACCAATCATGAATTTTACTGTCCTTACCCCTCTTCCCAGCATCCGTCCTGGCTTCTCCAGCTATAATACTAGTAGGTTTTTTGTTCTTCGCAATCGATGTCTCAAGAGCCGGATAGTTCCCACAACATGAATTCAGAGCACGACAACAATCTCGACTTCTTCAAAACTAACTTCCATTGCTTCGATCTTTGTCTTGTAGTTTCTGATGATTTGATCTTTTTCATTAGTTGCTTTGGACGTATTTAATTTTTCATTTGTGCTGTTGACACCTGGCAACTTTTCATCTCGACGTAACCGTGTGCCACAGCAGTTTGTCGTCAAGTAACAAGAATCTTTTTTGGTAAATTTCAAATCTGTAAGTCGCTTTTCCTCCTCTTCTTTTTCATAACTTGCCAGTTCCTTTGCTGTTTCCACGTTTTGAGAACAAAACACTGAGTGGAAATAAGGCACACCGCACTCGATGCAGCAACTTTTATCCTCCTCAACCCAGTTTTGGGAGAACGCCTGTCCGGAAGATCTCTCATATCGTTCCCTTGGCCACCTCCTCCTCGGTACTCGTTTACCGTTTCCTCGTTCGTTCCCTGATGGTCCCCAGTTCATCATCAGTACCCAATCAGCTCGTTATCCCACTTCTGACACCACTGTTAAAGTTCTACATTCAAGAGAGAAACTACACTCATTGACATCAAAACTGGAACTATTTTTTATTGTTTATGCTAACCAAAACCATCGCCAAGTAGCAGTCACATGCAACACTTCTCAAATCCATAACAATACGAGTACAAATCGCTCACATACCTGGAAATCCTGGTAAGTTTGATAACGATATATTCTGATAGAGGAAGTTTGTCCGCGATCCCTCGCAAAATCTCTCGTGTGCAGGCCAGACCGTTTTCCCGCAATCAGCTGAATCCTTCCAGATTGGTACGAAGACCTCGTAAGTCTGTTTTCCGCCATTGAGGAAAATGCTGCTCCCTGCTGGATTCGCAAAAATGAAGTATTATTCACTTATATACTACCAGTTATGTATTTTTATTAGCTGAACATGTCTCCACAGAAACTGTGCAAAAGGACTTAATCGGCCTTTTTCTTTTGTATTTAGTTCTTACTGAAAAATACATATTGTTTAATAAAACTGAGCCCACCAAGTATCAACTTCCTACCTACTCCCAAACGCTTATAATCTTCGAAATCTAGTAGAATACGAGAACATAATTCAACATATTAAGTTTCCAGCATCTGTTGAGAGTTGAAACGTTATTAATTATAGTCAAGTGTGTAGCTTCCACTACTTGACTACGATGAATGAATCATAGGCGTGAATCATTAATCTTATGCAGGTGAACTTGCATTAACTAAGGCGTGAATATTTAACTAAATCGACTACTGACTACACTTAACGAGTCTTTACGCTCAACAATTTATCAACTAATCGTTTGTGAACCTCAAAAGTGCTCTAAATAATTTTTTTCTATTTACGCGAGTAATTCATTTCACTAACACCTCAGCATATTTTTTGAAAACGTAGTCACGCATTGATGCAGAAGTGACGAAAATCAAAATTGATATTTCAACCGGTCACTTTATGGAGCTGAAATCGTCGGGGCTTGATAGAGAAAGGAATTTGAAGTGGAAACAAAAAAACCCTTTTATAATGATAATTTATAACCAAGTAATTAGAGTCGAAAGTTATGACGAAACTTCAAACTCAATTATCTCGAAAGTACACTTTTAGGAAAAAATCTAGTGAAGAAAGGTCGGATGTAAGAGGATTGGAGGAGACCAGTTGGATAAAAAAAAATTAATAATAATAATAAAATAAAATAAACTATACTTCATTTGCTGGAGAGTTGAAGCTCAAATTAGGGATAAATCAGCCAAGGAGGAACTTTAGGTGAAGAACAAGTGAGCTAAAAACACAAAACATTCAAGGAACTTGAGGTTACGGATAAGTGGAAAAAAAAAACAATGAAGATCAGGGACCTGTGGGGAATTTTAAAAGAATCGAAAGGAAACTCCTGAACGTCTAGGTAAGTCCTATAGGCCACTATTAGTGAGGACTGGCGTCATCAGTCGAGTGTGGGAGCTTGAAGCTCAAATTAGGGACAAATCAACCAAGGAATATTAGGGACCTGTTTTGGAAGGAATTGGAAGTCACTGCTGAACGTCTAGGTAAGTCCTATAGGCCACTATTAGTGAGGACTGGCGTCATCAGTCGAGTGTGGGAGCTTTTAGCTCAAATTAGGGACAAATCAACCAAGGAATATTAGGGACCTGTTTTGGAAGGAATTGGAAGTCACTGCTGAACGTCTAGGTAAGTCCTATAGGCCACTATTAGTGAGGACTGGCGTCATCAGTCGAGTGTGGGAGCTTTTAGCTCAAATTAGGGACAAATCAACCAAGGAATATTAGGGACCTGTTTTGGAAGGAATTGGAAGTCACTGCTGAACGTCTAGGTAAGTCCTATAGGCCACTATTAGTGAGGACTGACGTCATCAGTCGAGTGTGGGAGCTTGAAGCTCAAATTAGGGACAAATCAACCAAGGAATATTAGGGACCTGTTTTGGAAGGAATTGGAAGTCACTGCTGAACGTCTAGGTAAGTCCTATAGGCCACTATTAGTGAGAACTGGCGTCATCAGTCGAGTGTGGGAGCTTGAAGCTCAAATTAGGGACAAATCAACCAAGGAATATTAGGGACCTGTTTTGGAAGGAATTGGAAGTAACTCCTGAACGTCTAGGTAAGTCCTATAGGCCACTATTAGTGAGGACTGGCGTCATCAGTCGAGTGTGGGAGCCTGAAGCTCAAATTAGGGACAAATTAACCAAGGAATATTAGGGACCTGTTTTGGAAGGAATTGGAAGTAACTCCTGAACGTCTAGGTAAGTCCTATAGGCCACTATTAGTGAGGACTGGCGTCATCAGTCGAGTGTGGGAGCTTGAAGCTCAAATTAGGGACAAATCAACCAAGGAATATTAGGGACCTGTTTTGGAAGGAATTGGAAGTCACTTCTGAACGTCTAGGTAAGTCCTATAGGCCACTATTAGTGAGGACTGGCGTCATCAGTTGAGTGTGAGCTTTGAAGCACAAATTAGGGAAAAATGATTTGGGAACCTGTTTTGCTGAGCAACCCTCCTTGACGTTGAGGTGGAAATCCCTTCAGATGGGAGGGTCAGTGAACATGAACATGTGAACATGGTCAGTGAGGAATGGCCGCTTGTAAGGGGATTGGAGGAGACCGGTTGTGTATAAAAATACCCTACATATAGTTTGTTTTCATCGAGCGACATTTTTTGTCAGTGGATTACCACTGGGAAAATTCAAAGATTATACCTATAAGGATGAAAAACAATACATAAAAAAGTCTTACTTATAAGAAGTAATCATGTAAGGTTAAGGTATAGGGAAACTGTCGTAATATAAGAATGAAAAAAAAAGTTTTTCTCTATCGATTATTGACCCCACCTTGCCGTGGTGATAGAGCTTAAGTTGGGTGGAAACCCAACGACTAAGAGGGTCAATGTGAAAGTGTATAAAATATTCATAAGTAGTAATTATTTCAGGTACTGGGAAACTGACGTAATACCTATTTGGATGAAAATTGTGGAAAAAGAAAAATTTTCTCTATCGATAATTGACTCCACCTTGACGCAGTGAAAGAGTTTAAGTTGGGTGGAAATCTAACGACTAAGACGGTTAACATGAATTTTTTGAAAAACTCATTTGTATTCTACAATAATTAGTAGGTATCTATTATTATTATGAGTCAGTCGAGTGCGTGTGTGTTTTTCCTTCCATTTCCTGAAACTTCCTGCCATTTTTATGCCCCTTCATGCCATTTTCCTGCCACTTCCTTCTATTTTCCTACCAATTTCGGTTATTTTCGGTGAATTTCAGGGTTAAAAAAAATAGTGAAAACTGCAAAGTTGTGATCTTAGCAGACGAGTGATCTTTACAGAAAAATAATAAACCTTTGTGTAATAATTTGCAGCGTTTTATACTTACGCCACTACTGTTCACACCCGACGATATCCCCCATTTACCTGGAAAACCTCGTGAGTTTGATGAGGATGTATTCTGATAGAGGATGTGTGTCTGCCATCCCTCGCAAAATCTTCTCTCGCAAAGCGAGGAGCTCCTTGCTGGACCAACGAAGATTGATGAAAAATCGAGTATTATTCAGTAACTAGCTGAAAAGCCTGCTAAAATCAGGCACAAAAAAACCCCGTAGATATGTGAAACACAACGTAATATAATAATAAAGTAAGTAATGAAATAACAGAGAGATACATGGTCCTATTTTATGCAGTGGTTGTCACGTCCGATGAAGCAAATCGTAACTAATGGAGGCAATTAGGGACTTTAGAAAAAGGCGAATCAACAGAAACCTTCAAAAAACGGCATTTGGAAGGGATAGATAGAATGTCTTCGTCATGTTGCACGGAGTAGGTATTTCCTGAAACACCGGGATTTTCCGCCTTCTATGAGGGCGGAGGCGGCACGGAGTAGGTATTTCCCGAGTTTGGTGGGGGTGGGCAATTAGAAACTTTAGAAAAAGGCAAATCAACAGGAACCTTCAAAAAACGGCATTTGGAAGGGATAGATAGATTGTCTTCGTCATATTGCACTGAGTAGGTATTTCCAGAAACACCGGGATTTTCCGCCTTCTATGAGGGCGGAGGCGGCACGGAGTAGGTATTTCCCGAGTTTGGCGGGGGGTGGGCAATTAGGGACTTTAGAAAAAGGCGAATCAACAGAAACCTTCAAAAAACGGCATTTGGAAGGGATAGATAGAATGTCTTCGTCATATTGCACTGAGTAGGTATTTCCAGAAACACCGGGATTTTCCGCCTTCTATGAGGGCGGAGGCGGCACGGAGTAGGTATTTCCCGAGTTTGGCGGGGGGTGGGCAATTAGGGACTTTAGAAAAAGGCGAATCAACAGAAACCTTCAAAAAACCGCATTTGGAAGGGATAGATAGAATGTCTTCGTCATGTTGCACGGAGTAGGTATTTCCTGAAACACCGGGATTTTCCGCTTTGTATGAGGGCGGAGGCGGCACGGAGTAGATATTTCCCGAGTTTGGCGTGGGGTGGGCAATTAGAAACTTTAGAAAAAGGCGAATCAACAGAAACCTTTGTAATCTTTAGAATTTGGGTATCTAACTTTGGAGTTAGGGTTATGAGAAATTATCAATCTAATGATTTGGGATTTATGAATTTAAAAGGGTTTATGATTTGATTCTTAAAACTTGAATTATCTTACCCCAGTAAACATATATATTTGTACAACAAGGGATTAGGTGATTCTGCTTACCTGAGTCTACGACTGCTTCGAGATCTCCGAAGGTGAAAATGGCTTTACTATTATGGTAGTGCGTGATGACCAAAGCAAAAAGGCGAAAGGTTTACTTGAAAACTTTGTGCTGCTAAATTAAATACTGACTTCAAAATGAAGAGTACTTCATGAACTGATCCTAATCCTTGAAAAGCTGGTACAAAATCCCAACTAAGTGAGGCTAGGAAATTCTAGGTAGAAAGGTATCTTGAACTAGAGCCCAGAGGATAAAAGATTCTACCTGAGAAGTTCCTAGGGTTGCTGCCACCACCTGGGTCGAGTATTGACCTCAGGAAAAACCCAAATTGTTTAAGTGCAAAATACCTGAGTCCAACGGAATTGGAAAGGGTCAAAACTCTGAAATAAGTACTGCAAAGGTTAAAAACACGTAGGGTTTTTATTCAGAAAATTATAAGTTGATTACCGTGAAGCGGATTTACGAGGGTTCTGATGGAACCGTCGACAAGAATAATCAGTAATATATTCGAAAGGATACTTGAAAATATATCAATATGATTGAAAATGTATTTGATAACGATCAATGAAATCACACTTGGCTTTAAGAAATTATGCACGAAATTCGCAATAAGTATGCTTCTAAAATAAATGTACTTTGTTGTTACTTGCAATATTATGCTTATAAGAAAATAATATTTATGTAGGAACTTGATTCTACTTATACAAAATATGACTTAGTCTTCTGACTTTACTACTGAAAATACAATTGTTCTTCACAACAAAAACTTCTTAGGTTACGGTTTCTCGTTACAACTGAACTATCTTTACAATATGCGTTTCTCTTTACTTTCCTACTTCTTTTACAGGACGTTAAATTATGAGGGGGAGGTTTTGCCAGATTTTGAGTAATTTGTAAGCGCTTACAGAAATTATGAGGGAATGTTGCTCACCCTTGGCCTAGCTTGGATCAGTGTAGATCTCCGTGGCGGTATGTTGCTTCAGGGCCTCTTCTTCCTGCAGTGCTGAAGGGGGATGCCTGGGACCGGGGCAAACTTGCCTCGTTCCGGGGTTCGAACGGCGTACCAGTTCGGGTCGGCGAAAATGGAGAGTTGGCGGCAACGTCTTGAGTCCGGGCCTTAGCTTGCGGATGTCTCAAGAACGAAGACTGGCGGGATTCTTGGAACGGCTATTTGGAAATGTCCCGTGGGTTGCACTTCACTACGGATTCTCAGTTCGTTCCGCGACACTACGTTAGAGGGGATTGAGTACTGGAGCTGGGTTCGACAACTTGCGAGACGCGTGACTTCAGACTGAAAGGTCGAGGGAGGGGGCAGGCCCCTATATCCCCTCGGCCATCTTGCGGCTGGTTGCTGGAAGGGCCGCGATGGTGGCGCACTCGCGTGTCCTCATCGGTGGTGGCGGACAGCTGTTGGCGGTTGCTGTATGGAAGGCGCATGGAAGAAGTTTGTGTGAAGACTTAGATTTTCGGCTTATTACACCCCCTCCTTCGCTCTCGGCCGATGCCCTCATCGGCTACTTATCAGCTCTGGTAACCGAAGGGATTGGCAGCTTGGTGTCTGGGGTGATGGTCAGCAGTGCTACCTCGTAGCGCCAGCGTCTGCAGCCTGGGCACTTTGGTGGTCTGGATTCCTCGTGTTCCTTGCGGAGACACGGCTGTGGGTACGAGGGATGGTCGACGGCGTATTTCTGGCAGGAGGCGACTAGACGATTCCAGAAACTTTTACAACTTGAGCACCGGAATTTGAGGAACTCCTTCGGAATGCGATCACAGACGGGGCAGGGTGCAGCTCCTGAGGTTGTTGGCTCCGCTGGCTCCTCTTTGCGTGCTGGGGTAACAGGAGAGAATGCTGGTGAAGGTTCCTCCTCTACGAGCCGTTTTGCTGCCGGTTTCTTTGTGTCGCCCTTCGTCTTCTCGTCGTCGTCAGAATCAGACGAGGAGGATGATGAGGAAGAGGACTGACGAGCTCGGCGTTTCGGAGTGGAAGTTTCTCCCGTTGCGGACTCCCAAGCGTTCTCCAGGGAAGCAGTGGATTGGTTGAGCTCGTTGCTGCTCTGGATGGCCATGACGCGTTGCTGTAGTCCACGCAATTCGCATCGCAGTTCCTCCACGGGGTTGGGCGTCCCAGCTGGGGCGAGATTCGCTGCGCTGGAGCGAACTGCTTTGCTCATGTTGTGCGACAAGTTTGCGATGCAGGTCATGATTTCCTTTCGTTGCTCCGGCATCTCCCCGAATTTGACCAGCCACGTATGTAGCTGCGCAATGCAGGTTACCGTGCGTTCTACCCATTCGTCGCTTCCTACCTCAATATCGGGTACTGGCTCTAGTCGGGGTTTCGGAAACGCCATTGTCCTGAAACAAAAGAACCAGCCGTCTTACTGACTACTCCGACCTCGCATGCTCTCACCCCACAACTCCGCCTAACCGTGCGCGTTCGCGACATCGTTAGCAACCTCCTAGATGTTCAGGGCTCAACAGTTCTCGACCCCCTCCTACGGTAGGTATTGGATGGATCAAGTGCCTTGGTTTCCCCTAGACGTCCGGATTCAGGTTTTGAGGTAAGTGAAAGAAGAATGCTAAGTCGTTATGTAATATCTTTTGATTTTGACATATGACATTGTAGAACTATAAATAACTGAATGATGTCCCTTTTGTGCTTTTTTTTTTTTTTTTTTTTTTTTTTTTTTTTTTTTATTACAGGTATAATAATTTCTTTAATTTTTACAGGTTATCCAGCCTCCTCTTCGGGACCAATGTCGACGACGGAGACTCTGCCGGTATGTAGCCTTTTGTAGTCGACGATCTTTCGGGGTCGAAGGTTGTATGGTGTTGTTCCGGCAGTGGTGGTCATGGGCAATGTGTTTCCCGTTGTAGGGTGCTCCTGTGGTGGTGTACCGTCCTGCAGCAGGCGTTCGACGTCTGGAGTCACACAGGTGGTCTCGACGAGTTCCGGCTCATTCTCGTCGTCGGACTCCAACCAGGGATCCAGGCTGGGTTGAGAGGGTCTGGGCGACGGAGCTGGTGCGGGGGCCTCGCGCGAGTGCGGCTCCTCCCGGTTGATGGCTTCGTCCGGTGCTCTCCCAACGGAAGCTGGTTTCAGACGACTATGTTGGTCTCTAGTCGCTCTCCAAAGGGCATCCCTCAATTCGGGTTTCATTCCCGTAAGTCTTCTATCCGGTTTGAGGGCTTCCGACCCTTGGTTTCCCGAGGTTATTCCGGTCCTCCTCGCTAACAGGTCCCGTATGTGTTCTTCTACGCTACAGCGGTACGGTGGTGGGGCTCGCCGTACGGAGTGTGATACACGGCCGTTTGGTTCAGTCTGTACCGGTTCAGTCCCCGGCGGCCTATTCGTACAGCCGTCTTCTTCCTTCATTCCTCCGCGCGGATGTGCGTTTCACGAAGGGAATCCCTCTATTTCCTTCCGACATTCGCTCTTGGGATAGGTTGGCAGTTGTCCAGTGGGGGCTACCGCGTCGTTGTGATAAGGCTCATCGCCGCAGGTTTCTGTAGGCGGCACCTCCAGGTGTTGCACAGACGTCGTTGCTACCGCTATTTCAGCCGGTATCCCGTCAACGGTCGGTCGGGGCTTCTTAACTGAGGGTTCTCGTAGATCGAAAAATTGTGGATTCGGGTTCGTCGAGGGTCGTCTTTTGACTGTGGAACTCGCCGGAATGGTTGGTCGGGAATTTTTGTCCTTTACCGCTCTTACTTTCAGTTGACGTAAGCGTGTCAGTGTCTTGGGGTTCTCCCACACGGCTCCGAGGACCATCGGTACCCCCGACTCGGCGTTTGCCATTGTGACGTGTTTCGTGTCGGTACGAATTCCAATGGGAAATCTTTTCAGAAGGTCGGGCCCCACGAGATCCAGGTGCGAATCCGGCCTCTCAAAAATGTAAAACCGATGCGAGGCACGTCTGTCGCCGATGCGCACAGTTAGTTCCTGTGTTCCCAGCAGGGGTATTTTCTGACCATCCGCTCCCCAAAGTTCAGTGGATGTGGGTTGAACTGGAACTCCCGGTACAGGGTGTGACAAAGCGGAGACGGCGGCGCCGGTATCCAGGATGACATCGCGGTTGTATTTGCCTAATCCAATTTTCATCCGGATCATCGGGCGTGTGGTACAGTTTACGGTGGCTTGGAAGGCTACTATCTCATCCCCGCGAATTTCTTCTTCCGGAATGTCTTCGGGCGGTAGTGTTACTACGGCGGCTGTGGGACTGGTGACACTTCCTCGAGGTTGCGACACTGGCATCATTTTCTTCTTTCGCAGGCACTCGTTCTCCAGATGTTCTCGAGCTCCGCAAAAATCACAGAAAATCGCACTCTGTATGCCGTGCGGGCAGTTTACAGGGAAATGACTATAGTCTCCACAGTACAGACACGGGTATCGGGGGCTCGGTGAGGGTTGCTTCCAGCCGGGTCTACTTTGTCCGGTATGAGGCGGCGTTGTCATCTGGCTCCTACTTGGTCCCTGCGGTGTTGTTTTCTGAGGGCACTTTCCGGCGAAATGTCCGGCTTCTCCGCACGTATAGCATTTGAGGGAATCTTTGTTAAGAACTCCGGCTATATCCCATTTGAAGTCGGCAGCCTTCTCGCTTTGGTGGTCGTCGTCGAGGTCTTCCGCACGCTTGACTGCTTCTTCCAGTGTGTCGGGTAGGTTACTCTGGAGGAAAGGACTAATTTCCTTATTTATTCCTCGTACGAAAGCTCGAAGGGTTTTCGTCTTCACCCACTCCCGTTGTTGTGCTGCGGTAAGGTTAACCTCGTTGCGGACTGCGGTCTTCGCGGTTGCGATGAGCTTCTCGGCGAATCGTCGTATGCTTTCCTCAGGTTGTCGTTTCGTGGTCCATAGGCGTATCATGGCTTTTTCAGGGTCTTCACTCTCGTACCACTGGAGAATAGCGTCGCGGAGGTTGGTATACGGTTGGGCTCCTAAATCTTCTTGAAGGAATCGCTTAGCCCCTCCACGGAGTCGGGTACGAAGAAATCTGAGTTTCTGCTCCTGATCCAAATCATGGGTGGCTTGGTCTACCTCGGCGAAAAATGAGGCTGCTGAGATGGCATCGGAGTCGTCCGGATTCCAAGGTTCTATTTCTAGAAACAAGGATCGTGGCAGGTCTCGTGGTTGTTGGTTTTGACCTTGAGCTGGGGTTTGTGCGGTTCGGAAGAATTCTCCCATTCTGTTCATAGCCTCCGTCATGGCATCGGCCAATTCTGCAGTTACTTTGTCGTCTCCAGAAGCCATGATGTCGTTGTTTGAATTCGTCACAGTTAAAGAGTATACAAGAAAAGCCCGGTAATATATGAAAAAAAATTCACTTCACTTTCCCGCAACACTGAATCGGTAGTCGAGGGGGTTTGGCGAACTTGATCCAATCCCTTTTACAAAAAAAAACTTTTCCTGAATAATGTCAAAATGTAGGGTAATCGACGAAATGTTACTATTAATTCTTCTAATGAAATTTACTATGCAAAAAAAAATGTGGTCAATTGCTCAAAATTTTATTTAAATTTACTTAAATGTGTAGGTTCAAACCGTGACTGGGTCGACCTACGTACCACTGGAATACTGAATTTAGTTCGAACCGTGAAGCGGTTCGTTCCCTATACTAATTTACAAAACTACTGGTTCGGATCGCGAATCGGTACGAAATTCGATTCGGTACGAACGAAGACTTGGTTCGAACCGTGAAGCGGTTCGTTCTACGATTGGTCTGGTATGGGTCTGGTCCGCGTACTGACTCGGTTCGAACTAGGAACTGGTTCGGACGAGGTACGGTTATGGTTTGAAGTCGGGTCGGACTGAGTTCTGGTCCGAACAAAATACTAAGGTTCTCAAACACGTGGTGGTTCGAACGGTTTGCGACACGATGGTTCTCAAACACGTGGTGGTTCGAACGGTTTGCGATACGATGGTTCTCAAACACGTGGTGGTTCGAACGGTTTGCGACACGATGGTTCTCGAACACGTGGTGGTTCGAATGAAATATTTGTACGAAACGGAATAGGCGGATTGTGGAGTGGTAATAGTTGACAATATGCACAATAAATAGTACGAATTGCGTACTGAATTGAACTCTCTGCGCTCCTCTCACTCTCCGGCTGAATCTTTTGTCTGTACAATTTGTGCGTGTACTAAAAGTGTGATAATGCGTTAATATAAAGAAAATAAAATATCAAAATATATGCAAAATTACTGATGATTCTTATTTTAATGTTCCAAATTTCAGTGGTTCAACCACCTCTCAATTCCAGGACTGGTATTTGCTTTCGTTTGTGGGTTCTGAAAATCGTAACTTTCGTTGATCCTACCGCTGGTCACCAGATGTAATCTTTAGAATTTGGGTATCTAACTTTGGAGTTAGGGTTATGAGAAATTATCAATCTAATGATTTGGGATTTATGAATTTAAAAGGGTTTATGATTTGATTCTTAAAACTTGAATTATCTTACCCCAGTAAACATATATATTTGTACAACAAGGGATTAGGTGATTCTGCTTACCTGAGTCTACGACTGCTTCGAGATCTCCGAAGGTGAAAATGGCTTTACTATTATGGTAGTGCGTGATGACCAAAGCAAAAAGGCGAAAGGTTTACTTGAAAACTTTGTGCTGCTAAATTAAATACTGACTTCAAAATGAAGAGTACTTCATGAACTGATCCTAATCCTTGAAAAGCTGGTACAAAATCCCAACTAAGTGAGGCTAGGAAATTCTAGGTAGAAAGGTATCTTGAACTAGAGCCCAGAGGATAAAAGATTCTACCTGAGAAGTTCCTAGGGTTGCTGCCACCACCTGGGTCGAGTATTGACCTCAGGAAAAACCCAAATTGTTTAAGTGCAAAATACCTGAGTCCAACGGAATTGGAAAGGGTCAAAACTCTGAAATAAGTACTGCAAAGGTTAAAAACACGTAGGGTTTTTATTCAGAAAATTATAAGTTGATTACCGTGAAGTGGATTTACGAGGGTTCTGATGGAACCGTCGACAAGAATAATCAGTAATATATTCGAAAGGATACTTGAAAATATATCAATATGATTGAAAATGTATTTGATAACGATCAATGAAATCACACTTGGCTTTAAGAAATTATGCACGAAATTCGCAATAAGTATGCTTCTAAAATAAATGTACTTTGTTGTTACTTGCAATATTATGCTTATAAGAAAATAATATTTATGTAGGAACTTGATTCTACTTATACAAAATATGACTTAGTCTTCTGACTTTACTACTGAAAATACAATTGTTCTTCACAACAAAAACTTCTTAGGTTACGGTTTCTCGTTACAACTGAACTATCTTTACAATATGCGTTTCTCTTTACTTTCCTACTTCTTTTACAGGACGTTAAATTATGAGGGGGAGGTTTTGCCAGATTTTGAGTAATTTGTAAGCGCTTACAGAAATTATGAGGGAATGTTGCTCACCCTTGGCCTAGCTTGGATCAGTGTAGATCTCCGTGGCGGTATGTTGCTTCAGGGCCTCTTCTTCCTGCAGTGCTGAAGGGGGATGCCTGGGACCGGGGCAAACTTGCCTCGTTCCGGGGTTCGAACGGCGTACCAGTTCGGGTCGGCGAAAATGGAGAGTTGGCGGCAACGTCTTGAGTCCGGGCCTTAGCTTGCGGATGTCTCAAGAACGAAGACTGGCGGGATTCTTGGAACGGCTATTTGGAAATGTCCCGTGGGTTGCACTTCACTACGGATTCTCAGTTCGTTCCGCGACACTACGTTAGAGGGGATTGAGTACTGGAGCTGGGTTCGACAACTTGCGAGACGCGTGACTTCAGACTGAAAGGTCGAGGGAGGGGGCAGGCCCCTATATCCCCTCGGCCATCTTGCGGCTGGTTGCTGGAAGGGCCGCGATGGTGGCGCACTCGCGTGTCCTCATCGGTGGTGGCGGACAGCTGTTGGCGGTTGCTGTATGGAAGGCGCATGGAAGAAGTTTGTGTGAAGACTTAGATTTTCGGCTTATTACACCTTCAAGAAACGGCATTTGGAAGGGATAGGTAGAATGTCTTCGTCAAGTTGCGCGGAGTAGGTATTTCCTGAAACACCGGGATTTTCCGCCTTCTATGAGGGCGGAGGCGGCACGGAGTAGGTATTTCCCGAGTTGGGCGGGGGGTGGGCAATTAGAAACTTTAGAAAAAGGCGAATCAACAAGAACCTTCAAAAAACGGCATTTGGAAGGGATAGATAGAATGTCTTCGTCATGTTGCACTGAGTAGGTATTTCCAGAAACACCGGGATTTTCCGCCTTCTATGAGGGCTGAGGCGGCACGGAGTAGGTATTTCCCGAGTTTGGCGGGGGGTGGGCAATTAGGGACTTTAGAAAAAGGCGAATCAACCGAAACCTTCAAAAAACGGCATTTGGAAGGGATAGATAGAATGTCTTCGTCATGTTGCACGGAGTAGGTATTTCCTGAAACACCGGGATTTTCCGCCTTGTATGAGGGCGGAGGCGGCACGGAGTAGATATTTCCCGAGTTTGGCGGGGGGTGGGCAATTAGGGACTTTAGAAAAAGGCGAATCAACAGAAACCTTCAAAAAACGGCATTTGGAAGGGATAGATAGAATGTCTTCGTCATGTTGCACGGAGTAGGTATTTCCTGAAACACCGGGATTTTCCGCCTTGTATGAGGGCGGAGGCGGCACGGAGTAGATATTTCCCGAGTTTGGCGTGGGGTGGGCAATTAGAAACTTTAGAAAAAGGCGAATCAACAGAAACCTTCAAAAAACGGCATTTGGAAGGGATAGGTAGAATGTCTTCGTCAAGTTGCGCGGAGTAGGTATTTCCTGAAACACCGGGATTTTCCGCCTTCTATGAGGGCGGAGGCGGCACGGAGTAGGTATTTCCCGAGTTGGGCGGGGGGTGGGCAATTAGAAACTTTAGAAAAAGGCGAATCAACAGGAACCTTCAAAAAACGGCATTTGGAAGGGATAGATAGAATGTCTTCGTCATGTTGCACTGAGTAGGTATTTCCAGAAACACCGGGATTTTCCGCCTTCTATGAGGGCGGAGGCGGCACGGAGTAGGTATTTCCCGAGTTTGGCGGGGGGTGGGCAATTAGGGACTTTCCAAGATCTGTAGGAAGGACTGGTGAAAAAGAGTTCGTGTCCACCATAATCTAAACTGTTCATCGAGACAATGAAATGAGAAGAAGTTTCATCTTCACAGATTTGGCGCAGGATTGATAATAGTTACTTAAAGTTTTCCTAACCTATATCGGAGTTTAGCTGCTCCACATTTCGATGGTCCCCAAAGAATGGTAAGCCTATTTTCTTATTGTTTTGGTTGCAAAGTGAAGTAAAACAATCAGTTAATCAGATGATGTATGGTTTTGTGGTTAATTACGAGTGATAACTCGTCATTTGATGTTTTGTTTCAATTGGCGCATTCGTGTACCTTGAGTCATTTTTTGCTTGTACCTTGGGTCACCCAGCTTACGTTGTTTTTTCGTTTAATTTAGATGCCTCGAAGTGCAACCGGAATCAAACCATTCCAGTTCCACCGAAAACGCTTGCAGAAGCGGAGGGTGAGATAAAAGGAGGGTTTTCCATCTGTCAACCGTTGACCAAGGACAGGCGACCGTCAGATTCACCCGGAAAAAAAAGAATTTTTCGTTTGGCGTGATTTCTTACTTATATAATATATTATATTGTACCTTGAGTACATAAAATGTGTTTTTTAATATTTTTAACAATGTTTTGCTTCCGAGTCTACCAAGGTAGCGGAAGCTTTGTTTTCACTTTTCAAGGACGAAAAAAAAAGTTCTCCAAAATCAAAATTTCCACTCGCGTTTTGCGTTTTAGACCTTCCTGAACAATTTTGTTTCCGTGTCTTTCTGTGTGTGTGTCTGTCTGTCTGTCATGAATTCCTTGTAACGCGCATAACTATACGAAGTTATTTTCCGATTTCTATGAAATTTTCAGGGATTGTGCGGGTTGGTGTGTAGAAGGTCCCCTATGAAAATCATCATCCCCGAACTGATAGAAGCGACTGCGCATGCGCAAACGTGAATTCCTTGTAACGGCCTTAACTTCTACATTTTCCATCCGATTTCAATGAAATTTTCAGGGATGTTACAGATTAGTATTTAGATGGTCCTCTATGAAAATCATCACCTTCGAAATGATAGTAGCCACTGCGCATGCGCAAACGTGAATTTCCTTGTAACGGCCATAACTTCCACTTTTTCCATCCGATTTCGATGAAATTTTCAGGGATTATGTGGATTAGGTTGTAGATAGTCCCCTATGAAAATCATCATCCCCGGACTGATAGAAGCGACTGCGCATGCGCAAACGTGAATTCCTTGTAACTGCCATAACTTCAACTGTCCTCCAGGGGTCGCGGGTTCGAATCCCAGACGAGGCTAAGTATTTTTTTGATCCCATCACATACATCTACTCACTTAATTTTTCATCCGAATTTGATGAAATTTGCTAGGATTGTCCAGATTAGCGTGTAGATGGTCCCCTATGAGGTTAGTGGAAGGTACTTAGAGATTGGTGTTTTGAGATTAACTACTATGCATCGGATAATCTATATAATCGGGTTATGGATACGAGGAAGCAGACTTTTTTTTTAATTTCTGTATGCGACCCTAGGCACAATTCCCGACTCAAGGTACAATCATCACTCAATTTCGAAGTCAAATTTCAAGTTTTTTTTTTGAAAAAATTACTATATTAAATATAGGGTGATTTCAGGTAAAACTCTTTTTCTCATTTGTTCCCAAGTTGTCACCCTACAATTTAAAAACAAAACAGGATTTTTCAGAAGGTTTTTTGAACATTAAATTTGAATTTGAAAAAAAATGACCCAAGGTACACGACCTTACCCGACAGCAAAGCTAAATAAAAAGCATAGCATAAATAGCGCAAAGGCGCTATGTATTTGAGAAAAACGCAAAAGAAGTTTTCACCAGTGCTCAATTCCTAAAATAATGGCATTTACACTGAACTCTTTAATTTCTTCAAGAAATGTTCAAGCAGTAATCTTGAACAAGGTTAATAACAGTTTTTGATTTGAGTTTTTCTGAAATTAAAAAAAAAAAAAAATGTGGCGCTTTGCCTTTGAGCTTTGAGGTATCGAGTGATGACATAAAAGATACAGATATGTCGTGATAGTCTAGGTTCTGGTCTGATTCTTGAATTGAGGTTTTTTTTTTTTTCATTCTGAATTAAACCTTGAATTGAACGGCATTCAAACAAAAAGAAAAATAATAAACCTTTGTGTAATAATTTTCAGCGTTTTTGCTTCACGATCAAGTTTATATTTAAGTAATAACGCTTCACACTCATTTCGAAGAAATAAAGAGTAGTAGGCTAAGGACGCAGGATACAGTACAACTTGAAGAAACGAACAACGATCGCATTTTGGTCAGCCAAAATTTGAACGGAGATTAGGCCTGTTTTGCGATTCACACTCGTGTTTCTGATTTATTGTAAGTCCAACCCTTAAGTTCCATAGGGAGGTCCTTCAGAGTGGTCTCAACCTTCTGGAAGTTTTTGAGCTAGGGCGTTTTGAAAATTTCAGCCCTTGTTTTTCACCCCTTAGAAGTGAATGACATCCACCAAAAGCTTCGGGGCACAACTAGACCCCAAATGGAGCCCATACACCACTTTTTTTCTGGTCAATTACTAACGTTCATTATTGAAAATAATAAACCAAAACAAACAGCCTAATTCCACTGCGCAGTGGAAGCGTCCTGGGCCCATAACCTCTTATGCAGAGTTCCTCGTCACAGTGGTATTATACACTTCGTGTAGTTACTTATAACACATTTATATTTTACAAGAAATTCATACAGCAATTATGATTTTCAAAACACACAACACAATGTACCGGATCTCAAAAATTCACAGGTTGTTCCGGCCATATGACATCGACAGTGTCGACTACACTGTAGTCACATTTTAACATCATCAATAGCACCTACTAGTTACATCCTTATTATCAGAACTGACCATCGATCCCAGTAATCCATGCAGCGTCCTGCCTACTTATAGCTTCAAAAGTGAGTACCAAAAAATTAGACAGAACATAATAAAGAAGAGTGCAAAGACGGAAATCATCACCGATTTTATTACCTCCACATGGTAAGAAGACCACACTTGCCCTATATCGTAAACATATCTAAAACAAGGTAGGTACCGACAAAAAGTAGCCAAATCTCGTCTCAGATGCCATCATTCTTTAGTAAACTGTTCAGTGTTTATTTCAACGTACGAAGAAAATGAAATTTTTGTCGGACTGAATAACCTCCGCTCTTACCTACACCGACAAAATTTCAAATGCGACAAAAATTTTACTCTCCATCAATTTTGCACATCCACCAAAAAACCATTATGTTTTGTAGCGAAAATTCTCACGTACCGGGGTGTAGAACAATCGCTTCAAGGGGCTTTTTGAACTTCCTTACGACGTTTCTAGGTGATGAATTTCGCGTATTTACTTATCTCTGAACCATTATGGATGTTACGAGCTGTGAACTTCCTTCGGTTTGGATTATATTTGAAGCTCCTGTACGAACTCGAGGGAGAACAGTACTTCAGCAGTAAACACTCGTAGAGGTCAACATTTTATGAAACACCTCACTTGTTTTTGGCAGGTATTTGAAATTTTCTTTGGGGTGTAATTAGAGATGAAATAGTTGGCTTTAGTAACCCGAAATTTTTTTTGACGTGTTTTAATCCAACTTATAAGCAACACTTTGGTTTATTATTTTCAATAATGAACCTTTGGAATCGACCAAGAAAAAAATTTTTAACCCCCTCAAAATTTGTTGGTTTACGTTTCAAGGTAAGTAGAATCCAAGTCGAATTCAACCTTTTCAAAGTCAAATTCAACCTTTTCCAAATCAAATGCAACCTTTTCTAAGTCAAATTCAACCTTTCCCAAGTCAATTTCAACCTTTTCCAAGTCAAATTCAACCTTTTCCAAGTCAAATTCAACCTTTTCCAAGTCAAATGCAACCTTTTCCAAGACGAATTCAACCTTTTCCAAGTCAAATTCAACCTTTTCCAAGTCAAATACAACTTTTTCCAAGTCGAATTCAACCTTTTCAAAGTCAAATTCAACCTTTTCCAAATCAAATGCAACCTTTTCTAAGTCAAATTCAACCTTTCCCAAGTCAATTTCAACCTTTTCCAAGTCAAATTCAACCTTTTCCAAGTCAAATTCAACCTTTTCCAAGTCAAATGCAACCTTTTCCAAGACGAATTCAACCTTTTCCAAGTCAAATTCAACCTTTTCCAAGTCAAATAAAACTTTTTCCAAGTCAAATTCAACCTTTTCAAAGTCAAATTCAACCTTTTCCAAATCAAATGCAACCTTTTCCAAGTCAAATTCAACCCTTTCCAAATCAAATTCAACCTTTTCCAAGCCAAATTCAACCTTTTCCAAGTCAAATTCAACCTTTTCCAAGTCAAATACAACCTTTTCCAAGTCAAATACAACCTTTTCCAAGTCGAATTCAACCTTTTCTAAGTCAAATTCAACCTTTTCCAAGTCAAATACAACCTTTTCCAAGTCAAATTCAACCTTTTCCGAGTCAATTTCAACCTTTTCCGAGTCAATTTCAACCTTTTCCAAGTCAAATTCAACCTATTTTAAAAATTGAACTGCTGCTCGAATGAGAGGTTTTCTAAATCATTATTTGGATTAAGTCTAGTTTTTCATATCTTTGTCGTTAATTTCTCAATACTGATTATTACAACTTCTCAATGTTTTATTAGTTTCCGTCCAGAGGCCCGAAAGGTCTTGCTATTAGTACGAACAAAGTCAAATCCTGAAATAATTCTCGTAGTTTACTAACGAATTCTACCAAGTTAGTGGAATTTTTTTCACTTTTTAAGGTTAAAGAAAAATGTTCTTCAAACTCAAAATTACCATTCGCGTTTTACCTTTTGGACGGTCCTGAACGATTTTGGTTTCGTGTGGTTTCGTGTCTGTCATGACATCCTTGTAACGTGCGAAACTTTACCAAGTTTTCTTCTGATTTTGATGAAATTTTCAGGAATTGTGCCGGTTGAGCTCTAGATGGTCCCCTATGAAAATCATAGCCCTCCAGATAGGTAGTAGTCTCTGTGCACGCCCAAATGTGAAAACCTTGTAACAGCCACTACTTCTAGATTATTCGCCCGAATTCGATGAATTTTCAGGAATTGTGCATGTTGGTGGTCCCCTACGAGGGTAGTGGAAGGTACTTAGAGATTGACTTCTTGAGATAAGCTATTATGCATCGAATCATCTGTACAGTCGGGTTATGGATACGAAAATGCTTTGTGCTACAGTCACTTGCAGACTTTTTTCCCGTAGATTTCAGCGCCATGGTGAGTCAAGCCTGTACTGTTGCTGTACTTGTCGTCGTCAGCATTCTCGAAATCTTGAGTTCGCACGTGTCACCAGCAGTAGCCCATGCCCCCGGTGAGTAGTTGACCATAATTATTAATTCAATATGATTTGATTTAACATGACATTGTTTGCCAAGTTCAAATTGAGTTGCCAAAAGTTCAAATTGACTTATGCCAAAGAGGTTTTTGGTTTATTATTTTCAATAATGAACCATTGGAATCGAACAAGAAAAAAATTTAACCCCACTCAAAATTTGATGTTCAACGTTTCAAAGTATGTAGAATCCAAAAACCGAATTAAAAAAAAAAAAAAAAAAGCCGGAGTGGAAAAAACTCCATTTTTGCAAAGTGACTAAAAAAGAAATGTAATGTGGTTTTCTCAAAGTCTATTACCTGTATAATTAGGGTGTGAAGGACCTTCAGTGTTTAAAAATTGTTTTCACTTCTAAATGAGGGCTCAAACCTGATATTTCGAGATTTTAAGCACTTTGAGAGTGGAATTTGAAAATTTCCTAACACGTTCTATGTGTTTCAAACAATTTAAATAAAATTATACAATGTTGGATATATTTATGTAGTACCTATCTCTAAAAAATACAAATTATTTTTTCATAACATTTTAACTTGAACATTAGCTCCAGATTTGGGATACCATCCCTAACCATCCCATTTTTGCCTCCTGAATACAGATCGTTTTATGAATCACTTCCATCTTCGACTGAAAATCCGTAGGATCATTACTGATGGGCGTAGTTTGAAAAAAGCTTCAAATTTATTGTTTCAAACAAAGCTCAGAGCACTCAGAACTCCATCTACAGTCTACTAAGTAGAATAATATTTATACCAAATGTCTCATCAAAAATATTGAAAATACAACATTTTGTATTTTAAAACCTATTTTATTATTATTATTTTTTTTATATTCCTGTAAAATAAAAACTTATTGTTCGGTGAAGCATGAATTTTAGGGAACGTCCTTCAAATATGGAATAGAGAGATAACTCCCTTAAATAGATAGCTTCGATACATCATTATTCAGGCGAGAATATGATGTAGAGCATTATTCATCAATCTCAAAATACGCGTAAATTTTGGTAGGTATGCTATATGGTGCTTTTGGATTATTATTTTCAATAATGAAACTTTGGAATCGACCAAGAAAAAAAAATTTTAACACCCTCTCAAAATTTGATGGTTCACGTTTCAAGGTACGTAGAATCCAAAAATCGAATAAAAATTTGGCCGTCCGTCCGCCGTACGCGGCACTTTTGCCACTTAGCATTGACCGATTTTGATGAAATTTGGTATGTAGGCTCCATTTGGGGTCTAGTTGTGCCCCGAATATTTTGGTTGATGTAGGTCAGTTCTAAGGGTTCCAAAATCAATTTTGAAATTTTGAAAACGCCCTAACTCAAAAAATTTTGATATGAAGGTATTTTTTCCTTCAATTTAAGATTCTATAGAATTTTTGGAATTTTTTGAGACCACCCGGAGCTCTGTAGGAGAAACCGTTCGCTCACTACGAGAATTTCAAGTTTGGACGTACGATAAATCAGAAACACGAGTGTGAATCGCAAAAGAGGCCTAATCTCCGTTCAAATTAAAGCTGGCCGAAATGCGATCGATGTTTTTCTTCATGTTGGATGGTTGGTAGCTTTGCAGACGAGTGATCAATAAAGAAAAATAAAAAATAATAAACCATTGTGAATAATTTGCAGCGGTTTTAGAACGGTGGCAACATAATATCTATCACACCCAAATCTGGTGGAAAACGGGCACATGTTACATTTTGCTTGCCAATTCGTGACCGGGTGATTCAGGGTTTGTTTTTTGGCTCTCCTGTGAAATTCCATAAATGAGCATGTACCCCTTGTAGATAGAACGCTATAATGAAGTGATATGGAAAACCATACAGCTCTTCGTTTCTCTCACTTGGATACTAAAGCCTGGGAGCAGGTCCTAGCTCAAGCCCTGCACTCGATCAGATCGCTACTCTGCACATCGATAAACACCACCCCTCATGAACGATTGTTTAGCCATCCCAGAAGATCATCTCATGGGACATCAATTCCCTCGTGGCTATCGGCTCCTGGTCCGATATTGATGAAACTTCATGTTAGGGGAAGCAAGTATGAACCATCGGTGATTAAAGTAGATCTACTTGAAGCGAATCCCGATCATTCACACGTAAGACTTCCTGATGGACGAGAAACTACAGTTTCTAATCGCCACCTAGCGCCTATGGGTGAAGAGAGCATTAATTCACCGGAGAGTCCGGATCATCAGTTTGAGGACGGAGTCCACGATAATCCAGTACAAGAGCAGCTAGAACCATCGATGCCTGATCTTCCTTGTCTAGAACCAACAGGTGTTCAACAAACTCTGAGACGTTCTACAAGAATAAGGAATCCACTCAAATATCTTGAGGACTGTAACAATATAGGTTGAATTTCCATCTGTACAACAAATGAGAAATACACCTAATTGCCCATATATGAGACAGAGGAGGGTGTGACGACCCTACCCCTTCAAACCAGTGATTAGATTAATCAGCCGGCCTGAAGAGAATATCGATTCATATCTCTATGAATCAAATATCCCCCTAGGCGTAGCTCCAACAAATCGGGAACAAACCAAATCGGTTTGTCCCTTCTGTGAAAGTAGGATCGTCACACTCCCCTCCCTAAAACATACTTCTGGGTTTCAAACAGAAGTATGTTTGAAAACAAGTCAAAGGGACTGAAAATAACATGAAGCCCAGGAAAGGATGTCTGGAAGCTTCAAGGGAATTCCTCCATCGTAATGGTACTATTGCAAAAGAAGAAGAATGCCACGAAAGGGTCATTTATGCCACGAATGGGCCATTTATACATAAAAGAATAAATCAATGGAACTGAGGAGAAAGCAAACTAAATAAAGAATACGAACGACAAAACATTCAAGTGTAATGATTGAAAAGGCAAATGCAGAAAAGGCTTATATAAAAGAAAAACGTAATTGAAATTAATAAAATGCCAGATTGGCAAAGCCTAACAAGAGACTGAATTTAATTGCCGGATTGGCGAAGTTTAATGAATGAATATAATTGCCGGATTGGCGAAGTCTAATAATGAAATGAATTTAATATAGAGATTCCTTCTGGAAATCTCTTTGAGTAATTTGTTGGTATCACTGATTCATCCCCGCCAAGTGACACCTCTGTCGGTGTCCATCTTACCTGTTCTATTCTACCTGTGCTCTCTCTCGTTGATTAAAAGTTGCTCTCGTTAAAAGTCAAATCGGTGTTCTATGTTCAAACCCCTTTTAGGTTCTGGGCGCCAGTCGAGTTTTTTTTAATTTCGGATTATCGCGCGGAAATTGTGTGCGACTCTGTGGGGTTTGTGTCGCGATTGATTCGATCGGAAAAGTGCGTTTATTCGGTGACCGGTGGCGAGCTGGAAGTTATGGCGTCGTCCGCCATGAACCACGTTTTTATGAAACCGTTTGACGGGACCAACTTCGGGACATGGTCGTACCGGATGAAATTACATCTCGAGAAAAATAAAGTTCTGACTGCTTTGGATGAGGCGGATGCTAAAACCAAACAAGATGAGGCATGGAAGACCATTGATGTGGCAGCTCGTGATCACATCGTCAAATCGCTGGACGATCGGATCATTGACGTCATCAAAGACCAGAAAACAGCCCGTGACATGTTCGGAGCTCTTGAGAGGGTCTATGCCAAGAAAGGACTAGCAGCCCAAGTATCACTTCAGAAAAAGCTACGAGAACTCCGCTACACAGGAGGAAAGCTTTCCGAGTACCTGTCAGAGTTTGAGAAAACTGTCTCGGATTTGAAGGAATGTGGCGGAAAAGTCGACGATGGCGAAGTTATCTGTCTTATTCTCGCATCGATGCCTCTGGAATACCAAGCCGTCACAACTACATTGGATGTTTTGTACGACAATGACACAAATGAGATCTCCTACGAATTTGTTAAAAATCGACTCCTACAGGAATATACGAAGTTGAATAGTGCTTCGGACTTAAAAGTTGAGGAGACGGTGGCCTTCTCGTTGAGAGGCAGGAGATCGTGGAATCCGAGAAATCAGCATCCTCCGAAACGAAGTAGTTATTTTCCGTTTAAGTGTCATATGTGTGGTGAAGTGGGTCATAAACGTTCGAATTGTCCCAAGAATCAAAATCGTCGCGATTCAAATAATGGAAGCGGTGGGAACCATTTTGTCAATCGGAATCGGAGCGCAAATGCAAGTGTTGCCAACAAGACAAAAACTGAAGAATGTAGATCTAGAGTGGAAAGAGACGTTTCTTTCGTTGCATCTTGTCCTTCGACTTCTGACTCTAGTATCCATGTCGATGATCGTGGAAGCAGCGGAAATTCCTACTTCCATAATGAAACCTCTCTGTTATCCTGCAATGGTTGTAGTGACTCTAATGTTGTGCGTTGGATTGTTGACAGTGGTTCCACTCATAATCTTGTGAATAAATCGACGGGACGTTTTCTAACGGAGGTTTGCGATACGGATTTTTCTATTGCAGTTGCTAAACGCGGTCAAACCCTGAAAGCGCGGAAATCTGGCACTTTGTATCTCGAACAAAATGGACTTGGAATTACAGTTCGGAATGTTCTCGTGTGTGATGACCTACCCATGAACTTGTTGTCTGTCAAGAGGATTCAGGATAAAGGTTTCACAGTGGTTTTTGAGTCGGACAGAGTTAGTGTGATGAGAGGAGATGCTGTTATTTTGTCAGGTGGTATGGTTGGAAACCTGTATGTCATAGAATGTGAGCCGAAGGTGTCTGCTCTTGTTACAGCTGGAAGTGATCTAATTCATCGTCGCATGGGACACAGTTCTGTTTACCCCTCAAGTAAGCTATGTGAAGTTTGTTGTAAGGGGAAGCAGATTCATGAAAGATACAGGTGTCTGCCTGATGAGAAGAGGCCTCAGCGTATTCTTGAGGTGATTTCCTCTGATGTCTCGGGCCCTCTGACACCTAGTACTTACGATCACAGGAAGTATTATGTGACGTTCACAGACCATTTTACTCGTTTTTCTGTGGTATATCTGATTGAAAACAAGAGTGAAGTTTTCGGAAAGTTCAAGGAATATTATGCTTTGGTCACTGCTAAATTTGGAGAAAAATTATCCAGATTCAGGGCGGATAATGGCGGTGAGTACATTTCCAATGAGTTCAAGAACTTTTGCAAGTCAAAAGGAATAGTTTTGGAGTACAATATTCCAAGAAACCCACAGCAGAATGGTGTCAGCGAGCGTCTGAACCGAACCCTCATGAACATGACACGATGTCTCCTTGAGGAATCTGGTTTACCCAGGAAGCTATGGGGTGAGGCCTTATTGTGTGCAACCTACATTAACAACCGTCTCCCCACCAAAGGTGCTGGAGGAAAAGTTCCTGCGGAATTATGGAATAACCGCCCGGTTGATGTGGATCGTTTGAAAGTTTTTGGAAGTATCGCTTATGCTCTGGTGCCAAAGGAAAATCGTCAGAAGCTTGATAGTAGAAGCCGAAAGTTGCGTTTTGTGGGATATGCCCATAATGGCTACCGACTCTGGGATCAGGATGAAGAGAGAATCATCACTTCGAGGAGTGTAAAATTTGAAGAAAACTTCTCGCATTTGCCTGTGGATGGAAGTGATCAGATCGTTGTGACGCTACCCTCGGAATATGAGAGCGAGGAACTTACTCAGGAATGCGTGGAACTAAGAAGGAGTAATCGAGATAGGAAGAAACCATCGCATCTGAAGGACTTTGTGTTGGCGTCAGACATGCTGGATGAGGAGGAATTGATGGCTGCTCTGTCATGTGGAAATCTACCAACAGATCTTCCTCGTGGATACGAGGATGCTATACTTCATTCAGACTGGAAAATGGCGATATCCAAGGAGTTGGCCATGTTGGACAAAAATGAGACATGGGACTTAGTACCTGCCGATGATAGAGTTGAGGAACTGGTAGACTCAAAATGGGTCTTTACTCAGAAGATGGTAAATGGTCAGCTTTTGAGAAAGGCTAGACTAGTTGCCCGTGGCTTTATGCAGAAAAGCACCCCGGATGAAAACATTTATGCACCTGTGGCTCGGATGATAACTCTTCGCATCCTGTTGGCGGCCGCTGTGGAGAGAAATTCTGGAATTCACCAGATGGACGTAAAAAGTGCGTTTCTAAATGGATTTTTGAAATCGCCAGTTTACATGAAAGTTCCTAGTGGTGTTAGTGCTCCAGATGGTTATATCTGTAAGCTAAAACGTGCATTGTATGGTTTAAGGCAGAGCCCTAAATGTTGGTACGATTGTTTAAATGAGCTACTTCTAAAATTGAATTTTATAAGGTCAATCATGGACCCTTGTCTTTACAGTAGGAATGGTTTGTTTTTATTGGTTTGGGTGGATGACCTTATAGTAATCTCAAATGATGAAATTGAAGCTGTTGATGTAAAGAATAAGTTGTCTAATGAATTTGAGATGAAGGATTTGACAAATGAGAAAGAAATAACTTTTTTAGGACTGAAAATCAGAAGGGAGGATGATAAAATTTTAATAACTCAGACAGACTTGATTAAAAAAATACTAATTAATTTTAAAATGTCTAATTGCCACCCATTTTCTGTTCCATTGCTACCAAAACTAAATTTGAAGGCTGAGAAAGAGGGGACGTGTGCTGATTTACCCTATAAGCAGCTTCTGGGAAGTCTTATGTATGTGATGTTAGGCAGTAGGCCTGATATATGTTTTGCAATTTCGTACATGAGCCAATTTCAGAATGCTTTCTCTTTTGAGCATTGGACTTATTTGAAGGGTGTGTTACACTATTTGAAGGGGACAGAAAGTAAAGGTATTGTCTTGAGAAAATCTGGGGCGGAGATCTTTAAATTGGAGGCATTTGTTGACGCAGATTTTGCTCAGGATGTAAACGACAGAAAAAGTATTAGTGGGTGTGTGATTAAAGTCAATGGTAATTCCATTTATTGGAAATCAAAGAAGCAGGGATTGGTCAGCCTATCGAGTACCGAAAGCGAATTTATTTCTTTGGCCGAATGTGTTAAGGAGTGTCAATTTATAAAACATCTTTGTGGTGAGCTCAATTTAAATTTGAAAATTCCGATGGATTTGTTTGAGGATAACCAATCCTGTATCAAAATAGCTGAAACACTAGAGACCAAGAGGTCTAAGCATATTGACATTAAATATCATTTTATAAAAGATTTGGTTGTTGAAGGAACAATTAAATTACATTATGTTCACACTAGTGACCAGGTTGCTGACTTGATGACAAAAGCCCTAGGTCGAATTCAATTCGAAAAATTCAGGTTGATGTGTGGTGTTGAATAAATCTTTACAATTTTAGGATGAATTGATGAATAGTGTTGAATTGAATAATTTGCTGTTTTATGTTAACTTTTTTCATTGATTGACATGATATGATTTTTGAAGATTAAGAGTTAAACTTATGTCTATTATAATATTTTGATGTGTTCGATTGTATTCGTTTTTATTGCAATTTATTGTTTGCTAAATTGAAGGGGAGTGTTGGTATCACTGATTCATCCCCGCCAAGTGACACCTCTGTCGGTGTCCATCTTACCTGTTCTATTCTACCTGTGCTCTCTCTCGTTGATTAAAAGTTGCTCTCGTTAAAAGTCAAATCGGTGTTCTATGTTCAAACCCCTTTTATAATTCCTTCTGGAATACCCAAGAAAAGTGGAGGGGAAATGATGAAGTAAATTCAGTGCATTTCCACCAAACCACGCTCTGCTACCATGTAACAATATAGGTTGAATTTCCATCTGTACAACAAATGAGAAGTACAACTAATTGCCCATATATGAGACAGAGGAGGGTGTGACGACCCTACCCCTTCAAACCAGTGATTAAATTAATCAGCCGGCCTGAAGAGATTATCGATTCATATCTCTATGAATCAAATATCCCCCTAGGCGTAGCTCCAACAAATCGGGAACAAACCAAATCGGTTTGTCCCTTCTGTAAAAGTAGGATCGTCACAGGACTATAACTGGAAAGATGACGGGGGAGAATGTGATGATATTATTATTACCGTTCATATGTAGTGTCATGTTTCCATGGGCACAGTTTCAAATATTCTTTCATTTCTCGTTTCTCAATTGTATCGCGATGTTTTACGCTGAATAAAGCCTTGTCTAAGGTATTCTCTATCGCTTCTATAACACCCCTTTTCGGCTGCGCTCTTCAATTGTAGTCCCACGTGGAATCAAAAATGCTTCGAATCGCAAAATACCGCTAAAAGATATTTTGATTTTGGAGGAAACCATTTTTTTCCTATTATCGGCGTCAATATTACAGGTAGGTACTTGCGGAGATATTTTTATCGTCGAAATCATTTTCCCAATTTCGAATGACTTGATCGTCGTGACGGTCTCCCGAAGATTTTTTAAGACCGTCGAAACCAATCAGCGAACGCGACTTTCCCGAAACATCGACGTCGAACGGCCACGATGTGCACAGATTACGATTTGCACTGTTTAGGCCATAATTCCTCTCGGTGGTGTTACAAAAAAAATTGACGAAAAAAAGTCGAAAACATACCAGTTCGCTTCGGTTTACGACGGTGTTTTGTCTGATCGTAAATGTATTTTAATGCTTGGGATCACTCGACTTGGTCTTGATAAGAAGGCGATTAGGAAAATCATACAATAATGTAATGAAAAAAATGATGATTTCGGTTTCCGCATTTTTTATGTTTTTTTTTTTTTTCTTTTTAATTCAATCGAGGTTTGGTATGAAAACCTAAGCCACGTCTGGTTGTACAGCTACAACAGAGGAACCATGTTAGGGATCAGTAGTTCCCTCTTGGCCGGATGCATTTTGCTCATTGCTGAAGGTATGGATTTGGTGCTTTCTGTCTCCCGTGATTGTGAAATTAGTGCTTTAAGATTGGAATATGTAAAGCTAATTGTAATTTCCATCTATGGCTCTCCTAGCGGAAATTTTGAAAATTTTTTGTTAATCAGTAATGTTTTGCAACCAGTATTTAGGAACGCTCAGGTGATGTTTATTGGGGATTTCAATGTTTGTGCACTTGAGGATTCATCAAGGTTCAATCAGTTGGTCAGTGTTTTTGGTATCTTCGGTTTTTTGGTTTATTATTTTCAATAATGAACCTTTCGAATCGACCAAGAAAACAAAATTTTAACACCCCCTTCAAAATTTGATGGTTTACGTTTCAAGGTACGTAGAATCCAAAAATCGAATAAAACGCTGCAAATTATTACACAATGGTTTATTATTTTTTATATAGATCACTCGTCTACAAAATCACCATCCATCCAAAATGAAATTAAAAAAAAAAAAATCAAAAAAAAAAAAAAAAAAATCGAAAAAAAATATTAAAAAAAAAATCTAATCGCATTTCGGTCAGCTCTAATTTGAACGGAGATTAGGCCTCTTTTGCGATTCACACTCGTGTTTTGATTTATATATATATATTTCAATTTAAACCCTTAAATTTTCGTAGGGAGCGAACGGTTTGTCCTACAGAGCTCCGCATGGTCTCAAAAAATTCTAAAAATTCTATAGAATCCTAAATTGAAGGAAAAACAATACCTTAATATCAAAATTTTTTGAGTTAGGGCGTTTTCAAAATTTCAAAATTGATTTTGGAACCCTTAGTAGTGACCTACATCAACCAAAAGCTTCGGGGCACAACTAGACCCCAAATGGAGCCTACATACCAAATTTCATCAAAATCGGACAAAAGTGCCGCGTACGGCGGACGGACGGCCAAATTTTTATTCGATTTTTGGATTCTACGTACCTTGAAACGTAAACCATCAAATTTTGAGGGGGTGTTAAAATTTTTTTTTCTTGGTCGATTCCAAAAGTTCATTATTGAAAATAATAAACCAAAATTTGGCCGACCGTCCGCCGTACGCCGTACGCGGCACTTTTGCCACTTAGCATTGACCGATTTTGATGAAATTTGGTATGTAGGCTCCATTTGGGGTCTAGTTGTGCCCCGAAGCTTTTGGTTGATGTAGGTCACTCCTAAGGGTTCCAAAATCAATTTTGAAATTTTGAAAACGCCCTAACTCAAAAAATTTTGATATAAAGGTATTGTTTTTCCTTCTAATTAGGATTCTATAGAATTTTTAGAATATTTTGAGACCACGCGGAGCTCTGTAGGACAAACCGTTCGCTCCCTTCGAAAATTTAAGGGTTTATATTGAAATATATATATGTATAAATCCAAACACGAGTGTGAATCGCAAAAGAGGCCTAATCTCCGTTCAAATTAGAGCTGACCGAAATGCGATCAATGGTTGGTGATTTTGATTTTTTTTTTGGTCTTTTTTTTTTGATTTTTTTTTTTTAATTTTTCTCTTCATATTGGATGGTTGGTGATTTTGTAGACGAGTGATCTATATAAAAATAATAAACCGTTGTGTAATAATTTGCAGCGTTTTTTATTTTATTTCATTTTTTTTCCTTAATACTGGATGGTTGGTGATTTTGTAGACGAGTGATCTATATAGAAAAATAATAAACCATTGTGTAATAATTTGCAGCGTTTTCATCTAACAATCCTGTTAAAGCCACGTGGGATGAAATCAACAAAAACAGGAAAGGTGAAAAAGGGTCAAAATCAGCTTCCAACCAAATTTCAGCTGATGCTTTCAACTGATTTTGGTTTATTATTTTCAATAATGAACCTTTGGAATCGACCAAGAAAAAAAAAATTTTAACACCCCCTCAAAATTTGATGGTTTTCGTTTCAAGGTACCTTAGAATCCAAAAATCGAATAAAAATTTGGCTGTCCGTCCGCCGTACGCAGCACTTTTGCCACTTAGCATTGACCGATTTTGATGAAATTTGGTATGTAGGCTCCATTTGGGGTCTAGTTGTGCCCCGAAGATTTTGGCTGATGTAGGTCACTTCTAAGGGTTCCAAAATCAATTTTGAAATTTTGAAAACGCCCTAACTCAAAAAATTTCGATGTAAAGGGATTGTTTTTCCTTCAATTTAAGATTCTATAGAATTTTTAGAATTTTTTGAGACCACCCGGAGCTCTGTAGGACAAACCGTTCGCTCACTACGAGAATTTAAAGTTTGGACGTACGATAAATCAGAAACACGAGTGTGAATCGCAAAAGAGGCCTAATCTCCGTTCAAATTAAAGCTGACCGAAATGCGATCGATGTTTTTCTTCATGTTGGATGGTTGGTGGCTTTGCAGACGAGTGATCCATATAGAAAAATAAAAAATAACAAACCATTGTGTAATAATTTGCAGCTTTTTTCTTTTGGGGCGCCTGTCCGAGAGGCTGACAAGGTCAGCCGTTCTGGCAGTTTTTCATGCCTGCTTCCAGAGCAGAGCTGTATATGCCATCCTCAGTTGGGGGCATTCTGCAGCTTCCTCCTCCATTTTTTCTAGCCAAAGGAAGGCTGTGCGAGTCGTAGCTGGTATGAGTTACTAGGAGGATTGTAGATCAGCTTATAAAGAACTGGAAATTCTAACTATCCCCGCTGTCTACATCCTTGAAAGCCTATGTTATGTAAGGAAGAATATTGGATCTTTCCATACTTCAGATCACGGTTACTCCACTCGTAGCAAAAATAATCTTTGTATCCCGTTCCATCGACTTGTTAGGTACTACGTGTAATGGTACCACCTGGTGGGGTTTTATATTTTTCAACGCCCTTCCCATGAATCTGCGAAATGCTCCGATCGGCATTTTTAAGGCACGTCTTAGCAAGTACCTCGTCAGTTTGGCTCCTTGTAATTTCGACAAATTTCTTGGTGATCTTGAGCACACTGACGCTGTGTTGATATCATAGGTGTTTTTTTCATGTTTTATTGTTATACTTACCTACCTAGTCATTTGATACCATTGTTGTAAGTAATTTTTTTTGTGACCAAATGTTTAATTTTTATTCTTTTAAGAAAGCTGACCATTGCTCACACACTACGTGTTTTTGGCAAATAAAAGATATTGATTGATTGGTATCTTTGATGATGAACAGCGATCTCACACTGTAATTGGGAACCACTTTGCACACCTTTTAAAAAGGAATTATTTCTTTCATTATGCCATCAAAAGTGAATTTGGAGATACGATTCGGGAATTGCCGCTTGTCAGCGAGATCAGAACCTTCATTAGAACCTCCAATATAAATTTCAGGGGTACGTTCGTATTGCTACAAACTTATGTGCTGAATAGCGAGAAAAAAAAACGAAGAATTTATCGCGAAACGTTAAACTCGGATCGTTTCAAAATCGTAAATAACGTGTGAAGTGGTGGTATTCAGACATGATGCTAATCAAATCAAGTGTTTACGTTTTTTTAAGATCGGTATATAAGAGGTGCGGTGGCGATATGCTGAACGTTTATTATGAAGTTGGTGGCGGTACTGGTGGTGTGCTTATGTTCTTGCGCGGGAGGCAAAGAAGAGGGTAAGATATTGGAAATAACCAAAAACCTAACTACCAATGCACTTTCAAAAATTGAAAATTTTCCCAAAAATTAAAATAAAAATATATATATACAAAATATATTTGGGGTTTAGAAGACCAATTTAGACTTGTTTGTTTGAAAAAATATGTTGTATATTTTTCCTTCTTCTCACAACGTTTCTACTCAGGGGCTGAATCTTTGTCGTGTGGGGTACAATTCGTTGACCGCAATTTATCGCAGTTGAATTAGGTGTAAATTACAACTGAGGAAAATCTTTTACTAGTAATAAAAAACAATAAAACTGTGGGCCCAATTGGTGAGAAAATTGCGAAGCTGTAGAACTGTTTTTCTGTAGAACAATTTTCATACTTCCTACAGTTTTATTGTACTTTACTACTTAAAACTATTTCCTCAGTTGTAATTTACAAAAACACAATTTACAACTAATTCAACTGCGATAACGAATTGTACCGCACATGACTAGAGCCCGTATTCACAAAAATCACCAAGGTGACACTTGAAGTCGCACTTCCGAAAATGATACTTTAGGCCAAAGTGAAACTTGAGGAGAAATCGCTATTCACAATCGTTTTTAGTGTAGCTGCTCTTAGTTCAGCTTTAGGTTCAACTGATTAGGAAATTGAAGGAAAACTGATAAGTTTTCCATTTAAATCCGAACGGGAAAACTTCATAAAACGGCTGTCGAAGCAAGCAAAATAGACGTACCTCTCGTCAAAAGCTGCACTGAGGGCCAGTAAAGTGTGGTAGGAGCCAAACTTACCCGGAGAGTGTAACTCGACGAAAGTTCAGCTTCGGTAAAGAGCGGCTAGAGACACTTCTTCCAAAGTTTGGTACGTGAATAGCGTTTTCTCTGAAGTACAGCTCCAAGTGGAGCTTCCAAGCTTCAGTTAGTAAAAAGCCACACTTAGTGCAGTTTGTGAATACGGCTCTAGGACTCAGCCCCTGAGTAGAAAAGTTGTGGGAAGAAGGACAAATATACAAAATATCTACAAGACATAATTTACTCTCAGTTATATTTTCGAGTACCTATATCTGTAAACGTGTGTATATTATTTGTTGTACCCAAAAATGCAGTAGCCGTGTGGGTACTCTATGAGTTCGTGGAGACGAGTAGAACATGAATGTGAACTCCTAACATCTTCAAAACATACCCTGTTTGTACAGTATGTTTGTACGGTTTACTGCAAATCGAAAAAAACGACAGTACGTGTGGTTACTCTGTGGGTTTTGTGTGGAATTTTTTCAAAAAAATTTAAATCCAGGGATTGATCGTATAATTTTTCGTATACGGTTCGTGCTATGTGCCACACCCACTACGCTGACTTCTCTGTCATTTGACAAATATTTCGATTTTCTTAACCATACCTTTAAAGATTTCTTTGAAAATTCGCTTGTTAACTCATGATGCTTGTATGGACTTTCTTTCATTATACTCTAAAACGCTGCAAATTATTACACAATTGTTTTTTTTTTTCTATATAGATCACTCGTCTGCAAAGCCACAACCATCCAACATGAAGAAAAACATCGATGGCATTTCGGTCAGCTATAATTTGAACGGAGATTAGGCCTCTTTTGCGATTCACACTCGTGTTTCTGATTTATCGTACGTCCAACCCTTAAATTCTCGTAGTGAACGAACGGTTTGTCCTACAGAGTCAAAAAAAATGTCTCAAAAATTCAAAAAATTCTATAGAATCTTAAATTGAAGGAAAAAAATTCCTTCATATCAAAATTTTTTGAGTTAGGGCGTTTTCAAAATTTCAAAATTGATTTTGGAACCCTTAGAAGTGACCTACATCAACCAAAATCTTCGGGGCACAAATAGACTCCAAATGTAGCCTACGTACCAAATTTCATCAAAATCGGTCAATGCTAAGTGGCAAAAGTGCCGCGTACGGCGTACGGCAGACGGACGGCCAAATTTTGATTCGATTTTTGCATTCTACGTACCTTGAAACGTAAACCATCAAATTTTGAGGGGGTGTTAAAATTTTTTTTTCTTGGTCGATTCCAAAGGTTCATTATTGAAAATAATAAACCAAAAATATACCTAACTAATCAAATTAGGTGGCCAAAACGCATTTTAGAATAAGTTAATTCTTCTGGTACAACATGTGTACCAAGGAACACACCCATCGACAACGGCCCTAGGTGGACAATATTTCCTGATTACATTCAATTTTGGTCAAAAAAGGTAAAGACTGTTACTACAACTCTAATGAATCAATAGGAATGAAGAAAAAAAAAGTATCTCCATCGAGGACTTTTGCCTGCCAAAGGGTTAATAGACGGTTTTTAGATATATTTATTCAGGCACTCACTCGTTCATGACTGTTTTTCGCTCATATTAAATCATACTGATTCAATTTGGTTGTTTTTGATTGCAGGAAAAGAGGAGAAATCGGGACGGCGTTGCCTGCCTGGTCAGAGGGGAATAGGATGTGATACAGGATCTATCGGAACAGGTGGTGGGGTTTGGGGAGGTGGTGGGAGTTGGGGAGGTGGGGGAACTCAAGGAGATGGTGGGATGATTGGAAGTCCGGGTGGAATCATGTGTTCCCAACCTGGATGTTCACCAGGAAATGGTGGGATCTTAGGTGGAATTTCAGGAATTGGTGGGATAATTGGTGGAATTTCGGGAGTTGGTGGGATAATTGGTGGAAGTCAAGGAAATAGTGGGATCTTAGGTGGTGGAATTCCAGGAGTTGGTGGGATCTTAGGTGGAAGTTCAGGTGTAGGTATGTGTAGAAAAACTGTATGCTTACCTGGCGGAGGCTCATATCCAGGCGGAGGCTCATATCCAGGTGGAGGCTCATATCCAGGTGGTGGCTTATATCCAGGGGGTGGCTCATATCCCGGGGGTGGCTCATATCCAGGTGGTGGCTCATATCCAGGGGGTGGGTCATATCCAGGTGGAGGCTCATATCCAGGAGGTAGCATGTGTGGCCCAGTTAGTGGCATGTGTGTTCCAGGCAGCATATATCCTCCAGGAAACCAGGGTCGAATTTACCCACCAACACTTATCTACCCACCAGCAACTATCTACCCACCATCAACTATCTACCCTCCATCAACTATCTACCCACCATCAACGATCTACCCACCTCATCGATACCCACCTCAACGATACCCACCATCAATTATCTACCCTCCATCAACTGTCTACCCACCATCAACTATCTACCCACCTGGTGGAAACCCACCATCAACTATCTACCCACCTGGTGGAAACCATCCAGTCATAGCTCAGTGCATGGAAGTCAGCAATCTATGCCAGTCTGGAACGCACGGATTGCTCGGCAAGATAGAACAGGGAATCCTCTCGCTCCCAATGAACATCATCAGAGGCGTCATCAAGGTTCCATCTACGATCGTCCAGATGGCCATGAGTGCTGCCAGGCCGATACTGCAGATTTGTATTAAAGCAAGAGGTAGGCACTCAGTTAAATTACGTCCTGAAGGGTTTCGCACAACTTAGTTCTGCACCTTAAGGGGGCCTCAGTTGGTCGTCGTTAGTTCCTCGTTCCGGGTTGATACGAGGGCTGTGCAAAAAGTAAGGTTCCCTGGGCTGAAAAACATAGTAGACAGCGTTTAATCACTTCAAACAACTTTTTTATTATTATTTTTTTTCAGATTCTACAGGTTTTTAACTATTTTTCCACATACCCCCCATTTCTTTCAATGCATTTTGTAAACTGGGGCACGAGCTTTTGCAGACCTTCCTCGTAGCTGTATCAGAGTGGGTTTGATTGTCTCGGGGGCCTATTGGCCCAATACAATCAATGCAATGATTCTTGCGGCAGTAGTGGATTTTTCTGTTCCTCACTCTATCGTTGCAATACAGCAGGCCCTCCTGTCCCCTCTGGCGTTATCCACATTCATTTCGAATGTGCCCAGGATGGCCCACGCGGAGGTGCCAGGTTTTCTCAGGATGGTTTTTCTAGGGACAGGAGTAGGCAGCACCTAGATACTCTTCCCCCTCTTCTTTTATCTTGGGGTTATCTCATTTTTGGTTGCTGCTTGTTTCTTATCTCCTGTTCCGACAGCACCTAGGTACTCTTCCCCCTCTTCATATAGCATGGGGTTTTCTCATCGTCGGTTGTTGCAGGACTTGATGCTTGTGTGCTGTGAGGCAGGGCGAGTACTGGAATATCCTCCCCTGCCTATTGCGCAAAATTGGTAAAACTAAACACATAAATAACACAGACCTATCACAGCAATTCGGTACACAACTATCATCCATTCAATAAATACTTGCATTCAAACATCCATACTAGCCAGCAGTGTAGGACCTTCCTCGTAGCTGGGCGTGCCCCCCTCTCATAGGAATTTCTCAACCGCTATCTTCAGCTGCGCGTCCCTGGAGAAGTTTTGGCCTCCCAGGTGTCCCTTCAACTTTGGAAAGAGGTAAAATCCGACGGTGCAAGATCTGGAGAATACAGAAATGGGGAAAAACGTCCCCATTGAATTTTTCGAGGAGTTCCTGAGTCTGGTGAGCAGAATGAGGGCGCGCGTTGTCGTGAAAGAGGAGAACCCCTTGGATCGTTTCCATTTTATGGCTGCTCTTAAATGCGTTAGGACTTTGCAGTACCTTGCAGCATTAATTGTGGAGCCACAATCAAGGTAGTCAACCAATAAAACCCCCTTTGCATCCCAAAAAACCGTGGCCATGAGCTTCCTGGCGGAGTGCACAACTTTGGCCTTTTTTGGTGCTGGCTCGTCCTTCGTCATCCAAACTCTGGATTTTCGTTTCAGGATTGGTGTAGTGAACCCACTTTTCGTCCCTCGTGACGATTCTTTGAAAAATTGAGTCACCTTCCAGTTCAAACATTTCAAAAAACTTTTCAGCAGCCGCCACCCGGTTTCGCTTGTGCTCATCACTCAGCAGCCTAGGGACCCATCGAGCACAAAACTTCGAAAAACCAAGGTCTTCAGAAACAATAGTACCCACTGACCTTCGACATGTTGTCTCCTTCATTGATGGAGAAAGTTTATCAAAAATTTCGTCGATGGTGAGCCGACGATCCTCTTCAAGGATTGCTTCAACAGCGTCAACAACTTCACCGGCGCGCGCGGTTGACGGTCGACCAGACCTCGGTTCATCGTTCACATTCGCACCTCCATTTACGAAACTTTCACGCCATTTCCGAACTTTCTGCACACTCATACACTTCTCACCATACACTTCCGTTAATTCTTTATGAATTTCCGTTCCGGTTTTTCCTTTCAACAAAAAAAAAACGAATAACTGCGCGGAGCTCAAAGGTGGACACGGGGACCTCGTTACTCGCCATGTTTACAAGACTGCTACGGTCGACCAGGTTAGTTTAGAATGTCGCTCAAAAAATCAGTGTGACCGCAACACCTGCACGGAATATCCCTCCAAGTTTCAAATTTTTGCCGCGCTCTGGAGCAGAGATATGAAATAGGGAACCTTACTTTTTGCACAGCCCCCATATTTCCCTAAATTACAGGGGCTGAAACTTTAACAGTTTTATCTAAATTTGTAATTTTTAAGGATTTTCATAATTCATTTGTGAAGCAGTCTAGGAAATTGAAAAACTAAAAGATGCTGCTGGAATAATCGAAATTGAATAATAATTGCCACAGAAAAATGGAAAAAACCGTTTATTCAGTTATTCGATTTTGATGATTCCAGCGGAAATCTTTCAGTTTTTCAATCCCCTAAACAACCCCAGATTAATGGCCCAAGTCATACTGAGGGACGTCATAAAAATGAACCGCGTGTAATAATTTGCAGCGTTTTATTCATCCATATCGCAATTCATGCGGAGAGTTTTCCGAAAAGAAGCAATTTGAAGGTCGGAAATGACTGAAAGTGGGCGAAACCAGGGTATGAAACGTCATTTAAAAAGTGTGATAAGAGTTGAACAATCTCCATCTTGGTCCTCCATCTTGGTCTCCCATGCAGGAGCATGTGGGAAATGAGTGAGAAGGAGATTGTTCTGCGGTGACATTCGATTTCAGGCGCTTCTAGTTTCGATCATTACTCTTAACCCTAATTGGACCATGGTGTCACTAGTGACCCCGAAAACATCTCAGGAACTCCAAAGGTGTACTGGAGTAACCAAAATTAAATTGAAGTTTCAAATTTAAAGGACAGTAGAATTTTTGTGGGCTATTGGAAGTCTCAAAATAAAGTTATGACAAGAATGTAAGAAGAAAAATGAAGAAATCAATTTTTTTAAATTTCAAAATTATTGTCAACATCATTTTATGACTTTCATCAACTCACAAAAAATGGTTCAAAAGATTCAGCTATTTTCATTAATGTATAAATTGCAATTTAAATCTTGTAAATCTGGTGACACTTTGGGACAGCAGTGGAATTCCTAAGATGTTTTCGGAGACACTGGTGACACCATGGTCCAATTAGGATTAAACCATTTGAATTTGAGAGCTGAAATTTGGAGTGACAAGGTATTTGAGAGTAATGAATTCGGTACATTGACGCCAGAAACAACAAATTCACGACTCACAATAATTTATTCCGTTTTACAGAGATGCTCTTGTCCCTCGTCAACCAGATCGCTGAGATTCCAGTGAAAGTTCTAATGGGGAGCGTCGAAGTTTTCCTGAAGTTTTTCCAGAAATTGACGACGTGGGGAAATCATTGCTCGCGTCAGGAGTATTGTCAGCGGCCGCTGCCCGTTTACCATGGAGTTGGGCCCTGCGGAGGGCAATGGCCCTGCAGAGCTCCTGTGTCCTGCGCAAGCCAGGTCTGCGTGGCCGCTAGCCGGGCGTTACAAAACGTCGAAAAGCAAGAAGGCTTGGATGCCTCGCGAGGCTGGAACGACCCCGGAAAAAGTTGAATTCTTCCGTCGCAAACTATGGCTCAACTCTATTACTTCAGGTAAACTGCATGCTGGAGGCACATGGATTCGCTCGAAACTACAATACAACCAGAAACTTCACGAGACGAGTGCATCACATAACAATATATGAAGAATTTCAATATCCTTGATTTATTTCAAACAAACCATATTCCCTCCCCCGTACCATCTCCCGCGAAAAGAACGAGAAAGAGTGATGACGGAGCATTCACCAGAACTGATCACACACCCCAGGACTCAGCCCGAAGTAATGTGTTGAGGGACACATATTATGTCATTCCCGCGCTACGGCAGCAATTTTGGTTTTTTCGCAATATTTGTTCAATGGTTCGTCCGATTTTGATGAAATTTTAAGGAACTAATCCTCAATATATTCTGGTTGGATGGTAAAAATCTGAACTCAGACAGACCATCCAAAAAAAGTCTATTCATGCAGCATGAATTAATGAGCGAATTTTCAAAGAAATCATTCAGTTGAAGGTGTGGTTAAGAAAAGGAACAATGGTGTTGCAATTTTTTTTGTTATTTTACACGATGTTTGGCAAAATCAAATATAAATTTCACAAAGAAAAGTTGAAATCCGTGAACAATATTAAATGTAGAAAAAAAAATGGGAATTTTTTCTACATTTAATATTGTTCACGGATTTCAACTTTTCTTTGTGAAATTTATATTTGATTTCTTTTAGATTATTTCTTTTACATAATTTCAGAAATTTTAGAGAAAATGCTGAAAATCCCTTACAGAGGATCGTAAATATAGCTCACATAGACAAAACTGCAAATTATACATAACATTAGAAATCTCAATTAAAAACTGAAATCCCCACACAGATTGTAGTTGATATCTCACAAAGCTCAAATAAGATGTTGTTGAAGTCTCACACAGAGGTACCAGTCGATTCTACAACTAATTTGCAACAAAAAATGTCTCCTAGCAATTTTTTTAAACCCTTCGTTTTCGAGTTATTTTAACTTTAAACTTTTTTTCCGTGATTTTGACCTTATGTCATTAAATTGGTCATAACTCCTTAAATTTGCTGTGTAAATTACAATTTAAGGATACCGTTGGAAAGAACATTAAATTTCCTATCGGATAGATGCCTCAACTTTTTTTGAGTCAAGGTTTGAGACATGAAAACGTCCTCTAAAAAGAGAATTTTACGTGATTTTGGAAACCTCCATTTTTTCAATCTCAAATTAAACTACGAGAATCCATACTTTTTCAAGATGCAAGAACAGTGAAAACTTCGCCAGAATCTCAGCTTTCCAATTATAATCAAAACATATTCTACAACCGAATTTAGGGGAGAAATTCGGGTTTGAACGCGGAAAAACGTGCATTTTTTCAACGAAATCAGCGCTCTGGCCTTCTGTTTCCGGAGGCCTTGCGGAAACCCACCAAGTAAGAAATTGTTTTTTATTGATCTATAGATAGGTACTTGAAAAAAATTGAATAATTCCCTCATTTTTAGCGATTTTTTTGAAAATTGAAGCTAGTCTAACCTAGTATTTTCTATTAGGCATTAGTTTGATATTTAATGGGAACTTTTTGGATCCTTGAAAGAAATTGGTGCTTCAGTACTTAGGTACTCTAAAATGTGATGAGATTCAAGATAATTTCCCAATTATTACTGATTTTCTTGGAAATTCGAGCTGGTCTGATTAGTAGGTATTTTCAGTCATTGTATTCGATTTCTATAGTGAACTGACTGGATGCTCGAGAGAAATTAGTGCATTCAGTACTTTACTCTATAAAATATGATTACACCGGATTGTAGTTTGAGTTGTATTGCGAATTGGAATGAAAATTGATTGAAGACTGAGGTACTTACTCACTTACTTACTATGGTTACCAGTTGGTGTGAGAATTAGTATCTAAGTTCCAGAAAATATTTTCCTAGTAATTATTATTCACTTAGGTTGAGACGATGTTGGAAAGGAATTGCTTTTAATGATAAAGTAATAGAATATTTTTGACGAAATCTTTGTTTTTCAATGCTTATGTATTGCACACCCCATTCCTGAAGTACCTATCTTTCAGGAAAATCAACCTGTTGCTCATAAAATTTTTGTTTTTTGTGTCATTGATGACTGAAATACTTCGAATTACGAACAAAATAAATTGAAACAAGGATTTCCTAAAAAGTGAGAAATTAAGGGTTAAATGATAAGCACCTTTTTACTACTTGCTCGCATAACTAAATTAAATTGCTGACAGTTTTAATTCCCGTAAGGAGCAAAGATAAATAGTTGGAGGGCTTTAGTGTAGATCGTAAATGCGTTTTAATGCCTGGGATCACTCGTCTTGGGCTTGATAAGAAGGGAATTAGTAAAAACTAACGTCATTAGGTGTTCCGGGGACTTTTAATTTGTTCTTAAAATCCAATCGATGTTTGGTTTGAAAACCATAAGCGAAGAAAGCTACAACAGCGAACCATGTTGGGAATTAGTAGCTGCCTCTTAGCCGGATGTATTTTGCTCGTTGCTGAAGGTATGGATTTGGTATCTTTGATGAAGAAGAGCGGTCTCATTCCGTAAACTGGAATCAGTTTGCCACCTTTTAATAGGAATTAGTTCTTTTAGCGAATTTTCGAAGAAAATGAAGCTATTGCAATGGCCTCAAAATTTTTAAAATTGACTTTTTCGAAAAAAATTTTCACTGAAATCCGTTTTGGAACATTCTGAAACGATCCCTGAAGTTTCGCCAAAAAATCATATGTACATATATATATATATCATTCCGCACGATAACTTGAGTAACTATTTAAATTTTTTAACACAGAATGTGTTTTTGCGATGACCTACCGAAAAAAAATCGTCACGAAAAAGCGACAGAAAAAACATCTGGTGATATGTTTATTGGTTGTCATGTTAATGTCAACTCCACATTTATTATTGTTGTTTTTTATTTAACGGATGACTAGTATCGCAAAAACACATTCTGTGTTCCTATGATTTCATACAGAGTATGGAAAAAGAAATAAACCGGGGGGTGCAGGGGGGCGGAGCCCCCCGCCGAGGCGCAAAGCGCCGAGTTTTTTTTAGTTTTCACCAGAATGTTTGTAACAACAAACAATAGGTCAAGTTCATTAGCCAGAAATTTTGGACAATCCAAAGTGGTCCAAATTTTGAAAAAAATCCAAAATAATTTTTTTTTAAACGGGTTTTTTCCGTTTTTTGTGGTTAATACCTTCACAATCATGATATTATATGGTATATTCAGATTCAGCACAAACTTTCTGATATAATGCGTTTTTCAAAAAAAGAAAATTGTCCAAAAATTAAGAAAAGTACCTATGTAGATATTTATATATATAATGAAAACGTGCGTATATTTGTTGTACCCAGAAATGGAGTAGCCGTGTGGGTACTCTATGAGTTCGTAGAGACGAGTAGAACATGAATATGGACTCCTAACATCTTCAAAGCATACCCAGTGCATACAGTATGTTGGTATGGTGTTGGAAAATAGAAAAAAAAACCAACAATATCCGTGTGGGTACTCAGAGAGTTCGTCGAGACGAGTAGAACATGAAAATAGATTCCTTTCATCTTCAAATCATACTCAGTGCATACAGTATGTTGGCATGGTAGGTATAGGTAGGTACTGATAATCGAAAAAAACCAACTATAGCCGTGATGGTACTCCAAGAGTTCGTAGAGACCAGTAGAACAAGAATATGGACTCCTAACATCTTCAAAGCATACCCAGTGCATACAGTATGTAGAAAATACAGTGAAAGATTTCTTTGAAAATTCGCTCATTAATTCTTTCTTTCATTATGCTATAAAAAAGTGAACTTGAATATACGATTAAGAATTGCCTCTTGCCAATGAGATCAGAATAGACCTCTGTTATTGCGACCTTTATTATTGATTTCAGAAGTATTTTTTTTATTACTCCCAACTTATTATCTGCTGAAAAGCAACGGAAAACAATGAATTTCTTAATTATCAATAAACTCGGATCATTTCAAAATCGTAAATACTTAATGTGTGAAGTGGCGAAATTCAGATTTGACGCTAATCGAATCAGGGTTTTACGTTTTTTTTTAAAGATTGGTACTTATATAAAAGAAAGGTTCCGTGCTGTTCTACGGTAGAGTTATTATGAAGTTGGTGGTGGTACTGGTGGTGTGCTTATGGTCTTTCGCGGGAGGCAAAAAAGAAGGTAATATATTGCAAATAACGACTAGTTTAGGGGGGCTTTGCGTTCATGGAGTTGAAAACGTCTAAGTTTGAGGTACAGCTTCCTCGCACGTGTAGCATTATTTGGTGTTAAGTTTATTTAATTAATAATTAACAAAATAAACTTAACACCAAATAATTCTACACGTGCGAGGAAGCTGTGCGTCCGACTTATTGTCTGATAAGTTTTTCAACTCCATGAACGCAAAGCCCCCCCCCCCCCCCTAAACTAGTCATTATTTCCAAATCTCACCTTATCTTACCAATATCAACAATTATTGTTGATTTGGTGTTAGGTAATTTTGATAGAGCGACCTATCTTACCTATCTTAACTATCTTACCTATTTTGATAGAGAGACCTATCTTACCTAAACTTACCAATGTCTTACCAATATCATACCTAAACTTACCAATATCTTACCTAAACTAGTCATTATTTCCAATATCTTACCTATCTTACCAATATCTTACCTTATCTTACCAATATCTTACCTTATCTTACCTATCTTACCAATATCTTACCTAAACTAGTCATTATTTCCAATATCTTACCTTATTTTACCAATATCTTACCTTATCTTACCTATCTTACCAATATCTTACCTAATCTTACCTATCTTACCAATATCTTACCTAAACTAGTCATTATTTCCAATATCTTACCTTATTTTTCCAATATCTTACCAATATCTTACCAATATCAACAATTATTGTTGATTTGGTGTTAGTTAATTTTAATAGAGAGACGTGCTGATGATAAATAATATGTTTTTCAAAATATATTTATATTTATTAATTTATTAAATAAATATACAGGGTGTAAGCCTAACTGGTCTGCCATACGGTGCCAGTTGATTTTACAACTAATTTGCTACAAAAAATGCCTCATAGCAATTTTTTTTAAACCCTTCGTTTTAGAGTTATTTCAACTTTAAACTTTTTTTTCGTGATTTTGACCTTATGTCATTAAATTGGTCATAACTCCAATAATTAGCAGTGTACATTACAATTTGAGGATACCGTTGGAAAGAGCATTAAATTTCCTATCGGGTAGATGTCTTAACGTTTTTTTGAGTCAAGGTTTGAGACATGAAAACGTCCTCTAAAAAGAGAATTTTACGTAATTTTGGAAACCTTGCATTTTTTCAATTGCAAGTTGAACTACAAGGATCAACATTTTTTCAAGATGTAAGAACAGTAAAAACTGTGCCAGAATCTCAGCTCTCTAATGTTATAATCAAAACATATTTTACAACCGAATTTAGGGGAGAATTTTGTGTTTGAACGCGGAAAAACGTGGATTTGTTCAACGAAATCGGCGCTCCGCCTAGTCGATCTGAGGGGTCAGCGCCGCAGTAGACCGCAAGGCCTCCGGAAACAAGAGGCCAGAGCGCTGATTTCGTTGAAAAAATTCACGTTTTTCCGCGTTTAAACACGAATTTCTCCCTTAATTTTGGTTGAAAGATGTTTTTTAATTATACCATTGGAAAGCTGAGATTTTAGCGCAGTTTTCACTATTCTTGCATCTTGAAAAAGTATGGGTTCTCGTAGTTCAATTTGAGATTGAAAAAATGTGAGGTTTCCAAAATTACGTAAAATTCTCTTTTTAGAGGACGTTTTCATAACTCAAACCTTGACTCAAAATAAAGTTAAGGCATCTATCCGATAGGAAATTTAATGTTCTTTCAAACGGTACCTTTAAATTGTAATTTACACAGCAAATTAAAGGAGTTACGACTGATTTAATGACATAAGGTCAAAATCACGGAAAAAAAGTTTAAAGTTAAAATAACTCAAAAACGAAGGGGTAAAAAAAATCGCTATGAGACATTTTTTGTTGCAAATTACTTGTAGAATCGACTGGTACCGTATGGCAGACCAGTTAGGCTTACACCCTGTATATTGGGGCACTCATTCATTCACAAATTTGTATTCCCTTAATAATCTTACTGAATCGATTAGTTTGTTCTTGTTTGCAGGAAAAGAGAGGAAATTCGGACATCGCTGCCTGGCTGGACAGAGGGGAATAGGATGTGGTGATGAAGTATCTTATGGAAAAGGTGGTGGGATTTGGGGAGGGATTTCAGGAAATAGTGGTATCTTCGGTGGTGGAAGTCCAGGTGCAGTGATCTGTACTAAACCTGAATGTTCGTCTGGTGGAGGACCATTGTTTCCAACTGGTAACTTATATCCAGGTGTTGGCATGTGTGGCTCAGGTAGTGGCATGTGCGTTCCAGGAGGCGGTCTATATCCTCCTCAAAACCCAGGGTTTCCAGTTGGACCTCCTCGAGGTCAATACCCACCAACAATAACTTTCCTACCACAACAAAGGGGTGGTTACCCACCATCAATAACTTTCCCACCACAACAACAAGGTGGTTACCCACCATCAATAACTTTCCCACCACAACAACAAGGTGGTTACCCACCATCAATAACTTTCCCACCACAACAACAAGGTGGTTACCCACCATCAATAACTTTCCCACCACAACAACAAGGTGGTTACCCACCATCAATAACTTTCCCACCACAACAACCGGGTGTATACCCACCGATCTTAGCTCAGTGCATGGAATACTGCAAACAATGTCAGTCTGGAACGTACGACTTGCTTGGCAAGATGGAACATGGAATCCTCTCACTCCCTTTGAACATCATCAGAGGCGTCATCAAGATTCCAGCTACAATCGTCCAGATGGCCATGGGTACTGCCAGGCCGATACTGCGGATTTGTACTAGAGCAAGAGGTAGGCAGGCAGTTAAATCCTTAGGGGCCTTTTAGTCAATATCGATACCTTAAAGCACAAAGAAGCCATCTTCCACATTTTAATTTTTTTTTTCAACTTCAGAAAAACTCAAATTTACCAAAACTATTATTGACTTTCTAGACGATTACAGCTCGAAAATTTTTTGAAGAAGTTGAAGAGTTTGGTGTAATAAGCCATTATTTTAGGAATTGTGCACTGGTAAGTAGTATATACGGTACTTGGGGCCACAGTACTGCCAACACACTAACACAAAAATGTCAAGGTCCCATGATGGGTGCAATATTGGTAGCCCTGATTTGTCCCATAATTGGTTCACACGATGAAGTCATCTGACCACATAATTCTTTTCTGATAACGTGATGGGATGGATCAAGGGTTAAAATGTTAGTTGGTACTCAGAATGCAGAAATGGTAGGTAGGTAGTTATTTTTTCGACCATCAAGTAAGGGACAAGGTCCTATGACGGGTGCGATATTGGTAGCCCTGATTTGTCCCATAATTAGTTCACACGATTAAGTTATCTGACCACATAATTCTTTTCTGATGACGTATTGGGATGGATCAAGGGTTAAAATGTTAGTTGGTACTCAAAATTCAGAAATGGTAGGTAATTATTTTTCCGGCCATCAAGTAAGGGTCAAGGTCCCATGATGGGTGTGATGTTGCCAGTACTGATTTGCCCCCATAATTGGTTCACTTGATGAATTAATCTGACCTAATATATATATATTTTTTTTTTTTTTTTTTTTTCCGATGTCTCAATGGAATGGATGAAGTTTTGAATGTTGATTGGTACTCTAAATGCAGGAATGGTAGGTAATAATTTTTTTGGCCATTGGGTAAGTGAGAAGTAGGTACCATTTCTGCATTTAGAGTACCACCCTAAATTTTAACCCTTGATCCATCCCATTACGTCATCAGAAAAGAATTATGTGGTCAGATAACTTCATCCTGTGAACCAATCATGGACAAATCAGGGCTACCAATATCGCACCCATCATAGGACCTTGACATTTATGTGTTAGTGTGTTGGCAGTACTGTGGCCCCAAGTACCGTATATACTACTCTGGTAATAACTTCTTTTGCGTTTTTTTCAAAACTCCGTTTTTGGACATCGCTCCTTTGTGCTTTAAGGTATCGATATATTCCAACAAAGTCCAAAATTGCAAGCCATTGTTACTCTTCCATTCCAATTTGCGAGCTGAAATTCGGGGTTAGAGGGTGACGAATTTGGTTTTTCAGGTCAGGTACAACAATTCCGACTCACAATAATGTATTTCGTGTTACAGAGATGCTCTTGTCCCTCGTTGGCAAGATCGTTTCGTTTCCAGTGAAAGCTCTAATGGGGAGCGTCAACCTTTTCCTGAAGTTTCTCCGCAAATTGACGTCGTGGGGAAATCACTGCTCGGGTCAGGAGTATTGTCAGCAGCCGCTGCCTGTTCACCAAGGAGTTGGGCCCTGCGGAGGGCAATGGCCCTGCAGAGCTCCAGTGTCCTGCGCAAGCCGGGTCTGTGTGGCCGCTAGCCGGGCGTTACAAAACGTCGACAAGCAAGAAGGCTTATAGCTGAAAAGTCTCTGGAAAAAGTTGAATTCTTCGATCACAAACTATGATTCAACTCTATAACTCCAGATAAACTGCATGTTTGAGGCACCTGGATTCACTCGATATTGTAACCCGTTTTTATCTCTCTCGGTTACGTCTGAAGGATGTAACTGAGGGGGATGTCGATATGGTTAGAAAGCTCAAATAAATATGTTTCTCTTACCTTCGTAGTTCTTTCTGTTGATAGCTGCCACCACCTACGTTTGTAGGACGTCTCGAAGACTTATGAATATAATGAAGTTAAATGAATATTTGAAATGTTACTGTTATTATGATGCTGAATGCAAAATAATTCTAATAGGCAATTTAAGTGAATTGACCTAAGGAATGAACTAAAATTGCAGTGAGATTGAAGGTAGTTTTAACTGAGAACACAGCTTCTTCACGACTCTCAAGTGTATTTCTAGCCAAGTGTTATAAGTTACTTCAACATACAAAAATAATAATATCAATTTAGTCTTGAAATGCAATGGTAAATATATGGTAAGTATATGTGTACTTTTGTAGAAAATAGATTAATCTCTTTAGGCTTTACGTTACGACTTGGGTGTACGATATTTCGATGGTGGGCGCTGAGGGCGTACACCATGGGCTATTCAACAAGGTAAGTTTTACAAATACAAATTAGAAGTTACAATTTACAAGTTTAAATATATAAGCACTGTGCACAAGAATGGTTTTAAAATGTGAGCATTGAATTCTCAGTCCTTGTCTATTGCTCGAAGTAAAGTTTCTCACAAAGAGAGGAAGTAGATGAGGAATGGCAAAAGCCTACCATGGATCCCAAGGGCGGTGTTGTAGAAGGGGCTGGATATCTGAAGAGTCCGGTGTGAGGTTCAGAGTTGCGGAAGACCTCGAGTTATCCTCAGGCAGCAGGGCAGCTCACGGGTGATAATACGGTGTATGACTGCAGGATCAGGGGGCTGTATACACCTTGACTCTCTCTCTCTCCACCAACAGTGGCAACTGTAGAATGACTGGTGGGTCATGCGGAGGGAGGCGATCTGGAAGTCTCCCCCACTCCAGTCGGTGGTGGGGCGGAGCGGCGCGCATGCGCGGTAGATGCAGGTGGCTGTGGCTTGTTCGGGTTATCAGCTGTTGGTATCTCTGCTCTGTGTCGCGCGCGCTTTTCCGCCAGAGTGTGCTGGGGTGCATTTGAGGCGGCGAGAAGCTTGAACCGCAGCTTCAGGGAAGGGCGGTTACAATATCACAGCACAACTAGAGACTCCTCCTGACAAGTGCTGCAGGGGTGTTCGAATTCTGTAACCTTCATCACATACCAATACACCAAGGAGTTCAATACAGTTGATTTATTTTAACCTAACCCTTATAAACAAATCTCATGGTCTGTGCAATTGTGCTCAACTTCAGAACTTCACAAATCTCGATGGGGCGTTCATTATTTTCGATGTCTGAACCAGTTCTAATCTTGCATTGCCAAAGGGGTGGGCAATACGTTGTTAGCTCAGCTTCACTCGTTGATGACAGGGGAAGGAACAAAACTTCACCACTGCCATCAATTTGTGAGCCTGCGGTCTCTCTCGTCAAATACGGTAGAGTACCCTGTTTAAACCAACCAAATACAGATTGAGAGTCTATATTGACATAAGTTAGGGTGTGTGAAATAGCCATACCTAATCTGTATTTGTACTGAAATGAAGATGGAATTTAGATAGATATAGATAATAATAATTATAATAATAGACACCCAGTATTATAATTTTATTCTCTTCCTGCCTACATGTTCCTGTGTTAATTTCAAGTAGGTATTAATAAAGTAATCTAATTAATTAGACTACAAATTATCTAAGTACCTAGTGATCTAATGTCTCCCTTAATATGGAAAATAATACCTAGGTAATAATACTGTAAGCTGAAATGCCTACGCGTTGTTGACAGAGGGAGGGGGTGAAACCTACCGCTGTCACCAAAGTGTAAGCTTATCACTCAACGAATGATGACTGTGTCGTCAATCGGAGAGTGACTTTTTCGTGCACAAGTTCTGGGGGGAAAGAAGGCAAATACCAAAACACTTATTGACTAAAATAAACTAAAAGGGTAGCGTGAATATAATTACCTGTGGCGAGGCGAGATGAATTTGAATCGATGTGGCGAAGTTGTGTCGAAAATGTTTTAGCCTGAAGGGCGCATAAAAGAATCACAGAACACAAGTGTGTCTGGCCTGATGGGCTTACGTGTTCATCCTGAAGGGATCTGTGCAAGGTTAAACCTGAGGTGTGGCGATGCACGTTCCTCGTTATGATTATCTGAACCAGGAAAAGTCAAGAATAACTACAAGTTACAACTAATATCTTAGGTTTTATTAATAGGAACGTTTTTTTAGTGTGCAACCCACGGAAGATGTGAAGCCTGATGGGCGAACGAAACAATATCAAATATGGCACAAAGTATAAATGGCTTTTATACAAATTATCCTTGTTGCCTTTACAATTCCATTATCCAATCTCATTTATCAATGTTCAAGTTCCATGTCGAAAATATAAGAGGCAGTTCGGTCTGGAAGGTAAAGGTTTAACCTTCCGGTACTCGCGTAGGCGGCACCCGTGCCGCCTCGACCTTAGTTTTTGTATTTACACGCGCATTCTTGATTCCCGGACGGCGGGATCTACTGCTATTTGTTAGTTACCATATTTATCCAGAGATCACGCTGGTTTCACCTTGCCGAGTCAAACGTTGCGCCAGCGTTATCAGTTGCAATCTGGCTAGTGCACAGTTCTTGAATAAAAAAATTGATTGGCTTTTTTTACTTGCTTCCTCCTCCCTCCCTGGGAGCGCTAATGAATATAGAACCCATCTCAGATGGGCTATCTGTAGTACAGATTCTGTACTGTGATAACGATAATTTGGTTGAGGAAACAATCATGTCGATTTCATTGGAAAAAGTTGGCTGTTTATGATTTTTGGTAGGTACCTATTTATTTGGTTTATGAGCATACATATTATAAAATTATAGTAAGTTTGATTCAGGTGGTTCACCTAGCATATTGACACAGTTGTTAACAACCCTTACAATAATGACTTTGGGCAGTTAAAACTTCATTTTCATGGGCGGCATGGGTGCCGCCACGCGGTGTGAATTGAAAAGCGAAATGGCGCGGGTACCGGAAGGTTAAGTATATCGTTTTTGTGTTCTTATTGTGTACTAGTTACTTTACTCTATCACTTTCATCACTACTTTGGCCAAAGTTAAAGTATGACAGGGCCCGGAGGAAATCTGCGCAGGGTTATGGCGGGGATGATAAGGTCGTTGTCCACTGAAGCTGCAGGATTGTAGCAGTGTTAACGAGGGGGGTGTCGATTTCGCGGTGTGTCGATTGAACGCAAAATAAGATTGGGGGGGGGGGGGGGGGAGTCAAGTCGTGGGCTGAGCTTGCGGCGACTGATCTGGCTGGAGGTTGGTACAGGACTGAAGCCAAGCCGTCGAAGCTTCTGGAAATTCCGAGATGACCCCCCCTTCCACTAGGTGTTGTCGCAGAAGCTTCTCATTGGTCAGACAGCTGGGAGACAGCCGTCTCCCCTCGTCAGGGGGTCAGACGCCCAGGTGGAATTGGCGTCCTGCTCGTCTGGGGGCTTCTGGAGGGAGGCTAACTTCCTAGCCTAGCCCCGCCACTGAGGATGTTGATTCAGTGAGCAGGAGCTCACAATACCATGATCTTTTTCCCCATAAAAGGAGACATTAGATTTTTTTTAAAGTCAAATGGTTTTTCGGCAAAAACAACCATAAAAAACTAGGTACCTATTATGAGTCTCAAAATTTTGCAAATTTAGTATCATCTTTGAATGCTATATTTTGGTCTATTAGACGGTTAAAAAGAGACATCGAGGGTCCCACCAGAAAGAAACAGCTTTCCAATTATCTGATTTCATCATGATTTATATTGAGACAATGAGTGCCCTATTGTTCAGGGCTTATGTAAATTCTCTTCGGGTTTCTCCTGAGTGGTAGCCGGTGCTGAAGAAATTTCGACTTCCAAATCTCTGGAAGCCTGCATGCACGTGATCGTCGTGCAAGCTGTGACCTTAGTGCACGGCCACCTGCCGCCGCAAGGTCCGTATCCTCCTACGGCCGGAAACGGGCTTTCGCAGACTTGTCTCGACCTGCAGGTCGATCCCCAATCCACGATTTTGTTCATCAGGTCCAAAAATATGCTGACGGTGCCGTACATCGCCTTGGCCGGTAGATCGAACGCAGTTTCAAAGAATCCCTCTAATTGCTCTGTCAAAATGATATAAAGTGGGTAAACTGGTTTTGGAGAAGCTGGTCGCAAAATGTCAACTTCTCGAATTTCAAAAATTATTCACTAGGGAGAGACACGGGTCTAAAGCGGCCATGGGAAATGATTGATTTTGAACCAGTTGATCTAATAGTTCTATTCAAAACTACCACAATTTGGATCAGTCTTCCCAGATGGCTCTATGAGTAGCAATCTGGTAAGATGTGTCGTACAACCATGGTCATCCATATGAGTACATCCATTTACTTCCTTATTCCTAACTTCCATGCACATGGATGTATTAACTATTTTAGTTTATTGTGTTGGCTACTCCATCTCCATCTGTCGTCCACCTGATTCTCTCTAGAAAATGTCTTCTTTGAATAAAGTGTTTTAAGTGAAATGTGCCGACTCGTGTTTCAGTGAACATCAGCCTCAAAATACCCGATCCGTTTATTAATTATGATAGGTTATGACCCAGTAAGCTTTCTGAAGAAGTGTCAATAAAAGTTGTTGCGCGAAATCGCGAGTGAGATTTTTTTTTTTTCGGTAGGGGTTAGGTTGTTAGTGTGTTAGGTGCGGAAAAAAAGTCAAGCACCATGGCCAACTACTCGAACCACAACTCACTTCAACAAACTTTACTAACTGGAAATTCCGTGTATACACCTTGCTGGATAAAGAACAGATCGGATATGTGATGGACCAAACGAAAGATAGCCTGCCTTTGGCAAAACATGCTCTGGAGGCAGCCACATTTGAAGTGGCTGATGCCAAAGGAAGGGCTTTGGTGGTCCAATGCGTGTCAGATAAGCATCTCGGTTTGATAAAAGATTGCAAATCGACAAGAGAGACGATTGAAGCCCTCAAAAATTCGTTCAGTCAAGTACCTTCTCTAAACTTTCACTGTGGAGGAAGTTGTTCAACCTCAAGATTAGCCCACAGGATACCCTCGAAGATTATTTCCTCACTTTTGACACTGTAATTCGTGATTTGGTCGAGATGGGGACATAAATTGAAGATTCCGACTGTGTCTGCTTGTTACTCCTTGGTCTGTCAGCTGAGTACGACTCAGTCACTACTGCAATAGAAACACAGGCTGCAGTTTCTCTTGATTTCACCAAGTCACGGCTATTGGATCATGAGATGAAGCTGAGAGGAAAAGCGAGTAACCAAGGGGGAAGAGATGAATCGTCTTTCCAATCCTATACACGAAAGCGTTATGCCTGTGGTAGCACGTCACATTTGACAGTAACAGTCAGAAGTTTAAGAGAGGGGGTTATCAAGGAAAAGGCCAGTTTATTGTGTTGGCTACTCCATCTCTGTCTGTCGCCCGCCGGATTCTCTCTAGAAAATGTCTTCTTTGAATAAAGTGTTTTAAGTGAAATGTGCCGACTCGTGTTTCAGTGAATATCAGCCTCAAAATACCCGATCCGTTTATTAATTATGATAAGATGAGCCTAAGGGGAAAAACTGGTCCAAAACCTAGAGCTCAAACCTATTTTGAGGTGAACATCGTACAATTCCGCTGCAGCTACTTACGTTTGGATTTCTCTAGCTTTGGGAGAAGACTCTGAGCGAGGTTTATAGACAGCTTAACTACGTCAGTTGGAATGCCAAGAGCAGCCTTGATGAGAGCTAAAGGTAGACCGAGTACCGTCTCTTCAATCTAGAAAACGAAAAAAAAAAAAGAATTTCCATGAAGTGGATTGGAAACGGGGATTGTTTGTTGTTAACCAATATTTTTACTGTGACCTCCAAGGGAAGGGGGTTGTTTGAACTTACTTCATGCACAACCAATAGCTGCTCATTTTTCTCCTTCCAAATACCACCATCCACATTATTAACTTCCATTTTCCTTTCCACAAACCATCTTTCATTAAATAACTCACATTTTTTTCATTTTTTCACAATTCTACATCACCGTTATTAGCCTTATCACCATAGAACAGTTTTTGCCATCAATCTCCATAACTTAATAGTTTACCTTTACATCCACTTACATGGATGTCCTTGTTATTTTTACATCCATGCTTACCTTCATATTTTTTCTTCATATATTGTTGTATTTTATAAAGCATCATATTTAAACTTTAAAAATATTGTTATGTAATTTAAAACCAACGTAATTCCTGGACTATGCCAACATTTCTACCAATGCAGCATGAGCCTTCAGGACAACCCTGGTCAGAGCCTGGATTTTCTGCTGGCAGCCATCTTTCAACACTCTTTTCTATTGTTCCCTTGCCAACCTGCTATCTCCAACCGTTTTCCAAGAACATCCAAATTTTGGTGTGCAATTCTTCAAAATAAGTAGTGTTTTTGTGATAAACAAGAAGAACTGGACCACAAAAACTCTGAAGCAGTGCAGTAGTGCTCCAATCCTACCTATTTTGGACTTGGGATAGCTGGACCACCTGTACTCTTCTTCAACCTTCTTTCTTCCTGGAAGCTGCTTTTTAGGTCGTCCCACAGTAAGACTTGGGCGTCCTAATGCGATTGATCTGGGGTGAAGTTGGACAACACTCAACAGATTTAAAAAAAAAACCACACAGTAATCCGTTTTAGACCATTCTGAATCCAAATCCGCAAAAAAAAACCATAGGTGTATGTGTGTGTGTGTGTGTGTGTGTGTGTATGTGTGTGTGTGTGTGTGTGTGTAACAAAATCTTGTGTACTCTGCCCAGGCCTTAGTTCTCAACCGATTTTCCTGGTTCTTTTTTTGTTCGACGCGGAAAACTATCTAGTTGTGCACTACGTCGCCGGAATTTCGAATTTTGCCTTTCAAGGAAGGGAAAGGGGGGGTTAATGCTCAAAAAACGTGTGTTTTGGGCATAATCTTGTGTATTCTGCCCAGGCCTTAGTTCTCAGCCGATTTTCGTGGTTCTTTTTTTCTTCGACGCGGAAAACTATCTAGTTGTGCACCACGGCGCCGGAATTTCGAATATCGCCTTTTAAGGGGGGGAAAGGGGGGGTTAATGCTTAAAAAACGTACGTTTGCGGGCATAATCTTATAAACTCTGCCCAGGCCTCAATTTCCAACCGATTTGTGTGTTTCTTTTTTAGTTTGACTAAAATAACTTCCGAGTTGTACACGATTTCACCAGAGTACCAAAATTTGCAAGAGGAGGGGGCGAGTGGGGGGATAATATTCACAAAATATCCAATTTTTCAATATTTCGGTTCCTTTACTGCTTACTAATTGTATCCAAGCTTTGAAATTGAGGAAAAATTCTCATTATACCTTAGGATTTGCATGAATTACTTTCTGTACCACCATGGAAATAAAAGTGGTGCCACCATGGTGCCAGGGCACCATAAACCTCATATTTCTTGGGTTTTTTGGTGTTTCACCTTGAATACGGATGTGACATTCGACGGACTGCCTACTAAACCTAATAGATGAAAGTTCAATGTTACGACGTATTTCCGCTTTGGTGCCAGACTGGCACCATTGGTGGTGGGGGGGGGGGGGTGTACTCGAATTCGCATGTTGGGTGTCGTAGATCATGGATTTTAAAATGCTTTTAAGATTCGAGGCTATCATGCCGCTAGAAGTGTTATGGTTTATAATAGTGGGGGGGGGTGTCACTATTTCTTCCCTAAAGTAATAAATAAATTACATCGAGAGAAACAGTCTTATCGCTTAACAACTGGTTAAACTGATCCAATACTTATCCAATGGGACGTCCCCTGGAATGCATGCATTAATAAACAATATGTTTTTCTGGTGGAAGCTGCCTGTACTAACTACTTACTTCTGGAAAACTTCATCTGGGACTGATCACCCCACAGCTAAGCCCTTTTCTTTTTTATCTTTCACATGGCCATTTAGGGAAACAATAAAACTTTTTCAATTTAAAACCATTACAAAACCTGCTTTCAACTTTCAATAAATTCACATTCTTGTTGATGTTTCATCAATTCAAACTCTGTTTTTTCTTCTTTATCACCTGATCACCACACAGCATATTTCACTTTAGGTAGGTACCTAACCTAACTAAGTTCTTCCCCCTTCAGGGGTGGTCCTTCGAGTCTTCAACTCTTTTTCTCTTTTCATTTTGATCATTTACATTAATTAGTGTTGGATGGCAGTACTTCCATACTAAACAGGGGTTCAGGAAAGATTCAACTGAATGTTGGTCGAGTATTCCTCAGTGATGACCAATCATCAGTCATTAAAAGTTTACAACCAGGAACTAATGGTAGAAAACTTGGCACAAAGCACGTACCTTGGAAATTAATTTGGCTACTCGCCCCGTGACTGAATTGCAGAACGACTGAGTCTTCATCCACCTGCGCTGGATGACGGCGATGGTTTCGGTTTGAGCCACCAAATTACCGCCGGGCGCCGCAACTTGTTGATTTTCGGGTTGAACCAAAGGCTGCTCGTAACCCACAGCCCCGCCCATGTTGTAGGGTTGATTCCTGATGAAAATTTGCCTGGCCGATGCTGTAAAAACGAAGAATTTTCACGGATTAAGGCTCACTGCAGCTACAAATTAGCGGTCAAAACTCACAATACCAACCTTTTCCTTGCTCCGAAATTTGAATTCCCATCAACAAGCAGCCGAAGAAAATTACAACCTGCATCTTGGCGTCTCAGGAAGCTTCTCGGCTCAAAATCCAAATTTTACCTTATATCGACTCAAAAACCAGGGAAATCAAGTTGAATTAAGTCACAATAGAATTCGAACATTTAGCATCGTCATACCCAATTCATCAATAATAATAAAATTCGCAAACATTTTTTTAATTCATTCGCCACCAAATTTGCAGTCTATTGTTGGGTGATACTCCTAACGTTCACTAACAACCTGTCTTTATTATCACAGTATTGTACATTTTTGTGTAGCTGTCTTTCCAATCAATTTGGCTTAATATAGGGCGTCATTATTATGCCAGGCCTTCGGATATCGTTGGCAGTAAAAAATTGAAACGCAAATAATTCGCGACAGTAAACAAATCAAATTTTTTGTTCAATATAACCATAAATTATAATAGGTTTTATTATGACCTGCGAATTTCATGATGCCAAAAACAACAATTCTTGCGTATTTTCTATTTAAGACAAATCACACAAATGTGTGGTTAGTGAGAAAAAAGTCCAGTCATGCAGCATGAGTTGATGAGCGAATTTTCAAAGAAATCGTCGAGCTGTGGTAAAGGAAATTGAAATATCAGCTACGTGACAAAGAAGTCAGGATAGAAGGTGTGGCACATAGCAGGGATCGTTAACATTATGGAATCTTGGTTAAAGTAAGGAATGTGATTTGAACGAACTATCACTCACACCTTCCCCCACCCACAACCACAAACTCCCCCACTGCTCACCCCCTCTTCCCAAGACCACCCTCCTCCATTCCACACTAACACCCTCACACTGATGATTTAATCTTAAATTGTTTAATAAATATAATATTATATTAATTAATGTTAAGCAAATTATAATAACTAAATTAATAGATGAATAAGCTATGCATTTCAATGGTATGAGACCTAATTTGATTTGGTTTGGTTCCATCATAATGTTCCTTGATGATGATACTGACATGATACACAATTATTGTCTGTTGAAAAGTCAAGTTCGTTAACCAGCAATTTTGAACTGTCCAAAGTGGTCCGAAATTCAAAAAAAGTCCAAAAAATGGGGTTTTCCTTTTTTTGTGGTTATTACCTTCAAAATCATGGTAATATATGGTATATTCGGATTGAGCACCAAATTTCTGATATTAATGCTTTTTTCAAAAATGAAAATTGTCCAAAATTAAGAAAAGTGTGTATATATTTATATATATAATGAAAACCCGCGTGTATATTTGTCGTACCCAGAAATAGAGTAGTCGTGTGGGTACTCTATGAGTTCGTAGAGACGACTAGAACATGAATATGGACTCCTAAGATCTTCAAAGCGTACCCAGCAATAATTTGCAGCGTGTTATTAGCGAATTTTCAAGAAAAATGAAGCTATTGCAATGGCCTCAAAATTTTTAGATTACTGAATATAGTATACTGAAAATCGAAAAAACCAACAATAGCCGTGTGGGTACTCAATGAGTTCGTAGAGACGAGTAGAACATGAATATGGACTCCTAACATCTTCAAAGCATACCCAGTGCATACAGTATGTTGGTATGCTATACTGAAAGTCGAAAAACCAAGAATCGTGTAAAAAAAAAAACTTTCTAAAAGAAATTGCAACACCATTGTTCCTTTTCTTAACCACACCTTCAACTGAAAGATTTCTTTGAATATTCGCTCATTAATTCACGCTGCATGAATGGACTTTTATTATAACATTGTTATTTTTCTAAAATAACGGATAACATATATTTATCGGTATAGCACGTTTTCATAAATTCAAATAATAACCAACCTACCAGAAGACTTCTACCTACCTACTCGGACCTTCGAGGGACGGAGCCTGGAGAGGGAAGCATACCGTAGGGTTCCCCCCACCTTCCTTCTTCGGGAGCTTGATGGTTTGACACTGAGGCGATCAGTATCGTCTCAGACCGAATATACGACGCAAGTCTTTGAAATACAACCAATTCGTTAAACTTTAAACATTTTTCTTCATTTCGCCCTCGACTCCTGATTTGAAAACATTCAAATTCTAAATCAGAAGTTGGGATTTTATCCGCGCTCACGCAAAGAATATTATTTTACCGAACTTTTTTAAATATCAGTGAAGTTTTTTTTTCCGTGATCACGGGTTCTTTACTCTCACGTAACACGATGTCAGACGAGGAGGAACACCTAAATCAAGTGGATTCCGAAGAAGAAGACATCATCATCCAAGACGAAGTTCCAGCGAATCCACTAACTCCACAGCAAAACCAGATGGAACAATTAATCGGAAAACAAGCACAGATGTTTGGTGAGTTACTCAATCGTTTACCAAATATGCCTGCACCAACTCATAAACTGAAATTCCCAGAATTTAATGCTGACGTTGCCAATCCAAAAGGTTGGATAAGAACTACGGAACTTATCATGAGAGAACAACGGCCAAACACTGCCCAGTTAGCCATGGCTCTCACAGACAGTTTCAAAGGCACAGCTTCAACTTGGTTGTCCGAAATAATTGACGATGAATTGAATTGGGAGAAGTTCGTCGAACTTTACCAAGCAAAATATTGCCACATCGATACACCAGCGGCAATAATTCATCAGGCCATAACTGCCCAAGTTAAAGACGGCGATACTACGAAACTGGTATCGGAACAATTAATGAAGATTCGTGGGGCCTTCCGAGGAAAATCGAGTGACGACTGTGGATTGCTTCTGGCTACGGCACTAGCAGCTCGGTACGACCCAGAAATAAGGAAATGGTCGTACACCAACGAAACAATAACGGAAGTCAATCTCATGAAGGAGTTGAAAGCCGTGAAGGCTGGAAAACCGAAATCTTCGTATGGGAGCCCTTACCAAAACCGAGAGACGACCCATCATCAAGGACACGGATCCGGCCAAAAACGCCCTTATGATGGTCCACAGGGTCCCAGTCATCATAAGAAATGGAAATCAAATTTTAAGAACAACCAGGGACATCACCAACAAGTCTTTGGCCAACAAGATACAACGCCACATCAAGATCAACCAAGAAAGAAATGGTGTAGCCGCTGCAAAATGAACAATCACGATTGGGCCGTATGCGGATTCAACCCTAATAATAAGAGATGGGCATCGGACAAGACCAGCCAGAAGACGAACACGCATGCCAAACCCCAGGAGAAACGAGTTAACGTATGCAACGTTAATCCTGAAGGTCAACTCCAACACCAAGGTAAAAACTATCCTTTTATTTTTGATTCCGGTAGTGAAGCTTCTTTAATGTCCGTTAAATTATTACCATATTTTTCTGGACAACAATTTAAAAATCCAGTAAATTTAACTGGTATAGGACAGGGAAAATTAGTAGTAAATTCTCAAATTTCCACCACGATAACTATAAATAATATCGACCTCCCTGTACTATTTTATATAGTTCCAGAAGGTTCAATAACACATGACATATTATTAGGTCGTGATATACTAGAATCTGGAATAAGTGTAAATATTTTACCTGATCGTTATGAAATAAGTAAAATTGAAAATAAGGTATTCTCCCAAAAATCCAAAACCAAATATTTGGAACGTAAACGTAACAAAATTTCTCCTGAAAATTCAAAACTTATGGAAGAAGAAATTGAGAATATTACAAATAATGATGTATGGCCTATCCCTTGTCAATACCCGGAGATAGATTTACAAGTAGAATCAATTTCATCAGTTGAAAGCGAATCACAACGTCGCGTTATTCAAGGTTCAACTTCAGGTGATTCTAGGCTAGAACAATTTCATCCTGAAAGTGAGAGCATTGACACAGAATTATCAATGCCTCAAGACATGAATAGATTGAAATCTATTTTAGTTAAATATTCCGATAATTTTACTAGGGGTTTACCTAGACGTCCAGTAAATATGGCACAGTTCACGATAAAATTGAAGGACCCAAATAAAATAGTTTACAGGCGTCCATACCCATTACATCCTCGAGATCGTGAAATAGTGCGTAGCTATATCAAAGAGTTATTAGATGCTAAAATCATAGAACCTTCTACAAGTCCCCATTCATCTCCAATTCTCTTAGTACCTAAAAAGAACGGAAAAATGAGATTATGTACAGATTTTCGTGGTCAGAATTCTAATACAATTCCAGAACGACATCCACTTCCCCTAATCCGAGATCAAATTAGTAGATTAGCGGGACAAACATATTTTTCATCTTTGGATTGCGCCAGTGGTTTTTATGCCATTCCATGTGACGATTATACTCGAGAATTATTAGCATTCTCGACTCCAGACGGCCATTACCAATATTGTAGGATGCCGTTCGGAGTTCGTAACGCACCTTGCTGTTATCAACGCGCGATTACGAACGCTCTTGGAGAATTAGCAAACACTTACTGCTTAGCGTACATGGATGATCTGTTAATCGTAAGCAATACTAAGGAAGAGGCCTTCACTCGTCTTGAAGAAGTGTTAAAAGTATTGTCAAAAGCTGGATTTTCACTTAATCCAGACAAGTGTAGTTTCCTCAAAACCTCTGTTGTATACCTAGGATATAAAGTTCAAAACGGCGAGATACGCCCCCATAACGATCGTATAAAGGCATTGACTGATCTACCACCTCCGAAAGATCGTACTGCACTCAGATCATTTCTAGGTCTTAGTTCTTATTTTCGTAATTTTATTCGAGATTTTGCTCAAATTTGCGCACCTTTGTACGAGTTAACGTCTATGAAAAGTAATTTTACATGGACACCAAAACATGAAGAGATCAGGCAGAACATAATCCATATTCTAACTTCCGAACCTGTCCTGACCATTTTCAGGCCAGAATATCCTATTGAAGTATGGGCAGATGCTTCCAGCATTGGTTATGGAGCAATTTTGTTTAATATTATTGATAATCAGAGAAAGGTAGTAGCTTATTTTAGCCGTCGTACCACCCCAGCTGAAACTAAGTATCACAGCTACGAGCTCGAAACGCTTGCGGCAGTAAAATGCTTCAAAGCATGGGAATCTTACCTTCTCTATAACGATTTTACTCTGGTAACTGATTGTAAATCATTTCAGGCATCCTATGTTAAGCAAAACTTAATTACCCGTGTTCACCGATGGTGGGCATACCTGCAAATGTTTGTATTTACTATTCAATATCGACCTGGATCAAAAATGCAAACGGTCGATTTCCTTTCAAGATATCCCGTAGGTTTATCATCTGAAGTAAACATTTTTGAAACACAGGTAAGTGATTTCCCGCTTGTACACACATCAGACAACTATGACGTCATAAAGTCAAATCTTCCCCAAATTACAGACGTAGAGTACAATAAAATTATTGAGAAAAGAGTCAATCTAGTCGAACTTACTGGTGATTGGTTACTAGTAGCGCAACAACAGGATACAGAAATCAAATTTATAATGGAACAACTTGAAAATAACAGATTAGCTCCTGACCTTGCCAATACCTACGAAGTACATGAAGGAGTTTTATTTCGTAAATTTCAACATAAAAAGAAAACCAGGAAAGCTCCTATCGTACCGAGAGCTTATCGCTGGGTTGTCACTAATTCAATTCATGAAGCCATTCTACACTTGGGTCAACCAAAAACTATGGATGCAATTTTAGACAAATTCTGGTTTTCCCATATGAATAAATATGTCAAAAAGTTCATCGAAAATTGTATTACTTGTAAAATTGCAAAAACTCCTTCAGGTAAACAACAAATGAATCTTTATCCTATACCCAAATGTGATGTACCGTTCCACACTGTTCACATTGACATAACAGGAAGATTGAGTGGCCCGAATGGTCCTTCAGATTTTTACATTGTTCAAATTTGTGCTTTTACCAAATATGTTTTACTACATCATACAAAAACACTCACGGCAAAATCTGCCGTAAATGCATTATCTGAGTTGGTTCAGTTATTTGGTCCCCCAACTCGGCTCGTATTCGACCAAGGAACCAGCTTTACGGCCTCCGTATTTCTTGACTATTGTGCAAAAAATAATATCAAAACACACGCCATAGCAACAGGGGCTAGTAGGGCAAACGCACAGGTCGAACGTATCATGTCATCAATAACCAATCTAATCACAGTTTCTCAATGCATCAAAAAACAAACTATTCGATCTCTTACACCTCAAATTCAACTAATTTTGAATTCCACAACCAATCGAATAACTTCTTTGTCTCCAATCGAACTACTCACGGGACGAAAACCTCACATTCCCGGATCAATTTCAGTCGATGAGAAACTTTTTCCTCAAACACGTTCAAATTTACCAGAAATTCGTGCTGAGGCTAAACAAAATATTGACAAATCAGCTGAGTACGAACTCCGTCGTTTCAGGGGTAAAAAGGCACCAGTAATTCCCTTACAAATTGGCGATCTATGTGTTCGTCAAATAGAACCTCGAACATCTCAGAAAACAAGTCCCAAGTATCAGGGAATGTATCGGATAGTTAAAATTTTACCCCATGATCGGTACATACTTGAAAACCTCACAACCAAAAGACAAGTGAAATATTCACATGAACGAATTCGCAAAATCAATTCGGATCTTGAATTACTACCAGAATTACTTAATGAAAATGAATCAGACTCTTCCTCAAACGAGGATTAATCACTGCCACTTTCAATTCTATTCTATGAAAATCATCCCAAACAAACCTTGACCAACTAATACCAATGATTCAAGTTAATGATCAATTTCAAACTTATTGCACGTTACGCATATATTTGACATTTTGGCTAAGTTCAATATTGGTTATAAACAATATGGAACCTTTGTTGTGTCGGATCTTCGTGTATGCAATCCTTGGTCTTGGGATATGTTCGCATTGACCTTGGTCTCTGGGATGCGCTGCACTTATTATCCGTTGACAATGGCCACCCCCTGATGTTCATTTCCATGGGATGAACACCTATAGGACCGCTGTTCCAGTCTGAGACCACTGGCATCCTCTGGTATTTCACTGCCTGAGGGACTTATACAATTATGTCAGTGCCATGAGGTAACCGTTGAAATCCTCGCGGTATTTCACTGCCAAAAGGAAAAATATTTCAACGCCCTCGTGGGACTTAATAATCAGACTCTGAAGCGGGGACAACATCATTTGAACTATGCCTCGGTATGGCACTCGGCTGTATCTTTGGAAGGTTCCTATGTGAAGTCGGAGATAATTGACATTTCACTGTCAATATTTATAGACATTTCACTGTCTAATCTGACGTCAAAAACAAACAAAAAAAATCATTGTCATCTCACTGTCAATGGAAAGACATCTCACTGTCAAATTTGACGTCAGAAAAATATTCTGTCATCTCACTGACAACACGTTCTGTCATCTCACTGTCAGAACGTAATTCATTACCAATTATCGCTGGTTACTGGCCATAACCAACGATTCTACCAAAATTATGGAGTATCATCTCACTGTTCTCCATAAGTGTGAAGTATCATCTCACTGTTACTTTCACAACAATACTATCAAAATTATGGAGTATCATCTCGCTGTTCTCCATAAATATGAAGTATCATCTCACTGTTACTTTCACAACAATTCTATCAAAATTATGGAGTATCATCTCACTGTTCTCCATAAATATGAAGTATCATCTCACTGTTACTTTCACAAAAATGTCCCAGTCAAATATTTGAGCGTATACATGCATATAAACTATAACTTGGAAATATCATCTCACTGTTATTTCCCTTTTTCCAATCTATTACGAATAATAACTGAATAATCACCTTATTCATAAATCCTATCTTACGTCAATGGTCAATGGTTCAACCTCATAGAGGGATAAATTTCAAGCATCCGAACGAAATCAATATCTATGTACCAAAACCAAAATCGAAATACTAAAATTGGAAATATCATCTCACTGTTATTTCCCTTTTTGAAGAATTATTACGAATAATCATCATATTCGAAAAATGACTGAATAATCACCTTATTCGGAAATGAATCTTTATCAAACTACTTCGAGAATTCACTAAAAGAAAAATCTCATTTCTGAAGACGTATTACAACGACTTCTCACATTCCAGTTTTATGACTTAGACGGGGTACCTGGAAAGGAACCTCTCGCAAACCTAAACACCGGATTAACTTTTCCGAAACCTACTAACAAAGGAAGGTTCCTCTCGGCCCTTCCAACACGTGAACACTTGTGTTTTCAGATCTTATCCTGCTCAAGGACAACCTTTTGTTATTATTTTGAAATGTCAAGATGGCGAAGTGGTCTTAATCCTACAACTGCGTAGTTGCCACAGGGTTTTTCCGAAGATTTCGTCAACCGACCGCAGATGGTCGGGCGAAGCTGTCAAGTTTTACCACCCTATGATACCGTTATGGCACCTACCTGTTAAAGTTATCCAACATACCTACCCAAATGAAACAACTTCTTCTGCGAATGTTCACAATTCCTTAAAGTACAAGAAACCATTTTCAAGATTTACCCACAGCTACCGCCCGATCATTCTGTCAACCTTTTATTACCACGATGTTTTTCTAATCTTTGCATTGGAATTTACAGATTGATGCGAACCACGAAAGAGCCTATCAACCACGCTCAATGTTAATAATATCATTATCATATAATCACAATCAATGTAAATATCTATATACCTTACTTTATTATTTCTTATAATTAAATTAGTCATTTTTGTCAAACCAAGGTCGAGGTTTTTTCCCCAAATTCGAAATCACATGACGAAATCGGACTTGGGGTTTTCCTCATGATACAATATTAAGTAAGGAACAAGCTCCCTAGGTAGGACTAGAATAGCTGCATTGTTAGGACGACTACAATGTAATTTCAATCAATTTACAGGGTATACCTAACCCTAATGCTTTTTCTCCTAATTTTTCACGTGGGACCGTGAAAGGTCAGTATGGCCGTATCGGTATAGCACGTTTTCATAAATTCAAATAATAACCAACCTACCAGAAGACTTCTACCTACCTACTCGGACCTTCGAGGGACGGAGCCTGGAGAGGGAAGCATACCGTAGGGTTCCCCCCACCTTCCTTCTTCGGGAGCTTGATGGTTTGACACTGAGGCGATCAGTATCGTCTCAGACCGAATATACGACGCAAGTCTTTGAAATACAACCAATTCGTTAAACTTTAAACATTTTTCTTCATTTCGCCCTCGACTCCTGATTTGAAAACATTCAAATTCTAAATATTGGTGCGATTTTTAGCCTTGTCAATATAAATAAACATAATACTTTGAGAAAGTTTTGATACTATTTCAGGAAATCATAAATGGAAAGGAGGATCCCTATTTTCATCATTATGGTGGTAAGAATAATAATATTTGGGATGTTTGCATTACATAAATTAATAACTATAAATTAGAAATACTCACCAAAGAATGCTCTGATATTCCTCCTATTAAGCTCAACTCAATCTGGTACTCAACACCAACTGAAAAGACCGAGTTATTCTCCAGGATCCTCGAACAACAGTTTACTCCCAATGATCTACCAAGCCCGATAGAGGATGAAGTCCACGATGCAGTGATGAGTCCACTCCAACTTAGTCCATTCGCCGACTTCTTCAAGCCCTCTCAAGTAAAGAACGCCATACGCCACTCACCGTGCAGGAAAGCACCAGGTAACGACAATATAGTAAGACCACTACTACTCCATATTCCTCGGAAGACTCTGGTTTTAATCACCCAAATCTATAATGCATGCCTTCGACTGGGCTACGTAGCATCGAAGTGGAAACACGCGATCGTCATCCTTATCCATAAGCCTGGCAAACCGGCAAATTCTCCCTACAGCTATCGACCTATAAGCCTCCTACCTCTGATTTCCAAAATTTACCTGGAGCCTCTCATTCCAGTTACACAATTTGGATTCAGGAATTCCCACTCTTGTCTTTATCAGCTACATCGGGTGGTTGATAGGATACTTGACACTTACGAGGCAAAGGAGACCTGCATTGGATTGTTTACTGACACTGAGAAAGCATTTGATCGGGTATGGCATCCAGGGCTTCTATCTAAACTTAAATCTGCACTACCCGATACTTACTATCGAATCTTACTGTCTTACTAAACAGGACGCACCTTTACTGTCAGATATCGGGATGCCATGTCAATATCTCGACGCATTACTGCGGGCGTACCTCAGGGGAGCGTCCTCGGCCCTCTGCTTTACCTCGTCTTCGCTGGTGACATTCCCACATCTGACTCAGTGACTATGGCTCAATTCGCAGATGAAACCGCCTTCTTCTGCAGTTCTCCTAGAGGCGAAAGAGTAGGACTCGAGCTGGAGGAATATGCTTTTGATTTGACCGAGTGGGCAACAAAGTGGAAGATTAAGCTTAATCCACAAAAATCAACGTCTGTCATCTTTACCTATCTCCATCGCTATAACGAACAGCAGCTAATAATCGGAGACGATACGGTGCCTGCGGAGTCGAAAGTTCGCTACCTTGGCCTAATACTGGACAAGAGAATGACGTTCAACGACCACATCACTGCTGTACTCCAAAGGTGCCTTCATCGACTGAGAACCCTCAAGGCCGTCCTAGGAAAACACTCCCCATTAGCACTAGACACTAAGCGCCTCGTCTATTTAATGCTAATACGGCCTATATGGGAGTATGGTTGCCAAATCTGGGGTGGTGCAGCCGATTCACAGGTTCGTCGAGTTCAAACAATCCAGAACAAAGCCTTGAGGGTTATCACTAGAGCTCGGAAATTGCATATTTTGCATATCTTTTATTATGCGGTATATCTTTGTATTTGAACGTTTTGAAGGTTTCTGAATTTAAACGTGGTTTAAATTGAAATTAAAATTGCATATTTTTGCATATTTCGGTCATTTTGGGGATTTTTGCATTTTTTGGTCATTTTGGGGATTTTTGCATATTTTGCAGCATATTTTACCAGTTTTTTGCGTATTCTGGATTTTTTTAAAAGTCAGTGCTGGAAGTTGACAATATTCGAAATCGAACGTTGGAATGTTTTGTCCCCTCACTCACATCACCCCAGCAGGTAATGGGCCATTACCTGCTCTAATGAATAGATGAGTGGTTCTTGAATCTTCAGTGGTTCAAATCGCGAAAATTCTCTAAGGAGAAGACAGCTCATGGGACTCTCCCTGCTCTCCAAAAGAGATTTCCACTTTTAAATTTTTGCCTATTGCATCTTGCGATTTAGAGAGATCGTTTTCTGCATTGAAAGAAATTTTAAGTGACAGGGGACACTGTTTTACACCTTATAATTTGGAGCGCGTAATTGTTGTCCAATATAATAATATTATACAATATAACTACATATTATGTAGTTCATCTTTACATTTTATACCTAGTTCGTATAAATGTATAAAAGTAAATAAAAAATGTATAACTGATTTTTTGAATTGCTTGTTTACTTTACCTGATGCTTCATAACTTTTTTCTAGGAGAAAAAAGGGCTAAAAAAAATGTAATAATATGGAACATCCTTTCTTAAAATACTGAAATTCCAAAGTCGTATGCAATTTTAAGGGCAAAAGCATATTTTGCATAATTTTCTAGTTTCCGGTGCATATTTTCGGGAAATTTTCGTGCATATTTTCCGAGCTCTAGTTATCACAAACGCACAGTGGTATATCCGGAACGACAACCTGCACAAAGATACAGAAATTCCAATAGTGAAAGATGTACTAAAAGCATACTTATCATACTCCCGATTCCATCAACGGCTCCGCAATCATGTTAACCCACTCGCAGCAGGCATTCTGGAAGCTTTACCTCCCGATCGCCCAAATCGTCGCCTAAAAAGAAGACGCCACACTGACCTCCTCATGCTAGGCCATCAAACTGACCAGGACCCAAATGTTCCATCCTCTGCTGCAACCTGAGAAGTCAATTATAAATACTTTGTCTAAGTTAATTTAAATATCAGAAATTTGATAATAATAATATATGTTGGAATGCCAAACACTGGGCTCAGTGGTAAGTGGGGGGAGGACTACCTATCCCGGCACTTAAAGAGGAGTGGACTGTGGATTATAGATTTTATGGTTATACAATTTTAAATTGGGCATAAAAGATGCAAAATTATGATGGTAGGTACCTGGGTTCCTTGGGTAGGGTATTCAGCTGCAGCTGGCGTGGCGGTCGCGGTCCCCAGCAGATCACAAGTAGTGGGGCGCGAGAAAATTGTCCCTTTTTCCACGAAATTTAGCTTATTATATTTTTTCGGCACTCGTGACTTTCGGGTACCCGTTAACAATGCGGCGAACTTCACTTTGAAGTCAAAAACGGCCACGAACTTGAGATTTGAGCGGCGATGATTTCGGACAAAGTTAGAGGTATATTGAGGTAGGTCGGGAGCCGGTGAGCGAGAGAATTTCCAGGAAGTATGGCTCCGATTCCAGGAAAAAGGTGTGACGTCACCGTAGGCCTGATTGATCAGATCAGCAATGTTGCGTACCGTTAAGCTGTGGATATTGGTGGCCAAAACCTCAAACAATTATGCCCAATTTAGTACATGTAAAATATGGTGCTCTGTTTGCACTGAACGTTGAAAATTGCGATGCTACCTACATTAAATTACGACAGTAGGCAGGTGATTAAGTAGGCCTCCGCTTCAACAAGTAAACAATGATAACAATGATAGGTACGCGGGACGATTGGAAGCTCCCGTTAACAGTCAGTTTCAACGAGATAACAATAATTAGTTGGATCAGTACCAATATCAAAATAAATCTATGAAGAACAATAATGCTACTTTTTGCAATAAAGTTCTATTGTAATAAAAAAAATATATATATATAAATTAGAAATAATAACAATATCACCTCTCTTCCAACTATCCATTCTCTATCTCTATCATCCCATGAGGTAAAAAGTTCATTCTACAGCATGAATATGAGAATTTTCAAAGAAATCTTTCAGTTGAAGTTATGGTGAAGGAAAGAAACAATGGTAAAAGGCCACTTCTAAAGACAAAAGGTAACTACTAATGTAAACTACTAACTACTCATTAATCTGAGCTAATAAGAGTTTTTATTTTTTTTTTTTTTTGAAGGATCGTTTCTGATTTTCCCTTTTCCTTCATAATTCGCTAATAAGGCTGTTTAACCCTAGAACTGCACAGCGGTGTGTTTGACACCCCACGATATGTTCAAACGTGTGCCATTCCTAGAATCTGGTCTTTCTCCGCTCTAATGACTAATCGAACTAATGACTAATGGACTCATGACTAATCGTACATTATTGCCCTCCCGTACCGTCACAGGTCAGTGGTTGATCAGATTTCGTAAGAAAAGGTTGTTAAAGTCGACTGGGGTGTTAGACACCCCTCTTTACAGTTATTGCCTATTATCTCTCGAGTGTTCGAAAGTAGTTCTTTACGGTGTTTATGATATGGCGACTCGTAGAAATCCTTTCAGTTGACGAAATCGCTGCAGTTTTGCATGAGCTTGACGAACTGGAAGATGTGACGGGTGGAGAACCCTCCGACGACGATACCGTTTTCGAAGTGCACGTGGATTCCGAAGAGGAGGCGGATCCTGAAGTTCTTGAAGACGATTTGCATCAGGAATCGGAAGAAGTGCTGCAATGGAAAGTACGAACTGAGAGAGGAGACCTTCAGCAGCCTGATTACGTCTTCAGAACCACCGACTAAAGTAAAGGACAACATAAGACGGTGAGACTCCTTATACAGGGTGTCTACCATTTGGATGGACCAAACTCCAAGGATCGATTCTACAACTCATTTGCAAAAAAAAAATGTCTCTTTACCAATTTTTTCTTAACCCACTCACTCGTTTTTTTCCACTTTAAAGTTTTTATTCGTATTTTCGACCTTGCAGCACTAAAATGGTCATAACTCCCTTATTTCTCATGCTACTTCAAATCTGAGAACACTGTTGGACAGAGCGTTAAATTTCCTATCCATTTAGTGGGAAACCCGGTTTCTTAAAGCCATTTGTAAAAGTAAAAAAATAAATCAAAGTCAACATTTATAATTTTTTTCGAAAAGCCATTTTTCAGGCTAACGATTCCCCCATTAAAAATACCGCTATCGGGGTGCACTCAACGGGAAAAACTACCCCAAGATCTCACCTTTCCAACGGTATGTCACTTTCAAGGTTTAAGAGGAAAGTTTCTTGAAAAAATTGACTTTTATGCGAAAAAACGTGCTTTTTTCGGCATATTCCGCTAGAGAGTCGACCAAGTATTATTGCCTTCACTTTTCAAGGATTGCAATAAAAAGTCCACCAAATTACATTTCTGCTCGTATTTTACGTTTTGGACCTTCCTGAACAAGTTTGGTACCGTGTCTGTCCATTTGCCAGTCGGTCTGTCTGTCTGAAAGTCCTTGTAGGTGGCAAAAGCAATACGAAGCTACTGTCCGATTTTAATGTAATTTTTGGCGATGTTCTCCATAAAAATCAAAGTCGAAGCATTAAATTTTCAAAATCAAATTCAAAAATTTTAAATATTTTTTTAAAAATAGAAATTACCATTTTTTTGGTTTATTATTTTCAATAACAAGCCTTTGGAATCGAGTAAGGAAAAAATTTAACCCCCCTCAAAATTGTTTTATTGTTTGCCCGTAATAAGTAGCACTATCGCGGGGCCACTCAATGGACAAAACTACCCCGGGATCACATCTTTTCTACGTTAAGAATCAGTTTTTCCTTTAATTAGAATAAATATGATGAAATTGACTTTTTGTAGCAGAAGAATAACTTGAAGAGTTTCATTGACAATAATACTTTTTGCTTCCGAGTCTACCAAGGTAGCGGAAGCTTTGTTTTCACTTTTCAAGGAAGAAAAAAAAAAGTTCTCCAAAATCAAAATTTTCACTCGCGTTTTACGTTTTAGACCTTTCTGAACAATTTTTGTTCAGTGTCTGTGTGTCTGTGTGTCTGTGTGTCTGTCTGTCTGTCATGAATTCCTTGTAACGCGCATAACTATACGAAGTTATTGTTCGATTTTGATGAAATTTTCAGGGATTGTGCGGGTCGGTGTGTAGACGGTCCCCTATGAAAATCATCATCCTCGGACTGATAGAAACGACTGCGCATGCGCAAACGTGAATTCCTTGTAACGGCCATAACTTCTACATTTTCCATCCGATTTCAATGAAATTTTCAGGAATGTTACAGATTAGTAATTAAATGGTCCCCTATGAAAATCACCACCTTCGGACTGATAGTAGCCACTGCGCATGCGCAAACGTGAATTTCCTTGTAACGGCCATAACTTCTACATTTTCCATCCAATTTCAATGAAATTTTCAGGAATGTTACAGATTAGTAATTACATGGTCCCCTATGAAAATCACCACCTTCGGACTGATAGTAGCCACTGCGCATGCGCAAACGTGAATTTCCTTGTAACGGCCATAACTTCTACATTTTCCATCCAATTTCAATGAAATTTTCAGGGGTGTTACAGATTAGTATTTAGATGGTCCCCTATGAAAATCACCACCTTTGGACTGATAGTAGCCACTGCGCATGCGCAAACGTGAATTTCCTTGTAACGGCCATAACTTCTACATTTTCCATCCAATTTCAATGAAATTTTCAGGAATGTTACAGATTAGTAATTACATGGTCCCCTATGAAAATCACCACCTTCGGACTGATAGTAGCCACTGCACATGCGCAAACGTGAATTTCCTTGTAACGGCCATAACTTCTACATTTTCCATCCAATTTCAATGAAATTTTCAGGGATGTTACAGATTAGTATTTAGATGGTCCCCTATGAAAATCACCACCTTCGGACAGATAGTAGCCGCTGCGCATGCGCAAACGTGAATTCCTTCTAACGGCCATAACTTCTACATTTTCCATCCGATTTCAATGAAATTTTCAGGGGTGTTACAGATTAACTTGTTTTGATGTTTTGAGATTAACTACTATGCATCGGATCATCTATACAATCGGGTTATGGATACGAGGAAGCTATGTGCCACACCCACTTGGCAGACGTTTTTTTACAATTATTGACTTTTCACTCCGATAATGAGTGTCGTTCATTAAGTAAGTATTATAAATACTTTTCTTTTATCAGTACTAACGGTACTCATACTTTGTATAACATATATTCGCAATTACTTTCGGCACACCCATTTTGTGCAATGATTTCTTATCGAGTACGCATATCGGTACTCAAAGCATTTTCATTCTTTTACTTACAAACGTAGTCATTTCTTTACGTGATATTATCTTAAGAGGTCCGCGTATTGTACCAGTATTTTTGCAATTACCTATCTCGAAATACCTATCCAATCTTGTCATATATTAGGTGAGGTACGAATGAAACACTTATTTTGAAACACATTTATTTTCGCCAAATACAATTATTAAGAGTAAATTGTACATTGAGTTGTCTACATTTCTTGTTCCCAATCACCCAGGTTGACTCAGGTACTGGGAATATCGGAGATACTCCTAGTACCATTTTGTACGTCATTGAGGTTTTCAATTACGCTACCATTGGCTCCTTCTGAGCATTTAGACCTATTCAGGGTAAAACCCAAGTAACTTCAAACTTACAGCCGTAATTAAATAAATAAATAGAACAAGCCAATAGGATCCACATTCCCATTTACTTTTATCAGCATACACCAAACATTTCCTTCTAAACGTAGATGACCAGTAATAATGTCAGGAACTCTTCATTGTCCTTTAACTCCAAATGAGGAGTTTCTTTGTAATATAACGAGGATAAGACAAGGAGAAATGAGCAAAAAACTACCGTAGTAACTACCAAGATAATTTCCAATTACCTTAGATCAGTTCTTTTATTCAAAAATATATAATGAGGTGTTTGTTCTTTGTTGTCATTGATCAGCTTTCAAATCAGACTGTAACGCTTCCTCGTGCAAGGCTCTTGACGCTTGGTTGCAAACCCTCTCAACGCAGGCCACCGGCTGTCTGCACGGCCACATCCCTGCGCAAGGCCCGATGCCATTTATAGCGGGCAACGGCTGTTGACAGTACTCTGCTCCCTGGTACAAATCAATGGTAACGTTGTTATTCGGAAAGGCATGCGTCACAGACAACTGTATACCATTATGTGCAGATGTTATTGCATCCTAGAGATTCAACTAAATTCTGTGGCAACCAACGTACTTGATGGGACTCATGTCTTATGCCCATACCAAAGTATAAGATGAAGAAGAAGATGACAACCTTCCTAGTAGCAGTGATGCTTCACGTTACTTCATCATTCATGTATTCGAGCAAGTCACAATTCGTTCTTACCATTATAAAATATGTTTTTTACTCATTAAAATTCTCTTAGTTCGAAGTGTTTACACGCAGTTTCTTTTAAAATAATCCCACAGGTTATGGGCCCAGATGGCAGATCCTACTCTGGATTCTGTTTTATTTATTCCAATGCAGTTGTCAGTTGGTGCTCAAAGAAGCAGAGCACTGTGGCGCTAGCTACAGCCCACTCCGAATGTTACGCCATCACAGAAGCCACCAAAGAGGCCATTCATCTCAAACGTTTGGTAAATGACATGGGCATCAAACAGGACAAGATTATCATATTCTATGACAATCAGGCAGCCGAGAGAATTGTCAATGAACCTATGGTAAGTTTTAAATCCAAACATATTGACATTAAGCAGCACTTTGTACGTGAAGTTGTAGCAAGAGGAGACATTTCATTGAAGTACTTGTGCACTGAGGAAATGACAGCTGACGTCTTAACCAAACCATTGGCAAAGCCGCGTCACCACCAGTTGATGCAGCAGATGAGTCAGTACCCAAAGAATCTTCGAGACATTCGTCAGGGGGAGTGTGGCAACCAACGTACTTGATGGGACTCATGTCTTATGCCCATACCAAAGTATAAGACGAAGAAGAAGACGACAACCTTCCTACTAGCAGTGACGCTTCATGTTACTTCATCATTCATGTATTCGAGCAAGTCACGATTCGTTCTTACCATTATAAAATATGTTTTTTACTCATTAAAATTCTCTTAGTTTGAAGTGTTTACACGCAGTTTCTTTTAAAATAATCCCACAGGTTATGGGCCCAGATGGCAGATCCTACTCTGGATTCTGTTTTATTTATTCCAATGCAGTTGTCAGTTGGTGCTCAAAGAAGCAGAGCACTGTGGCGCTAGCTACAGCTCACTCCGAATGTTACGCCATCACAGAAGCCACCAAAGAGGCCATTCATCTCAAACGTTTGGTAAATGACATGGGCATCAAACAGGACAAGATTATCATATTCTATGACAATCAGGCAGCCGAGAGAATTGTCAATGACCCTATGGTAAGTTTTAAATCCAAACATATTGACATTAAGCAGCACTTTGTACGTGAAGTTGTAGCAAGAGGAGACATTTCATTGAAGTACTTGTGCACTGAGGAAATGACAGCTGACGTCTTAACCAAACCATTGGCAAAGCCGCGTCACCACCAGTTGATGCAGCAGATGAGTCAGTACCCAAAGAATCTTCGAGACATTCGTCAGGGGGAGTGTGGCAACCAACGTACTTGATGGGACTCATGTCTTATGCCCATACCAAAGTATAAGATGAAGAAGAAGACGACAACCTTCCTACTAGCAGTGACGCTTCATGTTACTTCATCATTCATGTATTCGAGCAAGTCACGATTCGTTCTTACCATTATAAAATATGTTTTTTACTCATTAAAATTCTCTTAGTTCGCGAGTTTACACGCAGGTTCCTTTGAAATAATCCCACAAATTCAACCAGCTATTGAGGAAAGAAGAAGAAAGAAACCAGTCTGTGAACACTGATGCACTTCAGACCGTCCTCAATGACAAGAACAACAAATATTATAATAAACAATACTATTTTTTGTTAAAAAAATTACTAAAGTCCAGTAAAAATCATAGAAATTGTTAGTTATGGACGTTCTGATACCTAGGAAAAATAAAGGTATACGGGCAGAACCTCAACACAAGCTCTACGTCATTTTAACTATGAATTCAGTATGTTTTCGTACCTGACAACTTTGTCCCCAGGACAAAATCCGGTTGAGGAAGTCGAGGAATAACTTGATGGTTTTAGACATGATTCTGGCTGGTATTGAAAAGACGGTTTCGGCGAAGTACTCCAGATTTGCTGCAAAGAAGACGAAACAGTTGTGAAGGAATTTAAAAAAGTCACGTTTGAGGCGATAAATCAACTTAAAACTTTGCTTATTCTCATTCCTTCTGAATGGACATCGTACTGAATGAACTACGTACCTACAGTACCATGAAGTAGCGCCAGAGTGTGCTGCTGGCACTGTTCTGAACAATTTCAGCTCCTTGTTAATCAGCTGTGCACGGATATTACTCATTTACGAGTAATTACCAATCGTTCATGTCGACAAATCTATTATACTGGTTTCTCAAAGTCCTGAGAAACAAATGGAGGGGTTCCTCCAGGATGTTCCTATCAGGATCGTTCCCAAGAAAAAGGACAGAAGCTGGAAAGATCCTTGTTCTGGGTGATTATCGCTGTTTGAATGACGGCATAATTGCAGACTAGGGAAGTTTGAAAAATATAGAAATACTGATGCTTTTTTCCCTACATTACAAAACAATAATCATCACATTTTGTCTGGTATATTAAAAAAAATAGATAATTTAGAAGTTAAAAAATTATTTAAGAATTATTGATGTTTTATTCTCCAATACAATCCAATAATCGGACATTTTTTCCCGATAATTTGATGTTTTTTGTGCTCGATGGCACTATCGGGTCATATACATATGTATATATATTTTAAACCTAAAATCTGTCTTTAATAAATGGAAAATTTGGTTAAGGAAAGATATTTTTTGAGAAGATTTGGTGGTCCTGGTCCAACGCCATTGATAGGTAAGCAGTTAGTTAACCCCTGTTTATTTATAATATTTGTAAGATTTTAATACGGAGTCGAAAGTTAGTGTTTACAACAATTTATATTCGTTAGAAAGAAAAAGGACAGAAGCTGGAAAGATCCTTGTTGACGCAAAAGGCGAGCTAGAAGTAGGGAGAGGGTACAACGTCGGAGTGGGGGGAGCCCGAGTGAGGCTAGGTGAAGTGCTCCGAGGCTAGAAGAGTCTAATGCGTAACGGGAGTGCCTTGTGCTCTAACCTGGCGGTCGTAAGTTCTATATACCTAATAATGATTTATAACTGAATTCCTTGTTGTTTTACCTATTGTATGTTGGTTCTTTGTTTCTATTCGGGATGGACCCCAAGTCAATAGGGTGTAACCTCCTTGATATTTCAGAAAATTAAGGCGACTGCTACATGGCTGAAGCCATAGTGGTCCAATTTCCGTAGTAGAAGGTCGTGAGGAACCAGGTCAAAAGCTTTTGAGAGGTCGTATAACTTCAACTCCACGCGATTTCTGCCCTCCAAGAAGTCCAAGGCCGACTTTATTAATGAAACAACTGCATCACAGGTGCTACCGCCCTTCATGAAACCAAATTGGCCATTGTGGATAAATCGTTTCTCCCCTTCGTATGATCGAATCCTCCTCAGCACTAAAGATTCAATGAGCTTTGCGAAGATGGGGAGTTTTAAGATTGGACGAAAGTCCTCGTAATTCGAACATTTACGTTTCTTCGGGATTGGGGTAACCGTAGAAATCTTCCAGGACTCAGGAAACTTCCCATGGAGAAAACATAGGTTAATTATGAACGAGAGGGGCTCTATGATATGAGATTCTACACCTCTCAGCACTACAGAACTCATCCCATAAAAATCGGAAGAGAGGGATATGAGCATAGAACAAGTCACAGAGTAAACTTCCTCAACAGTCACTGGCTCCAGAAAAAACTCATCATGGAAACGCGGAGCCTCGTCCAAAAAAGCGCTAAAATCCTCAAACAGCATCAAACCAAGTGCACATTTGCACTCCCAAGATGATCCTACTATAGCTTGATGATCATATAGTTAACCAATCAATCAATAAGGTCTGAGTAGAAACTAATAGAAACAAAGAACCAACATGCAATAGGTAAAACAACAAGGAATTCAGTTATAAATCATTATTAGGTATATACAACTTACGACCGCCAGGTTAGAGCACAAGTTACTCCCATTACGCATTAGACTCTTCTAGCCTCAGAGAACTTCACCTAGCCTCCCTCGGGCTTCCCCCACTCCGACGTTGTACCCTTCCCCTACTTCTAGCTCGCCTTTTGCAACACTTGTTCTGGTTGATTTTCTCTGTTTGAATGATGGGATGATCGCTGACAAACATCATCACTCTCAGGTCTCCAGACTACTACTCAAACTAGGGATGTTTGAAAAATATAGAAATACCAATGTTTTATCCCTACATTACAAAATAATAGTCAGAAATGTTTTTTACTGTTCGCATTTTGGCAGACTTGGAGAACGTTTTGTCCCATATTGAGGGCTGTCCCTACGATGTTGGCCGGGATCCGGATGACGCCTCTGATGATGGCCATGGGAAGAGACAGGATCATGTGTTCTAACTTCCCAATGAAGCCCAAGGTGCTTGTAGTACACTGGTGGCAGATCTGAACGGTAGTGCCGAATGGCCTACAACGTGGTTGGTAAGGGTTTCGGTATACACTGCCAGGGTAGACGCTAGGGTAACCCACGCTAGGGTAACGGACACTAGGGTAGCCGACGCTAGGGTATCCCACGCTTGGGTATCCCACACTTGGGTATCCCACGCTAGGATAACCCACGCTAGGGTAACCTGCACTAGGGTAACCCACGCTAGGATAACCTGCGCTAGGATAACCAATTGATGGGAACCCAAATGATGGAAAACCTAAAAATTTTTGACCCGCTGCAAAACATACGAAAAATCCATTAGTAGGCAGGTTATTACTTGAAAACTACGCTACAAGATACAGTATGAAGAAAAATTTTGTAAAGTACAAACACATTTTGACAGCAGACCTCGAAAAAGCATTTCTTAAATTGGATTTCTGACACCCTGGATATACATTTCGTGGAGGTCACAGGCCAGGAATTGATTCAGAACTCGTTTCTGTTGGAAGAATTTGGTGCCAACTAGTTGGTAGGACTGTCTGCGTATGTGCGTGCGTCAGTCTGATTCGGTCTAGTCGGTGTGTCTCTTATCTGTTGTATCGTATCATGTGAAGTATCGTTTGCAATGTTCATAAGCTCTAATTATACAGTTAAAGTTAGTTCTCGTGTCCTAAAGTCACTTATTTCCTTCCTACAGGTTATGGGCCCAGACTGGACCTAGCGCATGCTGTTGGAGTGATGAGTCGCTTTAATAGCAACCCAGGTTATGAAAATTGGATGGCAGTCAAGCGCATTTTCAGGTGCCTGCGGGGGACATCAAATTATTGTCTGGAATTTGATGGGAATAAGCCAGCTAAAATTTCAGGGTATTGTGACACAGATTGGGCCGGCAGTGTAGATGATCGGAGATGTGTAACAGTACATTTTCCTCAAGTGCAATGCACCCATTTCATGGTGCACGAAGAAACAGCCCACAATTGCTTTGTCGACCACTGAAGCGGAGTATATGTCACTCTCTGCGGCTACTCAGGAGGCTTTATAGCTGCGAGGACTTTCTCCAGAGATCGTTGCACCAACTACCCCAGAACCAATTACCATCTTCGTGGCTAATGAGGGTGCTCGTCGGCTGGCTAATAATGGAGCCTACCAGGCCAGAACCAAACATGTTGATGTGCGTCATCATTTTGTTCGTGAGAGGATCAGCCTTGGACAGATCATGCTGCAGTACACGCCAACCTCAGACATGGTTGCAGACTCCCTCATGAAGCCTCTGGATAACCAAAAATTTTTACGATGTATTGGTCGTCAGGGTCTAGCCAATTGCCCCAAATAGTGGAGGGTGTTAGAAGAATTTGGTGCCAACTTGTTGGTAGGACTGTCTGCGTGTGTGCGTGCGTCGGTCTGATTCGGTCTAGTCGGTGTGTCTGTTATCTGTTGTATCGTCTCATGTGAAGTATCGTTTGCAATGTTCATAAGCTCTAATTATACAGTTAAAGTTAATACTCGTGTCCTAAAGTCACTTATTTCCTTCCTACAGGTTATGGGCCCATACCGGACCTAGCGCATGCTGTCGGAGTGATGAGTCGCTTTAATAACAACCCAGGTCATGAACATTGGATGGCAGTCAAGCGCATTTTCAGGTACCTGCGGGGGACATCAAATTATTGTCTGGACTTTGATGGGAATAAGCCAGCTAAAATTTCAGGGTATTGTGACGCAGATTGGGCCGGCAGTGAAGATGATCGGAGATGTGTAACGGGGTACATTTTCCTCAAATGCAATGCACCCATTTCATGGTGCACGAAGAAGCAGCCCACAATCGCTTTGTCGACCACTGAAGCAGAGTAAATGTCACTCTCTGCGGCTACTCAGGAGGCTTTATGGCTGCGAGGACTTTCTCCAGAGATCGTTGCACCAACGACCCCAGAGCCAATCACCATCTTCGTGGCTAATGAGGGTGCTCGTCGGCTGGCTAATAATGGAGCCTACCAGGCCAGGACCAAACATATTGATGTGCGTCATCACTTTGTTCGTGAGAGGATCAGCCTAGGACAGATCATGCTGCAGTACACGCCAACCTCAGACATGGTTGCAGACTCCCTCACGAAGCCTCTGGATAACCAAAAATTTTTACAATGTATTGGCCGTCAGGGTCTAGCCAATTGCCCCAAATAGTGGAGGGTGTTAGAAGAATTTGGTGCCAACTTGTTGGTAGGACTGTCTGCGTGTGTGCGTGCGTCGGTCTGATTCAGTCTAGTCGGTGTGTCTGTTATCTGTTGTATCGTCTCATGTGAAGTATCGTTTGCAATGTTCATAAGCTCTAATTATACAGTTAAAGTTAATTTTTTAACTTAGTTTAAAAACTTTTTATTTCTTTCTAATTACGTCACTAATTATTGTTTTTACTTACACAGCACTTCTGTGGAGTTTAATTGGCCATGATGGGCACCTGCAATAAACATAAAAGTGAACCTCTTGTATAATTAATTTTTACATGGTAACAATACAAGTTAACCCTTAATTTCCCACTTGTTCAACAAATTTTCGGATTTTAACACAGAATGTGTTTTTGCGATGACCTACCGAAAAAAAATCGTCACGAAAAAGCGACAGAAAAAACATCTGGTGATATGTTTATTGGTTGTCATGTTAATGTCAACTCCACATTTATTATTGTTGTTAGCGAATTTTCAAAGAAAATGAAGCTATTGCAATGGCCTCAAAATTTTTAGAATCGACTTTTTCGAAAAATTTTCACACTGAAATCCGTTTTGGAACATTCTGAAACGATCCCTGAAGTTTTTCCAAAAATCATATGTATATATATATATATATATATATGTGTCATTCCGGACGATAACTTGAGTAATTGTTTAAAAATTTTTTTTTAGTTTTTGCCAAAATGTTTGTAACAACAAACCATAGGTCAAGTTCGTTAACCAGCAATTTTGGACAATCCAAAGTGGTCCAAAATTCAAAAAAACTCCAAAAAAATGGGTTTTTCCCGTTTTTTGAGGTTTTTACATTGAAAATCATGGTAATTTATGGTATATTCGGATTCAGCACAAAATTTCTGATATGAATGCTTTTTTCAAAAATGAAAATTGTCCAAAATTAAGAAAAGTTTGTAGCTATATATATATATAATGAATACGTGCGTATATTTGTTGTAACCAGAAATGCAGTAGCCGTGTGGGTACTCTATGAGTTCGTAGAGACGACTAGAACATGAATATGGACTCCTAAGATCTTCAAAGCATACCCAGCAATAATTTGCAGCGTGTTATTAGCGAATTTTCAAAGAAAATGAAGCTATTGCAATGGCCTCAAAATTTTTAGAATCGACTTTTTCGAAAAATTTTCACACTGAAATCCGTTTTGGAACATTCTGAAACGATCCCTGAAGTTTTTCCAAAAATCATATGTATATATATATATATATATATATATATATATGTGTCATTCCGGACGATAACTTGAGTAATTGTTTAAAAATTTTTTTTTAGTTTTTGCCAAAATGTTTGTAACAACAAACCATAGGTCAAGTTCGTTAACCAGCAATTTTGGACAATCCAAAGTGGTCCAAAATTCAAAAAAACTCCAAAAAAATGGGTTTTTCCCGTTTTTTGAGGTTTTTACATTGAAAATCATGGTAATTTATGGTATATTCGGATTCAGCACAAAATTTCTGATATGAATGCTTTTTTCAAAAATGAAAATTGTCCAAAATTAAGAAAAGTTTGTAGCTATATATATATATAATGAATACGTGCGTATATTTGTTGTAACCAGAAATGCAGTAGCCGTGTGGGTACTCTATGAGTTCGTAGAGACGACTAGAACATGAATATGGACTCCTAAGATCTTCAAAGCATACCCAGCAATAATTTGCAGCGTGTTATTAGCGAATTTTCAAAGAAAATGAAGCTATTGCAATGGCCTCAAAATTTTTAGAATCGACTTTTTCGAAAAATTTTCACACTGAAATCCGTTTTGGAACATTCTGAAACGATCCCTGAAGTTTTTCCAAAAATCATATGTATATATATATATATATATATATATGTGTCATTCCGGACGATAACTTGAGTAATTGTTTAAAAATTTTTTTTTAGTTTTTGCCAAAATGTTTGTAACAACAAACCATAGGTCAAGTTCGTTAACCAGCAATTTTGGACAATCCAAAGTGGTCCAAAATTCAAAAAAACTCCAAAAAAATGGGTTTTTCCCGTTTTTTGAGGTTTTTACATTGAAAATCATGGTAATTTATGGTATATTCGGATTCAGCACAAAATTTCTGATATGAATGCTTTTTTCAAAAATGAAAATTGTCCAAAATTAAGAAAAGTTTGTAGCTATATATATATATAATGAATACGTGCGTATATTTGTTGTAACCAGAAATGCAGTAGCCGTGTGGGTACTCTATGAGTTCGTAGCGACGACTAGAACATGAATATGGACTCCTAAGATCTTCAAAGCATACCCAGCAATAATTTGCAGCGTGTTATTAGCGAATTTTCAAAGAAAATGAAGCTATTGCAATGGCCTCAAAATTTTTAGAATCGACTTTTTCGAAAAATTTTCACACTGAAATCCGTTTTGGAACATTCTGAAACGATCCCTGAAGTTTTTCCAAAAATCATATGTATATATATATATATATATATATGTGTCATTCCGGACGATAACTTGAGTAATTGTTTAAAAATTTTTTTTAGTTTTTGCCAAAATGTTTGTAACAACAAACCATAGGTCAAGTTCGTTAACCAGCAATTTTGGACAATCCAAAGTGGTCCAAAATTCAAAAAAACTCCAAAAAAATGGGTTTTTCCCGTTTTTTGAGGTTTTTACATTGAAAATCATGGTAATTTATGGTATATTCGGATTCAGCACAAAATTTCTGATATGAATGCTTTTTTCAAAAATGAAAATTGTCCAAAATTAAGAAAAGTTTGTAGCTATATATATATATAATGAATACGTGCGTATATTTGTTGTAACCAGAAATGCAGTAGCCGTGTGGGTACTCTATGAGTTCGTAGAGACGACTAGAACATGAATATGGACTCCTAAGATCTTCAAAGCATACCCAGCAATAATTTGCAGCGTGTTATTAGCGAATTTTCAAAGAAAATGAAGCTATTGCAATGGCCTCAAAATTTTTAGAATCGACTTTTTCGAAAAATTTTCACACTGAAATCCGTTTTGGAACATTCTGAAACGATCCCTGAAGTTTTTCCAAAAATCATATGTATATATATATATATATATATATATATGTGTCATTCCGGACGATAACTTGAGTAATTGTTTAAAAATTTTTTTTTAGTTTTTGCCAAAATGTTTGTAACAACAAACCATAGGTCAAGTTCGTTAACCAGCAATTTTGGACAATCCAAAGTGGTCCAAAATTCAAAAAAACTCCAAAAAAATGGGTTTTTCCCGTTTTTTGAGGTTTTTACATTGAAAATCATGGTAATTTATGGTATATTCGGATTCAGCACAAATTTCTGATATGAATGCTTTTTTCAAAAATGAAAATTGTCCAAAATTAAGAAAAGTTTGTAGCTATATATATATATAATGAATACGTGCGTATATTTGTTGTAACCAGAAATGCAGTAGCCGTGTGGGTACTCTATGAGTTCGTAGAGACGACTAGAACATGAATATGGACTCCTAAGATCTTCAAAGCATACCCAGCAATAATTTGCAGCGTGTTATTAGCGAATTTTCAAAGAAAATGAAGCTATTGCAATGGCCTCAAAATTTTTAGAATCGACTTTTTCGAAAAATTTTCACACTGAAATCCGTTTTGGAACATTCTGAAACGATCCCTGAAGTTTTTCCAAAAATCATATGTATATATATATATATATATATATATGTGTCATTCCGGACGATAACTTGAGTAATTGTTTAAAAATTTTTTTTTAGTTTTTGCCAAAATGTTTGTAACAACAAACCATAGGTCAAGTTCGTTAACCAGCAATTTTGGACAATCCAAAGTGGTCCAAAATTCAAAAAAACTCCAAAAAAATGGGTTTTTCCCGTTTTTTGAGGTTTTTACATTGAAAATCATGGTAATTTATGGTATATTCGGATTCAGCACAAAATTTCTGATATGAATGCTTTTTTCAAAAATGAAAATTGTCCAAAATTAAGAAAAGTTTGTAGCTATATATATATAATGAATACGTGCGTATATTTGTTGTAACCAGAAATGCAGTAGCCGTGTGGGTACTCTATGAGTTCGTAGAGACGACTAGAACATGAATATGGACTCCTAAGATCTTCAAAGCATACCCAGCAATAATTTGCAGCGTGTTATTAGCGAATTTTCAAAGAAAATGAAGCTATTGCAATGGCCTCAAAATTTTTAGAATCGACTTTTTCGAAAAATTTTCACACTGAAATCCGTTTTGGAACATTCTGAAACGATCCCTGAAGTTTTTCCAAAAATCATATGTATATATATATATATATATATATATATATGTGTCATTCCGGACGATAACTTGAGTAATTGTTTAAAAATTTTTTTTTAGTTTTTGCCAAAATGTTTGTAACAACAAACCATAGGTCAAGTTCGTTAACCAGCAATTTTGGACAATCCAAAGTGGTCCAAAATTCAAAAAAACTCCAAAAAAATGGGTTTTTCCCGTTTTTTGAGGTTTTTACATTGAAAATCATGGTAATTTATGGTATATTCGGATTCAGCACAAAATTTCTGATATGAATGCTTTTTTCAAAAATGAAAATTGTCCAAAATTAAGAAAAGTTTGTAGCTATATATATATATAATGAATACGTGCGTATATTTGTTGTAACCAGAAATGCAGTAGCCGTGTGGGTACTCTATGAGTTCGTAGAGACGACTAGAACATGAATATGGACTCCTAAGATCTTCAAAGCATACCCAGCAATAATTTGCAGCGTGTTATTAGCGAATTTTCAAAGAAAATGAAGCTATTGCAATGGCCTCAAAATTTTTAGAATCGACTTTTTCGAAAAATTTTCACACTGAAATCCGTTTTGGAACATTCTGAAACGATCCCTGAAGTTTTTCCAAAAATCATATGTATATATATATATATATATATATATGTGTCATTCCGGACGATAACTTGAGTAATTGTTTAAAAATTTTTTTTAGTTTTTGCCAAAATGTTTGTAACAACAAACCATAGGTCAAGTTCGTTAACCAGCAATTTTGGACAATCCAAAGTGGTCCAAAATTCAAAAAAACTCCAAAAAAATGGGTTTTTCCCGTTTTTTGAGGTTTTTACATTGAAAATCATGGTAATTTATGGTATATTCGGATTCAGCACAAAATTTCTGATATGAATGCTTTTTTCAAAAATGAAAATTGTCCAAAATTAAGAAAAGTTTGTAGCTATATATATATATAATGAATACGTGCGTATATTTGTTGTAACCAGAAATGCAGTAGCCGTGTGGGTACTCTATGAGTTCGTAGCGACGACTAGAACATGAATATGGACTCCTAAGATCTTCAAAGCATACCCAGCAATAATTTGCAGCGTGTTATTAGCGAATTTTCAAAGAAAATGAAGCTATTGCAATGGCCTCAAAATTTTTAGAATCGACTTTTTCGAAAAATTTTCACACTGAAATCCGTTTTGGAACATTCTGAAACGATCCCTGAAGTTTTTCCAAAAATCATATGTATATATATATATATATGTGTGTCATTCCGGACGATAACTTGAGTAATTGTTTAAAAATTTTTTTTTAGTTTTTGCCAAAATGTTTGTAACAACAAACCATAGGTCAAGTTCGTTAACCAGCAATTTTGGACAATCCAAAGTGGTCCAAAATTCAAAAAACTCCAAAAAAATGGGTTTTTCCCGTTTTTTGAGGTTTTTACATTGAAAATCATGGTAATTTATGGTATATTCGGATTCAGCACAAAATTTCTGATATGAATGCTTTTTTCAAAAATGAAAATTGTCCAAAATTAAGAAAAGTTTGTAGCTATATATATATATATAATGAATACGTGCGTATATTTGTTGTAACCAGAAATGCAGTAGCCGTGTGGGTACTCTATGAGTTCGTAGAGACGACTAGAACATGAATATGGACTCCTAAGATCTTCAAAGCATACCCAGCAATAATTTGCAGCGTGTTATTAGCGAATTTTCAAAGAAAATGAAGCTATTGCAATGGCCTCAAAATTTTTAGAATCGACTTTTTCGAAAAATTTTCACACTGAAATCCGTTTTGGAACATTCTGAAACGATCCCTGAAGTTTTTCCAAAAATCATATGTATATATATATATATATATATATGTGTCATTCCGGACGATAACTTGAGTAATTGTTTAAAAATTTTTTTTTAGTTTTTGCCAAAATGTTTGTAACAACAAACCATAGGTCAAGTTCGTTAACCAGCAATTTTGGACAATCCAAAGTGGTCCAAAATTCAAAAAAACTCCAAAAAAATGGGTTTTTTCCCGTTTTTTGAGGTTTTTACATTGAAAATCATGGTAATTTATGGTATATTCGGATTCAGCACAAAATTTCTGATATGAATGCTTTTTTCAAAAATGAAAATTGTCCAAAATTAAGAAAAGTTTGTAGCTATATATATATATAATGAATACGTGCGTATATTTGTTGTAACCAGAAATGCAGTAGCCGTGTGGGTACTCTATGAGTTCGTAGAGACGACTAGAACATGAATATGGACTCCTAAGATCTTCAAAGCATACCCAGCAATAATTTGCAGCGTGTTATTAGCGAATTTTCAAAGAAAATGAAGCTATTGCAATGGCCTCAAAATTTTTAGAATCGACTTTTTCGAAAAATTTTCACACTGAAATCCGTTTTGGAACATTCTGAAACGATCCCTGAAGTTTTTCCAAAAATCATATGTATATATATATATATATATATATATATGTGTCATTCCGGACGATAACTTGAGTAATTGTTTAAAAATTTTTTTTTAGTTTTTGCCAAAATGTTTGTAACAACAAACCATAGGTCAAGTTCGTTAACCAGCAATTTTGGACAATCCAAAGTGGTCCAAAATTCAAAAAAACTCCAAAAAAATGGGTTTTTTCCCGTTTTTTGAGGTTTTTACATTGAAAATCATGGTAATTTATGGTATATTCGGATTCAGCACAAAATTTCTGATATGAATGCTTTTTTCAAAAATGAAAATTGTCCAAAATTAAGAAAAGTTTGTAGCTATATATATATATAATGAATACGTGCGTATATTTGTTGTAACCAGAAATGCAGTAGCCGTGTGGGTACTCTATGAGTTCGTAGAGACGACTAGAACATGAATATGGACTCCTAAGATCTTCAAAGCATACCCAGCAATAATTTGCAGCGTGTTATTAGCGAATTTTCAAAGAAAATGAAGCTATTGCAATGGCCTCAAAATTTTTAGAATCGACTTTTTCGAAAAATTTTCACACTGAAATCCGTTTTGGAACATTCTGAAACGATCCCTGAAGTTTTTCCAAAAATCATATGTATATATATATATATATATATATATGTGTCATTCCGGACGATAACTTGAGTAATTGTTTAAAAATTTTTTTTTAGTTTTTGCCAAAATGTTTGTAACAACAAACCATAGGTCAAGTTCGTTAACCAGCAATTTTGGACAATCCAAAGTGGTCCAAAATTCAAAAAAACTCCAAAAAATGGGTTTTTCCCGTTTTTTGAGGTTTTTACATTGAAAATCATGGTAATTTATGGTATATTCGGATTCAGCACAAAATTTCTGATATGAATGCTTTTTTCAAAAATGAAAATTGTCCAAAATTAAGAAAAGTTTGTAGCTATATATATATATAATGAATACGTGCGTATATTTGTTGTAACCAGAAATGCAGTAGCCGTGTGGGTACTCTATGAGTTCGTAGAGACGACTAGAACATGAATATGGACTCCTAAGATCTTCAAAGCATACCCAGCAATAATTTGCAGCGTGTTATTAGCGAATTTTCAAAGAAAATGAAGCTATTGCAATGGCCTCAAAATTTTTAGAATCGACTTTTTCGAAAAATTTTCACACTGAAATCCGTTTTGGAACATTCTGAAACGATCCCTGAAGTTTTTCCAAAAATCATATGTATATATATATATATATATATATATGTGTCATTCCGGACGATAACTTGAGTAATTGTTTAAAAATTTTTTTTTAGTTTTTGCCAAAATGTTTGTAACAACAAACCATAGGTCAAGTTCGTTAACCAGCAATTTTGGACAATCCAAAGTGGTCCAAAATTCAAAAAAACTCCAAAAAAATGGGTTTTTCCCGTTTTTTGAGGTTTTTACATTGAAAATCATGGTAATTTATGGTATATTCGGATTCAGCACAAAATTTCTGATATGAATGCTTTTTTCAAAAATGAAAATTGTCCAAAATTAAGAAAAGTTTGTAGCTATATATATATATAATGAATACGTGCGTATATTTGTTGTAACCAGAAATGCAGTAGCCGTGTGGGTACTCTATGAGTTCGTAGAGACGACTAGAACATGAATATGGACTCCTAAGATCTTCAAAGCATACCCAGCAATAATTTGCAGCGTGTTATTAGCGAATTTTCAAAGAAAATGAAGCTATTGCAATGGCCTCAAAATTTTTAGAATCGACTTTTTCGAAAAATTTTCACACTGAAATCCGTTTTGGAACATTCTGAAACGATCCCTGAAGTTTTTCCAAAAATCATATGTATATATATATATATATATATATGTGTCATTCCGGACGATAACTTGAGTAATTGTTTAAAAATTTTTTTTTAGTTTTTGCCAAAATGTTTGTAACAACAAACCATAGGTCAAGTTCGTTAACCAGCAATTTTGGACAATCCAAAGTGGTCCAAAATTCAAAAAAACTCCAAAAAAATGGGTTTTTCCCGTTTTTTGAGGTTTTTACATTGAAAATCATGGTAATTTATGGTATATTCGGATTCAGCACAAAATTTCTGATATGAATGCTTTTTTCAAAAATGAAAATTGTCCAAAATTAAGAAAAGTTTGTAGCTATATATATATATAATGAATACGTGCGTATATTTGTTGTAACCAGAAATGCAGTAGCCGTGTGGGTACTCTATGAGTTCGTAGAGACGACTAGAACATGAATATGGACTCCTAAGATCTTCAAAGCATACCCAGCAATAATTTGCAGCGTGTTATTAGCGAATTTTCAAAGAAAATGAAGCTATTGCAATGGCCTCAAAATTTTTAGAATCGACTTTTTCGAAAAATTTTCACACTGAAATCCGTTTTGGAACATTCTGAAACGATCCCTGAAGTTTTTCCAAAAATCATATGTATATATATATATATATATATATATGTGTCATTCCGGACGATAACTTGAGTAATTGTTTAAAAATTTTTTTTTAGTTTTTGCCAAAATGTTTGTAACAACAAACCATAGGTCAAGTTCGTTAACCAGCAATTTTGGACAATCCAAAGTGGTCCAAAATTCAAAAAAACTCCAAAAAATGGGTTTTTCCCGTTTTTTGAGGTTTTTACATTGAAAATCATGGTAATTTATGGTATATTCGGATTCAGCACAAAATTTCTGATATGAATGCTTTTTTCAAAAATGAAAATTGTCCAAAATTAAGAAAAGTTTGTAGCTATATATATATATAATGAATACGTGCGTATATTTGTTGTAACCAGAAATGCAGTAGCCGTGTGGGTACTCTATGAGTTCGTAGAGACGACTAGAACATGAATATGGACTCCTAAGATCTTCAAAGCATACCCAGCAATAATTTGCAGCGTGTTATTAGCGAATTTTCAAAGAAAATGAAGCTATTGCAATGGCCTCAAAATTTTTAGAATCGACTTTTTCGAAAAATTTTCACACTGAAATCCGTTTTGGAACATTCTGAAACGATCCCTGAAGTTTTTCCAAAAATCATATGTATATATATATATATATATATATATGTGTCATTCCGGACGATAACTTGAGTAATTGTTTAAAAATTTTTTTTTAGTTTTTGCCAAAATGTTTGTAACAACAAACCATAGGTCAAGTTCGTTAACCAGCAATTTTGGACAATCCAAAGTGGTCCAAAATTCAAAAAAACTCCAAAAAAATGGGTTTTTCCCGTTTTTTGAGGTTTTTACATTGAAAATCATGGTAATTTATGGTATATTCGGATTCAGCACAAAATTTCTGATATGAATGCTTTTTTCAAAAATGAAAATTGTCCAAAATTAAGAAAAGTTTGTAGCTATATATATATATAATGAATACGTGCGTATATTTGTTGTAACCAGAAATGCAGTAGCCGTGTGGGTACTCTATGAGTTCGTAGAGACGACTAGAACATGAATATGGACTCCTAAGATCTTCAAAGCATACCCAGCAATAATTTGCAGCGTGTTATTAGCGAATTTTCAAAGAAAATGAAGCTATTGCAATGGCCTCAAAATTTTTAGAATCGACTTTTTCGAAAAATTTTCACACTGAAATCCGTTTTGGAACATTCTGAAACGATCCCTGAAGTTTTTCCAAAAATCATATGTATATATATATATATATATATATATATGTGTCATTCCGGACGATAACTTGAGTAATTGTTTAAAAATTTTTTTTTAGTTTTTGCCAAAATGTTTGTAACAACAAACCATAGGTCAAGTTCGTTAACCAGCAATTTTGGACAATCCAAAGTGGTCCAAAATTCAAAAAAACTCCAAAAAAATGGGTTTTTTCCCGTTTTTTGAGGTTTTTACATTGAAAATCATGGTAATTTATGGTATATTCGGATTCAGCACAAAATTTCTGATATGAATGCTTTTTTCAAAAATGAAAATTGTCCAAAATTAAGAAAAGTTTGTAGCTATATATATATATAATGAATACGTGCGTATATTTGTTGTAACCAGAAATGCAGTAGCCGTGTGGGTACTCTATGAGTTCGTAGAGACGACTAGAACATGAATATGGACTCCTAAGATCTTCAAAGCATACCCAGCAATAATTTGCAGCGTGTTATTAGCGAATTTTCAAAGAAAATGAAGCTATTGCAATGGCCTCAAAATTTTTAGAATCGACTTTTTCGAAAAATTTTCACACTGAAATCCGTTTTGGAACATTCTGAAACGATCCCTGAAGTTTTTCCAAAAATCATATGTATATATATATATATATATATATGTGTCATTCCGGACGATAACTTGAGTAATTGTTTAAAAATTTTTTTTTAGTTTTTGCCAAAATGTTTGTAACAACAAACCATAGGTCAAGTTCGTTAACCAGCAATTTTGGACAATCCAAAGTGGTCCAAAATTCAAAAAAAACTCCAAAAAAATGGGTTTTTCCCGTTTTTTGAGGTTTTTACATTGAAAATCATGGTAATTTATGGTATATTCGGATTCAGCACAAAATTTCTGATATGAATGCTTTTTTCAAAAATGAAAATTGTCCAAAATTAAGAAAAGTTTGTAGCTATATATATATATAATGAATACGTGCGTATATTTGTTGTAACCAGAAATGCAGTAGCCGTGTGGGTACTCTATGAGTTCGTAGAGACGACTAGAACATGAATATGGACTCCTAAGATCTTCAAAGCATACCCAGCAATAATTTGCAGCGTGTTATTAGCGAATTTTCAAAGAAAATGAAGCTATTGCAATGGCCTCAAATTTTTAGAATCGACTTTTTTCGAAAAATTTTCACACTGAAATCCGTTTTGGAACATTCTGAAACGATCCCTGAAGTTTTTCCAAAAATCATATGTATATATATATATATATATATATATGTGTCATTCCGGACGATAACTTGAGTAATTGTTTAAAAATTTTTTTTTAGTTTTTGCCAAAATGTTTTGTAACAACAAACCATAGGTCAAGTTCGTTAACCAGCAATTTTGGACAATCCAAAGTGGTCCAAAATTCAAAAAAACTCCAAAAAATGGGTTTTTTCCCGTTTTTTGAGGTTTTTACATTGAAAATCATGGTAATTTATGGTATATTCGGATTCAGCACAAAATTTCTGATATGAATGCTTTTTTCAAAAATGAAAATTGTCCAAAATTAAGAAAAGTTTGTAGCTATATATATATATAATGAATACGTGCGTATATTTGTTGTAACCAGAAATGCAGTAGCCGTGTGGGTACTCTATGAGTTCGTAGAGACGACTAGAACATGAATATGGACTCCTAAGATCTTCAAAGCATACCCAGCAATAATTTGCAGCGTGTTATTAGCGAATTTTCAAAGAAAATGAAGCTATTGCAATGGCCTCAAAATTTTTAGAATCGACTTTTTCGAAAAATTTTCACACTGAAATCCGTTTTGGAACATTCTGAAACGATCCCTGAAGTTTTTCCAAAAATCATATGTATATATATATATATATATATATGTGTCATTCCGGACGATAACTTGAGTAATTGTTTAAAAATTTTTTTTTAGTTTTTGCCAAAATGTTTGTAACAACAAACCATAGGTCAAGTTCGTTAACCAGCAATTTTGGACAATCCAAAGTGGTCCAAAATTCAAAAAAACTCCAAAAAAATGGGTTTTTCCCGTTTTTTGAGGTTTTTACATTGAAAATCATGGTAATTTATGGTATATTCGGATTCAGCACAAAATTTCTGATATGAATGCTTTTTTCAAAAATGAAAATTGTCCAAAATTAAGAAAAGTTTGTAGCTATATATATATATAATGAATACGTGCGTATATTTGTTGTAACCAGAAATGCAGTAGCCGTGTGGGTACTCTATGAGTTCGTAGAGACGACTAGAACATGAATATGGACTCCTAAGATCTTCAAAGCATACCCAGCAATAATTTGCAGCGTGTTATTAGCGAATTTTCAAAGAAAATGAAGCTATTGCAATGGCCTCAAAATTTTTAGAATCGACTTTTTCGAAAAATTTTCACACTGAAATCCGTTTTGGAACATTCTGAAACGATCCCTGAAGTTTTTCCAAAAATCATATGTATATATATATATATATATATATATGTGTCATTCCGGACGATAACTTGAGTAATTGTTTAAAAATTTTTTTTTAGTTTTTGCCAAAATGTTTGTAACAACAAACCATAGGTCAAGTTCGTTAACCAGCAATTTTGGACAATCCAAAGTGGTCCAAAATTCAAAAAAACTCCAAAAAAATGGGTTTTTCCCGTTTTTTGAGGTTTTTACATTGAAAATCATGGTAATTTATGGTATATTCGGATTCAGCACAAAATTTCTGATATGAATGCTTTTTTCAAAAATGAAAATTGTCCAAAATTAAGAAAAGTTTGTAGCTATATATATATATAATGAATACGTGCGTATATTTGTTGTAACCAGAAATGCAGTAGCCGTGTGGGTACTCTATGAGTTCGTAGAGACGACTAGAACATGAATATGGACTCCTAAGATCTTCAAAGCATACCCAGCAATAATTTGCAGCGTGTTATTAGCGAATTTTCAAAGAAAATGAAGCTATTGCAATGGCCTCAAAATTTTTAGAATCGACTTTTTCGAAAAATTTTCACACTGAAATCCGTTTTGGAACATTCTGAAACGATCCCTGAAGTTTTTCCAAAAATCATATGTATATATATATATATATATATATGTGTCATTCCGGACGATAACTTGAGTAATTGTTTAAAAATTTTTTTTTAGTTTTTGCCAAAATGTTTGTAACAACAAACCATAGGTCAAGTTCGTTAACCAGCAATTTTGGACAATCCAAAGTGGTCCAAAATTCAAAAAAAACTCCAAAAAAATGGGTTTTTCCCGTTTTTTGAGGTTTTTACATTGAAAATCATGGTAATTTATGGTATATTCGGATTCAGCACAAAATTTCTGATATGAATGCTTTTTTCAAAATGAAAATTGTCCAAAATTAAGAAAAGTTTGTAGCTATATATATATATAATGAATACGTGCGTATATTTGTTGTAACCAGAAATGCAGTAGCCGTGTGGGTACTCTATGAGTTCGTAGAGACGACTAGAACATGAATATGGACTCCTAAGATCTTCAAAGCATACCCAGCAATAATTTGCAGCGTGTTATTAGCGAATTTTCAAAGAAAATGAAGCTATTGCAATGGCCTCAAAATTTTTAGAATCGACTTTTTCGAAAAATTTTCACACTGAAATCCGTTTTGGAACATTCTGAAACGATCCCTGAAGTTTTTCCAAAAATCATATGTATATATATATATATATATATATATGTGTCATTCCGGACGATAACTTGAGTAATTGTTTAAAAATTTTTTTTTAGTTTTTGCCAAAATGTTTGTAACAACAAACCATAGGTCAAGTTCGTTAACCAGCAATTTTGGACAATCCAAAGTGGTCCAAAATTCAAAAAAACTCCAAAAAAATGGGTTTTTCCCGTTTTTTGAGGTTTTTACATTGAAAATCATGGTAATTTATGGTATATTCGGATTCAGCACAAAATTTCTGATATGAATGCTTTTTTCAAAAATGAAAATTGTCCAAAATTAAGAAAAGTTTGTAGCTATATATATATATAATGAATACGTGCGTATATTTGTTGTAACCAGAAATGCAGTAGCCGTGTGGGTACTCTATGAGTTCGTAGAGACGACTAGAACATGAATATGGACTCCTAAGATCTTCAAAGCATACCCAGCAATAATTTGCAGCGTGTTATTAGCGAATTTTCAAAGAAAATGAAGCTATTGCAATGGCCTCAAAATTTTTAGAATCGACTTTTTCGAAAAATTTTCACACTGAAATCCGTTTTGGAACATTCTGAAACGATCCCTGAAGTTTTTCCAAAAATCATATGTATATATATATATATATATATATATGTGTCATTCCGGACGATAACTTGAGTAATTGTTTAAAAATTTTTTTTTTAGTTTTTGCCAAAATGTTTGTAACAACAAACCATAGGTCAAGTTCGTTAACCAGCAATTTTGGACAATCCAAAGTGGTCCAAAATTCAAAAAAACTCCAAAAAAATGGGTTTTTCCCGTTTTTTGAGGTTTTTACATTGAAAATCATGGTAATTTATGGTATATTCGGATTCAGCACAAAATTTCTGATATGAATGCTTTTTTCAAAAATGAAAATTGTCCAAAATTAAGAAAAGTTTGTAGCTATATATATATATAATGAATACGTGCGTATATTTGTTGTAACCAGAAATGCAGTAGCCGTGTGGGTACTCTATGAGTTCGTAGAGACGACTAGAACATGAATATGGACTCCTAAGATCTTCAAAGCATACCCAGCAATAATTTGCAGCGTGTTATTAGCGAATTTTCAAAGAAAATGAAGCTATTGCAATGGCCTCAAAATTTTTAGAATCGACTTTTTCGAAAAATTTTCACACTGAAATCCGTTTTGGAACATTCTGAAACGATCCCTGAAGTTTTTCCAAAAATCATATGTATATATATATATATATATATATATGTGTCATTCCGGACGATAACTTGAGTAATTGTTTAAAAATTTTTTTTTAGTTTTTGCCAAAATGTTTGTAACAACAAACCATAGGTCAAGTTCGTTAACCAGCAATTTTGGACAATCCAAAGTGGTCCAAAATTCAAAAAAACTCCAAAAAATGGGTTTTTCCCGTTTTTTGAGGTTTTTACATTGAAAATCATGGTAATTTATGGTATATTCGGATTCAGCACAAAATTTCTGATATGAATGCTTTTTTCAAAAATGAAAATTGTCCAAAATTAAGAAAAGTTTGTAGCTATATATATATATAATGAATACGTGCGTATATTTGTTGTAACCAGAAATGCAGTAGCCGTGTGGGTACTCTATGAGTTCGTAGAGACGACTAGAACATGAATATGGACTCCTAAGATCTTCAAAGCATACCCAGCAATAATTTGCAGCGTGTTATTAGCGAATTTTCAAAGAAAATGAAGCTATTGCAATGGCCTCAAAATTTTTAGAATCGACTTTTTCGAAAAATTTTCACACTGAAATCCGTTTTGGAACATTCTGAAACGATCCCTGAAGTTTTTCCAAAAATCATATGTATATATATATATATATATATATGTGTCATTCCGGACGATAACTTGAGTAATTGTTTAAAAATTTTTTTTTAGTTTTTGCCAAAATGTTTGTAACAACAAACCATAGGTCAAGTTCGTTAACCAGCAATTTTGGACAATCCAAAGTGGTCCAAAATTCAAAAAAACTCCAAAAAAATGGGTTTTTCCCGTTTTTTGAGGTTTTTTACATTGAAAATCATGGTAATTTATGGTATATTCGGATTCAGCACAAAATTTCTGATATGAATGCTTTTTTCAAAAATGAAAATTGTCCAAAATTAAGAAAAGTTTGTAGCTATATATATATATAATGAATACGTGCGTATATTTGTTGTAACCAGAAATGCAGTAGCCGTGTGGGTACTCTATGAGTTCGTAGAGACGACTAGAACATGAATATGGACTCCTAAGATCTTCAAAGCATACCCAGCAATAATTTGCAGCGTGTTATTAGCGAATTTTCAAAGAAAATGAAGCTATTGCAATGGCCTCAAAATTTTTAGAATCGACTTTTTCGAAAAATTTTCACACTGAAATCCGTTTTGGAACATTCTGAAACGATCCCTGAAGTTTTTCCAAAAATCATATGTATATATATATATATATATATATGTGTCATTCCGGACGATAACTTGAGTAATTGTTTAAAAATTTTTTTTTAGTTTTTGCCAAAATGTTTGTAACAACAAACCATAGGTCAAGTTCGTTAACCAGCAATTTTGGACAATCCAAAGTGGTCCAAAATTCAAAAAAACTCCAAAAAAATGGGTTTTTCCCGTTTTTTTGAGGTTTTTACATTGAAAATCATGGTAATTTATGGTATATTCGGATTCAGCACAAAATTTCTGATATGAATGCTTTTTTCAAAAATGAAAATTGTCCAAAATTAAGAAAAGTTTGTAGCTATATATATATATAATGAATACGTGCGTATATTTGTTGTAACCAGAAATGCAGTAGCCGTGTGGGTACTCTATGAGTTCGTAGAGACGACTAGAACATGAATATGGACTCCTAAGATCTTCAAAGCATACCCAGCAATAATTTGCAGCGTGTTATTAGCGAATTTTCAAAGAAAATGAAGCTATTGCAATGGCCTCAAAATTTTTAGAATCGACTTTTTCGAAAAATTTTCACACTGAAATCCGTTTTGGAACATTCTGAAACGATCCCTGAAGTTTTTCCAAAAATCATATGTATATATATATATATATATATGTGTCATTCCGGACGATAACTTGAGTAATTGTTTAAAATTTTTTTTTAGTTTTTGCCAAAATGTTTGTAACAACAAACCATAGGTCAAGTTCGTTAACCAGCAATTTTGGACAATCCAAAGTGGTCCAAAATTCAAAAAAACTCCAAAAAAATGGGTTTTTTCCCGTTTTTTGAGGTTTTTACATTGAAAATCATGGTAATTTATGGTATATTCGGATTCAGCACAAAATTTCTGATATGAATGCTTTTTTCAAAATGAAAATTGTCCAAAATTAAGAAAAGTTTGTAGCTATATATATATATAATGAATACGTGCGTATATTTGTTGTAACCAGAAATGCAGTAGCCGTGTGGGTACTCTATGAGTTCGTAGAGACGACTAGAACATGAATATGGACTCCTAAGATCTTCAAAGCATACCCAGCAATAATTTGCAGCGTGTTATTAGCGAATTTTCAAAGAAAATGAAGCTATTGCAATGGCCTCAAAATTTTTAGAATCGACTTTTTCGAAAAATTTTCACACTGAAATCCGTTTTGGAACATTCTGAAACGATCCCTGAAGTTTTTCCAAAAATCATATGTATATATATATATATATATATATGTGTCATTCCGGACGATAACTTGAGTAATTGTTTAAAATTTTTTTTTAGTTTTTGCCAAAATGTTTGTAACAACAAACCATAGGTCAAGTTCGTTAACCAGCAATTTTGGACAATCCAAAGTGGTCCAAAATTCAAAAAAACTCCAAAAAAATGGGTTTTTCCCGTTTTTTGAGGTTTTTACATTGAAAATCATGGTAATTTATGGTATATTCGGATTCAGCACAAAATTTCTGATATGAATGCTTTTTTCAAAAATGAAAATTGTCCAAAATTAAGAAAAGTTTGTAGCTATATATATATATAATGAATACGTGCGTATATTTGTTGTAACCAGAAATGCAGTAGCCGTGTGGGTACTCTATGAGTTCGTAGAGACGACTAGAACATGAATATGGACTCCTAAGATCTTCAAAGCATACCCAGCAATAATTTGCAGCGTGTTATTAGCGAATTTTCAAAGAAAATGAAGCTATTGCAATGGCCTCAAAATTTTTAGAATCGACTTTTTCGAAAAATTTTCACACTGAAATCCGTTTTGGAACATTCTGAAACGATCCCTGAAGTTTTTCCAAAAATCATATGTATATATAATATATATATATATGTGTCATTCCGGACGATAACTTGAGTAATTGTTTAAAAATTTTTTTTTAGTTTTTGCCAAAATGTTTGTAACAACAAACCATAGGTCAAGTTCGTTAACCAGCAATTTTGGACAATCCAAAGTGGTCCAAAATTCAAAAAAAACTCCAAAAAAATGGGTTTTCCCGTTTTTTGAGGTTTTTACATTGAAAATCATGGTAATTTATGGTATATTCGGATTCAGCACAAAATTTCTGATATGAATGCTTTTTTTCAAAAATGAAAATTGTCCAAAATTAAGAAAAGTTTGTAGCTATATATATATATAATGAATACGTGCGTATATTTGTTGTAACCAGAAATGCAGTAGCCGTGTGGGTACTCTATGAGTTCGTAGAGACGACTTAGAACATGAATATGGACTCCTAAGATCTTCAAAGCATACCCAGCAATAATTTGCAGCGTGTTATTAGCGAATTTTCAAAGAAAATGAAGCTATTGCAATGGCCTCAAATTTTTAGAATCGACTTTTTCGAAAAATTTTCACACTGAAATCCGTTTTGGAACATTCTGAAACGATCCCTGAAGTTTTTCCAAAAATCATATGTATCTATATATATATATATATATATATGTGTCATTCCGGACGATAACTTGAGTAATTGTTTAAAAATTTTTTTTTAGTTTTTGCCAAAATGTTTGTAACAACAAACCATAGGTCAAGTTCGTTACCCAGCAATTTTGGACAATCCAAAGTGGTCCAAAATTCAAAAAAACTCCAAAAAAATGGGGGTTTTTCCCCGTTTTTGAGGTTTTTTCATTGAAATCATGGTAATTTATGGTATATTCGGATTCAGCACAAAATTTCTGATATGAATGCTTTTTTCAAAAATGAAAATTGTCCAAAATTAAGAAAAGTTTGTAGCCTATATATATATATAATGAATACGTGCGTATATTTGTTGTAACCAGAATGCAGTAGCCGTGTGGGTACTCTATGAGTTCGTAGAGACGACTAGAACATGAATATGGACTCCTAAGATCTTCAAAGCATACCCAGCAATAATTTGCAGCGTGTA